>JAPZDV010000004.1:16833214-16897603 GCA_029814665.1 Acanthurus lineatus | reverse complement strand
CAGAGATTTTGGCCCGAGGCAAAAATTTTGTCATCTGCAGCAATTGATAAAAAACATTTATTGATAAGTTCTCATTTCCAGCAATATTTGTTTAAAACTTGAGGGAGATTTTTTCCTTGTATCATAAAATTGTAAGTTGCTAAATTTATGTAATTTTATGTCATCCATGGTGCATTTTTACACAATGTTGGGTTTAAAAAAAAGTTTGCCACCTTAAATCAATTTGTGAAATAAAATGGCAATTTATTCAAATTACAGATGAGTTTTTTTTACAATTGTTTAAAATATAAAAGTCTGTGAAAATATGTTGTTGACGGAAAAACATACAGAAAGACATTAATAAATAATGAGTAATAGTTAAAAAAGTTTATCAATACACAGTTTATTACCATTATTTTGCAATGTTTACCAATCATATTTGAACCAATGTATTACTCATTTGACAAAATAAAGGCAGTAGAATCTTTAAAAATAGTTTGTCTACAACAAATATTTTTTTTCATCTTTCTGTTGTTTGTAAACAAATATGGTACAGGTAGAAAAACATAAGAAATGTGGCACATAAACATAACTTTACCATTGTTGTCAATAAATACATTTTGATTCAAATACTTTACAGAAAAATGACTGTCAACTGCAAACCGACATCACAGTGTTTTTGTTTTAAACTTGAATCAGTTTCACACATTACAATTCAAAACATGTTGTTCTTCATTATCAGTACCGACACCATGTTTCTCGTTGTGCTGCTCCACACACATAAATACACCAACATTAACATCAGAATGTGCTTCTCAGAACATGCTCTGCCTGTTGAAAATCCTCAGCTTGGTCAAGTATGTAAAGTAGATAAAAGTCAGGCTCACCAGCAGGTTTTTCAGCAGGTACAACAGAGGAGTTACAAAACCAAACACAGCAATGAGAGCAACTCGAATGATAAAGAAAGGAAAGTCCTGCAGTGCAAATCCAGCAGAGGACAATAAAGGGTTATTAGGAGTGATGACCATGCGGACAGAAGATATGAAGGCAAAGATGTAGATGGGAAACACCCAGCCTGAGTAGAAGACGGATGGCTCTCCTGCCACTCTCAACATCTCTACGGTGTCTAACCAGAACATGAAGCTATCCACAAACACCTCCGCCCTTCCATCCCTCCTCTGCAGGAAGCCCAGACGACCAGAGTGGGATCGGGGGCGTGAGGATGAAGAGTACAGGTAGGCAGTGCTGGCTGCTCGTGAGCTGTAAGATAAGCGGTCCGGTGATTGAGGCCGTCTGCCTGGGATGCTGCCGTTCCTGGCCTCTGTGTGGCCTTGGGTCGCATCGTTCTGGCTTTCATCAGTGTTCACCTGGCTGGCAACAGTGGTCACATGTTCCAGGTGGGTGAGGACGGGGCCTGACATGTCAAGGTCAGTCTCCAAGCTGTCTGCTGCAAATGATGACAAGAGCAAACTCAGCATCAGCTGTTATACTGTGTGTGAGAAAGTTATGGTTCTCCTAGAGCCCAGTCAATGTTAAGATCTTTGGTTATTCTTATTCCTGTCAGCTGCCTTTTTTCTGTCTTACAATTATCTTTATAAAATGAGGTTTATCTGTAATTTAAGCCAGACTCTTTGAAATAAACCGGTTGGCCGGAATAATAGAAACACCTGGTTGTTTTTAAGTAGAGCTGCAGGATTGTGTTACAGAGGCATGTTCAGTATACTCGAGCAAAAACAGTGAGCTGTCAACAACTTCAAGACTTACATCGTCCTGAGAGCCTGCAGGGTCGAATCCTCTCTACGATATCCACACAGATGAGGGAGACGAGCACCAAGGAAACGGGCAGCTCAGCAAAGAGGTCGAGCCTTAGTCCTCTGTCCACTTGGACCTGCAGTACAACCAATAACATAAACGTAGATTCAATAGCAGAAAGAACTGATCTGCCACTTAGAAATCATGAGGAATGACGCAGGAGGAAACTAAATCGAAACTCTTCATTATGGCATTTGGCTGGTCCGAGAAAGAGGAGCTCCTGCATTCCAAGTTTTATGAAGCCGTCTGGTTTTATTGCCCCATTATTACAGACATTAAGATGCTGCTGAATGCCTCTAAGACAAGATTAAGAAATATTCAATTTATGAATATCCATGACAAGCATTTGTGGCCAGATCCTCTTATTTATGTCCTTGCTCGTCCAGGAATAAAAACAGTTATTGGCACAGTGTCGTATATATGTTAAAAATTCCAATCATTCTCTTATGATGGAAGGTATTAAAGGTTTGGGTTAATGGCCAACCTGTTATGCTCTCTGTGGGTTACTGAATACCTCAGGTGGACAGTTCAGTCTCGTGACGGTTCTTAAACTTGTGATGGTGCCAAAGTCCTCATCAGGACATGGATACAAACATTTGGATGCGACTTTAAGAAGCAAGAATCTCAAGGGACTGAGCAGAACTGGTGACAGGCAATCTTTTTTCTTTCTCTGTGGTGCAATGTGCCGTGTCAACAATCACTCAGTGAATAATCATCGTGCTTTAAACCACATTCTCTCACACAAGGGGGTCATAAAACCAGTTTAAACCACAAATGGACTGTTTACAACAAAAATGCCTCTTCAAGGGCCCCGTCGAAGCATGACAGAACAAAACGTCAACAGGTGCCTCTCGGTGACAAGAGCGATCAGTCTCGATGACGTTACCTTGGAGCTGGCTATTAAAATAGCAAAGCATGGTAATGTACACAGGATGATATACGCCAGTGCTGTGGGTCTCCTGGAAAACAAAACAGTTTGTTTTTAATTCACATTTGAATAATGATCATCCCAATAAGATTGATTATTTCAGTTATATTGTTCCAGTGCAGGAAAGTTACTACTACATACATTTACTTAAGTACTGTCTTAACCATAGTTTTTAAATAAATTAGTATTTTCATCTCATGTTACACCATAATTCATTATACTTTAGATTCAAATATTAGAACTTTTTCGTCATGGCATTTTTTTAGTTAAAAATGTAAACATACAACACATATGAAATATAATTCTTTGCTAAGTTTCTCAAATAAGCTCAACATCAACTATATACGCTTTTAAATCCCGGGGTCATTCCTCTTGATGGGTATTATCTCTGAATGAAGGATTTACCCGTGACAAGATATTTTTAGTTTTTTCTTCCACAAATGCATTGTTAAAAAAAACTGAAAAAGTCTTCTTGTCATGTCAGTTTGATTTAATCTATGTTTTTTTGGACATGTTTTAGCCCTAATGTTGCCCAAAATCCAAAATTTCCTCCAAGGATTTGTGTTTTCTTGTGATTTTGTTCACTAGTCCTTTTTCTGGTTCATTCACTTACTAAACCAATGTGACAATGACTAAACTACAACTTACCAGCTGTACTCACCACTGTGTGATTTTTGAGATGGACCTCCTCTTCTTCAGGATCAGATATTTTATAGGAACCCACACCAGCAGGGTCACAGAGGTCACATAGGCGATCGAGGCCGCCACCACTAGCCAGTAGGCTGTATGGTCCCCTTCTTTCACATCACGTATGAGTCTGGCAAACCTCTCCATAATCACAAAGATGGGCACAGAGAGGCCTGCAAACTGCAGCACCTCGTACAGGATTAGCTTGACAATCTTCCCTGAGGGCATGGTCTCTGAACACCAGCTGCTCGTCTGAACTCAGAGCTAAAGACTTTAACAATCATCTCCCACGAAACGAGCCGGTCGAGCCGTTGGACTCTGCACACTGACACTGCTTACACTGCACTGCAGACTGTATTCTTTTATTGCTGAGGTAATGAGGTGGTCATGCTCGCCTTTTTATGGGATCACAAAGAAGAGCATAACCATCCCATAATTTCAAGGAGAAAATTACACTGAACCTAAGGCTGGACTGTACATAAGGTAACATTAAGATAACATTAAGACCAATGTTATTTTAGATTAACAAAACAATCATGAGGACATTATTACCCAAATTTAAAATATTGAAAGATCCAAATTTTTTGTAGGATTCTAGCGAAATTAAAATTGTGATTTGAAATTCCTTACAACTCCCGCTCCTTGAAAATCAGAGCCACGTGCCTTTGGCTGCTAAGAAAATCTGTCTTCCCTTCTGCTGTTGGACAAACTTTATAATATTCTTCCATCTGTCCTTGTTACATCTCAAATGCATCCATCTCCATCTGGTGGCAAGGCGGAGAATAATCTTTAAAGCTCTAGAAAATCTGGTTCTATGAATGATTAAAAAATAAGACAGCAGGGTTGAAAATTGAATTCAAAAAAAAAAATCTCTTTTTTTTTTTTTTTTACATATATACTTGTTTATAAGGTACACTTTGCTAAAACTAATGCTGTCCAAATATGACAGACCTGTAATAAATCTTTCCTTCATGAAGGTTTGGTAAAAAGTCTGAAAGAGTTGTTAACTCGAATTTATAAATATTTCAGAGGTTGTGGTTTCATTAGTCACACCTAAAAAAATAACAATTGACTGTATATCGAGAGTTTAACACTCAAAAACTAAACTGTTGATCTGCTTTATCAGGACTGTGCAGGTCTGGTTTGATCAATCTCTATTGACAGTGGATTATTACACCAAAAAAAACAAAAAATATGGCTGTCCTCACGTTTAAATGTTGCTAAAATCTGATCAATGATGTTTTCTAGGCCTTTATATATCCCTCATCGGTGAAACTCTTTGCAAAATAAAAACTAAATAAAAATGCATTTAATTTCTGCTCTAAAGTGCTCTAAAACTGTGTAAACCAAGACAACAAGCACAATCATATTATTCTGTACATTTGGCCTGGTTTTATTGTGAATACCAATTAATAAGTATGGTTAAAAGAATACATACAAACAGCAGGGTACAAGTTTAGACAGAAACTTTACATTAATGATGTAGTTTTAAAACTTAAAAACAGGCAGCATCTCAATCCTGTTCAGTAAAGTTCGGTACATCAGGGCTGTGGTGCAACAACATGTTGGATGACGTGTTATGATTAACTGGCTGGTCCCAGAACAGCTGCTACTTTTGATATTTGATATTTTCAGCCCCCTGTGAGATCCAACAAATTAACACTATTTTCACTTTTGCATTTAATTGAAGGCAGCAAAAATCAACTATATTAACACTAAAAATCAAGTTCTGGAGATTATTATGACCTTTGATTTGCAAAGTCTCAGGTATTGAGCTTAAGTGTCGGGCTGTTTCGTATACTTAAGGCGGCACAGGGATGAAAAGGAGGAGCACATTTGATCTATCTGACACAATATCTCAAGAGAGTTTGAAATGACATAACTTTACTGTCAGATCAACACCAATTTGCCCTGCAGTTGGAAATCTGCTTTAATATATTTAAAACAGCTTCAGAAGTCCTTCATTTAGCATCAATTATTATTACACAACAACAGATAAATAACGTTCCTGTTTCATCAGCTTTTATCACATGAATCAGCATCTGCAAACATCTGCTCTTTCCCAAAGATTCAAAACATGAAGTATGTAGTGGTACAGAAAGTAAAGTATGAGAATTAAACTTTGTACAATATTTGATCTTGTAACTGTAAATTATAGCTTAGTGAGACTTTGGGAAAGAGACGTTTCTGAATCCCGTCTCTACTTTCGAGAACCATAGAAGCCCTATTTCAGCTCTGCTTCAGGTAGAATTTGTAATAGTGTTAGACAGCTCTGAGAGAGGACGTGTTGGAAATGCAAGGGGGAGGTTTGATCAGTTTTCACATTACCATTTGACCCTACAGTACAATGAGCATGTATCAAACACAGACAGAAATGTCCATTTTCTCATGTGAGCGATTTAAATATACAACTAAGTTAGGCAGAACATCACATATTCCGCTTTTCTCTGAATACATACATCCTGCACTGCTTCTCCATTTAAAATAGCATAACAATAATCAAAACATAAATTAAAATGCACTACAAAAAAAACATAGTATTCATTTTTCAACACTGACTAAAGAGATGCTTTAAAGACACTGGGGCTGTTCAGAAGGTTCACCCCTTAGTAGCCAAGTCTGTGGTTTGAGTTTGTTGGTACAGCCCCTGAATGGAGACGTAGCAAACCCTACATCCACCGATCAGGATCTAGAGTTGCTCATTTTTAAAAAGGAAAACTCTGCAGAATGAAGTTATGAGTCAATTTAGGGTTAGGGACAGAGAAAAGAAAAGAAACATGTCTTGTTTTCTTTCATTTGAGCATTTTTTTTCACTTTGTTCTCTTTGGCTTTTACACCTTTAATTCAGCAGGGAGGTCGTGGCTGCAGAGTTCCCCTTTAAGGCTGAGAGAAAACACAGGGAGCTGTGCTAACATACAGCCCACTCATGAGGTCATCATGTGGCTTTACTACTAGTTTAGTACAGTATATACAAGAGTCATGTGCATGCTTAAATTCCTCTGGTTTCTATTCCCTCCAACAAAAAAGTGGCTTCAGTTTTCAGTACTTCTAAAAGTTGACAACATATACAGGATGTGGCAGCCTAACGTTTTCTGTTTCACTAAAAGTCCTTTTTTCTGATTTAAAAAACAAAAACAAAAACAAAAAGGTAGACATGAGCTGACGCCCCACCTTTTTTGTGTTTTGTGAAAATGATTAGCAGGTACTGTAAGTGGATGAGAAGGCTGTGGTGTGTCCTGTGATTTCTCTACACATTAGTGTGCTAGTGAGAGTAAATTAAACCAACTGGTGCAGCAACTGTGTTTAAGTGTGTGTGTGCATGTGTCCACTGCTCTGCACCTGCCTGTAGTGTGTTTGAGTAACCTGTATTTGTGTGTAGCTCCAGTGTGTGTGTGTTGCAGGGTGGTGTGAAGGAATGCCTCTGTGTCTGTTTCACACTTAATCAAATATTAATTGCATATATATACTTTGAGTTTAGGTTAAATTGGCTACAGTTACACTTCTTTCCTCAAAGGTACATTGGTGAGACTTTAATTGACGGGTCCATAGTTTCTTAATAATCAAGGGAATTTTCAGGAAAAATTTTGTATTTGTTAGTGATTAAATGAAAAAAATGCTGTAGACAAACAGTTCAGTTCCGCTTAACTAAATCAAAGTTAATCATGGCATGAGCTAAAAAACTCTTTATTCAGCACAAAGTAAGTTGTTAAATGTTCCAAAAAATATACACTTTAAGGATTTGATTCGTGAGTATCAACTCTTGATTAATAAGAGCAATTTTGAAGGAATCTCTGAAAATCAACAATTGCTTATATATTAACCTAAAGTCTGACTAAAAGAGCTTCCCTCTCATTTCACTCATAATTGGCATCAAATTGTTTAGTTCTTTCCAGAAAACTTCCATATATTTTATTAAAAAATTATAGACCCATAAAATAAAGCATTGCCATAATTTTCCCATATTCCTGTCATAAGAAGGAAGCAATAAATGTCGGGTCTCATACATAACAAGAACGATGCATATATTGCTGTCAGATTCAGATTTGAAAGTGATCGGGTTTGAATGGTGACCAAAACTTATGTAAGTGCAACTGAAAGTCAAAGTGCAACTGAAAGCTCTGAACATCTTCAGAAACAGGTCATGTAAAGACATGAAGAAGAAGAGTGTAAAGGCAGAATAATACTATAATAAAGTCCTAAAAGAACACAGGGTCCATTTTCAGACTGTGTGTAGCTTAGTGTGAGCTCTTTAAATCAAACTCTGATGATCACTTCTAAACCTGGAGTGAGAAGTGTAACTGTATATGTACTTATATTTAAGAGTGTCAGATGTCAAAGTTAGTCTACTCTAGTCAAATATTTTCAGTCATCTGGTGATAAAACTAATTATAAAAAATGATAAAAGAACTTATCTACGATCGCTATTTGATCAGGTCTGCAGTGTGTGTTTGCGTGAGGATTACAGTGAACTCAGGGGGCCCTATAGCAAGGCTTTCTCCAAGTAGGGGGCCTGTGAGGCGTCTGAGGAAGGTGCTATGCTCGGGCCAGAGGGGGTGCTGTAGTTTGGCGTCTGCGTCATGCCTGCGGGAGTAGTGCCTGGGGCGGGGCCAGGGGCGCTGGCTGGGTTCTGGTAGGACTGAACGTCTGCTGGGGCCATGCTGCCTGGAGCTGCAGTGTAGACTGGCGGCTGGCCCATGTACATATGAACATCACTGCGGAAAAGAGAGAGGCAACATTTACAACACAGCAAAGTGGAAGCATTGAATATTAGGTATAAGGTTGAATTTACAATACCAAAGCCTCTTCGATAAAAGCCAGCCTTAAAATAATGTCTTAAATAACAGATGTGACAGGCATAAACACTCCAGGCTGGACGCGAATACGAACTAGGTAAACACCAGGATGCTTAGCAATAGGCTGTAATTTGATTTAGATTTCTGAAGCACTAATTCCATCAATGCAAGGACAGAGCAATGCCACACACACTAATCTGCTGGTCTGCTTCTCTCTTTAAAAAACAAAAACTGTTTTTATGCGCAATGTCACCAAATGCCGCTGTGCTGGTTTCGAAAGCGGTTTAGTTATTATCAGTAGAAGTCACCACTTCCTGCAAGAGCTCAAATTTAGAGGCCATTACAGCTGCTAGGAACCTTTCAATGCTGACCATGTACAGAAACATCATTAATGGCTCCCAAGCAGCACTCGTAAGTAGTGCATTAACACGACAAACAGTATTTTTTGTATGTAATGCAATACTTAGAGCAGCATAGTGTTGTAGGCTGACATTAGTGCCGTGAATTAATGTAAACAACAGGTCAGCTTTGAGTTTGCATTAACAGCAAAAAACTGGAGCAGATCATCAAACAAGCTATACATTTAAATGCACTGATATAACAGTGGCATATAAGACAGAAAGTTCTGTCTCTCATATGCGCCTGTAATAAATAAAAGCCTGGTTAATTGTAAAGGTGTGGTAAAAAGAAAAAAGACTCAGTCTACAATTTGAGAGTTCACAGTGCTATAAAATTTAAAAATAGCTTTATCCACCCTCCACGAGAATCAAAAGTAAAGAAATGGGTAAAGAGGTTACTGAGGTGGGGTATGTGAAACTCACCTTGGAGCTGGCTGACCAGGAATGGGCGTTCCCGCTGGAAGCTGCTCCATGGGAACAGTGTAACCCTGCACAGCCGTACCGCTCATGGCATACGAGCCTGATGCAGGCTGACCAGGGTAGACCTG
Source organism: Acanthurus lineatus (assembly GCA_029814665.1). Classification (NCBI taxonomy): domain Eukaryota; kingdom Metazoa; phylum Chordata; class Actinopteri; order Acanthuriformes; family Acanthuridae; genus Acanthurus; species Acanthurus lineatus. The sequence continues at coordinate 16,888,458 of JAPZDV010000004.1, read as the reverse complement.
TGCTCACAAACATGGACAGAGAAAACGTTAAGTGTTAAATGAAGGAGAAAGTCTATTGTACGATCAGGATGAAATTCATGACGTGGCAAAACAGTAGACAGGGATTCAAGCCGAATCTAATAATACATTATAAGTAATAATCCATTATTGATTCAACAAATTCAAGGATTGGCTGAGTTTGGGGACATTGATGGTGCTTCGTCCCAGTACAGTGGTTCAACAGTGACACTCTTGGTTCCAGAAGATGATTTTGGAAAAAGTTAAAAAGCAGGATGCTTTCATGAAAAAGAATTAATAATTCATAGACCTCATTATTAAAAGATTCTGCTTTTGTGCCACGATACTAAGAAAAGAAATGTGCCAGGAAAAGCAGCACCATCAGTCAAATGTGTCACTGTGTTTCCAGTGAACTTTCCTTTAAAACTGTTCCAACTATGAAAACTGTCCACATCCAGAATTTTGCTATCAGAAACCTTTCACTCCTTTAGTATTCCATTTGCATGGTATGAACATATGACTTTTTGGTCTGTAAAAACATTATCATTACCCATGATGGGTTCAGTGCTTTGATAACATCTGTTATAAGTTGTGTACCTGTTGTGCTGCGCTGGCAGGCTGCTGCATATAGTACTGTTGGCTCTGCAGCTTGGCATACATGGCGTAAACTGGATCTTCGTTCATAAGCTTTGCATACAAAGACAAAGCCTCCATCACCTTTACATTCAGCTCTGACAGCTCCGAGTGCTTCCTGATGACACAAACACACACATATAAGGTGAGCAGACCTGCCTAACTTTTTGTGAAGTGCCTAAATTGTCAGTGTTAAATGTCTGAGTCTTCCATCTGTAGTTTTCTGCTGGTAAAACATAACACATCAGCACATTGTACCTGTCTATATCCTCCAACTTCTGGTCAATGAGGGGTCCCATTTGATTGCAGGCACCTGATTGAAAATACAAGTTATTGATTCTATACTTAGTCAACAATCATCCACCTTTACAAAAACAAATCCTGCCATTTAAGATTCTTTACACACACAGTAACTTCTGTCTCACTTACATTCATTTACTTTATTTCAACTCTAAACTCAGTTTACCTTCCAACTGTAGTAGCTCCACACTGTCTGACTGGTTGTCTGTGGGATCTGCACTTTGGATCATCTGCAGTAGTTGATCCATTTTGTCCTGGAAGATTGCAATAAAGTTTCTGTGATTACACCTCCCAGGTATGAATGTTGAGCTACTTTTCTAATTTAAGTTTATTTTCCAAAATAGAAAAAATACTCATCGTTAGTCTATGATTTAAGACTTTGTTTTATTTTGCAAGCAGATGAGCGGAACTTGTTTCAGAAAAGAAGTTCTTTATTTATTGATGCAACAGTGAGATCTAAATGAAGCAGAACAAGCTTCACAAGCAAGTGTTTGCACAAAGGAACTTACCTCGTCTATATATACTGGCTCTTGTTCAGGCTCAATGGTCTCCACCTGGATGTCCTCACTGAACTGCACCGTCTTCTTCTCTGTCTTCACTGAAGTGTAACAGCAATGCAGCAGCAGCAAAACAATGCAATAGCAGTAATCAGTCAAACATACAGAAGAGGTCAAGGTGTGCTTACTTGACATTCAGTAATCATCTGATCATTACACAAAGGACTCATTCATCAATATTCCATGAAAGTACAAGTCTAAGTAAGATTCAAGCTACTGACAAATCGACTTGAAATGTCATGTTAATATGTGTACGGTTCCTTTTTGTGCAAGCTGTTGTGCAGAAACACACAACATGTTAACGGTCTAAAGCTGCCATTATGTTGGCTGAGTGGAGGTGTTCTACACAAACAGAGGAAATAATCAGAACAGGAGAATGCACGTGTGCAGTATGAGTGAGCGGGAGAATGAAATCATATTTCCTTTTTGTGTATGCTGTAACCTGAGTGTCTCCGTTCTTTGTTTTATAGCTGTTTCAGCTGCACGTTCGTTGTAGTGCATGTGATTCCTTCACTGTCCTCCCTGCATCTTTATTTCCAATTTTTCTGGGTAAATGATGCATAAATATGTTAGGTCTGAGGTGCTGCAGTTCTAGTACAAAACCCAGTGGCAGCAAATCTCTTAAATAAATCTTTAAAAGATCATGCATCAGGAAACAAAGACACTTAACAGCAAGCACAGAATAAAAAGATTCTGTATAATTATTGTTGTACCGGTATCAGAAATGGAAAAAAAGTTGTATAAAACTCTCTGATTACAGAAACGTGTATCAAGTGATATCAGGCCATGGTGTTTTAATGGATTTGATGACCCACTGATCCTTCTCTGACTAAGCAACCAATGTCTTGACTGTACTGTGTTGTTCTTTCATCAGCCAAGTTTAAGAGATAAAGTATTTCCCACTTTACGATCAATAAAGCAATATTGTTAATGGACTAAATGTGCTGTCAAAGGACTAGAGATTACATAAGTGGATGAGAAGGAGGTTGTGTGTGTGTTTGTGTGTACTCACTCATCTCAGGCTCCGCAGTGAGGTCAGCAGTGACAAAGTTAGAGGGAAACAACCCAACTCCCTGGTACGTTTCCCCTTTCCACCAGTTGGGGTCACTGAAATAAAAGAAGAAATCTTTCAGAGATGATAAAAAAAATAAACAAATATTTATTGGTTGCCTCCTCAGTGGTGCAATAAAATATCGTTTTAGAGACAACAGATCAGATGTGCCAATTTTTTACTGCTTCATTTGCAAAGTTACAAGCTTTTTTAACAGCTTCAAGCTTTTTTTAAAAAAAAAAACATCAGGGTTTTTAATTGATTGCAGTAAAGTCAAAGAGACACTCACTTTTTCATCAAATTTTCATAGAATCAAAAGGGCTGATTATCAAATTGTTTGAGCCATGACAAAGTGACACCTGAGGGGTATTTTTCTTTTGAGCTGATATATTCAGTGTCCTGCACAAGGGCATTCAACGGGGCAGACTTTTACCTGATCCAGAATACCGCATATCTGCCCCCAATCCTCCTAGTAATTTAACAAATCGTTGTCTGCTACTTTTACATTTTTATTATATGTCAGTGTGAAAATGCACCTATCGTCCAGGATTGTGATGATTTCTCCAGATTTGAAGGTGAGCTCATTGTCCTCAGCAGCCTCAAAGTCATAGATGGCGCGTACTTTCCTGCCATCAGACTTGTGTGAGGAGATCAGGCTGGAGGTGTTTGGGTAAAGGCTGGACAGGGAGGTCTGCGGCTGCTGACGCTGCTCCTTCAGCGACAGCTCAATAGCTGCATACAAGAAAAGACAGGTATGTGAAATTACATTTGCCCTTGATTGTCCTTAAATATTGCTGAACATCTGCGATACATTAATCCAGTGTAAACACCAATTTATCTCTACTGACACCCGAGAATTAAAAGAGCCTCCTTACCTTTGGCCAAGTCTTCTTCTTCTTTTTTGTTTGTTGAGGTGGAGGGATCCTTTGCCACTAAAGCAGGGCTTGCTTTCGCTTGCTCTGCAGCCTGTGGAGAAATAATGATCACATGCTTGGGTTATTCAACAACTAAGAGAAATAAAAATACAGACCTGGCTCTAAATGTTTCAGCAAAACAACATTGAATTCTTATTGAATAAGGAAAATGTTATCAGATGTTTTGTGGCATTTTGTTGTTATTTGATAGTAACAACATAAATGTGACATGCAACAAACCTCTCAAAAGCTATAAACCTAAAACAAAATAAAAACAAACATACAAAAAACAGTCTGTTCAACCCTGCAAACTAACCTGGGACCCTACAGCTGGAAAAGTGACACCCTGCTCGCGTAAATTCTTGATCATGGCTGAGATTAAACTGAGCTGGGGATCATTGCGGAAGTCCTCTGCCCATTCTACCATGAGGGCTTTCAGCTTCTCACACACTTTGGGATGGCCCTGGGAACAATCAAAAAATGGAAGATCTTGAGAATTAGGCAGTGGATGTAGCACAACACACCAAAATTAAAATTAATTTAAAAAAAAAATACATACCTTGTTTAAGACGTTACTGACTTCACTGGCAAACTCTCTGGAGCAAACCTCCAGGTGGAATATCTTCCCACAGTTTGAGACACAAGCACCAAGGAGCTGGGAGAACATTAATACAAAGAATTCATCAGAATCACTATTTAATACGCTGCATCATGTAGCAAACATACAGCATGTATCAGTATGATAATGGAATTACTCCAATAACTTAATCTGTGTGATTGTGCATATAACATGCTTACAGTCAATGCCTGCATGGCCACATGCGGATCCTTATGATTCACTCTTCTCATTATAGAGCGGAGACATTCTTTAGGCCTGTGGTAGAGGAGTATAATTGTAGAAATCAAAAGCTTGCAGAGATTAAATGCTTGTCAAAGATAAAAGAACAATCTAGCTTCTTTAATAAAAATTTTTCATTAGGGTTTTTTTTTTTTTTAATGAGCATTTAGGTTTCAACATTTTTCTTTAATTTATCCTCGTACACTTGGTGTCCTTGGGTTCTATGTCCAACCCTGGGATACAAATGTTTTACAGCTTCATGCAATGTCTGATAAATATGTTTATGTCGTAAAGACAGTTAACTAACCCAGTGCGTGACTGCCCTATCTTATCACATATGTCCAGAATGAGGCCCCAGTCCTCAGCTGTGTTCATCTCACTGGTTGCTTTCTCTGCAGGAAAGAAGCACAACAACAAAAAGTTAACAACTCAAAAAAAAAAAAAATACATGATATATTCAATCTAAAGCCAGAGAGAAGAGATTGGGACCATTCTACAATCAGAAATAATGAGGCTTCTTGAAAACAATTTGGACAGCAAGCTGTTGACAAGCTGCTGTGAGTAAGATCCTCTCCTTTTGTTCTTTTTTGGTCTTCATCATACAAATGAGTGTAAACAGTGATGAGGTACAGACAAAATAACAGAAGCCCTTAACAATGCAGCAGTAAACACCAATCTGACAAAGCTCATAATGTTTGGTTTGTGCTGAGACTTTTGAAGGTGCTGATTTCATTTAGAGTTTATTTGAGACCCATTGCTTGTGCGTTTAAAATATGTGCAAATAAGTGTCTTTGTTTCAAAAGCTGGAGGGTTCCTCTTAGTTATTGCATATTTCCTGTTGTTGATATGTAGCCATAGCTGTTTTGAAATTTCTCCTCTTTCAAAAATGAGAGAATTTCAACAGTGTTTCATGGACCAATACCTCGTACCTAGCCTGTCTTTGTATACATGACTGGTTTCACCTTTTAAGGCTACTATATACCAATATCTCTTAGCAAATACATTTATTCCTATCAGTTTAATAGTAGTTATAGGGACTTTACAATATCAGATAGTTAATATCAAAGTAGTGGATCTTATTAATGCTGCTAACCCTACAAGAAGGTGAAAAACACTATTAAAGAAAAAAAAAATCATAATTGTACACATAAACAAGTCAAACAGCCTGAAAATTTCTAATAAAATACACCTGCCAGCCCATACACCCACATCATCAAAAGTTTTAACAAAGCACAGCATTTACTGCTGGCTTTGAAGGCAACATTATATGGTACTGTATAAGGAGGTGTTTATGTACTTTGGCCTCCTCCAGCACACTGTATATGCCAATGAAGTGGTTAACCACACGACAGAGAACAAAGACTGAAAAGGGGAAACATCGAGTTTATAGTTTCATAGACCACAGCATCCGATTTCACTTGCAGAACATTAACTGTCAGATATCAGGCTCATCATACTGGTTAGTCATCATTTGATGAAATACAGTAAGGCAATGATGAGGCAGATAGCTAGCTAGCTAACGTTACTCCAGTTTTTAATGAAAACATTATGTACCACATCCATTTGTAGGTAATCTGACGACAACATCAACTAACTAAATTAGACTTAAAAAATAAGCACTAAATGTATAGCTGACTCCTCTCTGTAAACGCCTTGTAATCTTCATGATGCTACTATTAAAGAGATAGTTGCTGGCTGCTAGCTAAATCTCCCATAAAATAAGGCTGTAAGCTAGTTAGCCAACTGTGCTCTGGCTAACTGAGCGAATCACAACAAACACAAACAAAACAGGCATTACAGAAACGTGCTCTTTACTAAAACTCGCTAGTTAGTATAGTCTCTTATATAAACTGCGAGACAGTAATATAACATCATCCCCATCGCTCTAGAGGGTAAAACAATGAAGCTTAAAAACACACAACAAAGCTGATTGATCGTAGCTACTTAAGCTAGCCAGCTACAAATAGCCTCCAGTCCTCATTACTCACCAACATCTTGGTCAAATGGGTTTGTCGTGAAGAGAGGCATTGCTGGTGTATTAACAACAACAGATTTCGCCTTCCTCTGTTATTTTCTTTTCCCTCTTTGTCTTATTTCATACAATAAACACGCATAGTAACGACAACTTCATGAATGTCAAATGTAGCTGCCTGATTCTATTCTACACAGTCACTCCTTCGCCACAGACGGCAACAAGCGAGGCATTCTGGGTAAAAGAAGCGAACGGAGCTGTGTCACTTAAACTGCTGTCATCAATTATATATTACAAAATCACAGTCACGCAGCTATTAATGTGACTATCTCGACTGTACGCCACATAAAATGGACCATAAGCTACAAATTGCCGTAAAAATGAACATGTCATCGTCAGGTGATGGTGATCATGTGACGTTTTCTCCTCGCGCTGACCACAGAGCTCCAGTTGTGAGTAAACCTGAGTAACACAAAACAAGAGCGGCACTCTTCAAAAAGCTCACACAGACTGTTTTTTATTGTTGCTACATTAATTATGATTTAGCTACGACGGAGGAAAATAGAGGCAAGAATATCGTTTTAGAATATAATATTGTTATTCTTGCTGTATTGACATAATTCCGCCTCCTGATAAGGTTCTATGATTTACATAAACACGTAAATTTAGTTATATTTGCCGAATAGTTAAATGCACCATACACTTAAATGCATTCTTCATGAAGCTTAAACTTTTTCATTGGACGAGATTTGTATACATACTTTGATCATTTAAAATACAAAATACTATTAAGTCGCAAAAGGACTAATTTCAGTATAATCCATAAGATCCAAGAGACTGAAGTTCGGAAAATTTAAAACAATTTACTTGACCACACACATACACAGTCTATCTAAATTTTAGATTTTTATTATTAATATTTTATCCCTGGCAGTGATTCATATGTATTTAAGTGTCTTAAATATATGGATTAAAGGTGCGAAATGAAAAACTTTAAATAAATAAATTAATGCAGATATGCCCCAAGGTCTTAATATGTTGTGTCAATAATGAACACATTAGTTAGGACATTATTTTATTTATTTTGGGTTTTTTTCTAGATAAATAAATGGCTTTTGATGTCCTACAGTTTAAATGTATTTATTACAATATCTCACAGAATGTAAAAATATGAACTCCACACACAGTTTCATTACCATTTTATTATGATCTCTAAGGACCTGGAAATTTCATCAAGGCTTAATGAGCCAAGAGCCAGATCCCAAACTTACTTTCAAACTCAGTCCTTAAGCATAATATGAATTGAAAAAAGTCAGTCCAAAAAAAAAAAAAAACAACCCAAAAACATTGATTATGCAAATAATAAAGATGTAACATATTTCACATACTGTAATATGGCATAAAGAATAAATCATTGTATGATGGCTACATAACAAAGAATGTACATATTGTTAATGTGTGCCCCATACTCTATAAAACTCATACTGGCAGTCTAAAATCTAAGAAATACTGTCCTTCATAAAACAGCAGCAAAGCTCCCATTGAGCATCTTTTATCAAAAGCAAAAGAAAAATGACATCATATTTCATCTTGTAGCTTCACTTCTATTTATCATCTCAGGTTCAGTCATGTTCTGATGGTGAGGGGGTGCTCATCATTTTCCCAGGAGCTTGTCTCTAATCACAGCTCCAAATGTGTGAAGAACCTGACAGTATAAAAATAGTTTCATTCTATTAACAACATAATCCTCTGATATAGATTTTTTTTGAAAGTGTAAAGATTAAGAATAAGCTGAGAAATAAAATGGTACGAAATGAAATCCCAATCAACAATGTACAGTATTTTTTTGTGAAATATTATTTACAGATACATCTGTACAACAGTGGCTGCACTAAATGATGACTTAGTATAGCCTAAATAAATGCCTACATTCCCATGTTTGCTGCGGTATAAATTTTAAATCAATACAGTACTGGACTGGGTCTGTCCATGCTCTGTCTTTGGCACCAAACTGTTTTTGTCAAGTGCCTTCAAGACAAAGATCAGTCCAAGTCTCAGAGATGCTCGACTGAGCTGGCTTTATCAGAGTCCTCTAGACATCTAGAGCTTCTCCTCAGATCCTTTATAATTCTCCATCTGCAACCACGAAGTTAGCCTCCTCAGCATCCTCCCAGAAACAGCTCACATGCTCTAGTCCGATGCTATAAAACTGGAACTGTCACTATGAAGAGAACAACAAAAATAACACACATTAGGTACATTTTAAAAACACTCTGATGTGCTTTCGGGCTAACAGTATTTATGCAAGCATCAGCAATAGCATACCTAAATAATGAAATCTTATTATACTGATGAAGAAGCTACACACAAGTAAAAATGCTGAACCACTGAAAGATGCAGACAAAAACCGTCACCAAAATATATGATCTTGGTTCCCTGTACATACCAGCACTTGCTGGAGCACCAAAGCTGCATTGATCCCCAGCAGAAAACAGTCCAAAACAAATATTAAATTATCTTCTCTTTCAGTAACATTTGCCAAAAACTAGATTGCCCGGCTTGATTAAGGGTACGGGACATCTTAAACTTGTGTTTCAAGATTAACAGAGCACCTCAGACTGAGTATGAAAGCATGTAAATAATGAGAGACAAAAAAAACTATAGAGGCTGTATCTTTTAAAAACACACACCCAAAATTCACAGAACACAGAACACAACCAAGATATTTTAAAATTTAAAAGGTTTGATACATATAAAAAAGTACTGACATTCAGAGGCTCGTTCACAGATGAAACCGATGCGGTCAGTGCAGTAGAAATCATTCCAGTTGGCATTATGGATCAGACCAGCACAGTCCTCGCCATCTTCATGGCCATGAGTCCAGTTATCAGGCTGGCCGGGCTTCCACTTCCTGATAGCAACACATAAAAATATGTCAAGTTCAGACATCATACAGAGTTTTTGTTAGTTAGGTTCATATGATCACATGTTCCTTTCATAGTAAAAAAACAATTTGGCCACTAAACTCACTTGAAAACAGGTAAAGTTCCATCCACCCATTTCCAGACATTTTCCTCCTCTCTGTCGGTAAGACCCAGCCAGAAATAACCTTTTCCTGCAATCGCATTTCTAACAAATTCCTTTTGGATAAAACAGCAAAAAAGATGTTTTACAGGATAATTAGTTTCGAAGAAACAAGCTTTTGATTTAAAATTATTTCTAAAACTGTTCATTTTAATTTTTAAGTATAAATAGTATGAAGTATTAATGGAACTCTTGGTGTATGATTTAATTTACCTGTTCTTCATTGTTATTGATAATGAGCATATGAGATGACCTGTTGACACAAAACCTGTAGGATTCATCAAAGTTGAGTCTCTGAGAACCAGAGGAGAAATAATAGCAGCTGTCTCCAAACTTTCTGAACTCAGGTGGGCAGCCTGGATGAAATTTAAAGGATATTATCATCTTCAAATAAAATCTTATCACATATTGTATCAGAGTCTATATTCTGCTAGTCTTTAACCACCCACCTGGTGCTGGAGTAGTGGCCACAGGGCGCTGAACCTGCCGGGACACGGTGCCCGGTGGTTCCTCTGCTGGTTTGGGAGGCTGAGGTGGTTTTGGGGGCTGAGGTGGTTTGGGAGGTTCAGGGATCTGAGCAGGCTGAGTGGGCTTAGGAGGTTTTGGAAAAACAGGAGGCACAGGTGCAGGTATCCCTGGCAGTCCAGGAGGACCAGCAGGACCAATGGGTCCGACGGGCCCTCGAGGCCCCTCCAACCCTGCAGGTCCTGCTGCTCCTCTGGGCCCTTGTGGCCCTTGTGGTCCTGGCAGCCCTGGCTGTCCATCCCTACCAGGAAGTCCTGGAGCGCCAGGATCACCTTTTTCACCTGGGTTTCCAGGACGACCTCCAGGTCCTCTCGACCCTTTAGCCCCAGGAAGACCCCGAGGTCCGGCTGCACCCTTCGGTCCAGTCGTGCCTGGTGGTCCAGCAGCACCTTTCTCTCCTTTAGGTCCCACCAACCCTGGTGCCCCTTTGTCTCCTTTATCACCTTTCTGTCCTGATGGGCCAACTGGCCCCTGAGGCCCTTTGTCACCCCTGGGGCCCCTTGGACCTGGTGGACCTGAAACATAACAACAGCAGATGAGGGGATTGTTTGTTTCTGCATGTTACTGTTACTGTTGGGGCTTTAAGGAAAACTTGATTTATTTCTTGCACTTAACATACAGTTGGGGGAGGGGGGGGTTAAAATTATGGGGAGCAGCATTTTACCACAGTAACCCCAAAGTGCTTCTCAGTACACTCTTTGTTGTGGCTCTCTTTGGTTGTAGTCCTGGTGTTGCTGTTCGCTGAACTCAAACACAGCCACACCAGTTTGACCACAGAGCTAACAGTAAAGTGGTTTGCAGTTATTTACAGTGATTTACAGATTTTCAGCATTTTCTCTGACTCTGGGGACCATGAAGACACAGCAAGTTATGACTGGACACACATGAGGACAGAGAGGAGTGAAAGATTGGTCGAACATCACCAACATTATTTTCACAGCTTAACTCAGTGATGAAGGTTTTATTTCAACCAAACCAGAGGCAATGTTTACTGGAACAGAGGAACGACAAACCCAGATTTATTTGGTCGTTTCTGTTTTCTTTTAGTTCTGTTGGATCTAAGTGATGTGTGTTTTCTCTTGAGTTAACGAGGATATTTAGCTAAAACAAGACTTACTGGTTTGCATGTCAGCAACACAATACAAACCAGGAGTACAATATTTTTATTGAGGAAAATGGAAGATGGATAACTGTACTTATTATTTAAGTAAAAAAGCACAATTCATTTGCAGATTAATGAACAAAATAATTAAAAACAGAATGTCACAACTAATAACATGTATTTGGATGTTTTGTGCATGTTGGTTCGACAGAAGTATATCAAACCATCTCTTCTATTGAAATATATTTGACTATTTTCACATACTGAGTACGTCTGTGTTCTTACCCTGTAGGATGGTGAAGTTGGTGATGAGCTGTGAGTGCTTGCTATCCACCAGCTTCATCTCCTCCATCACCATAGAGAGGTTGCTGACCTCTTTGTCCAACCTGGCTGTCAGATCATCTTGCTGGGTGCGCAGCTCTTTGCTATCTTCCCTGGCTTCTGTCACACTGCTGTTCAGCCCCGCTATCAGGTCTGTATGTCGCATCACCGTCTCAGCGCAGGACCTCAGGCCATTCAGGTCGGAGCTGATGGCACCAAGGAGCTGCGAAGTAAAGCTGACATTTCCAGTAACACGGTCCATGTCATTCTCATGTCTGTCTAACCTAGCTTCCATCTCATCAAACTTAGATGAGGTGGTGTTATCGTGGTCCCTCTGGTGGTCCATCAGCTCACGCAGGCTTTGGTCGTGCCCCTCAGAGAGAGCTGAGGCGTTCTGGATCTGGCTGGCTAGTGTGCTGAGCTGAGTTCCCAAGTCATCCAGAGATTCTCCATTTGACCGTGCCAGGGCTGAGTTGTTGGCTGCCAACACCTGGAGGTTTTGGACCTTTTCCTTCAGCCAATCCGTGTCGGTGCTGGTCTGCCTGGCAGTCTGCTGCAGACTCTGAAAGTCATTCTTCAGTTTCTGCACTGCCTGGCCTGCATCTTCTACCGTCCTCTGCAGCGTGCTGAGCAGGTTTCGATGCTGGGACTGGGTGATGTTCAGTGCACTGACACTAACCTGAGTCTGGCTCTGCACTTTGACCTGGGACTGTATCTCAGACTGGAGCCGTGCAGTGTCTGTCTGGAGGTCGTCAATCATGCCGCTGTAGGAAGCCAAAGTCTGGTTGACCCCACGCAGTGAGGCAGTGTTGTCGTCCAGAAAACTCTGCAGGGAGGTATGACCGTTTTGCATGTCATATCCTATGAGCTGAAGATCCTTCAATATGTTTCTGTTTCTTGTTGCTCTGAAGGCAATGTCATTCAGTTGGCTCTGTAATGCCTCCAGATTTGACTTGAAAGTCTTGATTTCTGTAGTGGCATTAACTGACTTCTCTCCTGCCTGATCATCTAAAAAATAAAAATAAATTAAAAAAAATGAAAAACTTGTTTTGCATAACTTTTACATTTTTGTTGGCAGACATTTGGTAAAATGATCACTGTTTGATATCTAACCTTGTGTTAGCGGGACTTACCTAGTTTCTTTAAGTCCGTCTCCACAGCATTGATCTTGCCTCCATAATTCTGCATGCCCTCTGTGACACTGTCCATTCTCTGGACCACTGACAAAAGGGGACAGAGAGGACTTAATATATGTAGATGAGATCATTATATAGTAAAAAGACAATACTTCTAGTTTAACTTTCAGTATTGTGATAGCAGTGCAGTATGTTCAGTTACTGTTTGGTTAAAAAAGCACCTTTGACAACCTTCACAGATACTAAGACACAAACACAAAAAGCGCAGCCTCTTGTTGAATGTGACCTTCATTGACTCTAAAGATCAGTGGGGAATTTGTTAGAAAGACAACACACTGATGCATCAGTAATAAGTAAGTGCTGAAAGTAATTGCTTTCGCCTCTGATCACTTATCACCTGTAGTGGAGTTTATACAGTTTTTGCTCATTTTTTCAGTAAAAAATCAAAATACTTCTTTTCCCACCTAAAGACAGAGCTCATCAAACCTTAACATGTAAAACTGATTTTGAACAGCAGATGGTGCTGCTGTGTTCATTCCTCTGAAGTGAATGAAAGGAAAGAAATAGCAACGCTGAACAGAGGATGTTAAACAGGGTGAAGAGTTTTCTGTAAGTTTTTTTTTTGCAACTAGGCAACTGCGCATCTGTTGGATGTACAAATCTCAGTTTTCAGAGCACATTCATAAATTCCACTTCGTGAGCATCAACAATGTCAGACACATGACAAATAATCCTCTAGTCCGCTCTGTCTAGTTCTGGTTCCACTTTCATTCTTCTGCTCACATCTGCAGCGTGAGTCCATCTCGTCTCCCCCCGCAGTTTGTTTTTCTGGCGGTATGTGGGCGTCTTAAAACTGGCCCGGAAAACATCCTAAGCTTTCACTGTTATCATTCCAGAAGTGATAAAAACACAAGAAATAACATGGACTTGGGACAAACAAAAACACATGGGTCCAGTTTCAAAGAGCTGTTGGTCAACTGCTGTGAGTCTGCAGTTTGAGTCTCCTCTATTTCAATTTTGCTCTAAAAAAAATGCTACTTTCTTTATAATTTTGAGAAGTAAACATGGCCTTTTTACTGCCAATAACACTCTTAGAGAATTACATCATTGCTTCAGCTCTGAGTCCTGCCCTTGATAGTAGTAATATAAACGTAATGTGAAACAGAAATGCCTACCGCACCATCTTACCTCCCCGATGTCTACCATACATTCTTATTCCCTACTGTTAATCTTTCGACCCCCCCAGAAGCCCAACAATCCTGTATTGGAAAAGCATTACAAGTTATATAAGGTTGCTAATCTGAGTAAAGCTTATTGCTGCTTATTGTGGCTAAAGTTATGAGCTATACTCAGGCAGTTACCCAACATGAGGCAGATTAATGCTGATCAGTGTTGCTCGAGCAAACCGGGCAGGTCACACAAACACTGCTTTTCATTTTAAACAAAATGGGTCTTTCGAAGTGTCAAGAAGAAACATCTCGATTGGTGCAGAAAGATGTTTTCATGCTTGGTGGTCAACATCAGTGCTTTTTGTTTAAAATGTTCAGAGCAGAAAAACACACCACAAAACCCAGCCTGCAAACACAAAATATTTTGGACACTTGCAGTCATTTGCGAGTCAACCTGTGGTCCACGAGACAACAAATTGCTACCAAGCCATAAAATCCCCTCTGAGTTGTTAAGCAGGGGTAGCCGCTGCATGGTCATCTGGTAGACATTAGAGCCATACCATCAAATTCACATGGGCTCCACACTGACACAGACCCAAAGCTGGAAACCCAAAACAACCCTGACAGCACTTAACAAGCACAATTTAAATTTAGATCTTAACTTGGACACCATGTTTTGAATACAGTCCTTTCCCACTGGGCGCTTCCAGTTTTTGTCTTTTTGCTAAGGTGGTTAAAAAAGCCTGTGAAGCAGGCAGGACATCAATTTTTGCTTAAGGATATTTTGACAGGTTCTGTGGGATTAATTTGGGCCACAAGTGTGTAATGTGTGACTGGACGATACACAAAGTGTATTCGGTGGTGATGGTGCATGTGGTAACTGGAATTCCTTTCTGTTTCTATTTAACAGTGTTGCCCTGGTTCAAACTGGGACAAACCGTAAAAAAATGTTATTCAGTAGGGACCATGTTGCACAACAAATGTGTTTCTAATCTCAAGCCATGGCTAAAAGATATTAATTCTGTGGAGAGTAATAAATGGATTCTGTCCAGTGAGCCTCTTCAAGTGGTAAATCTTTTACTGATCCGTCTGACTTGTCTGGAAATTATTTTTATATTCTATTGTTGGTGTTCAGACCTATTAACTTTCATCAAACCTAAGAGACAAAGACAAAGGCAAAGAGTGATTACACATGGCATTGGAGTGATAAAGTTAAGGGAAGATATTCCAAAAATTTCTATTTCGATTTTGATGTTTTATTTATGCTGCTTTTATAGGAAATTATCTGTTTCTGTCTCTCTGTGCTAGAAACAAGAACATCAAGACTTAAATTGATTATTTTATTTATACTAATTAATGCTTTATTTATGCTAAATTATTATTATTTCTTTTTAATCAAAAGAAACAAGAGAAAATAACTAATTATCTACAGCCACACTGGCAGATCTTGAGACTGTATTTGGGCAGCTGATGTTTCAAGCTAAATGCTAACATCAGAACATGCTTGTATGAACATGCTCTCTGGGGACCTTGAGTTCATGTACAGATTTTTTGCAGTCTAACATTTCTGAGGACATGCAAGTCTTTCCCAAAAAAGAGATGACCAACCACCCATATTTCTGCCTTTAAAGCCCCACCACAAGTGTTGCTAAAAACAGCAGAGTTAGTATAAAATATTCACATGCACAGTTTAAGATTGTGGTTCTTTAAGAATCTTTAGACACTTTTAGAGGTGAATCATAAGATTTCTCAAAAATCCCTGTTTTCATTGTTTTATTTCAGTAATTCTGTGTTTAATGTAAGACTGAACTGGATTTGTGTAACATGACCTCAGCTTTAAAACTAACGATTAACTATGGAGGTTCAAAGTTTGCAGCAGACACACGAAAAAATGACAGCATCAGACACTAAGCTGCTTATGACTGCAGTTTTGTCTTACCTTTGTATCCGAGGACGGCCACTGCTATAGTGAGCAGGGCACAGAGCACATAGAGCAGTGCAATAGCCGCCCTCAGTGCCCAGTCATTTTTACACTTGGTGCACTCGGTACCCTCTTGAATACCTGCAACATATAACAGAACATATCTCAGAAATCAGTGCACAGTATGCAATATTGAGAAGCAGTAGTAACTCAAATATTGTGCAACTGGAGCAGGGAGTTCATAAAAATACACCAGAGGTTTTCTTTCAAAAAGTGAATCACACATGATGTATTTTTTCATTTCATAACTAAGTTTAGTACTGCATGTAGAAAACGGGACACGCTGTGCCTTTCTTCAGCCAAGTATCAATTGAAAACATTTGCCCTTCTGAATGAGCAAGAAGTCTCACTATGAAACTTAAAAAACACAGCACATGTGTTTGCCATATGACAGAGGAACCAAAACCAAAACAGTGCCATTCCACCTCTGCGTCATTACTCGTTACCATCCCAGCTAAAACCACAGCACAGTGAAGTTTTTGGTCATTCATGCTCCCCAGCCACTGCTGAAAACCACCAACACCATCTGATACAATGCTAAACGAAATACTATAGGCAGGATGTTTACTTGACTTTATTAAAACTGACCAAGTTGCCTCAAGCAAGCAGAGTGAGAGGGCAGCTGGTCTATTTTTACACAACAGGCAATAAACATCTTTTTTTGTAGATGGACCAAACTTCAAATCTGATTATACAGGAGAAAGAGTTTGTGGAAACTTGGAGCACTTTATTACACAGAGAGCTTATAAATTTTAAAAGCAAAAACAAATCAATTTAAAATACACATATTGCCATAATAAGAAACCTGCATTGAAACTTGACTTATAGGAAAACACTGATTAATTACAACTTAGGGATTATTTTTGCTCTGAACATTTGTTCTTTCAGTTTCTTTTTAAGAAAACTGCAGTTCTTCAAGTGGCCACTTGAGGCAGGCTCCAAAAGTAAATCACTCCCTTTAAGGCTTATATTGATATGACAAACTTTACAGCAGTAATGAGCAAAGCCTGGTACAAAAAACAGTTTTGGTCTATGGAGCTAATTTACTTGTCATGACAACTGGACTGAGTGTGAATATTTATAAAACTGTCTCTTTTATGTTATAATAAGGCTTGAAGTTATGCAGAATTAATGGCCAGGTCATTTTGAGTGACATCAGCAAACAGTTTAGCCAGATTAGCTGCCACTTTATGCTAAACTTAAAATGAGCACAACCAAAATGTTGAAATTTCTTATTACACAGAAAAATGAGGAAAAAGACATTAAAAAGTATCTTTACACAAATTAGTTTTCCAACAGCAAATCAAGGCTTTTACTGTGGTCTTGTGCACCGAAAATGTGATGTTTTTAGAAAGTTGGCAATGGGAATGAGACCATTTGCGTCATTTAACATTGCTTTTTAAAGCTGAACTCATCCTCACACTATGAAAAAATAAATATGTTTTGTCTTGATCACATTGCATTTGAATGTGCTTTGAGAAATAATGCTTAATAATGCTCCTAAATTCACTTTTCACAGACTTTGAAGTCTAGCAGACAAGAATAGTGGAGGATGCCTTTGTGTCATGTCATCCTCTAAACTAAAGTCTTCTTGGCACTTCTATTGTTTCCAGTAAAAGAAAGCTGCAAAAATTCCCCAGCTGCACAGACATCATCATGTGACTCCCTCCCCCCACAAGCACAAGAGGCCTGGCTGTGTCCTTTAAAGTCATGTCACCCGTGATGGGACTGAATGCGTCCATCCTTCCCAGTCAGGGGTAGGCGAGGACCGCCAGAGGGGTACGAGGGGTTTGGCCTCTCAGCTTTGGACCCACACATCTGTACAAACATCACGTCTGACCACCTCAAAGGGGCCCAGCCGAGGACCCAGACATGAATATGCAGGCTGCTGTTGTCCTTACGTGTGCTGAGAGCCTCATGTTGGGGGAGCCAGTGTGGAGAGATCTATCAGAGACCCCCCTCCACTGGTCCGGATCCCATGCTGCTTAAAGGACAACATCGCGCCATGTAAACAAGCAGCTGACTGTCTGCAGGTTCTGGTTCAAGAGCAAAACAGGGTGGTCTTCCTCACTAGTCTTCATTTTTCTGTAGGACAAGTGACCGTAGTGGCTGTATCATATGTGCGCTCCTCATGCTTGCCACTGTGCTGAGTTCAAAATATTTTCACAACCACACAGGACTTTTCACATTCTAGATGTTTCAGTGGTTGGCACTTTAAAAACCCCAACACTAATTACCTTTGGATTGCTTAAATAAAATAGGACAATCTTAAATACAACCTTATCATAACCATCTGTCAACTACCTGCACTCTGAGACTGTTGAGGGCTGGACCAATTTTCTGGCTCCTGAGTTTGTAACCACAATTAAAAACTATTCAAGATACAAACAATTGGGTAATTTATGGTCAAATCTTACACAACAAAAACAGGCACTTCATCAGCTGGCTCATTCTTTCAAATATGGCCATTAAAACACACAAAATTAGAGTAATCATGCATAATTGGAAATGCTTAAAAGAAGTCATAAAATGATGAGTCTTAGAGGGGAACTCCACGGATTTCACACATTAAAGTCTGTTTACAAGTCTGTTTTTTTGTGGCTTCAAAAGGAAGCTGGGTGAAATAAAAACAATCTGATGGTGTGGAGTGAGAACGAAGGGAGCTTACTAAACTTATGTGGACCACCTCTCATCTGTGGCTCAGGACAACATTAGCATCCACTAGCATAGCTCACCCAGATCCTCAACCGAAACAACTGACTGTCAATGCAATATTCAATAGGTGGAGGTCCTTTTTAAGACAGGATTCAAAAGTTGCAATAGACAGATGGGACAGGATTGCCTGAAAAACTGTATTTTTACAAAATGTTCCTTAGTGAGGGGGCAGCAATGGAAACTATTCAATTACCTTTGGATTCTGACTTGGAACATAGATGTTCAAGCTATTTCTCCATCATGGAAAAAGTTTGTCTGTGACAGTAAAATCATGGCCAAACATAACGGTCGGTACTCAGATCTGCATGCATATGTGGTTTCTGGGCAAACTTTTAAGTTCTCAGAGTTTACACTGTCACTATTTAGCACAAACTGTGCAGCAGAACCTGGCAGGGGCGGGTTATACACCCAGACTGTTATGTTTTCACAGCGATGCTGCTTCTACTGAACTATCATGAAAGGAAACACACTCTGGGCAGAGCAGCTACAGATCCTTCAAGGTCGCATCATTTTCCCACTGCTTGTCACTGGAGCGTTTTCTGTTCTTCTCTCAGGGGTTTTCCTTTAAAAACAAATCTGTCAGCGATGTGGCACACAGTAATGATGAAGAGCAAATGCTTCCAAGTTTGCTGCAGTATTCTGTTACAAAGAATCCATTGAGAAAACAGGAGTACATGTTTTCTTAATCCATACTTCATGCATGTCACGTAGATCTTGCAAATTTTTTGATGGTTTGTTTTGCCATTAAGTACATCCACAGAGGACATTATCATGATAATTATTTAATCATGGTAAATTATAGTAAACATTTCTGATACTGAACTGTATTAATCTGGTGATAATAATCCAAGCCTGCTTGAGGTTTTTTGAAAATGAAAACCATCATGTTTAATCTTTTCAAAACATACTCCCAATGTTCGTTAAAATCTGATGCTAATTTTGATAAAAGAAATTCAAACGCAGCCCTAAAATCAAACCCTTAGGAGCATTTCTTCTTCGTATGCATTGATAACTCAGTTTTGTATAATGCCTTCCCAATATTTACCTCATTAGTCGGCAAGTGTGTCATGTTTCATGTCTAAAGGGATGTTATGACTTCATGCTGTTGATGCGCAAACAACCACAGAGCGTTAACATGCTGATACATACATGTCACAAGCTGACTGAAAACACATTTGCTAAACCAAGTGGCTCGGTGCAGAAACATGGGAGGCCCGAGTGTGTCGAGGGTTGAGAGGCTGGACGGCAGCCAGGACGTCCTAATCAACAAGCTGGAATCCAGCCAGATTATCCTCCAGAGGTAAAAAAGAAAAAAAAAGAGAGGGAGGGAGAAAATCCTTGAAAGAGCAAAGTCAACATAGAATACTGTATCCTACATATTATTCCTGTTAATTAAGTGCCATGCATCTCCAATTTGGCCCATTATTTTTGTATTTTTACTTAAATTTGAGGGCTCTGCTTAAAGACCAGGACAATAAAAGAACGATGAAAGAAACAACATTAGAATGACGTATCCACCAGATATTAGTGACCCCCTGACTTTCAAGGTCAATGACAATCATTTGATGGGTCATGAGATTTGGTACGTATATCCATGTCCCCATCAGGATGATGTGTAATAATATGGTGATCAATTTACATCTGAAACAATCATCAGGTCAAGTATTTAATTCTTCTATTACTCTGATTTTTGAGCAAACCTGCAAAAACTAATGATGTTTTTCTCAGATGTACTTGTTTCAATGCTGGCAGATATTGGCATGCTAAGTTAAGATGCTAGTTTGTAATTGTGGGCAGTTTAGCATGCTTACCACTGTTTGAGTAGGTGCAACAAATGCAGAACTCAAGGGCCCAGAAACTGCAAGGGTCCATGAAGGATATCGATAACTGCCCCTCGTTTATTATGGTTCATATACTGTAGACCATGTCACCTGGCCTTCAAAATTACTGTTCACAGAAGCAATAACAACTACTTAAAAAATTAATGTAACAGTAATGCATCCCTCTCTACCACATTGTGTACCTCTCTTGCGATTTTGTATGTTTTTTTATGTCCATGCATATATGTGTGAGAGTGTAAATGAGTGTGTGCTTGTATTTAGAGTATTTGGGGGAATCTAAGAAAATGTTTACACCAGGGCCAAACACAATTATGTTGTACTGCTGATACATGATACAATATGATATGTTACATTAGCATTTAGTTAGTACCGCCATGCTAGGAGCCGCTAACATGGCTCAATTAGCCTTGGTAAAAAAAATTTTTTGACAAAGACACTATTTGAAGAAAACACTGTTCAAATACATTACGGTTGATGCTCCACAGTCTATATTGACACTGAAACTAAGCTGAAGTTATTGGTGGCTGCAGTTCAGCTTCATTATTGTTAATTAGCTAACTGTTATAAAAGTGATGGACGGAGGGGGAAAAAAGGGCAAGAAACTAGAGAAGAGGCAGAGAGAGAAAAGATGGGAGCAGTCCAGTGTGGTGTCTGTAAAACAGCTGTATTTCATTTGGATTTTGAGTCAGTCAAAGAAAAAAAAAATCTCAACACTTATTCCCTTATTCCATGTAGCTGCCATTAGACTTGCCTACATGCCCCGTCTCACTCCTGGCTGGCAGTGGAAACTTCCATGGCAATACAAAGAACCCCTGTACAGACGAGAGGCTTTTTGTGTGAAGACCCTTTGTGCAGAGTGTTAATACTATGTTATATACAGTAACTGGGTGGCACACCACAGGAATTCTTTCGCTTCATGGCCTTTCATTTTGTGTTATATAAAAGGTGGCTATGGTCACATATAACACAACCAGTAGTCACACAGACAGGCTGCACCTCTTTGCTCCACCTGGATGGAGTCTGTAGTGCTACCAAATGCTGCTTTCCTGTCTCACATTTCCAGAGGGAACACATATTTTTCTTTTTAGTGGTTACTCAACTGTGTGGTATATATCTACAAATGAACAGACTGTCAAAACTATGAGACATGTCTGATTGGGCCACAGTTTCTAATTTTTATAATCAGCCTCATACCGAAGAAATTGCAGAAGCCACCTGTCTTAAGTGTGTTAATGGGTGTGTAGATGGCTGAAACTGACCTGTGTAATAAAACTCTTTAGGTAGTCAAAAGACTATAAAAGTGCTATGTAAAAGCAGTCAATTTACCATTTAAAAGTGAGACATACATGCATGTTTATAAGACATAAGTATCAGTTTTGATTAAATTCCAATTCCTGAGAAAAATTAAAAGGAGTCACTTCACCATATTCAGATTTATTAATGTAAGTGTAATGTAGTAGGTAACACATGTAATGCTACTGTCATGATTGACATTAGATTTCCGATATTTCATGATACACATAAACCACTTGCATGGTAGTTCAAACTACAAGGCACGTTTTATTTTAGTGTGGTGCCAGCATCATTTAGACTGGTCTTTCCTGTGACCAGGTATAATGATGTAATGTCTACTCTTGCACTCTCGTCAAAGGTTATGGCCGAAATGGAAACATGGGCCGCTCTGAGCAGTTCAGTTAATGCAGCTTTTTTCCTCCTGGGATTTTTATTTGGAGGATGTTTACAGACCTGAAGAGGGGAAAGGTAAAAATATATGGCCATGCCAGTAGCTCAATAAGGGTGCATTTAAAGGCTCAGCGGTGCCTGCAGAAAAATCATTAGCATGCTAACATCCTCACAGTTGTAATGCTAATGTACTGGGGTTTAGCACAGGTAATGTTAGCATGTTAGCATGAAAACATCCTCGGAGTTACAATTGTGACAAAAAGGTTTTAAGCAAATATATGTTAATCAGGTATATTTTCCCAAACTTGTTTCAGTGTGAGTAAGCATGCTGTTATTTCCTAGTTAGCACTAAACACAAAGTAAAGTTCAGGCTGATGTAAATGTAAATGGTAATATTAGCAAACTTAAGTAACAAACAAACAGATGATTGCACTAGAAGAAAAGTCAGAGTTATTGCAAATGCTGTCAAGGGGATTATGAATTTGTTTACCAAATTTCATGGCAATTGTCCCAACAGTTATACAAATAATTCTCTCAAAATTACAAATATCAATCTCATTGCGGGGGTCAATGAACAGTCAGATGATTACAAAAGTCATTAAGATTCAACCTTAAGAGATCATAAACGTTTGTGCCAAATTTCATAGTAATAAATCCAGTAGAGATATTTCAATCTGGACCACTCAGCCCCCTAAAAAGGCCACACAGGCCAGAGCCTAAAAAGGAAACAATTAACAGATTTCCCCCCTATTCTTTTCACTTAAGTCATCTGGTGAACATTTGGGAACTATTGCTCAAGAAGGAGCGATTACTTTGTCATTGTTTATCAGACAATATGTATTTCACTCCAGAGTTTAGTTTTGTTGCTTCCTGTAAGCAGACGAGTTCATGTTCTACACTTGAATTGAGGTAAACAAAATGGCTTAAATGATTGATGGTCTTCTCTTTTGCAACACTCTGCAATTTGCATTGATAACAGAGATACAAAAGTACTTATCTATCTTGCATAATGCAGCTTGGACTTGAAGAACTGATGATGCTGATGATGACTGGTGCTGCTTCTGAAGTCATTCTTGAAAGAATGTCGAATCTTAAACTGGGCTAACAAGGTGCGCTGGAGTTGTGGCGTCCCTCGGGCCCTTATAGCTACTTCAGTCACAGTTGCCAAGAGGAATGTTAACAAGTAAACACTCCAACAGGGGAAGTTACCACTGAGACAAATTACTAAGACATTAGGGTCCTTGAATTGCTGAGTTAGCCTAGCATGGTCCGCTTTTTTTTTTTTTTCCACTCCTTGCTAACAGGTTTATGACACTTAAATTGGGCCCATGGCCCTCCGGAGCATCTGGACTTTGTTACAGTGGAGCCCAATCAAAGGACACAAGCAAACATTTGATACATCATCCCCTCATGCCAAGCATTATAAGAACAAGGGGCCAGGTTTTTTTAACTTTGCCTTCAGTGGGTTATTTTGGGAGTTTTTACGAGAAACCGTCTCAGTGGTACTCGCTTTCTTTTCGTGATGAGTAAGGAAATCAGCGGTTTGCAGGCAGAGGTCTTTACATTGGGCCGCTTAATGAAAAATAACATATGGAGGGCTGCATGTCTGAACAGGATGAGATGTCCTGTAATACACACACTCACACATGCACAAACACACTCTGAGCCTAAAGCTGACGAAGCTGAACAGTGCTCTTTGAAGGCTTTGGCCACAGACCATAACATTATGCACCATACTGTGATAGACAGTACGATGTGGACAGGCATCTTTGGAAAAACATCCTTCTTAGCACACTAACTTCCCTGAAGTCTTGTGCTTTATAGACCTGCAAAAACATATTTAGGGACTGTACAAAAAATATTACAAAGAAAGAGGTGAGTCATGCAGTATTGCTTTTGCTGGAGGAAAAATAGCAGAAATTTGGGGTAAAAGTGGCAACATTTTTGGGTCAGGTTAGTGAATTTCTCTCATTACAGATTCATTATTTTCATGTGAGATTTGATGTGAATGGCTTTTTATAAATTTAAGTGGTTAAACCACAGAGATGGCTATTATTTTGTTATACAACACTGAGGGTTTTTTTTAAATCTTGTCTGGAAGAAATATCTTCCAACATAGACAGCTACGAGACCTTTGTGACTTGAGTACATGTGTGGCTCATACGTTACCCTCATTCTATGGCAGTAATAACCCTCTACTTAGCAGCTCTTTATCGTGAAACAGAGTGGGTAGAATTCATTTAACAATATATTTAGATATGTTAGGCACAATAGTGCTCTTCTGGCAGGTCGGATTACCAAGTTCCTTAACACTGACGTCAGCCTTCAAACAGTATGTTTTCTGTGCAATGTTTATATAACTGCTTGTAAGTGTTTCAAGGACTCTGGCATGCTAACAGACTCCTGCAAGTTCCACAGAAGTTGAGCAACAAAAAGGAAGAGATACTTGGAAGTGATGAACACTGTTTATCACCCTGACAGGAAAATTCTTTACTAGAACAGAGATAGAAGCTGATGGAAACTTTATGATGCATTTCTTGTTCAGTTGTTCAAAGAGACAAACAGACCCTGAGTGATAGAGGAAAAAAAGTTAGATTGGCTACTAAAACTGAGATTCAGATCAAATGAAGCAGTGAACGTGGAGTTAATTAGATCTGGTTTTGTCATCCCATCTGTGCTTGGTTAGAGCAAGACAGACCATGACAAATGGGTTGTATGTTATAATCTCAACTGAGACACGCAAGTGTGCCTCATAGACAAAGCTAAGCCACTGTATTGGAGATACTTCTACCAACAGGACCGAATATCAAACAGTCTTTGTGTTTCATACAGCAGTTTCTGTTGAAAACTGAATCCTTGTGTGTCTTCTGGTCTCACTCTGGATGGTGAGATTCGGAGGTAAATAGCTGGAGGCATATTTGCTGCCACAAGTTTCAGGGGGAAGAAACATATTAATTTACTGGGTTATGAAATACAACATGTGATGTGGGTCCAATGTGAGCTGGCATGCAGAGGTGTTGCTGGCAGGCAGGGTATTTAAATGTTAAAAATTTATATTCCCAGGGAAAGCTGTAAAATGCAACTCAAACAGCACCTGCAACTACACTGTTGAGAAGGGGTGTTTTTAAAGCAAGCAAATGCAAGTACTCTGTGTACACTTGCATGTACTACACTTTACTAACGTTAATTTCAAATCTACAGTTATACCTCTCTCATTGCTTGTGATGTAAAATGAAGATTTTGCATCATTATTAAGACTGAGTATATTTCACCACCAACCATCACTTGGAGGACCATCAAATTAGTCTTGTGCTAAGAGGAGACCACTCCACATAAATACAGCATGGTTCTGCTAAACACTGGTCAGCATGCTCCAACCAACCCAATGATCCAAATGAATACAAACCAAGGTCCAACATTGCTGCAAAAATACAGTTACTTCTTACTCTTACACGATATATATACTAATTTAAAGCATATGCAGCCCAAAAGCATCTGAACGATTATATTTCCAAATAAAATGCAGGTCATGTAAAATAAGAAACAGTGCTCGTTTTAAGCAGTTGTTTCGATTACCGTTGTTCACATCTCTGAGTGTAGAAAAACATGGAAGCCATAAACCAACTTTTACTGGCCTGAGAGGAGAACTAGAGACCCCCTGGCTCCACCTACTCATGTTCCAGTGTTGGCATGTTGGAATTAGGTCATTTCAAGTAAACCAGGACCATGTGAACCTCGGAGAGAGAGAGGGAGAGGAGGGGGCTGGTCACCGATCCTCACTCTCACCATGTCAGGCACAACACATGCGCATCTATCAGCCAGTCTTTGACTTATGGCTCGTTGAAGGGTGTAAAATGTGATCTTCTGCCCTCAGAATGCATGTAAAAGCACAGAAATGAAGTGAGCTTAACGCATTTCTAATTAAGTTAATAAATTAACTCAGTTTGCTTTGTTTAGGACTAATTTTAAGGCAGGGATGGTGATTACAAATCAAACATGTTAAGACAGTGTAAACTTAAGTGAACCAAACAATTGTTCGAAATAAATCAGTACAGCAACAAACAAATGGATTCACTTACTCTAAATGTTATATTGCATGTTGTCTGTCACTTTAGTCCCTGTAAATAGTACATCAACATACACAGTTCACAAGAGTAGGCTAAAAGTAAAAAGAATATATACATAACAAAAGCATCCAGCCCAGCAGTAATGTGCGGTAACTCAGCGTGCTGCGCTTGCATCACATTAGCTTCAGACAGCTGGTACAGTGGCTAGTTAGCTTTGCCAAAAGAAAAATAATCACAGAAAACCACATTGGCAATTGTAACAATTAAAAAATTATTATTGCTAATGAGTACAGGATGATGCTTAAACAAGAACATTTAGTTAGCAGTTAAGTATTTGCTTTGTCACATAAGGAAAAAAGGCATTTTTGTAAAAAGGTCAGTTAGCTTATTTTGCAACAGCTACCGCAGGAGGAAGAATAAAGGTGTTTATGTATATCTTTTGTTATTGATTTAGAAAAAAAAATTAATGTAAGAAAATGACTAATTGTCTTGGATCTTTTCTGGTAAATAAGATTGACTCAAGAACTAAGTTTCAACCATAAATTTTAAAATAATCTCTCCAATAAGTGATGTTGCTACAGGCACATTGACTGATTCAATCATACTGTTGTTCTAAAAGAATTCACATGGAACGAACGCTGGCCAGCTCACTGACAAATTGTTTCTGTCACTGGTTTAAGTCATTTACAGGGTTACGAAAAGTGCATGAGAGTCTAGTAAAGTAGAACTTAGGGGATGCTGTATTTTTGGAATGAAGAAATGTGCTCATTATTTCTCAGGAACCCGTTTTTGTCCAACTAATGTTCTAATATTACCAGGAATAAATTGCGTCACTCTGTAAAATGTTGGCGGTAAAAGTGTGATCAATATCAAATGCCGTTTTATATTGTAAACATGTTATTATTGAGAGAAGACATTTTTATTTGGAAACCCTGCAAAGATCTATTGTGCACTGGGAAATGTGTTAAAAGCAGACACAGTGAGTTCAGTCCAAAAGTCTGAACTCTCCGTAATCTCCACCTCACCACAACAACACGAACACAAATAAACTGAGACACATTCTGTCATGCATGTTAAGAATATTTCATTACACACTCATGAGCCCAAAACCGCCGCTCGGGTGCCGAGTTGAACGCTGGATTTAACTCCAGAGACCATCTGTGCTGTTGGGTTTTCGTGTGGTCACGCCTGCTGGGTGGCCCGACGTGGAAGCACTTAAGATACAGAATCAGCAACAATCATCGCCCAGCCTGGTGACTGTCAGCCTGAGTTTGTGCTGTACTGCATCCCATCACCGCACACCACTTTCAAGCTTCGTCACTTAGTGAAGCCATTAAAACCACACAGTGTGGACCGAGCCGAAGGTCCAGCCAAGTCTGGCTTAACTTTTGGAGAGAGGTGCTGACCACAGAGAGGGTGGTATCTGACTGCCAGCAGGCAAGTGCATCTGTGCTAAGGTTCATATTAAAAAGAACAGAAGAGTTATGAAATGTGTTATTAAAACAAATTTTCCTTAATAGATCACTTCGTGCTGCCTCTGTTTATACATATAGACAGTAAGCCTTGATTTTGGTTCAAGAGCCGTGAATTGCTGCACACGTCCCTGGTTTTCAGTCAGTGGTGATGTTTTCACTGACTGCTGTTTCTTCTGAATCTAAAGAGCTGGCGCATCTTTAGAAAAATAGCAACAGTAAATTGATCACAAACATGACGACATGATTGGCAATAAGATTGGTTTTGACTGACAACGTGAACAGATTGTTGCAAACTAATATACATAAATAATATCTCTTAAAGAACGAAATAAAAAAAAATTGGGATCATTTTTCCACAGAAGTATATCTTATATAGGTAAAATATTCAAGACAAAGTTTATGGGCCCAAATATGAGTTATTGATCATTTTGATTAAGAATTAACTGTTGTTTAACGATGAAATTTCATTCACCTCTATTCAACTGCAGCATGTTCAGAGTTTTCAGGGCTGAATATGTGAAAAACTCATCACAAACCAAAACTAATCACATCTTGCACATATTCAAAGTGAGAAAATCTCTATTTGTGTAATTTGGGTGAACCACGAAAGATTTACTGATCTTTACTACGAACACTGTGAAGACAATTCTGCTGATATAAAAGCTGCTGTGAGTCCATTCAAGCAGACTGTTCACCTCTGATATTTTTCTTTGCAGCAGTTGTACAGATGTGAATACACAAAAGTGCCAAAAGTGAAAAAGTCATCTGAAACAAATGGGAGTTCAGTCAATGGAAAAACTCTACGTCTGGCTCCTTTGCACAAAACACAGACATTTTTCAGCATCTACAAAACTCAGACTACTAAAGCATAAACAAGAAAACATTGGTGTGCTGGTTTGGGTCCAACGAAATCACAGCGAAAGCAACCAACACAGCGAAGTTCGAGAGTCGGATGGTTAAGCAGCGCCGTGACTCAGTGCAGAACAAAGAAAAATACACATTTTTCATTCTAGCTGTCTGCTGTTTTTCAAAGAGAGGAAGCAGCGAGGTTGATGTTGGCCCTCTCCAGAGCCAAAAAAGACAAAGATTTAGTGTAACACTGATGCTGAGCCATATGTAGAACTTCTTCACCCAGTCTGTCTGAGAATGTTGACAGAAAATGGAGACCGACACTTCCAATACATGTGTGTGTGTTATTCTTGTGACTGAACCAAGGCCTGCTGAGAGAGGAGAGCGTAACAACCTTTATGTAAAAGAAAGACGACACCTATCAGATGACAGTTGTCGTTACCACTTGCCAGTGAATCCCTCCAGGACACGCAGCACCGAGTGGTGTGAAGATGTGATGATGTGGTTAAGGTCACTTGTGGTCAAAACAGTTATGGCTGCATTTAAAAGCAATTTCTGACAGAAGCTCTACAGAAGTGTCATGTTTTATGTCTAAAATCTGTTTTCATGAACATACTGAGTCAATACAAGCTCCGTCTCTGTTGTCTTAATCCCAAAGTCTGCTGGATTTGTCTGATAATTGCCTGTTAAGTTGAAATTCAAGGCTGCTAGAACACATTTAAATCCCCACATTTAATGACAAATGAAGCCATGAAGTCGTTCAGGCAGGGACTGAATTACTCAAATGTTACATAAACCATCCAATCATAAATAAAAATGTCCTGTGTCTGACGTAAGACAGCTGGCATCCTCACTGAGTGCATACAGCAGAGCCCAGCACTGCGTCCTTGCTGCTTCTAGCAAATGAAACTGCCTCTGTCTTTCTGCTCGCCTCTTGTGGTTTGATTTATGCAAACTCTTTTGTTAATTCAAACGTTGTTCCAGGCCTTGCCGGGGGCTCCTTCAGGAACAGAAACAGAGGTATGAACACGGTATAGTAAGTGTGGTTAAGGTTTTGAAACTACAATTATAGTTAGGATTAATACAATTCAAACGGCCACGGGGGGCTGACGCTGGTCTTCTTCTGTCTGAAGGTGAGATGCACTAAAGGCCCATCAACCATCCTGTTTTCTAAAATTTGTTCATCCTGTTCACCATTAAAACTCAAACAATGTAAATAAAACAGGATGAAATTTACAGGCACTACGACCAAGACAAATTTATGAAATCATGGAAGTCAAGAAAGGTTCAACTTTATTGATTATGTCTTCTGATCAAAGGGACCAACAGCTTGGAAACAACCAGTTGCCCTTTTTTTAATCCTCTTGTGAACAAGAAGCACATATTTGTTATCTACTCTACAGAACTACATAATGCACTTAAAGCCAAATGGAAAAAGAGTTTCGTGTTTCTCTGTGATATAGCTTTAACAAGCCGCCAAGACTTTAAAAACCAAGAAAAGCAGTGTATGGAAACATGTATTTTGATGTGTGGCAGAAGAGTTGCAAATACAAGAAAATAAACCTATTCAGAGCTCACTAAATAAATTATGTACATGCTTCCGAGACACAAGAGTCTGTGAACACACCATTACTGACTGTCTCAGTACATAATGGGATCATTATTTCCTGCACTAGTACCCGACGTTGGCAGCTCACATGAATTATGCCTGACAGGAGACAGAATTGTCCAGGATGAATGTGATTCATGGATACTCTGGGCTTAAAAAATCTACTCTTGGAGGACTTATGGGATGTCATAAAAGACTGAAAAACAAACTTTAAAACACAAAGAGTGCCATTATGCCACTTTTTTCTCTGGAACACTCCTTCTTGTCATAATAGAGTCAATTTAGATTTTGCTCAAATTTTTTTTATGATCAGTCAGTTTAGCTGCATAAATTCCAGTTAAACACAAGCTGACTAAGTTCAACGTGCCTGGATTGATTAGTGGGATGAGTTGTGGCAGATTTCACCTTATTCTTATCACCGCCTGCATCTGGGTCATTATCAGCTGCATTAAGCCCAGTGTCTAACAAAGGGCTGCACTTAGTGGATTGTTCGGCCGACCTGTAGCTGACCCGCACCCCCCACTGACACTTTCAGCACAAAATCCTCGCGGCCTGCTTTACGCCAACTCCTGCCGCGGTGCAGTGATTTGTGCAGTGTCTGGGATGCATTCCCGCCCGCCTGTCATTGGTCAATCCAGGATTGACCCTCCATCTTTAACACCAGTTACAGAGCGTTCCTGCAGACCTTTCAGGTCCAGGATAAAATCAACAAGTCCAACCAGCGGTGCTCTGCGTTGTCTCATCCGTCTTTGTCTCTCCTCTTGTTACCCTGTTGTTAATTATTTTCTTCTTCTTTGAAAACCTTTAATGTCCTCTGCCTCTCTTCTCCTTAGATTCACTTTATTGAAAACATGAGTGAGTAATCTTTGGACAGAACACAAACAGCATGCATGCCTTGGAGGGGGTGGGGGGGTGGGGGGGTGTAAGTAACAGGCAGGCATTCTGAAAACATTCTTTTCTGGTAATAAAGGCCTCGTAAATTAAAACCACTTGCTGTTTTACTCCCAAAAATAAGTCGGGCAAGGAATGCAACTCCTCAGCTGAAAATAAAACTGTTGACAAATGATCCCCCCTTGAATTTAGAAAAAATGTAGCAGAAACAATGACTGAGCCCTGAGGAAC
The DNA here is from genome assembly GCA_029814665.1 of Acanthurus lineatus. Lineage (NCBI taxonomy): Eukaryota > Metazoa > Chordata > Actinopteri > Acanthuriformes > Acanthuridae > Acanthurus > Acanthurus lineatus. The sequence continues at coordinate 16,857,517 of JAPZDV010000004.1, read as the reverse complement.
ACCAAGATATGAAAAGCAGTTGTGAGAAATGAAAAAAATATAATTATTTTTGGTGATAATCTCCCCTTGAGGTTGTATTTTTCTCTTTTTCCATCCACCTCCGCCCTCCCTCTCTCTCCCCTTGGCACATTGCTGACACAGCACAGCTCGAGTATGGACCCTCACGATGCTCCTCTCACTCCAACTCTCTCTTTCTCTCTCTCTCTCTTTCTCTAAGTATATAGGTTTGCACTGAATAAACTTGTAGCATGGAGGCAGGAAGTAGCTCAGCAACTTCTCAGGTTTGGTCACTCTCTCAGTGGAATAATGGAGCTCTTGTGGAAAGCAGCTGTCAGAATGCGTCAAGGACTTCATTACCTCTTCACAAACACAAAAAAAAGACAGGACAAAGCATTTCTCTGCCAATATGCAAGCATGTGTGGGAGCTATGGACAGATTACAAATGAAAAGAGGAGTTTAACACTTAGGGAAAATATTTAAACTCTATTTCTTAGTGAGAGTCAGATTAATAAATTGATGCTACTGTCATAACTTTGCATCAAATTTGGATGTGATTAGCTTACAGTTTCTCTCTGCTACTACTCTTTATGCTAAGCTAATCACCTCCTGGCTCTCTCTCCATACATGACGCATAGACATGAATATTAATCTGCTTTTCTAACTCTCAGTACAATGCAAATAATTGTAAACTTGCAAACTCTTACCTTAAAAAACACCCCGAATAAAAAAAGAGGGGAACAAAAAATGCAAATTCTTCCATACAGGACACAAAAGGTCACTGAGTGGTTTCATAAGTATGATTCATAAGCTATGGTCTTCACATTTACCAGATCCCAACCCAGCTTTACACCTAAGGGAGAGTTTTGGAGCTATTAAAACACCAAGTGAGGGGATGTATTTCATTTAAGTGGTTTTACATCCCTGCAAAAGGAGACAATGACATTTAGAGTTCATGTCAAGGAGCTCTTAAGCTGCCATGGTAGCTCGTGACGGCCCGACACTTTACTGAGGGGTTGTGTTTTCTTTGAATTATTATTACGTTCTAGTTGTGTTATTTGAGAAGTTTCTAAGGACATTTTAGTGTTTGGATGTGCGTCAGGTGTTCCTTGCAGCCTTGCTCCTCAACAGCAGCTTAGTGGCCACAGGTCAAGTGGCTAAGTAAAACATGCAGATGTTGGGAATAAATAATGTGCTCTGTAAATCTCGTCCGAACCGCAAGTTTTAATAAGAAAAAAAGTTTGGTTTGGAAATCCTGAAAGTCCAAACTCTTCTTTTTTCTTTTACAGAAAGTCAAATAAACACACACACATTCAGAGGTTTAAGCAGTAAGACGAGTACACATGTGCAAATGGATCGTGATGACACACAATGTGGACTCCTACTGCAGCCACACTTCCTGACATACGACTGCTGAGTGCTTGGATGACACACACACATACTCTAACACAGCCTCCAAAAAACCAGAGGGACCACTGTGACCACTTCAACCCGAAGTGTGGAAACGCGATCTCTGCTCTGGGACGGAAGCAGGAATAAGCTGTCAGGAGGCGCCGACACATCACACTGAAGTTATGGTTCCTCACAAAAGGAGAGACAAATTATAACTGCAAGCATCAAATAACAGAGTGTTGGAGAAGAGCGACACACTGATTTACGCAAATGGTCAGTGTAGATTGTTTGGTGTATGAAACAGAAAATAAAGAATATGTATTGATATGTGACATTTTTTGCTAGAGAGAGAGAGAAAACTAAAAAAAAGGTCTGTTTTATCCTTTAAGATGGTGGAGAACTATTTAATCTGGGCTTTTATTGAACACACTCGTGTGATTGGATTAAGCCGCAGGTGTCGTCTCCTCTTACTGAACTTTGACTATTCTTTTTTTTTCATTTTGTAATTGAAACCTGGAATATCGTGCAGAATGATCTAGAGTTTACCTCATTTTTATCCTCAGTGCAACTTAATTTTTTTATCTTACCCTATTTCACCCTCAGCTGTTCCTGCTTAAGTTGATTCATCTGTTTTATTAATTTTATTGCTTTATTTGTTCCTATTTGTGGTTTTACTAATTTGCCTTTTTATTTTTTGTTTTTATTTTTATGGCCACATTAGCTGAGCTTCTTATTTGTGTTTACTGATATTTGGGATCCTTTGTCTATGTTTTTTACTCCGCTATATCAAAAATAAAAGGAGTTTCTGCCTCAATATATATCTGACTGAATGTCAAATGTAAAAGTTGGCAGTATTAACATTTATATGGGACTGAGCTCCAGGAAACTTGGTCACACATAAGAGCATAATTATTAATGATGATTATTTGCTGATGGTGGCCGTATTCTGTGTGACTGTAGCAACAAAGTTTCTGTCACCATCTCTTAATGTGTAATTCAACTTACGTTACAAGCCTGCAGCATTAAAACAGAAGCAGTGTTAAAACCAGCCCAGTTTAAAATAAAAGTGAATGCTTTTTTATATTCTAAATCATGTTTACGTATTTTTAGATTTTAACTGAAACATGTGGCAAGACAACATCAATCCCAAATCCATTTTACATAGAGATTAGGCTAATTTTGTTAAATTATTCTGTGTACTCAGGTATTGGTACAAAAATTACATGTATTATTTAGATAGTAGGCCAGATGCACCTTCAAATGATCAATGAAGTGCCTTTTCTTGAATAATTTTTGTTGCTAAAACCATCTTTTCAGACCCTGTTTCATATTGCCAGCGGATTTTGCATATTTTGCTGAAATCTCTCTCGGAGGAAATGACTGTGGTTCGTGTCAGCAGATCTGCTCAAACTCAAGGAATGTCTAAATGTGAGATTTTTTTTTTTTCAGTGTGCTACACACAGCTGGGGGAGTTACCAACATCTGGCCAATGGGTATAACGTTTATTGGCTGATGAGCGGGTGAGATTATGAACCTGTCTGGAAATGTTGATCTGTGAAACAGATACGATGAACCCAAATGAAGAAAAAGGAAATCAGCAGACTGATTTGTTTGGCCTCAGAGCAAGTTATTATGTGCAGCTTTGTACCGAGTGAAACAAAAGCACAGTGAGATGCTGATAAGGTTGCAGAGTCAGTGGAGTGGTCAGGAACACCCAGGATGCTGCGGTTACCTTTCCCCTGTTCACCACTGCTGTTATAGCAGAGAAATAAAAATGAACGCTGCTGCCAAAAATAAGTGAGTTTCTGGGAAACGAGGTGTGGCCTTTTAACCTTGTGGATTATTGTAGGTGGGTTACGGCCAAGCAAAACATGGTATTTAAAGGAAGCATTCTTTAAGAAATAATGTGGAGAATTGACATAACCGAAGTGTCATGAGGGACGTGAACCAGTGAAGGTGGTCCGTTAAGTCCACAGCTGGAAGTCAAGAAGTCATCTAATACTCACCAAACCTCTTGTAACCAAAGGACTGCACCTCCTCCTCATCAGCGAAGTCGTCTGAAGGGAGAAAGAGCAACAATTGAGCTGTTAATTTCACACATATCCACCTTTCAACTGGTCATAATGATGTTAAACAGTAAAAACAGGGACTGAAACACTTAATCGTGAAATTACAAAAGCGTTTAAGCCATTATGATTAAAATTCTTAGAAAAAAATAAAAAATTATAATTTAATGTCCACTTTGAAACATTTTTGTATAGTTGGCTCAATTTCTGCAAATTTGACAAGCGATTTTCTGCTGATGAAGACCATGAAATGTGGTCAAAGTCCCAGCACAGATCAGGCAAATTGAACTTGAGCTATTTTTTCTCCTGCTATGGTTCCTATGATAAATATGAACTATTACAAGCAATTTCAGCCCTATTAGTCTAATTCTGATGGCTTGTATTTTTTATTTACTTATATTTTTAGCTCTTATTTTACAGAACTTGTTTCATTTCTTTGCACTGTGCTTCATGGTAAATAATATACACACTCGGTCCCACTCAGATGAGCCCAACTCTTTTAAGTAAACTCTCTTTTCTGTCACTTGGTGGGATTACTTCAGTCTCCCATGACCTGACAGGCCCTGAGTGTCGTCTCCTTTCAAGCAGCTGCCTGTGGGAAAGTCATTTGCCAACTCCAAAGCTTTTTTTCTGTCATCTGCCAAGGCCAGGGAAAATAAAGAAACACCACATGTCTCTCAAAGATGTTCAGAAAAGAAAACTCCTCCTCTTTAATGCCAAAAGCTTGGAGGTGTGCTGATATGTGAGCAGAGACCATTTATTAGCTCTTAATGGCTAATTATAGTGAAAACAGGTGAATGAAGGAAGCTAATGAGACTCTGTCTTTCTTGTGGCTCCCTCTCTTTGTCTGGAAATGACTGTTTCTCAGCCTGAATAAGAAATCACAGGTTCTTCTGAGCAGACATCTCATGACAGAGAGCAGTGAGATTTAAGAGGTGACAAGAATGACCCTCACAGTTGTAAAAAAAAAAATTGAAACCACTTCTCACTTCAGGAATTTGACTTTCCAAATACCCCCAACACCATGTTTCCTGTTTGTGTCTCCAAGCAACATTACTGTGTCCCATTACAATGGTAATTTTACCGTAAGTATGTTTGGCTTTTCGAGAGCCATTCAGGGGAAATAGATTACATAACATTTTACCCAGAGGGTTGAAAAAAAGATGAGTCAAAGTCAGTGCATGTTAGATTTGGGGGTGAATATGGATGCAAAGGATAAAGACACTTCAGTGGGATTTGTTTAATGTAACACTAAATCCAGATAAACTCTGATTAGGTGATTTTGCAGGTCAAAAGATGACTTAAGTACGGTTGAAAATTTTTGTTTTTTAGAATTCTAAATAATGTGTTACTTAAATTTTAATGACTTTTATTTAAATGCTGTTGAAAAATCTGTTATATCTGGTAACTATACATCTGAAACTCATCCTTTTGAGCAAATGTAGCTCATCTTTGTGCTCTCTGGCATTGATGAAACACAATTATTTGACAGTTTTTTGTTTTTTTTTTTAAGAAAATGACTGCAGGTTGCTATGCTGTCCAGCACTATGCATCATGTTACTGTTTGTCCTTGTATCGGCCTTTTGTCCAAAAACTAAATTAAACAGGTTTCATCAGTGGAGTTAAGAAGAATGAACTTTATGCAAAGCAAAGATTTCTACTGTTCATAAATGACTCTTTTAGATTTTTATATGACTCCTGTAATAAGGTCTGAGGGTCAAGAAGGTTGGGTCTGAGGTTCCACTGGCCATTTGTTTGTGCACAAACACTCATAATTCATACAACCCCTGCATAAGTCAGAAGTCAAAGGAGTCTGGACATGCCACTTAACAAGATCCTTCTCCTAGTTTCCCTTTCACTTTTAGACCCCCCCACCCCCCCCCCCATGGTTTTCATCATAGTATGAGCAAATTCCATCTATTAAAGTCTAAAGTTCCAGAAAAAACTAAGTAAACTTACGAAAAGCAAGTTTTTTATGGTTGTTACTGAACTTTTATTTTCAGAGTCAAACAAGGAAATGCAAATTTGAGTTTTGTTTTGGTTTTTTTTCATGGTTGATCTATTTTCGGCAATCAAGCAAATGAATAACAGACATTATCTGATTAAAAAAAAATGATGCAGCCTTTGAGGTCTTTGCTGGTCCTACAGTAAAAACCTGCCTGTACTGTCTGCAGTGCTGCTTATTGTAATAAAACAACATATAGATCTCAACAAAGGGAAAACACTTTTAAAAAATCCAGAATAAATCAAGTATATAAAACAAATAACAGTCACTTCTGTCATATAAAAACAACATAACAGAGCCCCTGTTGCCTCTTTGTGCGCGTGCAGTAGCAACAGGAAGTGGTCAAAACGCTGGTCACATCACAGATTCACAGTGAGAGCTGGGAGATGTTTACACTCAGGCCCACAATGCAGAGCTCTGTGTCAGTGTTCCAAGACTGACCACAAGGGGGCAGGAGTCAGGTAGTGTTTACACAGTGTATCAAGGGACACGGCTCCTAAACCCATCCAGGGTCTTTGTAAGTGGGTGAGAATAACATGCACTACTTTAATTAAGCCACTTTTAAAACATCAGGACACCACATGAATCACATCTGGTCAAACTTTATGCAAACGCTCATTTTAAAATGACGAGTTGTTACCCGCTGACCACCGTGACAAAGACGCTTTTTGGTCAGTTTTATTCCATGTAATGTGTTGAAAGGCAACAAGTCTTTGGCTGCGTGCGCCAAACTGAGAGCTGTACATGTGCGGGAGTCCAGGCTGACTCAGTGTTTCCCTCCGTGCTTTTCATGTCTTTAAGCCAAGGCAAACTTCAGGATCCAACACACACAACATTTTAAAAAAATGCAAAGAAAGCAGCTTAAAGGCACACATAATTAAATATTTGATTACTAACAGGACAGGCTTGCTCTCTCCGTGACGCTGTGATCATGTTTTTGTCTCCGTTGTAAATAGCTCTGTTAGTGTAGGTTCGTGTTTGATGTGCAGCAGCGACCAGATGCAAAGAATACCAAAAGTTGCTTAATTGAAACCAGATGTGAGAGGCGAGTTGTAGCCCACACATTCCTCACGTCTCAGACTGAGAGAATGAGGCAGAAAAGTGACAAAGAAAAGAGCGACAGGAATGTTGAACATGTAGATTAAAAATAATCAATGACACAACAGAGTGCAGGTCACATCTTTTCCGCTTTTTGTCTTATTTCTGCCTGTAAAGATGAGCTTACCTTTCATTGTGGCTTACAGGACTCTACCGTTGTGAAGCTCTTGTTTGAAGTTACATCCACAGCATCGCAGTGGCATTTGCCCAAAAGTTCACTTTGAGTGCGCGGCACCTCGGATGTGCGCGTATCCAAATATCCAGCGTGTTTTGGAGATGTTGTATTTAAAAAAAAATAAGGAGTCAAAGCTCCATCCGTGACTGTTTTTCCTCTTGGGACGATCTCCCACAGCGCAGGTAATGTCAGGGTCTCACTTCAGATGCTGCAGCAGAAAGAGGGAATGAACTTTTTTGTTGTTGTTGTTGATTTTGAAAGTGTAATGCAAGCAGCAGCTGCAGGAGCAGGAGAGAGACTGTCTTCTTATTTATCTTGCGGTCGGGAAAGATGCCGAGGTGAGGGTGTATCCCGGTGCAGCTCAGCTCTCCGGTGGTACCCGCAGAAGTAACCGGAGAAACTCAAAAAGTGTAGGAATCCAAACGTGAGAGGAAGTGGTGCGCCCGTAGGGCTGCTTGGAGAAACCACGTGTTCCCACATCTGTGCGCACCGTCTATACCCCTCACTGCTGCTGTGCGCGCGCTTGCGCATATGTGTGTGTTTAATGTCGGGCACAGTTACGCTGAATAAGCAGAAACAGTGTCGGTTTGGACTTGTATGATGTTGCACTGTACTGCAAATTAACGATTTAAAGGCAAAATGGAGCGTGTTCAGCATCATGCGGGGTTTTGAATGACAAAGTAAAAGCAGCCATGAGTTTTGTTTGGTCCCATTCCCGTTTTAACGGAAAACTGAAGGTTTTACTATCATAAAAATCAAAACAACCGTCTCATCATACTAAGACTAATTGCCAAATGTTTCAAGTTTCTGTAGAGTTTAGAGAAACTGACACCTTTCACATCACCCCGAGTCATTTGATTTATTGATAATCAGAAGAAACTTTGCGTGATTCCATACCATGCTTTAACACAAAGTACCAGGTATATTTGCTCTTAACAAATGTAGTTAGTTAACCATTAATTTAAGTATTTCCATTGACAAACACTTTCTTCATGCTCATTTTTGGATTTTAAACTGGAATTATCTGCTACATATTCCCTGTAGAGCTTTGAGCTGCAATCAGACCCAATTTCCACCAATCATATTCCCTCAAACAAAGCCCAGCACAGCTCTCAGACCAGCCTTTAACTGTTCCATCCATTACTCCAGCTCTCTGTAAAGCAGTTTATCCCCTGCACCTGTTTATCTCTTCAGTTCAGGACCCCGGGCTTTGATCAGTACCTCAAAACTTAACCCAAGCCCACATCCTGAGCTGTTTATATGGATCTGCTGCTACACCTTGACGTTTGTAAAAACCCCTTCAAAATTATAACTATACTAAAAAATCAACAAAGGAAAAAAAAAATCTTGTGGATCAGTTTTAAACTATGAACATTTGTTGGGCATTTTTTCCTCGAAGAGTGATTGCGTGCTCGCAGCCTCAGAGCTTTTTATCATCAACTGTTTTATGTTTAGGTCAACCATGGAAGAACATGGGAAGAGCATTTCTCCCCGCAGTGTTATAGGAACCAGGTGTAGAAAGTGTCGGAGAGACTGCACACTGAACTGAAGCCATGGCTGTTTTGGATTATGACCCGGTAAGGACCATGTTTTCTGGGTCACAGCATGCAAAGAGGGCACATTTTTTTTAAATAGATGAGGCACCAATGAAGAGATGGGGACAGAGGAACCCTTTCACCCTCAAGCCCTCACATTCAATCAGGAGTGGAGATGCTAAACAGCTTCCTGCTGAGAGGAATGTTTCCTTTTTACTAAAAATACTCTGGATATGGATCCAATAATAGCTGTTGGGGGGGGTTATACATAACAGACTGAAGTGACCCATCACTTTAAAAATAAGAGCTTTTGTAAATATGGGTTGGTTGCATATTCACGGTGCCCTGCTTGTTAAAAGGATGTAGCTCTGCAGCAGTTAGCGCTCTTATGAGATCAACACATGGCTCAACTTCAGCAGAGCAATCTTCTCTGATCATGTGTTCTCTTCTTCTTCTTATAATAATCTTCTTCTAATAATCCCACACTGACAAATCCCCTCATCATCAATCAAACACCAGAAACAATATGATATACACCACAGCTCACTGTGATGACACCACTTCTGTGCATGTCAAGACTGAGCCATGTGTGTGTGTGTGTGTGAGTGTGTGTTTCATTAAGGATAATTTAAGAGCTGATATCAATGCACTCAAAAGGTCCAACCCACCACACTGTATAGACAGACTGTTACTGATCCATAGTCAGTTAGTCAGTGGGAGGCTGTTGGCGTGTCCAAAGTTTGGTGAAGCAGCAAGAGTGAAAGTGTGGGAAGCCAAGCAAAGAACTGTGGATTTAATCAGCAGCAAAATTAATTTTAGCTATCTAAATTAGGGCTCAGCTTAAAAAACATCAATATTAGTTTAAGTGTATTGGATATTTAGAATGTTTTCGTGCATTACCTTCATATCAGGAAGCCCTTTCTGATGGGAAACCAAAGCTGTTTCATATACATTTCTGTTCTCTTTAAAGATACCAGAGTCCACTGACAAAAACAGTCATTTTAACATGCAGAACACAGGAGTTGCTGCCTTGACTTGCTTTGTGTTTGTTATGGTGTGACTTTGGTTTTTTAAGTTATCAAAAGCAGTTGTAGAAAAGCAGATAAAACTACCCAGAAAATTTAAAATTACAGCTTTTGTCACTGGAGTCTGGTATCTTGGTAGTTTCAGTGCACACTTAAATCAAGGTGGCTAAAATATATTCTGCTGCTGCTTCTTTTATGCTCCATTTTAACTTCTTTTCTTGATCCTGTGAACATCTGAACCTTTCTATATTTTGATCCAATAATACTTTGAACTGTGCATCGAAATATAATTGACTTCTGAATTAATCTTATGTGGCACCTGTTTCCAAATCAATACTCTTTTCCTGACATGACTAAGCAACCTCTTATGCAAAAGCAGCGTGTTGGATGCTGGATTAACAGGCATCAACATCAAGCAAAGACTGTAATAGGATAAAGCTTGAGTGGAAAGAGCACAAATAGACCTTGACCAGGTCCAGATAAGTTCCCGACTGCCGTCCACACAGAGCGTTTGTTTATTGCTGCCATTACAGAAGCACCTTCAGTCACCCGCTGGTAAGTCCTTGTTGTAACTATGGTCATTTTAGACCATTTTTATGTGTTTTTATTGGTCTTAAAACTTGAATTTTGTATTTAAATTCATTTTGATTAATAATTTGTTTGTATTATATCATAGCTTTAAGGCAGAAACTTTTTAAAGGGGATTTTAGTTGAATAAATGCCTGTTTTGAAAGTAGTTTCATCATTAAAACTGCCCGTTATGTTTGTTTGCTTCAATTTGATATCTTTGATTACCATTATAGAGATTACCGGAATATTATTTTTATCAATTTGTATCTCTAAATTATTATATATTATAAGTTAGCACTGAATAGTCGTGTGTACATGATCCAGCTCTTTTTTTTTACCTGTGAAACAAACAAAAGCTACACATGTTATCAGTAGGATAGAAAAGAGCCGAGTGTTCCAGCTTCTTAAACCCATAATGAAATAAGTGAGTACATCCTCATTTAGTGTAAATCCCTGTTGGATGCAAACTTGTGTAACTCCTCTGTGTCGGGGCCTCCTGTCAGGTCAGCCGGGTGGCTTCAGCTTGTTTACAGCTTACAAAATGAACATGTAAACACACGTTGTGATATCAGAAACCTCTCAAGGTTTCTTGTATGTTTTTGTGGCTCGATGGAGGCTGACCTCGTGACACAGCAGCTGGTTCTGAAATAAAAACACAGCTTGCCAAGTTTTCAAGCTGAGGTGAGCCCTGTGATGGATCTTATTAGGTGTCTCACCACCTACTGTTTGTCTCTTATGGCTTCACTTAAAGTTAAAAACAAAGGACAGGCCTGTTATTAGTGCATCTATTTAATAACAGACTGCACAAACTTCCACAGAAGAGGGAAAAAGAAACATTTTTAACGGTATTTATAGAGTCGTAACTTGGCAGCATGGTCATATAATTAAGATAAATTTAACGATAAGATGTTGCTGACACACTGGACAGCAACTTTGTCCGTAATGGAAGAAAAGTAATCCGTCAGTAGAGCTCCAGCTGTCTATGTACTCTCCACAGGAAAAGCCACAGACGTTTTAAAGTTCAAAATCTTATTATATGATATCTGGAGCTTACATATCACCACTATTACTGCTCAAAGAGTATCAAATGTTCCATTAAAACACATTTTTGTAGTCAAAACAACTAAAACTAAGTGTCTCTGTTCCAAATGTTATCTGATGTATGAAGTGTTAGAGATACATGATGCAGAGATGCAGTTTTTAGGGTCCAGACAGATGTGCAGCACCACCAAGTGGCCGAACTACTTACAACCATGTACAGTATTGTTGATGTTTAATCATGCTCAAGCTCAAATCCTATTAGCCTTCTGGACCAGACTAGCACCTGTTGTTTTTAGTCTCCACATTTTGTTTAAGTGTGAAGCTGCTTTGGAGCTTCTGTGTGATCATAAGGTAAATGTGCTCATCCAGCTGTGTGAAAATGGGATTCCGGGCCAGTCATAATCACACTTGTCATGTGCTTTCAGACCGAGTTTTACCCTTTCAAGACACAGACTGCGCTCAAGTATGAAGCTCCTGCTCGGTTTGGCTGTTCTGGTGGTGACGCTGGGGGTCCTTTACTCTGCCCCAGAGGAGGAACCCACAGGCATCTCAGAGGACACCTTAAAACGTGAGTCGGCACAGAGAAATCTCAATTGGTAAAAGTAAACCAGCTGATGCTCTGAAAAAGTTTATAAAAGCAATTATAGTCAACACCTGGCAAACATCTGCTTACTGATGTATGTACAGTAAATACAGAGGCACACAATCACTCAGCTCACAGACCTCATACAGCTGTCGATTGCTTCATTATATTAGTTTTAGATGTTCTTAATTTTAAGTTCATGCAAATCAGATCGCAGCCTTTTCAAATAGTTGATAGTGTTTGCAACATTTCCTCACCCACTTTTTTTCTCTCTGTCTGTCCCCCTCAGAGCTGTCTGCGAATGGCGAGAAACTCGTTGATGAGGAGGTGAGGAGAGCTCTGTATGGGGTGAAGCAGATGAAGGAGGTGATGTGGAGGAACGAGCAGAAGCATGAACACCTCATGAAGTCCCTGAAACACAGCAGTGACAAGAAGAAGGTGACACTGGCATTCACAACATTAACCAGCTCTGAAAAGAAAGAGAACAGAAAAAAAGCATGCAGATTAAAAAATCCATGCTGTTTTTTTACCACTAGGGGGCAGCTCAACTGGCTAAGGAGGTGACTGACAAGCTGGAGGAGGCGGAGGAGCAGTGTAAAGACTCCCTGCAGTCTGAGTGGGAGGAGTGCAGACCCTGTCTGGAGGATGCATGTAAAACCTTCTACACCTCCACCTGCCGCAGGGGATTTGCCACTTTTCATGCCAAGGTTCGAAAAACAGCAGCTCCAGTCTCTGCTTTTCCTCCCTCTGACCTCCAAACTCCTGTAGCAACACGGCCAAAAATAACAGGAGTGTATGAAAGTCAGTTGTAACTTTACCTCCTTTTCTGGAAACAAATCTCTTGCTTCAGTTGGTACAGAAGTCTCCTTTCTGTCTGAGTTCGGTCCTGCACTAAATCAACATGTAAGGTTATTTAAAATCATCTGTATGCATTTATAATGAATGACAGCAGCACATTTAATGATAAAACATGATTTCTTTTAAACCATATGGGCCACATCTTCCTTTACAATCATATATTTGCCATAAGACAAGTATTTTTTTTGCCTGCAGCCCATTAATATGATAATGTGTCTTCTTTTGACCCCTGGTTACAGAGCACATGTCCTATTTAAATAGGCCATTAACATATAACTTGAGTGATCACAAGCACACAGCTCCAAGTGTGTCAGTCCCCACCTTTCCTCGTCTCTATATGGCTGACACTATTAACATAAAGTATAAAAGCCAAAAAAAGTATTTTGGTTCTCCCTCCCTGTATCTATTAACAAAAAATGTGTATTATTTCTTTTTCTGTTTACCCCTGGACTAAATAAGTCAGCCTGTTTCGTGTGTGTGCTCCATCCTACAGGAATCTATTTTTCCTGTTGCTGTCATTCTTCTTGTAAACACTTTAATTTGATGTTGTTGGTGCCTGAATAAGTGTGCAGTCAATGTAAACACAATTTGGCCATCTGACAACATTTTAATCTGATCTGAGTGATCTAATCTCACTTTGTCTTGAATGGATTTATACATTTCATTTTAATTGCTTTTGGAGGTCTACAAAGGTAGCACTATAAATTTTTTTGAAAAAGAGAAACATAACTTCATTTTGCAGAATTAAGTTTCTACCTTAGACAAAAATAAAATAAACCTTCCCCCTTTACTTTTCGCATTGTAGGTGGAGAACTTGTTCAAAAGAGTGTCCAGGCGCTTTGGTGCTCGGCAGCCTCGCGCTGATGCAGGGGACATCCTGGTCAATCAGGGTCCTGACAGCGACGACACTGAGGTCATCCAGATTGAGGATTCCTTCAACCGCCTGATGAGCAAGGTGGGAACGCTGGTGGACCGCAGCATCACTCTGGTCTCAAGGATGGGCACCAGGCTCGACAAAGTCCTCCAGACAGCCTTCCTGAATGACACTGTCCAGACGGAGGAGACTCCCACTGACCCCTACAACCCCAGCCGGGACTCTGGCTTCCTGCAGGGTGTCGGACTGGAGGAGGTGCTGGAGTCCTTCTTTGACTTTGGCAAGAGCGTGTTGGAGGAGTTTGGAGCTGTGGTGACCCAGGTGTTCGATGACATCCATGAGGCAGTAGAGGAGGAGAAGAAGAAAGGTAGGGGAAGACAGCAGCTAGTTTTTCATGAAGGAAAATAATGAACCAAAGCCATATTTTATGTTTCATATTTAAAAGGTATCTTTGCAGAAAGATGCTCTGCATTAATGTTTACAGTCTGTATCTTAAGGCCAAGCTGATAAGCACGAATAAACACTAAGTCTCAAACATTTGTGTGTTTTTGGTAGTGAGGGAAAATCTCCCTCGTCTCCTGCAGAACAGGAAGTTGTGTCGAGACCTTCGTAAGCAGACGTCAGAGTGCTGGCAGCTTCAGAGCCAGTGTGAAGCCTGTCAGGGAGCCCTGCTCACAGGTGAAGCACCACCACCCTCACAGCTTGTGTTCAATTCATCTCCATGTGCAGTAGCTCATCTGACCGCTCCCCCTCTCGTCTCCAGAGTGCCCCAGTGTTCGGGAGCTGCATGTCGAGCTGGATGAGGTTTCCCAGCTGCTGGACGTGTCCAAAGAGCAGTACGATGAGATCCTGTCGATTGTCCAGCGCCACACTGATGAAACAGTCAACTGGCTCAGCAACATGGCGGCTGAATTCAGCTGGGTGGCTCAGGCTGAGAGCAACAGCAGCACACCTGGAAACATCTTCCGCATCACCATGGTGAGACGGGCAGAGTAACAGAGTCTTCAAACTTATTCACATCCCTCATTTCAACTTCTTACTATTAAACTCTAAAATATTAACTCTAAATAAGAAGAACTAAAGGTTAGAGAAATAGTGTGTATTCTTATTTTTGGGTGAATTGCCCCTTTAATTATGGAATAGAAAAGATTTTGGCCTGCTTTAATGGGTCAACCAATATAAATCCCCATAATCCAAAATAAGCAGCACCAAGTGGGGGAAAAGTATTGCCCCCAGTACTGGAAATACAGAGCTGTTGGAGTAAGACATAACCTCTTTCACTCTCCAGGTGGCGCCAAAGAGCCACGATGAGCAGAACATGGCTGTGACAGAGACTGAGGTGGAGGTAAACATCCTGAACTCACCCTCGCTCATCCTGTCGGTCCCTGGGGGGCTGCAGCCGCAGGACCCGGCCTTCATCCAGTATGTAGCCCAGGAGGCTCTGAACAAGTACAAGGAGATCGTCAGGTGAGAACTTTATTAACTGACACTGTACCAAGTAACAAGTGGATCTCACAGGGATACATTTCTATAAATGTCGTCCATCACCACCTCACTATCTCTTTTGTCATTGTTAAATATATTTTCTTTTAAAAAGGCATTAAAAAATGTTCTTTTTACATAGTGAATGTCTGGTGGAAATGCTCGAATTTTCCTGAATTAAAATAAACATTTGATAAATAATAATTTAAAATAAATTTTTAATTACTTAACATTATGACTAAAATTCTGACATGAACACATTCTCTCCTTCTTTACAGGTTTGAGGATGAATGAAACTACAGTCTCCTTTTTTAAAGCATCTATAAGCACTTTCTTTATGAACAGAACTAGACTGTGTTCCTGTATAGAAGCATAATATTGCAATCTTGCTAAAATGTAAATACATTCAGGCTGAACCATGTGAATCACTGCTACTGATCGGAAAAGAAGGAAACATACTTTGTACCTGCTGTTAACGGCTTTAAATAAAGAAAAACAAATGAAGTCGGTCTTATTTAAATGGCTTAAAAATAATGAAATGTAGAAGTGATCCATCAGTCTTAAGTGTTTGACTGGGCGTCCTAATGGCCAAGTTGTCCAAAACACAACCTTGAAACTTTGTCGTCTTTGGTCTGAATCTGAAAATCAATGATTGCTAATCGATGTTGTTTATCAAGAATGAGAGAATTAAAAGAAAGCTTCCAGTAAAACTTTTATTTTTTCTGTACAAAATCATATTAGTTACCATTCTCAGTAATTTCATTATCATCTCCCCACTAGGTCAAGTCCCATCTGTAAGAACATCATGTTAGGTTCTCATGAGCGACGCACACAAAGAAATACATAAAAAAAATGTTCACATCTTTGTCCAAATCTTAAGCTTACTCATTGAATAGGATGATGCCTTTATGTCTTAAATTTCCCATCAAACACTGCTGGACAGACAGTGAAAGTACCTCTAAGAAACCTGTAACTGGACTTCTGTGGTCTCTACATCTAAAAAAGCACTTGAGCTCTGACCTGAAAACAGTGCGAGCAAGATGTTTGTTCTGTCTGGTTCTGGTTACTTCACTCCGGAGGTGATCCATCACCTCTGCAGCTTGTTACCAAAATGAGAAAACCATATGGAAAACTTTTCGTTCCAAAAATCATCACTGGTTGACTTTGCATAGTTGCATTTACAAATTTAGAGATTCGTGTTGGGTCGTTGGCTTTGGATGAAAGTTTCCCTCCAGCAGACAGAACTGAGGACATTAAAGGCATATTTAGTCTTAGATTGGTGGGATTTTACTGAGAACAAGAGAAAACACTACAGCTGCATGAATGAATTACATGATAACATGAATTTAAAAGATTCAAAGGTTTCCCAGACCATCTATCTTGTCTATTAAAATATCAAACTGTGTAGGTGTGTGCAATATAAAGAAAAATGTTAGGAGTCTTCTACAGCAATCAGAGTTGTGCACCAAACCTATGACCAGATGACAATTTGAAACAGAATCAAACTCAATTTCACCTAAATTTCACAGCTGAAAAGTCCGTTTGAAAACATTTATAAAATGTTAAACAGGAAAAAAATGTTTTTGCACTTTTGTATTATCAAAATACCTCTTAATGATTTCAAGTCCCCTGTTTAAATAAGAAATAAAAAGCATGATAAAATGTCGTGATTCACCATTCAAGTGACTGTGTTAAAAAAAAAGAATCATACAAATCAGTTCTCATGCATGCATTCATCCACCTGATCACACCTGCTAAAAATACATCTTTTTGCACATTCTGTATGTACATCTGCTTCCATTTCTTAGTACATTCTTGCATCCTTTTCACCGACTTCACCTCAGTTCTTCTCCGTCAAAGCTTTACAGTCACAGCACATGCTTGACAGTTCAACCACAGTTGTTGGTCACTTAAAAGAAAAACATACTTATCAACCTACATGTTCAAACCAAAACTCATGTACATGTAAAAGATCTTGATGCCGATATCAAAGAAAAGTGTTGCAAAATAAAATAAAAAATTGGAGGAGAGAGGGGAAATTAACCCTTAAAAAAAGTTAAAAAAACCAAAACCAAACAAATGTTGATCTGGAAGTAACCATTAATTTGAAATTAGGAGAAAATCCCTCTCTTTTTGATCACAGTGTTGTGGCCAGTCTGTAAGGATTATTCTGATTCGCAGGTTTCCCAGAGCTTAAAGTACCAGCACAGATCTGCACAGACGGGACGCCTCCCCGTACATTTGGTCCCCTGGTGCTCGAGGGACAAACCTCTAGTTTTCTTCTGTCACTGGCAGATGAACCACAGTGTCTGTGGTCTTGTTTGTAGCATTAAAACCTTTTTTTTATCCGCAGCCTCATCAAGGCTTTTTCCCATTTGTTGGAGTTTCTCTGTTGTCCCAAGCTTTCATCTCTACTGATGTACCTCTCTGTGATGCCACAGTTCTCCCCCAAAAACTCCCCACACTAGAGGTTGTCCCCCGGCTGGTACTGTGGCTCTGTGGCTGTAAAGTAGTCTTCCAAGAAGGACTGGATGTATTCGAAGGTCGGCCTTTCATCCGGCTCTTTCTTCCAGCACTGCCTCATCATCTCGTGGAGGGACTCGGGGCATCCCTGTGGGCATGGCATGCGGTAACCCCGCTCCACCTGCTCCAGCACCTCTCGGTTCACCATACCTGGAAGAAACAAAGAAAGGTGATGTAGGTGGACTGTGTTTGTTGGGAGTTGCCTGATTCATCCACATATACACACAAACACATACACACTGTGTGTAGCTTTAAGCTATGATGCAAAGCTGCAGGCTAACAATCTGCAAAACTTAGGATTTCCCGTCCTGTTTCCACATGAGGACCTATAAACGTAAGTAGTTTTAATCTCCTTACATAGTTATTTAATAATTAATAGGTGTTTCTATGTTTTTTTCAAGTTTTTCATTCTAATTTCCTTTCAAAAACTGACGTACCTTACTCAGATGTAACAAACAGTAAGTGATACTTTAAGGAGATCTTAAAGGAGACTTTAAGATCATAACTTACAGAGATTACAAAACAAATTTGAGTTTAATGCCTTTAAAATTTTTAAATAAGTTACATTTAATTGGTCCATGTGTTTTTACAGATTCTGTGTTAAGTTAGCTGGCTAAGTTTGTGCTGCTTTGGGTTAAGTCGTGACTATCCAATGCTCTGGTGGCCCATTTTTCCAAACCTCATTAGCCTGAAAAAATGTCCAATTGGACCAAAAGTCCATTTGACAAAAACAAAAAACAAGTTCCAAAAGTACACACTCTCTCTTGGGTTTTTCCTCTTTTGCCTTGAAATCTTAACAATTTGGGTGAGCAGAAAAGGATGGAGTAAGGCGACCTTTGTTGTCATGGTAACATTAGTTGGGTGGCTGTCGTCATGGTGACTTTAAGAAACCATGGTCGCCGTGTGGTTCGACTTGGGCATCAATACTACTTTGTCTGATTGGTCCAGAATTTGATCATTTCCCAAAACATTAATTGATTAATTTTTCCATTAATTCCTGTAAGACTTGTAGTCAGCTTCTGAACTGAAACACAAACATTGTTAGTATTTTTGTAGGAATAAAATATAAATACAAGATGTCACATCGCTCTCTGGCTAATCTTTGAAATCCTAGAGATGATATCAGATTAAGATTTTCAACACTCTACGTAATAGAAAGTCATGTTTGTATTAAATGTAAGATCACCAGTTTTTTATTACTCATCAGCAATTTTAAACAAAAAACAAACAAAACAGCTTCATTTTCATCTTCCGGCCTCTTCCTGTTACTAGAGCACAAGAGTCGTGGATTCCTTCCCAAGACAGGAAGACAGTGATCCTGAACCCAGTGACCCAGCTCAGAAAACAGCTCCATGGGGAGCTTAACTGCAGCTAAAAGAGGTTATGACACAGAGTCGGTGGCATGATCACATCCCCCCGCTCTCCTCCATCTTTCTGTGGGAGAGTGGGGATCAGGTTATCTCACACGGGGAGAGGAAAGGCCCATAACAGCTGCTAAGACCAGGATATGTTGGTGATGGTATGTCAGATACTGAGGTGTAATTGTGATTTATGTGTTGGATCTGAAAACCTCAGCTGCAATAACAAGCCTGTCGTATATATCTGAGTAAGCATGTGTGTCTATATATACAGAGACTAAAATAGAATATGCATGATGTGTTCCCATGCCCACTCCTGTAACGTGGTCCTTGTATACCTGCCTCATGTGCCGTCATGCAAGGGAGTAGAAATAGAGCTTCCAGAAAGACTCGAGCACAGCAGGACAAAACCCACTAATGTCCAGTGAGTCATAGGATGATTTTGATGAAGGAAAAGAGGTTTCAGGCCCCTGCATTTGCGGCTCTGGGGAGTATTAATTATATTAAATGGTTTGCATAGGAACCAAGATGGCCAAAGGAGCCAGAAAGCCGTCTACAGGAGATGGTGGTTAAGTCTGCCATATGTTACTCTCTGTAATCAATGCCAGTCAGCACCAGACACGCTGCAGTACTGCTCTCAGACTGCAGGGGTCAGATATGCGGTGGCTGACGTCAGGGGGGGGGAGATGCTTGTGAATGAGAGAGTGAGGGGCACTTTCCCATGCACTGAGAAGTCATTTGACATCTGCGTTGACTCATATGAGCTAAACGCAGTTCTATTCTGATCTGCACATGTGAGACAAAACTAATAAAAAACCTGCAACGATGAGGAATCGGAATAACATGCTGGAATAATCCTGAGGCAAAAATAAACGAATTATTCCTGTTTTTCATGAAAAACTTGAAAAGTTTGAGCTTTGAACTTTCATGCAGGAAGTGGATTTTACATGACAAATAATAGTAATGTAGTAATACAAAACTGTTCATCATAAAACATAAAACTACAGTATACATAGTTTAAGAGTGCAGCCAAGTAATTTGCATGTAGCAGGTGCAAGCCACAACTTTATTTTAGCCACTAGTAGATGTGCATTTGTGGTTTCCTGCCTCCTGAGCAGAAGCAGCACCTTGCAGACTCCGTCAACAGACCAGAATGACCCAAACTTCATGTCAAGATTCATCAACAGTGACAAGAGTTGGTGCTGCTGCTGCTACGCCCCCGAAGCAGGAGAGACAGATCACGAGTGCAACCAAGAGCAAGCTGGTGAGGTTTTCTGTCATTCATGGGGTCAGAATGTTAAAGCAGAGTTCAAGTGTGAAGCTCTGAGGCATCCGATGGAAAACAGGTGGTGTTAACAACCTGAACTGTGACATGATGGAAACTGGGCTCTCCAACATGACAATGTGCCCTCTGATGACTGCTGGAAACACACAAGTGTCTTCCTCACAACAACACAGGAAAGCCACATCCAGCGAGTGATGGAGATCAGGAGTGAAGTCTTTCTTCTGTTCCTCAAGTTTGGCCTCTGGGTCGTTGCTGTAGTCTCAAGCTTCTTGTCCATTGAATTAACTGCTTGAAATTCACACGTACCAGTGGTCTTACAAATGAAACTCAGGTACAGACCATGATCAAGAGATGTAAGTTAAAAAACGTACCCAGGAAAGTTAAAGCTTGCACCTGCTATGTGCACATTACTGTGCAGAACTTTGTCTGTGCTCAACAGGAACAACCTCTTAAGTTTTTTATTGCATCTCGTACACACATGCACACAAGCATAGAGCCATTACATTTTAAAACACTAGAAAACAAAAGTATACAGCACAAAACATCCTGAAAACAAGAAATAACACCTACACAAACGTACAAAACAAGCTCCAAAAACAAACACTTCAGCTTTTTCAGCTTTTGATCATCTGAGCTTTTTGGAAGCATCTTATCCAAGTTAATGAGGATGCAGGGAGACACGACCCATGTTTAACTAAAAGGAACAACAACAGAACATGAAAACACTCTTGTTCTTACCTGGGTATGGTACTCTGCCCTTTGTCACCAGTTCAGTCAGTAGTATTCCAAACGACCAGACGTCTGATTTGATCGTGAAGCGGCCGTACAGAGCAGCCTCGGGGGCCGTCCACTTGATCGGGAATTTAGCACCTGGAATAAAGAAATGAGGGTCAAGTTTTGTTTGAAATGCATTTAATTATGTAGCAACAACAGACAAAATTCATGATGAAAGTTAAGCGGTAGCATGTTGTTTGGCACTTCATTTCCAGGAAAAAAAATAACAAATGAGAGAAACAAAAGTGGACAATAGTGGTAATATGACAGAAAATAGCAATCACTACTCTGTCCAACAACAGTCCTTCACTCAAAGATACTGTGCTCACTTTCAAATTAGATAAAATGCAGTAAGTTAATGGCTAAAACAATAGAATGTTTGAAATTTCTACTTGGAAATAGTTGGACTAATCATTTATTCGACTAATCGTTTTAGTTCTAAAACAAAGTGTCAGGTTGTTGTTGAAGGAAGAGATGAATTGAGGGTTTTGAGGTTGGTGTTAAGTGATCAGAATTAACCGATTAACTAGTAATCTATTCACAACCAATTCAAGTCCTCAAAAAGTAGACAGCACACAACCCCCCTGTTCGTCTCTGAACACCGCCAGCGTCCTCGTCTTCCACACACACCTTGTCTGGCCGTGTACTCGTTGTCCTCGATGAGCCGAGCCAAGCCGAAGTCAGCGATCTTACACACCAAGTTATCAGCCACCAGGATGTTGGCAGCTCTCAGGTCCCTGTGGATGTAGTTCATCCTCTCGATGAAGGCCATGCCGTCTGCAATCTGGGACGGGATTGGACAGGATCAGCAGGGAGAGAGGGAGGATGGGGCGGAGGGGTCAACAGAGAGATAAAGGCATTAGGATGTTTCAAAAGCAAACAGTCAAAAGACACAAATTTGTGAATTTGTATTTTTGAAAGGATTAAGAAAAGAGGAAGAAACAAAAAGGATTAAGATAACACATTTCCAGCAGATGTACTAAGAGAGTTACAGTAAGTTGTCATTTTAGTAAAATTAAACTTTGGGTGTTTTGCCCAGATATGCAGGCTGAACAATGAGAAATAAAAACATTCATCTGCAGCTGTAACAACATTTTGAGAAAAACTCAACGCAGCTTTCCAACATCTCATCACTCTGGTCATCAACTCCCTCAGAGGCGTCTCAAGCTTTCGGCCTGCCTCTGTTGTATTCTCAAACACTTTTCCACTCCACTGAGTGAGGAGAAGAGGGGGAGTGGGAGTGTGGAGAGGCAAATTAAGAGCAGATCACAGTAGGTGACTGAACCAGCGAGCTCAAGTGTCCTCTGATGGGGAGCGTTCAAGTGCTACAGGCAGCTGAGTGCTGGAGGACGGGGTGGGGGGGGGCATACAGTGAGGAGGAGGAAGAGGCGAGGGAGGGGAGGGGAGAGATGTCAACTGGGATATTAAAGATCTCTGACAGCCAGATGGAGAACAAACTGAAACATTTATCCACAAGGTTTGAAAGTTTGGCTCAGGAGCTCCTGCAGACACGAGGCTGCGAACCTGCTCTCACACACACACACACACACACACACACAGAGCTCTCCTCGCTTTACTGCTGATGCATCATAATCCTTCACACAGACACACACACACACACGGTTAAAGCAGCACCTGGGTCAGTATGACGCCAGGAGGGAGTGTTAGTATCCACATGTGCATTGTGGTCCTACCTGTGCAGCCATGTCCACCAGCTGAGGCAGCTTCAAATACTTTCCATCTCCCTCCTTCAGGAAGTCCAGTAAACTACCTGTCAGAGAACAGAGGAGTACAGACGAGCAGAATCAATACTCCTGTCTGCACATCGGGTTGGCACCATAAAAGAAAAAACAACAGCAGCATCAGAAAATGAAAACATAAGCAAAAAACCCCTCAGAGGCGACGAGTCTGCAGAGATCATAAGAGGTTTCTTTCATTCGGTCCAGTTCTTTTTATATCTGCCTTCACTGATCACACAGACTTAAAATACAAGTTCCAGTCCAGTTCAACAGTCGTGCTAATATATATTAATAGATGTTATGAGTTCATGCTACATTTAAGACCTCTGCTGTCATTACACACAGACATTATCAGTGTAAATTTAAGCAGCTTGTATGATGTGCTGTGATTAAAAACCCTAGACTGTAATAAATATGGATGCAGACTCTATGACATCATGTGGGGGTTTCTGAAGACTGATAGTGTAGCTCACTGTGGCTGTCACCATCTAGCTAGTGACTGACTCCACCTAATCTAAAACAAGGCAAGGAGTTGGAGCTTGGGTGGAGTACTGATGGTCTGGTACAGTGAGGTCAGCTGGATAGTCTGTAAGTACAATTAACTGCACAGCAAACCAAATTATTTATCCTATTTTTGCATTAAAAAAAACTCTCCAAAAGGCACCGACACCACAAACACGGCAGAGAGGTCAAGTTCAGCGATTTTAATTAGCTGAAGCGATATCTAGCAAACATTCTGCAGCTAACTGACTTTTAATTAAGCAAAACTTCTGCCTTAATATCACTGAGACATGAGAGTTTGAAATATTGCCTTTACAGAAACTGCAGTTCTGTTTAATTACTTTGAGAGGACGCAGAACTATCTGCTGTTGAAGTGTACGTAGTCTTTTAATCATGTATTGTTTTGCCCGTTCTTTGCACATGCCACCAAAAGACAAACTTCTGCCTTCCGGCAAAAAGTAAACAAAGTATTTTCAATTCGATTCAATTTAACTGCTGAGAGTTTTTTGCTATTCTTTAATGTTTTTAGAGGAAGGAATAAATAACCATTATAGAAAAATCACATATTATTGTACAATGAGTCAAGCTAAATTAAGCAGCCTACTTGTGAAAACTTCCAGCTCCAGGAGGCTTGAACGTGGGTGTTTTAGGAGACTTTGCAGGTGAATAAACAGAAGTGGCTGAGTCCACCTGTCCTTACCTTTGCCCATGAACTCTGTTACGATGTAGATGGGCTCCTCGGACACCACAGCATAGA
This sequence comes from Acanthurus lineatus, assembly GCA_029814665.1. NCBI lineage: Eukaryota > Metazoa > Chordata > Actinopteri > Acanthuriformes > Acanthuridae > Acanthurus > Acanthurus lineatus. The sequence goes on along the minus strand of JAPZDV010000004.1, from coordinate 16,833,879 downwards.
GAGGCACCAGTTTGTCATGTCGGAGTTTCTTCATGATCTGAGCCTCCTGCAGGAAGGCCTCCGGCGACATGGTGCCCGGCTTCAGGGTCTTTATAGCCACCTTGGTCGTACCGTTCCATGTGCCTGAATGAAAACACACAACGTTACCAAAATGACCCCTCCTGTTTGAAATAAATCAGACATCAAGCTCATGCTTATATCTGCAGCTTGAAATGTATCACTGAGGAATAACTCATCCAAGACATTTCCAATTTATAAAGTGAACAAACCGTAAATCTAAAACGCTGAGGGTATGTTAAAGGCTTTTTGACCCCTTTTAAGTGATTGGAAAAGCCCATCCTAAAATCGAGGGCCGTGCCAGTGATCTCTGGCAGCGTTCCCGTGTGTGAAGAGCAGCTCGGGAAGGAAAAAAAGAGCACAACAGCTTAAATAATCAGCCACTTCCTGGTTGAGAGCTACTTACTCACGCCCTGCTTACATACAATGAGCTCTACTGCTTCCGTCATAAAGCTGACCTTCATGAATGAATCATACTGAACAAACTACACACACACACACATACACACTGAAGGACAAAGTAGGTCAATGATAATATCCAATAATAATGTGAGTTGGCGTGAATACAGAAAACTGGCACGACGAAACACTTTGAAAAAAACTAAACG
>JAPZDV010000004.1:16782225-16831885 GCA_029814665.1 Acanthurus lineatus | reverse complement strand
AATCTGCATGGAAGATATGCATGTATGTGTGTTCCCGAAGCAGTTATGGTGTCTTACCCATCCAGACTTCTCCGAAGCAGCCCTGGCCCAGTTTGACCTCCAGTCTGAGGGACTCCCGCGGGATTTCCCAGGCATCCTTAGCTAGTCCCTGAGTATGAGGCTTCACGGTGGGACACACAGTCGTCAGCCTGTAGCACAAACCATCTGCATGTTCTGGACACACGGGGCAGAAAAACAGCAAAAGTATGAGCTTCAAGTTTGAGTTAGTTAGCAACCATTCTGCTTCTGAACACCCCCAGCCACTTGAACGACAACACAGCCTGTGTGGGGTCACATACATACTCAATGCAGCAGCGCACAGAGCCACGCTACAGTAAATGGACTGTAAACGTGATAAATAAAAAATCACGTTGCTGCATGATAAATGAAGCAAACAAACCGAAACAAAGCAAACAAACAGAACAGGTGACCCGTCATCTCTACAGTCATTCCTCACTTATTTTTCCCTCCCAGAAATAATCATATTTTCTGGTACTTTCACCATAATGACTTGAACCTTGTTAAACTCAATCTAAATTCAATTTCAGTCAGAAAGCAGAAAGATCATGGGGTTGTTTTTGCTATTGAAGCTTTTTATTAACACAGTGGGATTCTTCAGTAGCTGACAGCGGCAGCACTAACCATCATGTGAAAAGAACTATTTAAATTCTACATAGAAATGATAAAGCCAGTGAGACACAGCCTTTTATATTCAAGCCACTGAACATCTAAGATGTTTGAAACATTTCTGCATGACTTCTCAGTTATTGCTGACTTCTGTCTGGAGTTTAAAAGCTACCATAACAGGAATACAAAGAAGAGCAGAGCTTTGAATCCACCACTCGTCAGTCGTAACGAGCACTGCAGTTGGTGGATTACATGAATCATGTGGAAATAAGCAGGCCAAGGTCAACAATGCAAGACCTCAAATCAAATATTAAGGACTCAAATAATAAACAGCCTCATATTTATGGATTCGGCATCTGGCTGTTTAAATGTATTCCTGCAAAGTTTTCAATAAACAGCTCGTCCTGTGTGTGTTTACAGCATCCAGATGCTTCCTTGTGACCGTCCGGTGGGGATTTTAGGAACAGCTGCATATCAATACTGTGCAGATTACAGCAGGCTTAAGACTGTTTTTTTTTTTTTTTTGTAATGGGGCATTTTTACATTCACAGCCCTTTTTGGATTTAACTCTCACATGGTTTTTAGCTCTTTTGGGACTTTGTCGAGATTACTGAGCTGCAACCGTGTCAGTGAAAGCAACCACAGAAGAAAAAAAGCTTTGTAAAAAAAAAAAAATATTCAATGCACATCCCAGCAGTAGATCTGCAGCTGAATAATGCATTTGCCACTGCGGTCTCTGAATTTATTGGGTAAAATATCAAATGAAACAGCACTAAAGACTACTTGTATTGCAAAAACACCAAAAAGACAACCACCATATGTGTAAATGACTACAGTTAAGCACTGCAATGTTTGCTCAGGCAACTTTAAACCTGAGTCTAAAAGAATAAAATTTCACATTATTCCAAATAAAATGGCTGTCCAGCTGCGAACAACAAAATATCTGCAGGATGGATACCTGTGTAGTGTTTCACCAGCTTCTGCAGCGTCTCGAACTGGGCTCGAGTGGTGATGTAATAACCGCCGTTATCCAGCTTACGGATCTTGTAGTGTTTGACGTTGTCTCCCTTCACGTCATCCCAGTCGCGGATGGACAGAGAGAAGGCACCTTTAAAACCCAAAGAAATGAAGTTAGATGGAGTTTCACAATAAAACTCTCAAATTTGCCACGCATTGCAGAGTTCTTACATCACAATGGATACTTTAACGTGTGTGATGTTTTGTCCATATAAATCAACATCTGGCTGTAATAAAACCACATTTCACAGCTCATACAAGCGCAAAAAATGGGGGAAAAAAAAATCAGCTTTATCATTTGAATTAGCAATTATCGTGACAGTTTTGGTTTTAAATCTCGGTACCTTTGGTCGTCTCACTCTCTCGTGCCAAAAAAGTGCCCCGCTGGTTCCCTGGAAGCAGTAAGAGACGCTCTGCATCTTTGCGGCCCATTTTACCAAAGTACCATCTGCCAAACGAGAGAGAGTCAGATATTCAGATCTGAGGAGGAAGTCAGAGTTAAGATCTAAAATTAAGTTTGAAAATATGGCATTGATGATGTGATATTTAGATGCTGGATATTTGGAATATGTTTTTTTTTTTTTTGGTACATAAAAACAGATGAATAAGAAAAATAAATACACTTGATAAATTTAAATATGGGTGGTGTGTAATTACCCTGAAAATCAGACAAAGACAGCTATAATTATTCATATTTTAATACTATAATTAGAGCGTATAATAGACTTTGCTCCAAGCAATATGACTTTAGCTTGTTTCATTGCACTTAAAAGGTGCCGTAAAAGGGTTTGTTCCTATTTAAGGCAAACAAACAGGTAAAAAAACAGCTGTAAACAATCCTAAAATCTAACTCTTCTTCTTCTTTTTAAAAGCACACCATCTATTTCAAGACATCATTACAAGTTCAGTCATGTCGAAGCGTCTTACCTCACAGGCATATTTTTCTCTAGGATAAATTGAGGAGGAACTGAAAATCCACAATCCTGTCAATCACTCGTGTTTGTGCTCTCAGGCTAGAGGCTAAATTAACTGACAGTTTTTATTGAGTTACTTATATTGTGTATTAGTAAATTGTCTATCAGCCAATAAGAAACTAGGCCACAACTGTCAAACGGCAGCACAGGCTCTTCAAGTTTCTGTCACACCGGATGAACAGCAATGGGAACGCCACTGGCTCTTAGCAACAATACAGGTCTCCACTGTTTAGACTCTCTGCCGTGTTCGTGCACGATGGGTTAGTCAGAATGTGCGAGCGCCCAGCCGCATCACACCGCCTTAATCAGAGGAGGAGATCTAACCGAGCACGGTGACGAACATGAAAGGAATGAGAAGGAGGAAATAAAAGACGGCAGGATCAGAGAAAATGTGGGCAGACAGAGTTAGAAAAGGTGATGAGCTCTCACTCTTCAGCCTGTATGGAGTCAGCCGGGGCCACGTAGTTACTGGGGATGTAACCTTTCTGTCCGGTGTTGATGGAGCGAGCCTCCCACCAGTCGCCTTCACTGAAGGAAGAAGAAAATTAGAAATCAGAAAGCACAATACAGACACAAAGACAAGTGTGGAAAATACACCTACACGGAGGTAAAAAATCCAGCAGGTAAAAAGTGACCGAGGGCAGAAAAGGAACAAGGTCTTTCATTCATGTCAGAACCAATATCACACCATGAAAACAATCTTTAAAATGAAAAAATAGGGCTTCCTGGGCATTTGACTTATTTTATTTTCAATTACAATTCTGGTTTCCAACACAAACAATTATGCCATGATGCCATTCAACATACTGCCATTATACTTTTTTAAAAATTTCATCATATGCATGTTTCTAACATCTGTGAGTAATTAATGATTAATAATAATGATGGTTATGATATTTGCCATCATCAGGCAGATGTATTAAAATTCTTACTTATGCAAAAGCATGAACGTATCATATGAAACATGCTCTGAATATATCCAAAGTGAAAGCTTTGAATAAAAAGGCCAACAGAAAAAAACCTACACTTTACAGATGGCTGCAGAAAAGAACACACTGCATTTGCACAGAGCACACATGTGGCCACAGCTCCTGGTTTAGGAGCAGATGTGCGTGTCTAAATGCAAAGAGGAGGAACTGAGGTGGAGAGAAAAGCTGTCTGCAAGCATTTTTTTAAAAAACTGAGCAAAATCTGTCCTCCTCCCTCCTCTTCTCTGAGAGCAGATGGCATTTTCCTCACTGCAAACGCATCGTGTTCAGCGACTGTGGAGGAAGACCTGTGTGATGGATTTGTGGAGCACTTGGAGCTCTGCCTGTTTTCACACCTGTGCATGACTGGATAAAAGATGCTGCGGCAGCAGTGGGCGGAAAGGAATGACAGGGGAAGAATTTCTCTTTTATAATAACTTATTGTTAAATGTCCTTTAGTACGATTATGACGAACATCACTGAAGTTTAGTTCTGGAAATAAAGGACATGATTTTTTTTTTTTAATTCAAAGTTGAACATTCGATATTTGAAACTGAAATTTACAAGTAGACTAAAAGCAAAAAAAAAAAACCATCAAAACTTTTTTCTTTTAAAAAAATGACCAACGGTGTAAAAACTGATTTTATTGTATTCTACTGAGCTCGACCTTCAGGCATATTCCCACTGCACTGCTGGAGTCTTTGAATACAGGGTCTCTAAATTAACTAATCCATTTTATTTCATTATGTGCATTGGTTGTGTTTCACTAAATGAGGGAGGATTGAGGGTTTGTTTTACACTGCAACCCAAATGTGATACCTTCAACTGTGGCGAATGATCTGAAAAGTGATGGGGACTAAACAGATGGTCCATTAGAGGAGCCCATTAACCCAGACAGATTTCAGCCTTAATATCAGACCTGAATACAATGAGGGATTAAAGACCAACACACACACACACAAACACACCACAACCATGTCCACTCAGATCTGCACAGCAGGAGTTTGTCGGTGTAAAAAGCCAGTGCACTCACGTGTTGTTGATAATCTGGAAGCGATCCCCTTTTTTGAACGACAGGTCGTCGGACGTCCTCGCTTCGTAGTCGTACAACGCTACGAAAAATGTTACACCACCTGAAAGCAGGATAAACTGAATGTTAATTAAGTTTTTTAAATCTTGAAATGTTGTACGACAAAGACAACAGCAACAACCTGTAACCCAATAAAGACAAAGAAGTGCTCATTTTGACTGCTTTTATTTGCAACTTTAATACTATTTTTTACTTTTTTCAAAGTTTAACTGAGTCTTATCTCACTTTACAGGTAAACTATTACATAATTATGCTATTAAAATTCTGTATTATAATTAAATATTCAACTTCAACTATATTATAGATATATAGATATAGATATATTATATTTCCGATATTAATATTCCACTGTAACTTCAGAGCCTGGACTGAAAATACAACCAGCTTTTTTACATTGATTTGCTTTAAGAACAAAGGAGAAAAACAAAATGTCCCTTTCATGGGTCTGAAACTGGATGGTATCACCTCAAGTCAGTGAATCAAATTGATGTCACTTAATCTCTTCTACATAATGAGAAGAGTTGATTTGTCCTTGGTCTGAAGTGACAGAGTGCAGAGAGACAACAAGACTCTGATGTGTTTATCTTGAGGAGGAAATTGAACGGGCAGGATTAGATCTACAGCAGCCCTGCAGGCCAGATTATCCTCCTTGAGAGAGCGAGACAGGGACTGATGGATGTGTGTGCGTGTGTTTGCGTGTGTGTCTGCTTTAGGAGGAAACATCAGTCTTTGTTTGTGTGCATTTACTGCATAATTTACCCATCGGATCCGTGATGTATTAACCACCTGAAAATTTATGATTACTTTTCATGACACCTCGAGTCATTTGATTACGAATAAATCCTTCATCAAAAAGTTACTCTAAGTCAAACTATTATTAAAAATCTTAACTTTTAATGTGCAAGACTAAATCTATTAAATTCAGCGTATGTAATTGTTTTCCTCGGCTCCCGAGACGCCACGCCTGCTGCTCTGCTTCCTATATTACAGACCTATTTTGGGATTCTCTTTGGTCTTGATGTTTCGGCTGACTCGATTCAAATATCTAATTTACATAACATTTGCTGCTCATTACGTCCAGTGCATAACAAATGTTCTGCAGAGTTTATTCTAAAGGTGTACACTGATTTACACGGAACGACAACAGAATCAAAAGTTTGAAATTGGCAGAGGGAAATGTTTTAGAAGTGTTGGGTTCTTTTAGTTTTGCAAATTAGTTGAGTTGTATCCTATTAAAGAGCAGCACAGCATTTTGTTTGTTCTTTGAAGGTTATAGGAATTTATTTGAATAATAAAGAACTTTTCACTGATGCTGAGAAACTTTCAAAGCCTTTTTCTCTCATACACACAGATTCCCTTGCTTCTTGTCTCATGCGTATCCCTCTGGAACCTTAAATCATCTTCACAAACTGACCTGTGATGACACTTGGGAAGGGGCTGCTCACAGCCACTGAGGCGAAGGAGGTGGAGGCCCCGCCAAACGGTGTCATGACTGAAGATGCTCCACCGAAGGGCGTGAGGGCGGCGGCGTGACTGTTGTAGCTGTTGTTGTGTGTCTTCATAGCTGGTGAGTGACCCATCAGGGTGGGGTCTGGCCCGTAGTGGCCGAGGTGGGCGTTGACCGGTGTTGCATTAGCATTATCGGGTCTGTACTTCAGCCCTGGGCCCTTGTCTTCTTTACTCCTGACGCATCCCATCGTCAAGCCTGAAGGGAGGAGAAGAAAAGGGAACATTTTTAGTTTTTAGTGTCACACATCTTAAAATAAGGCTGCATTTCATCTGCTGTTCATAACTAAAATTTGACTTAAACACAAGCTGATTGTGATGAACTGGGACAAAACTACACAAACTACAGTACAAATACCATGTAGAAGTTAATAAATTTTGGGACATTTTGGGACACTGACTATGAACTGTGATTGCAGTTTTGCTCTAACAGGAGAAATTTCACAGAAGTAAACTTTTCTGAATGTACACACTAAATAAATGCATGCAAATCAACAATTATAATAACAATTAAGACCGTTAAAATCTGACAGAAAAACATAACCGAGCTGACAAGGTTTTCCAGTTAATTTCAAAACAATGCTATAAACCAGCAATGTGACATTTAGCTGCAATCTGGATATTAAATGCAAACTTGCAAAGACAAGACATGAGCCTCCGTGTCCACCTACATACACAGATTCTTTGCAGATGTCTTTAACAATGACATCAACAAACTGATCTACAGGCAGACTATGATTAGTTCACCTGCGTCACCAGGTAGCTGACAAAATCCTGTAAGTACACAAATTACATCTGGTTGTTTTGTGTTGCTGTGTGAACAAAAAATAAGTTTGAACTTAAGACTATTTGAATAAATTACAAGTAAGAAAACACAGAGAAACCTGTCAAAATTGAGCAATTTAATACATTGTCTTTTGTATAAAAATGCAGCTAAAACGTGCTGCCCCTTGTTTGATGCATTAGAAACATTATCCATTATTCCATATGTGAAACATAATAAATATGTTTGAGTGACTGGTATTTCTGGTGCCAACTAATGACCATATCCACATTTATTTATAACCAACAAAGACGTATATTCAACCAAAATAGTTTACATTACCAAGCTGGAGTTGAATGAACTTCACAAAAATAACATTTGTTCACCATATTGATCCAGTTTGTTTAAATGATTATTTCTCCTGCTTAACTTTTATTCTCCAAAATATTATAATGGAAGTTTGCACTATAAAAGGTTGTCTTTGACTCTTTCAATTTGATGTCAACACTTGAAAATTAATGGTTATCTAAAAATCAAAGTGGTGTTTTTGTGTTTGAATCTGCAACAAAAACTTCAAATGCTTGAGCTCATGCTTTGTCATAGGGGCTGAGAGAAGTAATTATGATATTGTTCATACTAGCCTGCAGCTCCTTGGGGGGTCTCGGCATAACTCTGCCAACCATAAAACAAAGACTGCAAGCCAACCAATGACCTCATATGACTTCACAAGTCCCAACAAAAGCCTGTCAAGCCAGTCGAGCTCAAAACTAGATCCTGTTACAGCCTGTGGCCATTTCAGCTCTCCCCTGTGATAACACTATCAATGACTCAGATTTGTGAGGGGCAGAAAGCCCCCCGGTGTTAAGCATCAGTACTCTGCCCTCCTGAGCTTTTTGATATATGAACCCCTGTGTGTTTGTGTTTGTGTGTGTATGTGTGTGTGTTTGCTGCACTTTGAGGACTGAGACCAAATTACTTCATGTAAACAAAGATAAGAACAATTTTCTGTTTAGTAATGTTTTGCCTCAGTTGATGTTTTTCTCTTTAAGAGTGAAACTTCATATGAAATGTTGTGAAAGGTCGTTGGGATTTTCTCACGTGGAGATTATCTGATTATGGATCAGTTGACAGCATACAGGTTCGGCTCTCTGTTTACCCATTTTTCTCTCACCTTTAGCCTCTTTGTCATGTACTTCTGTGTGTCTTTCCAAGAGCACACAGAGAAACATTCAGCCACAATGCGATGGACGAACACTCGACTTCAAGGCTGATCTACTGTCAGTGACACACATCCTGGTATTTGTAAAATGTTATGACATTGTCACAAATACCAGTATGTAACCTGACACTACTGGACATTTGAAACTGAGTAACAGAGGTGTGTGCTGCTGTCATTGTCATTTATGAAAGGCAAACAATAAGCAAGACAGGCAAAATGACACCCTTGGGACAGATGTTATGCAACCAGTCCACTCATGCAGATAAATGTGGGTTTTTATTAGGATAACTTCAAGGTAAAAACCTACTCTTATTCATATTTCTATGCATCTCTTTGCTTTGAGTTAAGCAGATATTTTATTTTTATTTTGATGTTTAATCTTTTGTTTGAAGCATGATTTAGTTCTTTAGAGGGACAGTTTGACCCATGACGTGATTTTTAGTCCTCATGGTTTCAGCCCTAATATGGCAAAAATCTACAATATTTTCAATAATAAAAAAAAGTAATGGATGTATTTATTCTGCAGCTCTTTGTTCTATCAAACTGGATCAAAGACCAAATCCCCTGATGAAAAAAGCAATTCATTTTGTCTCTACTGACAGTGCGCTTGTTTTGTGAACAACAACACTACAAGTAAACCTAATGAGGCTAAACAATCAATCTATAGATAAACTTGTTCAGAATGGATGGCGTATTGACTTCAGTATTGACTGAAAGCCATTGCTGAGGCAGTGCAAATAGACAGTCAGATGAATGATGGAGGGAAAGCGATGGATGGAGATTAATTATGAAAAAGGGGAACGGAAAATAAGAGGGCAGGAAGGACAATATGAGAGGAAAACTGACTCTGTGGAGCAGTTATCATTTACAAAGCATGTGAACAACTTAGTCGATCGTAATTTGCATTACTGTGTTTAATTTTGCAAGTATTAGACAATGTTGTGAACATTAACCCACTATAATGTGTCTTCATGTCAGAGATGAAACATAAGAAAAGTGATGAAGATGAGATTTTATCTGGACAAAGTGCAGTCATCCATGATATTAAAATCATGGACACTGGCCAGCTTTCTGGTCCATTTAGACAATTTAGTGCCTCTCCGGAAACCAGACATCCTCCACAGAACAGTTAGCACAGGCAGGATAACCAATAACAGCTGGTGCAGACAGCATGAGATCTGTGTGACTGAGCAGCACTGCTTGTCCCGGCAATTTGTAAACAGTTTGTTAATATGCACTGCAAAATGTCTGAGGTTTTGTAATACAGAGAAGCACTTTAGCCACTGGATGGATCAATACAGTTGGTTTAAAATACAAATATTGCACTTTTATCTCAAGCGCACATTACTTTCTGTTGATCTACTGAAGTATTAATAATTAATTCAGTGTTTTTGAGGGTCAGTAAAGCCTGAAATCCAAATTTGCATGTACAGTATGAACCTACAAGCATGTAACATTGCTTTGTGCAGATGTTCACACAGGGGTCAGTCACCATAAATGCATGCACGCTTAAACTGACCAACAGGGAGGAATTTTCCACGCGAACAAACAAATTCATGTAGAGGACAGAAAGAATAAATCAAGAGATTGAAAAAAATAACAATCTGTAAGGTTAAACATAAAGTGGGCCATCTGTGTGTTTTTGCTGTGTGATTGTTGAAGATACTTCTTTTGGCTTTTGGTTGATTCACAAGAAGACAGAACATATGAGACAAATCTGTATTGTAGGTTTTTACATTTATTTTTTATCCCTTTTTTAGTACCAGAATAAAAAAAAAGGAGAGAACACTGAGTCAGGAGAGTGTCTGTTGGGAAGCAGATGACAATTGAGACTTCTGCTTCAAAGGAAATGAAAAGGTTTATCACCACTATTTCATTCTTAATTTGGGGGTTTTCTCAGGGATTCTGAGGCTTTTGATTGCAACTTCATTAATTTTTAATAACCTTTATTTCTCCCAAGAAAAACACCAAACATTCATTAGTTCCAGCTGCTAAATTGTGGGAATTTGCTGTTTTTCTTGGCTGCATGTAATAGTTAACATAATAATAAAAATTGTCTGGTGTTTTTTAAATTCTGATTCAATTAAACGAGCAATCTGAAGAACTGATTTACAGTTTAAGGAAATTTCAGAGATGAGTCCCATCTGATTAATCAATAATGAAAATATTTATTAGTTCTAACTTAACAATTACTTTGAACTTAATAGTGCTGACTGAATTTCTCAATGTAGGCTAAACTAAACCATAAATAAATACATTTTAACACCTTGGAGGCTCACAGCGTTATAACAGAGGACACTGACATCAGAGAGGAAACCAACATAAACAGGAGCGCCACCTTTGACCTCTTCCTGTCGCACATGTCAAGCACGACATGTGTCCAAATGTCCAAAACGCTTAGTGCTTGACCCTAAAGCTAATGCTAACACAAACGAAAAGGTTGACCCGAAAGAAAACACATTAGACGAGTGTCAGTGTTGTTTCAAGAGAGCATCGATGGTTCAAATCCTCGGCTGTGTCCTGGAATCAAACATTCACTCGCTTCAGATAATCCTGATAAAACTTAATGACTGACGATGATGATGACGACTGTAAGTGCGTAGATTCTGTCTCTCAGCATTAAAACTGTCCGGAGTATCTACATTAAAATGACACCAACTATGAAGGATCACTGACTAAAATGATGAGTGCTAATGCATAATGACTTGATTGGGATCAGTGTCTGGAAAACCTCTAAACTCTTCCTCTGTGGATGAGCAGAAGCACTTCAGACCTTTCATCAGTCATTACGAGCTTCAGTTTCTGTTCAGGAGTCTCTTTTCATGAATGTAGCCAGTCTCTGTCATGTTACAGGTTGAATTTGATGTTAAAAACTAGCCTTTCCTTAATGATGGACAGCCTTTCCCAGTTTTACATTATTCACCCAGAGGATTTGCTCTGAAAAAATGGCCCTGAATAGATCACAAGCCTGAGCGAGCCCACAGGGCTGGCGCATGATCTGGTGTGTCAAACTGGTTCAACACCCACAAGTTTCACCTTGGATCGTTTCCTTGGCTCAAAATACAAAACATGGCCTTCAGCAGAATTTGGAATTAATCTGGGTACATTATATTGAAATTCTGGTTTATTAATAATCCAAAAAGGACGTCTTGAGTAAAAAGGTCTTGTTTCTTGTGATAGGTTTGGGTTTTCATGTAGCTGCAGAGAAAAAATAGCTCATTCTTGGAAGTCAGCTACCAAAATAGCCAAATTACTGGTTGTTGTGTTTTTTTTTTCAATCTTAATTCTTAATTTTCCTGTTTTAGCAGCCTGAAAAAATGGCCTACGGCTTTGAGGGAAAACAACAAAACATTTTATATAACAGCTTTGGAGCCACCCATGGAGAACTGTGTCCTGAGAAGAACAGAAAAGCCCACCTCTCCCTGTTTAGTACCACAGAGAAAAGCCTTCGATTTATTCTTTTGTCAGTCCCATCAACCTTTTGTTATGGACAAAGAGAAAGTACCTTGTGGTGCTCCCCCCACAGGGTGCAGCACACTCACAATCCCCCCCTGAACTATACAATCCCATACACATGCTAACAGTGGAGGAGCCGGAGAGCTCAATGATCAATCAAACCAACAACTTCAGTTAAATATTCAGAACATCTATGCCTCCACGGACGGTGACAGATTTACCGCCACAGCTCCCATTATGGCCACATTTATCGCTGCAGCAAGCTAAATAAAGCCATTGTAGTAGATAGCATCTGTTGTTTTGTGGATATTTTGCCCACTTAATGGAATAAAAAAAAGACACTTCTTTCAAGGATGGGATTCCTCAATTTAAAAAGACCTGGTTCTGGTCTCTCCAGAAAGCTCCTGGTTATTTCATTGTCCTTAAATGACATGTTTGTCTCCTTAAAAGAAAAGAAAACCCTCCATTAAAACCATTAAACTGAGGAATAACCATATTAGGATTTGATCATCATCAATGTTTCTTTCTTTAATGACAAATTTACCAAAACTAATGACGACTGTAATCGACTTCACAGCGAATCAAATTACAGGCACATCATTGTATTCTCTCTCAGATGGTTTCCTAAATGACGCTGTCACATTCACAGTGAGATTAGCAAAGAATAATGTGCCGTTCTTACGCGATGGGAGTGCAGTAAAAGCTGCCTCAGGCTCATACCGTGATGCAGGTCATGGATCTCACTCAGATGATCGCATGTGAATTCCTTTAGAGCATGTAATTACTTTAAATACAAAATAGAAACTGGTTTTGAAGCCATTCTGGATGAGTTCAACTTCTCATGTTTGCTTTATCACACAAGAAACATACTACATAAGGACATTTTAAACAAGCTGCATGTAACATGAATTTTAGATAATTTCATGCACATGCTCCGACACATATTTGTGAAGAACTTTACTTGCAGCCATACTGTAGAGCAGCATACAGAAGGCTGTGGTATGTCTTCAGACAAATGTTTGAGCCAGACCTCATCTAAAGACATGTGTCTTGTGAGGCTGTGCTCAGGACTGCCAGCGATGCCGTGTCAGATTAAGAAGACACAGGCTGCTGCTTCCCACAGGGCTCAATACAACAATGCAAGAGAGCTGCAGGAGGGAAGCTTTTGCTGTAGCTGGCATGCATGCAACATTCAGGAGAAAGAAAAAAAAAAAATCTCAGCACTACATGTACTCAGGCCAAACCCGAGCCAGAATACTCCATTGTAACTGCAAGCCAGATGATCTACCATCTCTGAAATCCTGTCCAATCAGTGTAAACTGCTAGTTACTCTTTCAAAGAACTGTGTCAACCTGCATGAAACTACTCTCAGGACAAAAATGCTGGAGAAAAAATAATTACAGTCTGGCATTCCATAAGCAGTGATTGGCGTAAAACAGAAAAAAATGTCTAAGTGAGTAAACAGTTAGAAAATGTCACATGATAAGCCGTTCTTTATGTAGTCCATCAGTATCTCTATATTTAGGAGGGGTGCAGGAAAGAGATTGCATCTTGGTTACTTATCAATGCAGATGTGGATGTTCCTCCATCTATTCATAAATGTCAAAATTATAATAAATGTTAGTTAATGACGTGTATACTGAAGCAAGCAACTCATAACTGCGCCCCCTCTTCTATCAACTGAATTGAGAATCAGTTCTAAATAAATGAGACACTGAAGGATCTAAATTAAATCATGAGATTCCCAAACACTCCAACCTCTAATATTCACCTTTAATGCCATCAAAGCTTTGGAGCATTTGTGCTTGAAATGACCATAAACAACAGAGTGCTCTCAGACAATGGCTCAATATTGTTCTGATAACGAAAGTGTGCGTGAATGAAATATCTTTGGCCACCATGAAGTCTGAGTAACACACTCAAAAAGATCAAGCGTGAAACAGCTCTTAACTCCTGTAACTGTTCTGACTAATCAGATAAGATCCGACTGTGGAGTTTCCTGGGAGAGGCCGTTCGACCTTTGAGCTGCTGCTTTGACCAACCTCTGCAGTAACTTTGGACAAACCATTGTCCCTATCCGGCCTGTATATGTGACAGTATGTGATTTCAGACCGGTTACTTTCATCCTCTCACTCTTTTTTTTTTTAATAAGTTTGGCTCTCAAACCTCAACGCAGACTGAAATCTGGCAGTGAAGCTCGTTTCCTCAATCTTTGGACTGACAGTTTTTGTGGCTGTATTTTTATTGTAATTTTATGGTTGCATAGCTGCAGCTCCTGTAGGCAATAAAAAATCATGTTTATATATATCAGAGTGAACTATGTATAAGTTGAAATATGCAACCATTTTATTCAAGGTTTGGAAACTTTGTTCGCAAATCATTACTAACACTGAAGCTTTTCTGATTATACTGAATCCTATTAGTAAAAAAACTTAAAATATTAATAAGCAGAGCTAAAGTTCTTCTCCAATCTGTTTGCCATGTAAGAAGGATAATGAAAGATGCCAGCAAGAGCATCTTTGGATTTTTTTTTGTCTGACAAATAAAATCAAACTCCAAAAATGTCCATTTTACAGTGACATGAACCAGAAAGAAGCAACACATCCTTACATTTCTGAGGCTGGAACCAGTGACTGTCTGGCATTTCAGCTTCACATTTTACTTTAACGATTTATCAATCACCACAGTGTCGCTCATTTGTTTTCTATTGATCATTTCTGCACTACAAGAAAGGCCATCAGGATACTTTCGTGGATCTGCACCACAGCGTTGTGAGGGGGTTTTACATGCATCGTCTACTAACTGAACTTGCCTGTGCTGTGAAAAAATAAATCAAGTGCTGAAGCCTGAAAGCCAAGCTGACAGACTTGCCCCGTAAACACTGAACATAATCACACTGGGATGAGAAGCTACTCAGGGCTGCAAACCATTACCGATGCGTAACTCAGTATTTTCCCTGGCACGCTCTGAGGTGCAGCTCAGACTTATCTCCAGGGCAGTTTGCCATCTCTGCCAATCACAGTGAGTGGAGGGAGGCCGACGGGGGATGAGAGGAACTTCCTTCCGATGTCCATTCATGCCATCGAGGCCACCTGCTGTGACTGTCAAAGGCTAGAGGGAGGCTGGGAGAGCGAAAGATTCATCCATTTTCTTGTTCTCTGTGCCATCACTGCTGACAGATATCTGAGGATTCTCTTTAAGTCCGAATTTTAAACTTTTGTTTGGCATGCTAAAATGTGAGCGTGCCACGTTATGACTCAGAATTTTATGCTGTGGCTCAAAAAAAATGTCGAGGCTTCTAATCAGCAGACTGTAATGACACCATAGAGTCTCATTCATGCCGTGAAGACACTCGAGGAGTATGCAAGGATCCTTCATGTCTCCAGTTAAACTCATGTCCCTGAACCCTGGCCAACACCACCTGTTAGTGCTCCTCACTCCTCTGCCAACAGCCCTCTCCATTCCAGCTGTGTGTGTGTGTGTCTGTGTCTGTGTCCGTGTGTGTGTGTGTGTGTATCAGCGTGAGCTTGAGGGAGACACGACTGTTCAGCCAACTGGGTCTGTACTAACAGAGGGATTAGCATGGAGGAGGATTACTGTGGCACCACAGTATATGAGCAGACAAACAGACACATGCACAGACAAGGACACAAGCAACAGACACACACATGAACGCAAACACACACAGAATACAATATTAAAAACAGCATTCCTGTACTTTTCTCTCTTCTCACACACATGAATTTCCTGGTATGTGAATCTGGAACATGCAGTTGCACCAACACAATTAGAGCATGCATGAATATACTTGGAAACTATGACAAATGGCTTAAATTACAGGGTTTTTTTCTCATTTTGTAAGCTCTGTTGTAATTCAGTGTGTCTTGACTTGAAATAAAGGCCCGTAACAGCTGAGGCCTACAGCAGCTGATGGTGTAGAGACAGAAATTGGGTGAGGCAGGGAGAAAGGGGTGGGTGGATATAAACTTCATGTGAAAAGAACTCCAAGACGAATTTGAAATATGGGTTAGCAAACCTCAGAAAGGTTATTTGCTGCTATTTTTCATTACATGGCTAAAAGTGAGAAAATGCAGGAATCTCGCCTTGTTCCAGGACGGTTTTATGAGTCTTCCCTTATTGTTTTCATCCCCTATCGACTGAAACGAGCGAATAAACCTAAAATCTCAACTCCTGGTTTAGTGTTACCATCGATAAAGACTTTTATTACAATGTTACACACCAACGAAACTCTCGTGATGCGTTTTCCCAACTTTCTCCAAGTGGAACAGCACTGCAAGGCCCCGTTCACTCACTTCCAAGGCAAAATGTGACTTTTTTGGCGAGCACTTCTTACCTTAAACGCGACCTTTGCAGTGTTGTGCTTCGGCTACATGCGTCCTGTGAGCTTTATTTGTCCCCACGGGGTGTTTTATTTCACGTCGACAATCCAAAGAAGTGGAAACAGCCGACACAAGCAGTGTCTTAACGTGGAATCTCAGTCTTCCGTCTGTCCCATACCGATTAACTATTTCACCAGCCCAAAGTCCTCCGCTGGGATCCTTTATATTCCGTTAAAACGAGGAAGGCACCGCCAGCTGACAAAAGGCTGCTTAATATGGCGGGGCAGCAGCAAAGTAAAACAGTTTAAAAATCCAGAAATCAGCGCCTGCTGATAGGTCAGGGGTGCCCTGAAAGACACACAACAATAGCCGGACTAGCACGGAGTAGCCGACGAGGCCAAAGAAGGAATAATGTTGCGTTCAGGTACTCACATTAGACTCGTAAGTTCGGCTTTCCCATCTACAATAGAGCCTGATACAATAGCCTAATTAACACAGGCTCCAAACCCTCCAGGCCCGTGACCCGTTAAAATGGAGCCATGTCTACTTGTGGACGTTTCACCATTTTATGCGGACTAGCTGAGCAATTTAACCAGAAACTATTTCTTTCATCTTTGTTCGATCTGACTTCTAAAACTGCTGCGTGATGCACACATATCAAGGATGACAGGAAAGATGACTGAAAAATTAACATAAATCTGTTGCCAGAAAAAGCTGATGTTGTATATAATCTCATAGCCATCAGATGTAACTTCCGACTCCAATACACATTTTTCCTAATTAACTGTTTGATCAACAAAATATGGAATAATTGTTTAGTTATAATGTTTTTGTTTTACGTGAATAAAACCAAAAAGATATTCAACTTGCAATAGTTTAAGACTGAAAAAGAGAAGCAAATGATCACATTGAATGGGATTCAATGTCTGACTATTTTCTTAACAAGTTATTTAAAACGTTTTTTCAAACTAGCTGGCACTTATTTTACCGTAAATTTTGTCCTTAACTGACTATTTAGATCTACACTCCCGAATAAAACACCTACTTATAAATGAATTCCAAATAGGCTACTTTGTGGTGACACAATACAGGAAACGCTGCCTTTTTAATTATATTCTGGAGAACAGTATTTAATTGATATAACTATATGAAACGTCACACATAAATCCAAAGAGCTTAGTGTCTCAGGAAACTTGAGTTTGTTTTTCCTTATCCGTTGTTTTACTTTTAAAAGGTTCACGCCGGCATGTACTATTATTTCCCATAACACCTGAACGTCACATCATCTCCTTTTGAATGGTTTTCCCTTGTGCCCAATATGGCCGACAACACAGGCGGATGAGAGAATACACTATCTGTCTCACTTGGCTACCAATTACACAGAGATCTTCTCATTTTCATCACTCAATCAAATCATGTAAAAATGTCTTTAAATTGTATAATTTGGACTTAAAATGAGAAACTGTATCGTTTTGTGTAACCTTTGAACTTTAATCACAATTGTCCGGCATCTGGCGCCCTCTGGGATCGCGTGAAAGGAGGATATCTGTGAAAGGAGGAGTGATTTTAAGTCTAGTTGTGCTTCTCATACTTCAATTACTATTGAATAAATGCCTGCAATGAACACATTGTGTACAACCTTTATACCTTCCTGTGGTTTCGGTTCCATGACATGAACGAAGGCAGGTTGAGAGAGTATTTATTTCTGTTATGGACAGTAATGACGATAAGATGCTAGAATAAGGCTGCATTTGAGAGGGGAGGATAATGATAAGACTGCATTTTAACATCTTGTACCAGCAAGTATAAATAAATATTTTTTTTAAAAAAGGCGATACTACACTACAGGTTCAGAATACATTAGACATTATGCTGAGATTTTTCTTTTGAAGTGAGTCTGAAGTGATTTGCTGACCCCTACTGACTTTGAGAGCACTGTGCGCAGGCGGCGCCGCAAGCTTCCCCTGGGAGCCCCTCCTCCTAAACACCAACACCTACACACACACACACACGCTTGTACAGCTGTACTTATGAGGACACTCACTGACATAACGCATTTCCTAGCTCCTTACCCTAACCTTAACCATAAAAACTAAATGCCTGACCACAACCCTCCCCCTAGCCTTAACCTAAAACTAATTCTAACCCTTCCCCTGTGATCAAGTTTTAACCCTCAAATAGCCCTTTAAAAAGGCAGTAAGAGAGCGAGAACCAACCAAAATGTCCTCACTTTCAAATAATGGTCCTGGCTTTCATGGTGTAAAACTCAATGGACAAAAAATTGGTTCTCACAAAGACAGCTCTGCAAGTACACACACACATGGGGGAAGGGAGATATAGTGAGGTCAGTGAAGAGGAGAATGAATTTTCTGTAAAGACATAAACATAATTTCCATGTGCAATTAAATTCAGGGTTTTTTTGAGTAGATTAAAAAAAAAATACATGTTATAATATTCTAAATCTGTCTTAAGCACTCTACTTTTTTCCAGAGCTTCTGTTAAATGGAGCTTGCTCAAATATTAGGTTACATTATTTTATCATAAGTAATCTATAAGCACAACAATAACTACTCTTGCTCATCTTCACAGCAAAATGTCAGTGCTGGAGAAAAGTCTGCCTGGACCAGTTATCATTCTGCCATATGGGATAAAAAATGCTTTAGCTTTTTGTATTTCTTTATATCAATCACAATCGTCTTGAGTTAAGGTCCGGGTTCACCCATTGTGCCTTTTCAAAACAGTTACATGCAAAAAGCAGAAGAGGAGCTAAATGCCAGCTCATACAGGAAGCTTGCACCCACAGTTTATAACCAGAGAGCCACACAGACAATAAACAATCTAAAAAATTATGTGTGCTTGTAGGTCCACGGTGTATACAGACTGCAGGTGACTGAAAGCTTCACTGCAGATGTGTGATTGATGATTGAGGGTTATGTGAATGAGCTGTAGCCTGTATCAGTGGTTCACAATCTGAAGGTCAAGTCTCAGACGTCACCTGGTTATGGATAATCATATTAGTTTTAAAATGGCAAAATAAAATCAGATATCAAAAATAAGTGAAATACATCACTTGTTATAGGTACTTTCTTTCTGAATGTGCACTGCAGTTTAAATGGAATGAAGAGGGCCTAGAAAACAAAGGTACACAGAAAAATGACACATATCTCCATTTTCTAGAATTTTTATGCTTTTTTTTCTTATTAGGCTTAAAAGTTACAGTTGAATATATTTAATAACATATTGCATACATCCTGTGTCTTACACATGGACCTCTCTTGCAAAAGAGATCTTTATAATAATAGATTATTTGGTTAAAGAAAGGTTAAAATTAAAAATAACAGTTAACATGTTTATGAAAAAGAACACTTTAAATTATCTTGTGAGAAAAATAAGCAGGATAAAAATAAAACATTAATTTGTTCTACTGTGAAAATTCCTATTTTTGGCATTTGGTTTGTGGCCTCACTACAACCAAACAGGAGCCTATTTAATCATCCTTTTCTTTCCCCCACCCGCTGATGACTAAATAATCCGCATGTTTCTCCTCTTGCCTCTTGATGGCGCCGTTTGCTCAGGCTTCTGAGCTGGATCCATACCTGCTGTCACAAGCCCGACATCAGAATCTGCTGCAGTTGACACATATGGAGTTTAAGTTGTGCTCTTCAGAGGAATACCGCCCCACGAAGAAGAAGTTTGCGGATAGGCCCCCCTCGCGCTGTGACTGGCTCTTATCGTCATATTGCGTCAGAGTAAACAAAACGCTGACGTGCGTCTCTCTCCTCTTTGGCAAACTCTTCAATTGGTTGGTGAGCTATAGGTCTGATTCATGTTGTAGATCTACAGTGATCAACCAAAAGGTGTGCTGACCTCGAGCTGATGAGTATAACGAGGGAACATACAGGACCACGGAATTAGATTTTTGCACCTTCAAATTAAAAGTCTCATCACTTGCATCTTAAAACACTCTGCCGTAAGCCATCAATTATTTATTTATTTACTATTAGCTTCAATTTTATTTGACTGGGTTAGTAGCTAATAATAAGTAGCACATTATAGAGAAGTATAAAGCATAAAAAGGTTCGAGTTATTACCAAAAAACGCACAAAATAGGCCTAATTTGCCTAGTAAGGGTGAAATGAACAGGCCCGACTGCTTCTTGCTTAATTGCCACATATGTAATAATATCCTTGGAAGGTTTTCTCGTTTTTTTCGTTTTGACGTATCAGTCTGCACATTATAGCGATAAAGTTATTTCCAGAACAGTACTGGAAACCAGGGTGACTCGTTCTTAAAGTCACGTCGGTTGAAAGCTCTCTAAACCGGCATCCTGCGTCACCAGCCAGTTCAAATCAGATTACGCACCTCGTTCATTTCAACAATCAAACTGTTAGGCCGAGGCCTTTCGCGCTGCCATTGCGTGGCCATTAAAAGCCACCCACCTCGATATCCATAGAGCAATTATTGGAAATGATTAGCAAAAAAAAAAGTTACTGTAAGTACAGAGAGCCGCAATCTGAGAAGAGTCGTTTCAGCACTGGACAGCTCCGGACTCCCCAGAGGCCTTGAACTTGGTCAGCGGAAGCCTGATTTCCCCCCTCCCATCAAAACCACCCAGTCACACGAAACCACCACCACCAGCAGCAAAGATCATCATTTCCCAGATCAGTCATAATCATAAAAGCCTAATTGAACTTATTGATGGTGCCCGGGAATAAAGTCGTCGCGGTCGCGTCGGGGGACAAATTGATTTGCAGGCCTGTTGGCCGTCACTTCATCCTGTGCAAAAAGTTCGCGAAACCATGTGCGCATTCACGGCCATTTCTGTTTTTTAAGAGGAAAGTTTGGACGAAAACTTCCATCTTAGAGGGGAGGTGGTGGTGGTGGTGGTGTGGGGGGGTCTGACGGATGCATCGATGAGGAAGGAACTGTACTTTTATATTCCGGGAGGCAGACTTGATGACGTCAAAAGCATCCTTAATGTGACTTATTGAAGGGAGGGGGGTGTGTGTGGGGAGGGGGGCAAGGCTTACGCTGCATGGATAAAAATCCAAGGCAATCAGAGCTCAGGACAAAAGTTTAGAGCAACGATATGTAGACGAACATACAGCACACTTTCCCACCGAGTTTTTTTTTCCGCCTGTGCGACCGGTCGAGTCTTGTTAATTGTGTATAAAAGTGAGATAGGCTGTTCTGAGGGGAACATAAGGAGACGACGGAGGCGCTTCAGCCAGGAAAGAAGTGCCGTGAGAAAGATATCATCTCTCTCACACACTCTCTCTCTCTCTCACTCACACACACACACATACTACCACAGCCGCGCCCGGATCACATCCTACAGCACAGCGCTCTCTCTGCTTCCCTGCTATAGGTATGTGCTTTAGCTGCGGATTGTCTTAAAACTCGGAGAAATTCAATGATGGAGAGCAAGATAAAGTAATGGAAATTTTCCTTTTTTTCCTGCACTGCATGGAGATCTACTGTTTTTAATTACTTTGACGCTGCATGCAAAGGATTTGGCGTCAATGCCACAGTTAAACTTTTACGAAATGGAATAAATAAAACAGACAGAAATCTTTTTTGGTTTGAGCAACGGACGCGGTGTTTTATTCCAGTTAATTTAAAAAGGCGTATATTCAATCCAGCTCAGTAGTTTGTGATAAGTGTAGCAGCACAGCATGTGAATTTGTCAGAACAAAGAGCGAGCATGTTGCTTTCCACAGGAGTGACTAACCTGTTTAATGTTGCATCTGTTTTTTTTCATTTTTCTAACAGCATGGCCAGTTCGAGTAAAGCGACTTTAATCTTGCTCATCTACGGAATCTTAATGCACTACAGCGTCTTCTGCACACCTATCGGACTAAGTTACCCTAAGATTAGGTAGGTGTATGCGCTTTGTGCATCTTTGTGACCTGATTTTGACAGTATTTTTTAAATTTATTCAAGTGTAACCCTGTTTAAAACCGTTTTTGTTCACTGATGGTATTGCATAGCGATTAATGATATAGTCTTATTTAAGGCTTTGTATTTGAGCACTTTTATCTTAAGAAAATGTGTGTAATTACGCACAAACTGTGCGCGCAATTTTAAATCAAAGAACTGAGGGGAATAACAAACGGAAATACAGTTTATTCAGCAAACACAAACGTAATTCTTGTGTGGAAAATGGAAATGGAAATTGCGTAGAGGTATCTGTCCGGTGGGACGGTTCACAGAACTCCCCTTATTAAAAATGAGAGCTCAGTCAATGCAACGGATAGCCCTTGGGATGACGGTGGACTGGCGTCACCAAGGAGAGGCGAGGCAAAACGAATAGGAGAGCTCTCTCCATTTAAGATTTATTCTTTTTTTTTTCCTGTGAAAAGCATATCCATAATTTGGGCGTGGTTCGTATTGATTCAGATTTTTCACTGATAATTGCAGCTTTCTTTTAATAAAAAATCGTTCCTCGCCCACACTTAATTCGATTATTTCCACACCCATTGTTTCGCTTTATACATACTTTATGAGGCTGTAGCCTCTGTTAACAGTAGCAGCATCAAGTTGGAATTAAAAACAGATTTTCCTGATGAAAAAATCTAATTTACAGAAAGAAAAAAATAAACATCCACGTGTTTAACACATTTTAAGCCAAATTTGGTTAAATTTAAGTTATTCGTTTTCTGGTTTTATTTAAATACACCTCCAGCTATTTCAGTATTTTCTTTCGTTTTCTTACCGTATCTCTGATGCATTTAACCTCCCACTTATTTCAGAAACAGATGCAGACATTTTGGCATTCTTTCACTCCCGCGTCCCACTTGTGCACAGATCAAATTTGTGACGAATGCTCTCCCTTTGCAGACTTGACAACGACGCCTTCGATGAGGATGGGAATTCATTATCCGACATGGGTTTTGATAGCGATCAGATTGCTATACGAAGCCCACCATCCTTAAGTGACGACGCGTACACTCTTTACTACCCACCAGAGAAGAGGTAAACGTGCTTTCACATCCCAGCTGAAGCCTCGAGCTGAATTTCATTTTAATGACTTTTTTGCTGTTTGCAATAATGTTTGCTTGCTTTGTTTTCCCCAGAGTTTCTCATGTTATTTGTTCAGTGTTATTTTCATACCGAGTAGCCTAAAATGTTGGTTTCAAATAGTGATTATAATCTAGATTAAAGGTCGTCAGATATGAAGGCTATGGCGTGTGCAAAAAAAAAGGAGAAAAAAAAGAAAAAAAAGAGGTTCAGACTCCGATTTAAAAACACTTGACATGATATTAGACCTGCGGGTGGGTGGGGACATTTTAGGCTACTTTGGATCATTTTGTCTGCGCTTTTTTTAGTCACTGATGATCTATGTGTTTTGGCGTTTTATCATCTCAGATCAGAAAGGCATGCTGAGGAAGAATTAGATAGAGCCTTGAGGGAGATCCTGGGTCAGTTAACAGCGAGACATTATCTGCATTCTCTGATGACAATTCGTGCAGGGTAAGGGCATTTCTTATAAGCGTTCACCTGCAGTCATCATCCTTTCTGTTCCTCCGCTGCACACGTCCAGGCTGCTGCATCACTGTCTATCATTTTATGTGCGTGTTTATGATTTTTTTTTTAATTATCTCTCGATAAAAAAAATCGTCTAGACATTTTCATGACATCCCTTTTGTTTCTTGTTTTTGTTGTGGCGTGGCACTGCGTTCATGACTAGTGTCCTCCCTTAAGAATAAAGGGTCAGTTTTTCTGAGACTTAAATGCACAAAGATTTATATGTGATTAATCCATAAATTGATTTTGTTTGCCCTAATGAACAACCTTGCGTCAGAATACGCAATGGGATGCAAATAAATAATTTATAACTTCTCTAAAAACGCTTAAATCACTGTTTCTTTTACACTGTCTTGCTTGCCGCCTTTTTTCAAACGAAATTAAAAAGGATTAAAGGCCCATAAATGCATCATTAATGACCGCAGGTAACTTTACATCATGGCAAATTGACATCAAAGCTGAGGTGTCAAATCAAAAAAAAAAGAGCAGAAATTTGTGTGAAGGAGGACGGCTGCAGCATTCACTAATATTATTATCATTATTTTGTTTTTTTTTGTTGTTGTTGTTGTTTTTTTCAGTGAAGACAACAGCATGGAGGAAGAGTCAGAGCCCTTATCCAAAAGACATTCAGATGGGATCTTCACCGACAGCTACAGTCGCTATAGAAAGCAGATGGCCGTGCAGAAATACCTGGCAGCGGTTCTGGGAAGAAGGTACAGACAGAGAGTTAGGAACAAAGGACGCCGGCTTGCCTATTTGTAGCGCTGCTAAGGCGCCCAAACTGCCCTCCTGTGTATATACATCCAGTCGTTAAATCAAAGTCATTCAGATATATCTGACCAACCAGTGGATTGCGCCTGTGTTCTTTCAACATGTATTTATGTATGAAGTAAAGCCATTAAAATGAATATTTTAATAATAATATCGTTTTTTTTTCTTTTTGTACAAAAGCACTTGATACCGCACAGTTATACTTTGTGGACCAATATTTTATTTTCATGTTAAGATGTTGAAAACAAAACAAAATGACTTAAAAAAAAGAAGAAGAAATCAGAAAAAAAAGATAATTGTGCACTTTCAACGTTATGCGCTTGAAATCTTTAAAGGTCATCTACATATGCAGAAAATAAATAGATTTTAAAAAGACAATCAAAGTATTGAATGTTATACTTATTTTTGTAACCAACGTTCTATTTTTTTAGTGTCGTTTGTTTTCCAAACAGGCCCAAAGAAGCAGTGAGCATGCTATGTGAGGCATATCCAGCTTATCCTAAATGATAGATGTTGCCCTTGTCCACCCTTCTCCCTGTTCCCTTAATGGGAGCTCTGTGGGTTTGTATAGCTCTCTGCCCCTCCAGGGGAATTCAGATGGCTTCTGTTGTGCAGCCTCTCATTTGATGGATAACTGACTGACTTATACTGTCATTTCTGTAACTGGTGGTAAAAATCCAACCCCCTTAATTTAAACAAATTTAATTGCAGGCTTTTGCAAGGGCATAAATGCCTTTAACAAAGATAAAGGAAGCATCTGAGATGCTGTTAAAAGTATGCGGCAAACACTGCTTGCTCACTTGCCTCAAAATCATTAATCATGCTCCATAGGACTGTGTAAAGAATGTTCCATGTGTGTGTATTATGTACAGTATAGAAATTACACGGTGCACATTTTCATCTCAGTGTTGTCTGTGTTCAGTCAACAGAGTTATATGGGGGAATGTGCTTCAGTTGTTGATTGTATTTGGGCAGCACTAGAAATATTCAGAATGGACCCAGGACATGTAAGATGCAATAAAGGAAGCATTTTGTGACAAGAGGCCGAGAGGAAAGGTAGCATTTGAGTTACAGTTAGGAATATTTATCTTATTTCTCATTTATTGGTGCATGTGGAAATTGACACGTAGCTAATTTTGCTTAGAAACTGCATGCCCTTGTGCGTTTTTGGATTGTGCTTTTTAGCAGGCGGGTTGTGCTAAGCCTATTTCAGCACCACTCCCCCCCTACAAGATGTGTTGGGAATGTGAACAAGGAGGTTTAGAGGTGGTGGAAACTGGTACTGCACTGACTTGTTGAATTTTTACCTCCCCTGCTGCTGTCATTGTGGATATCATAAGACAAGACACTGGACCCCCACTTTTTGCTGATCGCTGTTGTTCTGGTAGCAGTTTTTTAGACATTCTTTTTGCTTCTAGGTCGCCGTGCTAAATAGTTGATTTGACAGTGCTGTGCTTCATTGTTAAGACTAAGCCGATCTGTGTTAGATGTCTACAGGGGTATGTGCAGTGAGGGTGTGATGAAGAGATGAGGAGAGTGTGCATGGAGTGGACGAGAGGAGACAAAGAGAGATAATGTGTTCGTGTGAGAGAGAGAGAGAGAGAGAGAGAGAGAGAGAGAAAAGCAAAGTAGGCTGTTATATAAGAGACAGGTTACAGCACCCACATGCCTATGATTGGTCGTCACACCTGGATGCAGAAACAAACAAGAGGCGAGAGAGCCGCCGCCTCTCCTCACTCGCCAAAGTGGGATCAGGGTCGATGAGTCTGATAGAGAGAATCAGATGTTACTCTGGTATCAGCAGGCAGACACTGACTGTGTGAGCGAGGCTGGACGAGGCCAATCTGAGGTTCCCTCCTCAGCCCTCCAGCAGAGGGATCTTCCCACTGACTTTTATTAGGGACATATCTCGTGTATTTATTCAGTATTATGCAAATGCAGCTTTATGCACCCCTGCAATCCAATCAGTGGCCTGCACTCCCCCCTCCTCCATAGAAACTATCAATACACTCCTTCAATTCGGCTTAATCCTGTAGGCTTTGTGTGAATGTGTACGGATGCAGATGTTTGCAGATCAGTGTGTATTTGTGTTTACATGTGTGTGCGTGCGTGTGTGTGTGTGCATTTGATGTTTGTGTGAATGAGCGACTGAGCGCGCGTGCAGAGGTGGAAACAGCTTTTGGCTTTGGTGCCTTGCTTCGACGTGAGAAAAAAAAAAAAAACATAAAAGATAAAAAAATTCGCCACACGTGACAGATGGCAATTTTAGTGGCCCTACAATGCTGCAGTCCATTAGCTTACATTGAAACTTCCTTTTACTCTGTTTAATCGCTCGGCTTAGTCTGCCCCAAGAGTAGTAGAATTAGGCTTTCTTTTAAAGCATGGCCAATTATTCATTGAATAAAAACAAAATAAAAAAAAGAATAGAATGTATATGTTGATGGAGCAGGCAATGTGTGTGTGTATGTGTGTGTGTGCATGAGTTTGGGGTGTTCAGTGTCTGTAAGAGTTGTGAACAATGACCAGTGTTTGTTACTGTTGATTATGAGGTGTTGTTGATTATTTTGATATTGGTCAGTAATTTATTAATCAGAATATAGCCCCGACATATTATTTACAACTATGTGCATCACTATCTAGAAAAAAAAAAGGGTTTCAGAACATGACAGAGATGTTGTTCAGATCATAGAAAATGCCTGTTGTTGATATTTCTGAAAGCGCCAAACGCCTTACTTCAATGTTTAATCTCTTATCTATCTGAAAACAATGTGTTTTAAAAAGTGAACCTTAGTACAAGTGACATCGTTATACACACAGGAGTCCTTATATGGGGTTTTACATTTCTCAATGTTATGAAAGTGTTGTAAGATTTGTATGAATAAATTTTTGTAAACAACAAATTTTTTCTAATCAATGTCTAATCTTTGAAATATGTCATTTTTTTTCAAGATGAAACGTGTGTTACCGAACAAACAAAGCGCAGCAACGGCCCTTTCTCTCATGTTGACATCTGTACAAATTAGACAGCTGTCAAGTTAAATCTACATTTAAAGGTTGGGTTTACACCATCACCAAGGATCACATATTTGTCTGAAACTAACACGAAGCTCATGTCATATTACAGCAAACAAAGTGAAACAGCTTCCAGCAAACACAGCAACAACTCTCTTGGTCTCTAGTGGGTTATGTTGACCTGAAGTCCTGTCAACTCGAATTTAGATGAACAGAAATGAAACAGAAACTCTGAGACACTTAACACAATGGTACACTGTCAGCTACAACTGGTAAAGGCTGTTATTAAGAGGAATTGCCCTTGCATTCGGGCAAAAAGCAGTTGGTGTCCTTTACTCATCCATCCTTACCACATTCTGACATTTCTAGGTGGTTTTAAAACTCCAGCTATAGTTTACAAAATGAAAACAGAGAAAATGTTTGAAACTGTCAAAATAAATGTCCCTTGCAACCCAAACTGAAGAGCCATCCAACACCTCCAAGGAGATCTTCAAGACAAGCTGCGGCCCTGGACTGAGCAGCAGAGCTTCCCTCCTGCAGGAACAACAACATCCTTCTCCTCACTCCATCCTTGGCCTTGGAAGTGCAGCTGTGTCCCGTGAGAGCAGAGGATGGGTGTGGCAAAGGAGTGTTTGTGTGTGTGTGATCTGATCCTCATCAACCAGCAGGAGTGAGTGTGTGTGTGTGTGTGAGAGAGAGAGTACACATGCACCAGAGCTCAACTAACCCAATCAGAGAAATGTTGCATGGCAACGGTCCACAAAGGGACACAGTTATGTATACGCATGTGTCAAATGTGTTTGTATGTGTGGAAAGGAAGCGAGATAGAGAGATTGTAAGTGTGTGTGTGTGTGTGTTTTTCGTATGCATGTCTACAAGTGTATATTGCTTTCTGTGTGCTCTACATGAGCAGACCTTCAGCAGGCTCTGCATTATGCCTTACATTTGTGTTCACACACACACACACACACACACACACACAGCCTTTAGGATAGAAGAAGCACACACACACACCCACACTGTTTGTCTCTCACAGATACTGTAATAACACCAAGAGTCACTGGCACAGTCGAGCACAGGTGGTAAATATGATTAATGAAATTCAACTAAATAAATTAGCCACAAGAAACCGCCACACACACATTCTGAGACTTATACCTCTTGGTTTCCTCCCTCGAGGTCCTTGATTCATGGGAGTTGCCCTGTTGCTATGAAAAGGCTGACAGCTAGTCGATTGTCAGGGTTTGAGCTACCTGTGTGATATATAGGACCGTCTCCTTTCTTTATTTATCCCTCCCTGCCTTCCCCCTCTTTTTCCCCCTTCAGCTGTCAAGAAGAAAAGCAGGCTTAGTCCTTTTGACAAGGAGAGATTCTTGGATTCCTCCTGTGACATTTTTTAGTGCTTTACAAAAAAAAAAAGACACATGGAGCAAGCCTGTAAGAAAAAGTGAAAAAAACGTACTCATAAATCATTTGGATTTGATAACTCGCCCTGATACGCCCACAAGTGGATATTAAGACAAATTTTCCAATTAGTTTGTTTGTGCAGCAGTAGGCTTCACATGAGGGGCCACACTCAACCAATTTGTACATAATGTACATTAATGCCTGAATCAATAGAAAGATGGCTCCTCCTTCCTCGCAGACTCGCATCATCACTCCTTTATGGCACATATCACTCCACTCCTTATCTTCCCATTAGTGTCTTTCAGCTGTTTTACAATTGAGCCTAATTTTCCAGCAAGTAGCGTCTTTTCTCTTGGTGTACTTGGCGGGGTTTTTGGAGGGAAAAATGGGACTTTTTCCTGAAAATGACAGCTGTAAAAATCAGCCTGGTTCCCACTACACAGAGTTTGGACTCAGACTAAATAAACCTCCCTCTGCCTTCCAATGCCTGTAGACACGTCTTAATAATGTATAAGGTGTTGGAGGGGGAAGGGGAGGTTGTGTTCAGGGCTTTTCCAGAGGGGATACCCATACTTGCCCCCACCCCCCCCCACCCCCACGACCACACCCAGCCTTCTTTGTCACCATGACAAGCATCCAAATTAATGAGCGTGCATGCATGTGTAATATTTATTGCTTGTACGATTAACAATTCCTCCCTGCCTTCAGTTGTGTGTATGTGTGCAGGTGTGTGTGTGTGTGTCTATTTACTGACAACACAAACACTGCCCCCTCCTTCTCCCCCGCGTCATCTCTCTTGCGTGTCAGGGTTAAGAATACAGCACTCACAAGAGAGGGCCAGACACAGCAATGATGCAATCACACACACACACACACACACACACACACACACACACCTCAACCCCTCTCTCCTCACCCCCTCCCACCTTGCATTTCACCTCATGAATCATTCAGCGGTTAGGTTTGGAGAATGGGGGGGGGACAATCCGGTCATGCCTGCAATGAAACCCGTGACTGTGGCAGCCCTCTGAGCCCCCCTCCCCGGTCCCCCTCTCCTTTAAACCCCGTCTTGTGGTGGGCTCTGTCAAGTCTAGCATTACGCAGGAGGCACTCTGCGGTGAACAGCAGCCCCTCTGGGAGGGGAGAGAGGCAGAGGAGGCTGGGGGGGGGGTGTCAAATAGGAGTGGGCGAGGGTTAGCAGACATGGACCACTGATCAAGAGTTGCTCCTGGCTTAGAGGGAAACACTTTACCTGTGCGGCTTGAGTAACCATGGGTAACCAGAACCATCCATCATGTATCATGAGGTTATATGGGCAGGAAGGAAAATGACCATCTCAAATGTCATTTTCTCAGCCGCTGTACGCGTGTCTCCGAGCTTTGAATATGATGTGTGCCCTAAAACAGACATCACACCGAGACCGCCCTCGCAAAGGATGCTCAGTGTTTCATCACTCTGTTTATTTTGACAGTTAAATTATTATTTTTCAAATATTGCTGAACAAAAGGTAAGACAGAAAGAACAAAAGACAGTCAGTACACAGAGCCTAGTTAAATTAATAAGCACGCCGGTGGTAAAATAAAATGCAGACACTTGAATAAAGTAGAAATAACATTATCAGTGAATTTTGTTTCAAATATCAAAAGCGTGTTGGCCGTAAAGTAACGGATGATTTAAAATATATTTCAACACACTTTAGCTCACTTTGGCACGTATAATCAGGAAAGTTAGTTATGATCTAAGTGCAGTTTCAACCAGCATATATAGATTTTTAGCCACTTAAGTGAAGTGCAACAAGCTGTTTGCATTGATCACTTTTTAAATATGTAAAGCATGTTAGCTGCTAGTTTACACATCAAGCGGACACAAAGCAACATTAACATTTTATTGCCGTTGTTTCTGGTCACACAATGAATTTTAGTCTGAACATCACTCTCTTTAAATCAATATCAGGCTTTTTCCATGCTAAGTGTTCCAGCTACTTTCTTTCAGTTTATTATTTCATTAATTTTATTTCATTGATTATTTTTGAACTTTTTTTTTGCTGAGAACAGCTGCTGGTTAAAACAACACTGATGGAACTGAACAAAAACACTTTGAAAGGGTTAACTGTGACTCATGAAACCAAAAGAAATGGGCTGAAAAGATGCCAAATCACACCAAAGAGCGCTAGTAATCATTATCTTTGCATATTATATATTATATATAGTAATTTCATCCATTGCAAATATAATATTGATTATAGCATTTTTGGACATTTAAATAGTCATGTTAGTTTTTGCTTCCTCAATGCTGCGATCATTGTGCAGTTACTTTTTTTTAATATTTAGATTTAATTTCAGTACTTGCAGGTTTTCTTCCCTGGACCATAAAATGTCTCTGACACCCTCTGAATTTTCCTGGAGTGGCAAATCCCATCCATTCAAACGCAAGAACAAACATCAGCAATGAGCATTGTTTGCAAATACAAGCATGACTTAAACGGTATTTGCAGGACTTCCCTCTCATGTAGGTCCATTATAATTGCGGATGCCAGTGAAAGCTCTAATTTGTTAGCACACATTTTTAACAGGCTAATCCTCAGATCTTTCATTCCCTGTAGTTGTAGTGGTACTTAACTGGAAAAACTCCCCTGAGCATGTGGCTCTGTGTTTTTCAACATCAAACAAATTTCTTTAAAGCCGTCTTCTCCCAGCGTGGTTCTTCGCGAGACACGAGCGCAGAACTGTTGTGTCCCATGTGCTTCTCCAAATTTCCGTCGATAACAATGTCAGTGTGGGTGCACCTCGGCAGGTGGGCCGGCCGGCTTTTGAACTTCCTCGAGTGTGTTAACTTGACGTCAGCAGAAAGTCATGTTGTGCTTTTGCATGAATTTCAAAAATCATCTGTGGCTGTTTTTTTGTCTTTTTTTTTCCTTGAAACAAGTCATACAGTCCAGCATTCAAACTTCAAAATCACTGACCTTCAAGTTCAGTGTGAGGTGAACAAACAGACACCTCCCGGCCTTACGGTCTTTCGTATTGTATGTTGCCTGTAGCTCATACACGCACAGTGCTCATTCTGGTCTGGGGCGAGGCTGTGCAAACACTGAATAATGTATCATTGCTGGAGCAGTTAGGTGTGAAAACTCAGTGTGAGATTAGCGAGAAGAAACATGTTCATGCTCTTTTTTTATTCTCCTTCCTGTCTCCCTGCCTTGCCTCCAAATGAAGGAGAAAGGCACCCCATTACTTCTTCCCCCTGCAGATATCCACCGTTGCATCCTTTTCCACATCGTTCACCCTCACCCCTCCAAAGTTGTGATAGACTTCCTGAATGAGAAAAGTGCTAATGAATGGGGAACAGTTGAGGGTGGAGAGAGACGCTTGTCAGGCTCAGGCTTCATGGGATACGTGCTCATGAGAGTCAAATTTAAATGTCTGCACACAGCATGCGGTTATGCCATCCTTTTTCTTTCCTTTTTAAGCAAAGCAATATGAGAGGGTGTGTGTGTGAGAGTACGGGTGCTTATATGTGGCGGGGATTGCTTTAATATTTCGACAAAACAGTGGCAAAGACTGTATAACGGAGGATGTGACAGTAGTGCTTCTGACGGCACAACTCCAGATGCAACAAGTTCAATGGACAATGAAACAAGTGTTTGAAGAAAAAGTTAGTGGAGAACAGAGAAGCTGCAGAGTCTTTTTTTTTTCTCTGGTACACAAGCTAAAAGAAAGCACATGAAGACAAAAACATTATGGGAATGTCTTTGGTTAATAATGGGAGCAGTTCGCTGTTCATTCTTGCAAGACCTTTGTAAAATGCATCTTCCTCCTTCCTTGCAGAAGTGTTCGCACACACAGATCCTAGAGATGGCTTTATTTCAAACCTTACATGCACACCAAAGGGTAAGCCTTCACTTTGAGAGGCGGAGGCACAAAGCAGGCAGAGGCTTTTCCCCGTCTTTTCACACATACTCATAACAAAAGGTACTGCCTGTCACCGAGCAACACATAATTCTTCGGGAATTGTCTGTGGCAGCTCTATAAAAAGTGAGACTGTGTGATAAGGAGAGAGGTGTTAGTTGAAATCATAGGGAGGCAAGGCAATGAACCAGGCTCTTCATTCACACCTGCGAGCAACATCCTGCACATTTGGGTTACAGTGTTTGCATCACGTAGATGGGAAACAGGCTATGCTTGTGTCTCACACAGTTTTCCTTTTTTTCCCCCTCCTTCACACCTTTTCCAATTAGGGGGGCATCGTTCGTTATGTTGATTGACACAATGCTAAAAACTGTCATACTACTAGTTCACAAATCTATGACATTTAAAGTTAAGGTTTTACTAAGCTAGAACTGACTCCGTAACTGACTCATTGCTGATGATGGAAGTGTCTGCTTTTCTTTCTTTTAATCTCTGGTGAGACTTGCAAATGTGGAGTACTGACCAGGAGCTAACGGCGGCAGGTAAAGACACTAATAAGCTGAATGAACATTTTATTTATCCTGGAAACATAATTTTAGTTATGTGAGAAAGAAAAAAAAAAATAAATAAATAAAGGAACAAAGACATTAAAGTTGAACCCAGGCCACAACTTCCTGCAGTAATAGGTTTGGATTTAAGTTGCTGTTTGAGCAACTGACAAACATACATTAGTTGATTTGCATTATAATCAGACAAGCAGATGGATCTCATTCCCAGATCATCAAAATGCTTTATCATACCACTTGGTGTCTCATTCACATTCACAAGGTACCCGTCTGAATTAGATGCATTGAGCTTTTAACAAACTAATTTAACCCCTATCTGCGAAATCAAAATTACACACTCACAGCACCACCTGTCAAAGTAGAAAGAGTAACAAAGTCCCAAGACGGTCAAGGCAGAGTGCAGGGTCGTATACAGAACTTTAGCTCAGGAGAGCAGATATTGAGACCAGTGTGAAACCAAAAGTGACACCCAAAGTCTAAAAAACCACAGAGAAGCTGGACAAGTATGACAAAAGTAACCAAGTTAACAAAGATCTAAGATAACTTGTTTACCGTTAACATAATTCAACAACAGAAGCATGTTGTCTGTCAGTTTTTAAGGGGTAAACTAAGTTCAGTGTTTTGTAAACCGATCCATACACACTGACCACCTCCAGATTCAGACTTAAAGTACAATCCCAGGACATCAGCTGTAACATCAGCTGTAACATCATTCTGTTAGAGGCGAATCCACCAGTGTCTTAGAGTGGTGAGTCTGTGGAATCGCTCAGACAGCACCACTCATTCTCCTCTCTGTATTTCAATGGAGCGACAGATGTTCTTTTGTGTTTTTATTTAAACAGTACTGCTGGGTGAATGAAATTTTGCATTCAGTTTTTATTTCGCAGATTATAGACCGATAGCTTCTAAAGCTGACATTAATCACAGTTTGACTGAGTAAATTTATTGAGTTAAATTGGCAGCTACAATGTACTAATGTTGTTAAATCTATTGCAAAATACCCATGAAGGCACAGTTTATTACTTTATTTATACTGTAAGCAGTCATTGTCAGGACAGAAGCTCATTTCCTGGTCTATCTGCCTCTAATGATCACTAATCGATAAGTAAAAATGATGCATCACAGCACAACATGGAGTTTAAAAAAAGAGCAGTATTCTTGTCCCTTCACATGAGCTCACTGTGTTTATTTCTGCCACCCAGTTAAATGAAGTTGAAAATTTCTTGCTCGTCTGTTTGTGGGTTTGGCAGCTGCTGTCGGTGCAGTGACATCACAGTACTGGCACAGTGACTACTGAGAAATGCAGTGAAAACAACACGGCAATGACTGCTCAGCAGCAAAGATGTCTCCAAACAAAAACAAACACACTGCAGATGATCACTTGAAGCTAATTTCATTGACCCACAGAAAGCTCAGCATGAGACAAATGCTGAGGACGATGGAAACACTGGGTTAATATATTGTAATGAACCTGGAGATACTTCGGATATGATGACAATCTCCTCATAACAACCACAGGACAAGGTCAGCTTTGCAATAGTTAGTTATTTCATAAGTCTTACATTAAAACAGGTTTACCACAAACATTATAAAATGCATTTGTAATTGGCAGAACATAATTTCAAAGTAGTATCTTTTTATGTTAAAACTATGTAGCTATGGACTGTTATGACTCTGTGCCTGTGTTTGTCTGTTTGGAGTCATGATTTAGTACACTTTTGTTCAATGACACTAACAACACTAAACAGAATCGTGTTATGTACACATTTCTTTATTTTCTCTGTAACTTTAGGCAGTGTATATATTTTGCATTTGTAAAGTAAATAGTGGTTAAGTAATGTAAATATAACGATAAAGAAGCTAAAAGTTACTGAACGACCCATTTTAGCTTACATATATTAGGGCTGTGGACTGAATGTGGTTGTAATAGTAAATCACTCTTAACAGATTGACAGCTGAAATGGTTCAGATGCTTTCCTTCAGTTAAGTTGATCTTCATTAATGCAGGTGAGAATTATGCAACCATTTTTCAACATAAATAAGTAACACTTTTAAAGTGTTTGACAGCTAACATCTGCACAACATGATCTCGTAGAAAATCTTGGCAGAGAGCCTCTGTGCATTAGTTTTGTAGTTATGACTACGAACTGATTGCACTGCTTTCAAAAGCTTTGCACCTCATGTATTTTGAGAAATAATTATAAATTTAGCTGCAGGGAAACAGAACTTAATGAGTTCATTTTCAGTGTTTGTACTTTGAATATTAATTCATCTATTTTTTTTAAATAAAACCTAATATCCAAAGTGGTTAATATTTTCTTAAGGAATGATATTATCCAGTCTTCTAAATAAACTAAGTGTTTACCTATGTTAATTCTGACCACATAATTGTCAGTTAATGATCAACCAAAGGGTGCATGTTGATGACATCACATCTGTGATTAAGCTTTTCTTGCCAAACCTCCTGCCAACCCACCCTCCAGGTCATTCTTCCTGATCTGCAGGCTGATTGCACAGTAACTGGACGCGTACAGAGAAACAGCTGTCACTCAGTTGAGTCTCAGAGGTGTCCATCACAATGGCTCGTGGATCCAGAATATTCACCATCTGCTGCTGTTTTGCTGGACGTGTAGCGTAGGCCCGCATCACTTCCACTGTTTGGTGTAGGAGGCATCTAGTCACTGACTGACAGCAGCTTGTGAGCATGTTCGGAGCCATATGGGGAAAGACTGACTGCGGCATGTTGGCGCGAGGCAAAATCATCAGTGTTTAACTCTCAGAGTGTAAAAAACTCAGCAATGTGCCAGACAGATGCTATCTATCTGTTTCTTTAGGACCTTAATTTTTTGTTTAAAGCAGCAACAGAAGCTGTACGGGATGTTTGTCCACTGGTGAAATTGAGGAATCACATGGACTGAGTATGGAGTGACTCCCTGTCATCACGAATTTAAGTTCAGCGGGAAACAGAGTCGGGATCGGACAATTCTCTGAGATTTTTGTGAAAACTGGTTAGCAGAGTCCAAGATGGCGTTCATTCATGTGAATTAACTGCCTATCAAACATATTAGCCAAGAAAGTTTTCAAGCTTCCTGGTTTGCTCCTGCATTGTTGCATCCCTCCTTATAAATGTTCACAAGCGCCTGTCTCGCAGGCAAAGTCCTGCCTGACTGTAACTTCAGTCTGCATTAATTCCCAGGGAAGCCGTCTGCAGTCACTCCAGTCTTTCAGGAGTAAACTTTCTTACAGTCAAAACCGCCGTCTCTTAAGTCAGGGCATGATCAGACAGAGGAGGGAAAACAAAATGCAGCACTCAGAGAATGCCTCAAGCTTTAGGCAGGAGGGTGAGTAAGTGTATCGATCTTCGGTCGCAACAACTTCCTCTGTCAGCAAAATTCTATTTCTGGATCCATCGTATCTCAGGAAGCCAACGAGACCTGATTTGCAGTGAATGACATTACACTACCTTGTCTCTCCTCCGGTCCCAGTGATCTATTTCTATCCAAGCACTCTACACCTCACTGTCATTTAAGTTAAATTTAGGTTCGATGGAACGACTGAGAGACAAAAACCCCCTTCACACGTTGTTGTTGAGGCTGCTCTGCCTGCCTGTTAATTGCCTCACCGCTTGGGTAAATTCCCACTTCAAACAGTCTCATCAACCCCTAGTGTCACATTATCCACCAAGCATGAATGAAAGCTCAAGGTAATGAGCAATACTCTTCCTCATGTCACACACATTCATGAGCAGTCTGATAAAACGGAAACCGGAACTGCACGCTGAGACAAGTTGGACTGCTGTCACAAACAAGAACTACGGCGAAGAAGTGTCAAAACTTTTCCTCCTAAATCTGGTGGTGCAGTGGTTTCACCTATCAAGCAGGGAAGGAGACTCTTGGGGGAGTGTGTGCGGTGACAGCGGAAGGTGAGCCTCATGAGATGAGGTCTCATGTTCATGTGTGTGTGTCGCACTTGGTGACGAGATAATTTGTACAACCAAACAAACAAGTCCTTCTTTACTGCTTTAACGAATATGCTCTATTAAATTCAAGAATAAACATATCTCGCTACAAGAGACACAGAGGGGAACGGTTTTACTCCGTCAACAAATAGCCCTCTCTGGAGAAAAGCTCTGGACAATCAATGCATTCTGATTAAACTGACAACAGCAACGTACAGGCCCCTGCAAATGAGACGCTTCTGGTCTGCCCGCTGATGCTGCCTGATTCATGACAATCCTGAGAGTCATTCATCCCCCATCAGGCAGTCGTCGTTCCCAAACCTCTGGGTCAGCCCCATAATAAATATAGATGTTGACACACAGATTCTACCAGTCACAGGAGCAGAAATTCATGTTGTGGGTGGACTGAATCTGGCCCCCGTGTCCGCACCTGACACCCTTCCAATTATATGTGACAGATGCTTGGCGCGTGCACACGCACATTAATACTCTGCGGCACAGAATGAAATCTCCATATCTGACACTGGGCTTTTCTCCCCTCCCTCTGCCTCCTCCTTTTGTTCTCTGGGTGTTATGTGACCAGATGTGGCCCTACTACAAATTTAATAAAGATGCGGTGATCCGACTGGGTGTGTTAGTTCTGTCTGTGTGTGTGAGAAGACTTTGAGACTCTGCTTGAGTGTGTGGAAAACACTGCGGATGTAGTACGCATATTTAAAACTACGCGACTGTTTTTGCATGTTTGTGTGCATGTCTGGTGTGTGTTACACGTGCATGCACTGATCCTATAGATGAGTCTCTCCATACTAGCTTATTAGCAGGCTCCATGTGTCAGTGGTTAATCCCTTAGTTTCTCAAGGGACTGACCCCCCCTCCACCTTCATCCCCCTGTCCTCCTGTCACCCCCTCATCACCACCTCCACAGATGGGTCCTTTTATTTCCCCACAGAATACTAATAATGGCCATTGAAGGATTCCAAAGGGGCTGGTTCACCCCCTTCACACCAGCTCCAGGGCTGAATGGTGTAATGATGCAAGCAGTGGCTGAGGGAGGGGAAAGGGAGGATCCTACGAGCAAACAAACAACGGCTAGTGCAAACAAAGATTTTCTCCATGGATGTTTAAGTGCTTCCTTTTGAATTCATGAAGTGGTAGTATGTTGGAAGTTACCTAAACATTGATGGATTTAAAAAAGAAAAAGTATCTGATGAAATTATGAGCAAAACTGAGCAACTTGCGATCTATCAGTTTTATTTCAGGAACTGTTCACTGTTCTCACTGAATCATTACGGAAATTGATGTACTTAAATAAAGCCATGGACGTAACAGAGTCTTCATATGTGTCAGTAAGATATATATAATGATAAAATATCTCATAACAATAAACCAGGTACACAATACACAGTATTCAGAATGGAATAAAAGGAGGCCACTACAGTTTCTAATTATAGAAAAACATGAAATGTCTAAGATGCTGCAGTGTATAGCATATCTGGAGTCAAGTCACTTTGCCTGTGAGGCAGAAAGAGAAGAGGAGGAGGAGGAGGGAGAGAAGACAGAGCGATAGAGAGGGTTGAGGGAGAGCTTTTAAACAGCTTAGGTGTCCCACTGCCACATCGACTGCAACTTACTCTCAGTTGGACAAAGCTATTTTCGTGATTCCTGTAACAGCTCGCACCACAAGCCAAAATTAAAAGACACATAAACTGTCTCAGGAGGACGTAAAAAAAAAAAAACGAATGAAAGCTGCACCGAGTAACTTTGCACGCCGGCTGCTTCAGCTGGCAGCAGCAACAACAACGACAACACTCAGTGCTAAGAAGCTGCCAACAGCTGCATGAAATGTTGTCAAAATCTGGACTAACCGTTGTGTTGTTTTGTAGGCACAAATGATGTGAAGCTGTCATTCCTTCACCATAAATTTTGAGATCAGCAGTTTAGTTTAGACAGCTATGTGAATAAAGTGGGCAATAAACCTGCCTGAGGCTAAACTAGCTTTATTTTTTATAAGAAACATTTCAGCTTTAATAATACTTAAGGAGTTTTGATAACAAAATCTAAGAATCATGCCCGCATTCACAGGCAGCAGGTATAGAGAGGGAGGAGATATAATATGTTTTAAAAAAAAGGGCCACTGCTGCATGTTTTCAGACAGCCTCTTCTTGAAGACACTGAAGATGCTACATTCAGCTGTTCACATTAATTGTGAAAGAGATAGTTTGAAGTCATTTATTTCTAAGTCGACTCACTTTTTGTCAGTTGAATCACCACACTTTTGCAACATTGCACACACAGCGATGTTACAGCAACAACATGTCAGGCTGAAATGATACAAAGCGATTCTCAGAACCACCACAAACTGTGGTGTAAGTATTATAATGATGACATCAAACATCAGCACACATCAGAGGTCTTGGGTTGTATGAAGTGTGTTCACATGTGAGGAGAGCTTGGTAGAGTTTGCAGAGTCTACTGATAAGAGACTGACTGAATGATGTTCAATAAAAGAGGGAGAGAGGATTACAAACTCAAGCTTCTCTTTCACTTCACAGCCGGCCAATCACAGCAATTGCAAGATCATCTCTTTTGGAAAGTCACAGAAATATTCAGCCATATCTTCTCTCATCTAATATTGGGAAGGTGCAAAAGGGAGGTGTTTTTAGATGGTATGTGACCATCCAAAAGCACTTCTCAAAGAGTATACTGGCCCCTTCAGGGAAACACCACAGTGGATCTGGAACCAAACCAGATTGTGTTGGTTGTCATGTGGTTTGCTTATTAGATAATCTACATAGTGGTTGTTATTATTGTCATAGATGAAATATAAATCATGATCATAAAAAAGATCCATTCTTCCAGTCTGACCGCGGTGCACGTCTGTTCCACTGTAGGAATTGATTTATAGTTCAGGGTCAGATTTCACTCATTGATAGCAAACGTCTGTTGTTATCAGGCTGTATTTCTTCTCTCATGCACATCAAAGTAAATGTTTATACTATTTATTTTCTTTACTAGAGATTTTTTGGAAATGCCTACCATTCCCATTATCTCTATCACCTTCAATTTCCAGTCTGTCACAGGATTTTCTCTCTCATTCAATTTCTTTTCCTTAATCTTTCTAAAATTTCCTAACATTGGCTGTTGGATTCTCAAATATGACTAAGATTCTGCAAACTTATCTTTGAGGATTACTTTTGTACAACCAATCACTCTTCAGCTGCTGCCATGACCCTCAGACTGTTCCTGTAGATTCAGCTGAGAGGTGTCATTTTTCAACCTACTCGCATGTAAACCACCAGTGTCTAGACTCTGAGGAGATCCTGTCCTGTCTCCTGTCCTGTCTCCTGTCCTGTCTCCTGTC
This sequence comes from Acanthurus lineatus, assembly GCA_029814665.1. Lineage (NCBI taxonomy): Eukaryota > Metazoa > Chordata > Actinopteri > Acanthuriformes > Acanthuridae > Acanthurus > Acanthurus lineatus. Next base: position 16,791,379 of record JAPZDV010000004.1, on the reverse strand, counting down.
TCTGCTGCCATGGGCCTCTGTCTATTGGTGTGTCAATAAATATTGTTACATACATTATTTCCAACTGATCTCTCCTTTGAAAATATATATTAAAAGATCTGTAATTCAATTTGGAAGCAATAGCAGGGACCAAGCTTGTTTTCTGAACATTACACTTTGAACATAAATTGGGCCTTAAAGAGGCAGTTTAAGAATAATGTGATTAGATTTTATGATTAGAATAAAAAAAAGGATAAAACATGAAATATTGCAATATCATGCATAAAGCAAGAAATATCCAAGAATACAGAGTACTGAGATGCAATCATAAATCAATATAGCTGAAGATACTATGAAAGGTCTAAGATGAATATCAATAGCCGATTTATTTAAAAGTACAGTGATCAGTTGTATCAGAAGGCATCAACATCATCACAGTTTTAGCCCTTTTGTGCTTGTTTTTACTTTTTTTTTAGTATAAACTTAAAATTCTTACTCAACACAGACCAGACTCGGTAGGCCAGGTGTCAGAGTGCATCATGTGAAAATCTTATTTCTGACTAGCCTCCATCCCAAAAGGCCTCATGGTTCTGCCAGATGCCATTTAGCTGTTAAGGACTGATGGAACTTTTGCCATACTGCCACCTCAGCTTTCTCCCAGTCTCTGACTTTAGTACTCAGTGAGTAAGCACAGTCTAAGCTGATAGGAAACTCCTCTTACCCTACAGATAAAGTTCAGTTCACTGGCCCTCTGTGGCTCTGAAAGAGTTTTGTCTGATCTGGGAAATGACCCTGATGATGTCATAATGATGCCATTAAGGTTATTTCAGCTTTGGCTATGACATTACAAATCAGCAGTAAAGTTGCTAAAGAAAGTGAGGTGCAAAGTTTTAAAGAGAACAAACAGCATGTCAGGTCTGATTAAAAATGAGGAATTGGAAAACATAGGGGGAAATGACCTATACTAGGAATTAAAAGTCAGGATTACTTTGCTTCTGATGCTTCAGTTTTTGACAAGCCTAGTCACAAGTCATGAGCCAAAAACTCCAATGGACATAAAAAACGAAATAACTGAGTTACCCTTTAATACATATTATAATAGTCAACATATAAAGGCATCATTTTATCTAAATAAATCAATGTGCTATTTTAAGGTTGCCTCAAGGGTTCAAAGTGATTACCTTGTTAAATAATTTATTTTGTACATGATGGCCACGTACTACTCGTTTCCCTTGTGAGTGTCCTTTAAAAGCATATTGTATTCAGTGAGAGTTACATGAACTGCTCTGAACATGCTTAGTGTAAGTTATTCTTCCTGGTGGGTGTGGTCACTAGCTGACCTCATACTGATACCATGTAGTGAATCAGCTCGTGTCTCATAGTCCACTGTGTGGCATCCTCTCAGTCCTCTGAGGGCCTGAAGTGAATAGAGTGGGACATTTGTCTGTATGAATATTACATATTTTCCTCCAGTCTAATGCTAAATTATTGAACAGGATGCTCTCTGGGAAACAGTTTTTGTGAGGTCTTAGGTATTCCAAAGTCCATCCTTTTGGGTCCTTCTTCTTTCAGTGAAAAAAAGGACTTTTGCATGAGCTCTAGAGATGGAAAGCGTGGTGGAATTCCTCCCTGCTGGCAACAGCACGGGCCGACTCGTCTGTCTGCAGAAGCAACAGATGGCCATGGTCTTGGGTTGCTAGGAAACTGGTAATCAAATACTTTAATTCAGATTGATTTGGGAATCTGAGCTTTATTAAAAGCAGGGCGAAGTCTTTTGTTATTTAGACGGCAAGATGTCTGATTTCTCCTTCTTATTTTGGGTGGTAAATATGTGACTGCTCTCAGTGCTGGATATAGACCATGGCACTGCACTTTGGGAAGGCTGGGATTGTGTGTGCACAAGGCAAAGGGTGGATCGATGTGGATTGATACTGTCAACTAATGGTCACACTTGTATAACAAGGCAATAAAGACAGAAATATTCCATAAGTGTGTTGGTAAATTCATACTTTTATAGTTTTGTGTATACTATCTCCATTTTCTTGTCTTTCTAAAAGCACAACTCTGTTTCTAATGAATGCATATGTTGTGGTCTGCTGATTTACCTTTGTTGCCCTCAGGCCTATTAATGCATAATGCAAATTTTTAAAAAGTCGTCTGGGTAAATGCAATGAAGGAGAAAAGTCTCTAATTGAGTTTCCCTAAAAGGTGAAATTTATAGTGTTTCACACATCGTTATTCCATGCAGAAGTAAAAGCTTTCGACAAGAAAGACTACCACCACATCCTACAGGTGGAGATGGAGCTCATTGGTCACTATTTTGAGAGTGAACGTAATGTCATTGCTGCTGTGGACCTGTTGACTTCTACAAAAAGGGATCTGTGTGTCCAATAACTGCTGGGCTTCTAATAGCTGTTCTCTTTTTATCTAAGTGCTGTGCTGTGCAGTGGATCTCATTTATTCTGAGCTGAAGAGTGGCTCATGTGTCTCAATCAGGCTTCAAAATGATGATCTTTAAAACCAACTGACAGAGGAGAAACTTGGGAAATTGAACAGAAATTGAACATGATATTGTCTTGTAACTGCCACTTGTTGTCAACACAGTAGTGTTCAGTAAATCTTGCAAAATTTTGCTTTAAAACAAAAATGTCTATGAGATATGACCCAAATTGGCAATTCACTTTTTTTAACAACAGAGTTTGAAGAGTACCTTCAACTTTGTACAGGTGTAAACAGTGTGTTTTTCGAAATTTCAGGAAACATAAATTATTGGCTTTGGCAGCTGTAATGGCATAAAGTGAAAAAAACTCAAGACAGCTTGGATCTAAATCACACTGTAGTGGCAAGCACTGCGTTTTCCAGATGTTGACTGTTTTGCACCAGCGTTTCTGTCAGAGACTAAATGTGTCGATCCGGTCGGCACTGGTGCAGGAACAGTTAAGTCTCTGGTAAAGCTGCAGCACTGCAGCCGGCTCCCTCAGTTAGTGGGACAGATCAAAGCTGATATTTCCCTGGCGAGTTCATAAATAGAGCCAAACAGGAGATGAGGGGGAAAATATAGCCACTGATTGTTGGTGTCGATGCCTCTGATTGTTCAAAAAGCCACATTTGAAGTGTTATTTTCTCTCCCATCTAAATATAAACATAACATGGTATTCCTCGACCCTCTGTTCTCTTGTTATTTCCTGTAAGAACAGCAGACAGATGAATCACTTGGGGGGAGGGTGGAGGTGATGTATATGTGAACATACAAGTAGTTGCATATGCAAATGTGCTCCTGTATGAACACGCAAACGCAATATTTATCATGATCCCACACGTGACGAAGGCAGAGAACTGAAAATACAATCACATTTACCCTCCGTCTAACAAAAGTGACCCCTAATTAGCGTTAAAAACACAACACAAAGAAACGTCAAAGGTCAGGCACGAGTCCTAATTTAGCACTGGGTGGATGATAATAGCCCGTAAACACTTGGTTCTTCGGAATAAGTCTTCTTAAAGCAGTTAAACATGTTTAACCAGAGATTTATTTGCATTATTGACTCGAGAAAACATAAGTTAAGCTCCTCATTAGCGAATAAACCTTCACTGAGTTAATTCTGTTCCCTTTCCCTCCAAAAGTCTCCATCACTTGCTCAAAGGGAAGGGTCAGTCTTTCCAAATCCCCAGCATATTCTGGTAGACAACAGGACAGACTTACATGATTTGTCTGACTCTAATGGCGTGCACACTGTCTCCACTGTCACCGAAAACTGCAGCCTCGTGTTCAGCCGTATTAACCTTTAGGGCATGTTTCGTCTGACGTGCACAGTCCATTCCACACAAAACCCCCTAGTACTGTTACAGATGAGACAGTTAATGTTGTATATTTTACCTCTGGATGGAGGAGAGAAATACTTGTGTCTCTGAGGAGTTTGATCAGTTGGATCCACCTGTCAGGGTTTGGACAGCCAGGTTAGCATAATGGGCTTAGTCACTAAACTGTAACAGAGACCTGGATGCTCTAAAAAAAAAGAGGAAAGAAAGCGTTGAGAAAAGTCTTCTTCAGTGTGGGATCGATCTGAATAATATAAAGGTGTCTTAGAAGTGAATATATTTCATTTTGCAAAAGATTCTGTGAGGAGAAGCAGATATTTTTGTAGTGGGAGAGAAGTGGCCCTCTTTTTCTGTGTAATGTCATCCATTGTTTCTGAATTACCATTGACTGGCCTTTCAGAACTAGAGAAGCAGAGATTTATTTGAAGTAGTTGGCAGTGAAACAGACAATGAGACTTTTATTGTTATTGCAGTCCATAATGGTAACTATAATCTTTGACCACACAGATCTCTTTGCTTACACATTAAACTAGGATTTTATAATTTACTTAATCGTTTTGTTGATTTGCAAACGAACACTTACCTTTTTATTTTTACCAAAACATGGAGTCATACTAGTTAGGCATGTTAATAAGTTGGGGATTTTCATTTTACTTCCAAAATTTTTTGGGGGGTACTTTTTTTATTTATTTGACATTTTGTAGAGGAGAGAAAGTAAGAGCAGGTAACATGGAAGAAAAGTCTTAAGCCAGAACTGAACTTGGGACATAACATTTCATGTAAGGTCACAAGGATGGTGCATTCTGGGAAATGTTACGGCTTGTTTTTATTTGTCGACTTGCACATCAGCAGCCTGGAGGATCAGTTTACCACGACCCCTAAAAGCTTTACTCGGAGATGAGAAAGAAGATGGGTGCAGTAAAAGCAGCAGCATTTCAATTGCGTTGCCCAGTGAGCAGAGGAAAGAGTACACAAAACAATAGACTTTAAATAATCAAAGTGGCAAACACATATATTCGACTTCCCCATGGTGAAAGAAAAATGAAATCATACTTGAGGTTCAATCATTTCTAACATCCTCGAATTTCCACCGCTGGGTAGGAGCTTCAGAGATTAGCTTTGTTTTTTTTTATTCCTTCTCTCCTCAGAGGAGATGTGAAAAGTTTCGTCTCAGGATGATTTCATTCTCATCAGAAACCATTAGACAGTATCAAAACCACATGTCAGATGTTTTGTGCCTCTGGAGACGTTATTCCGGTGGCAACACGTCAACAACCTGGTGACACATCCAGTCCCCATCCACCTCGTTCATGGACCAGCAGTCCATGAGGCAGAGTTTCAACCCGCTCTGAGTGTCTCCGGTTTAAAACATGTCCTACAGATAAAACAGCAGAGAGACTCTTTGTAAATAGAGGACAAACTCTTACTCTCAAGGCCCAGGATACCTTCTTTTTTTTTAAATTTCACATTTAAAAGCCGCAGAGTCTTCAATAAAAAAAGCTGTTCAAATATGGTACACTTTTTGTGAAGCTCACAGGGTGTCTAACGGTGTCTCCAGTCGTATAATGAAGAGCGATCTGATAAAAAAAAAAAAAAAAAATGAAACTGCGAGGTGCAGAGGCAGGAAGGTCACACTGCTGCAGGCATCTCACACAGCGGCTGTAAGAAAGCAGTCTGGGATGACACCGACTGACAGAGAAGTAAAGTATGTAAATGCAGTCTCACATAAAGGAATATCAGCACAAGAGTGTCATACATATGAGTGTGGGTGGCAACAACCCTCTGCACCTATGAAGAAGTACAAAGTGTCTATTTTACTCGAGTAGTATTTGTGTAAAGACCTTTTTAGCCAAATGGTTATAATTATATTAAGTTATTTAAGGTTGTTTTCATGTGTTTTTTGAAAGACTGATGTGATTTTAAGTTTCTCATTATGCATAGTGCTCGTCCTCATGTGAGAGGTTTGCACACCTCGAGTCAGGATGCAGCCTTAACCATCTAACGCGGCACTTTCTCTCCCTTTACGAACCGAAACAGGGTCTCGCTAATTGTCTGCTGAGCAAAAGTATGAGCTCATATTCTTTCCAACAATATTATTGTGCTCATTCCAAAAGGCTAAATTGCTTTTTCACTACTCATTTTATCCAGAATAGATTTGTGAAAATCTCTTTTCCATTAATCTGGACAGATTTTGTTTATATTTTGGAAGGGTGAGGAACTTCAGAAGCAATTCAAAGTTTGTAAATACTTGTTAAGGCCAAAGACAGTAAAGACCACCTTACCCAAATTAAAAGCTACATAAAACACCCCAAGATTTAGCACCCAGAATTCTGACACACACAGGATAAAATATTTGTCGTGAGGTGAACGTGTTGGAATAGTAAAGTTTATATATCAAGTCTAACTACTGAGCAACTCAGCACTCAAACACAAGCCAATGTTTGTTAAGTTTGTTTGCCATTATTGATGGCCCAACTTTAAAGGTGCTATGTGTGACACAAATTGCAGCCTCAATTATTATCACGATTTCTCAAAACTGACCTTGTCAAAATGCAGCTAAAAATGTGATCGAATCAGCATCAGATCATTTGTTCCAACTTTAATTGATGGGTCCCACATATGTACTGGTCCCATATGGTCTATAGAGGAAATGCAATTGGTACTAAATGTTTTATCTAATATATATGTATACATAAAGGCCAACTGTTTCAGAAGAAGACTATTACACGACAAATCTCTATGTGTGATATGAAAGATGTCATTTATGGTTGAAAACCCCACAAAGAGTTGTTCATCGCTGAGTGGTCACTTCTGTTTTCACTCACAACCACTTTAGATGAATGCTGATGATGCTCTGTTTCTGTTGGATTTGTAAACAGGCAATCACATGCCAACACGCTTTGTTAACCACAACCTTTTCAGATCATAAAATGTTTAGTGTGTGATATTAATCTCTAACATGAAGGTACAGAAACAAGTCTTAACTTGAAATTTAAAGACAGAGCAGGCTGCATTAAAACTGACCACTGAGCAGTTCCTTACACAGTCAGAGGAAAAATGGCAAAAAGAGACAAAATAGCACTTAAGAAAAAGTTTACATGCTTACACCTTCCTAAATTGTTTGACTAGACTACTTTAAAAAAGACCGCCTACATTTTTGCAAAGTGTTTGTAATCTGATTACAGCTTCAGTCAGTAACTAAATCACTGTCCACTGAGATGGCCTGTCAGGTTGATGCAGCACACCCTATTAATTTAGACACACAGCTGTTTTATCTGCCCATCTGTTTCTGCTGGCACTGTACTCCTGACAGTGCTGTCTTGTGCTGTTTGGATCTGATTCATTGTTCCCCCTACGACTCTTGGGATTTGCCATTAGTTCTTATGAGCCAAGTCGTGATTGCCTTGATGCATCCTGTTCTGGCAAGAATCTTCATGTGTCTTCTGTCATTCTGTCTATGAAGCGCACTTCAGCCTTTGAGTATCACATGTAAGGGTCCTGACACAACAAGCTGACATCAAAGAACTAGCAGCGACCAAGGCTGACTGTTGCATCTCCTCATGTTGCTCGTGTTTTGGCCAAAATGTTGCACTTGAACACAATGCAAAGAAGACGGCCGACCACCTACTGGCACACCTGTTCTGCACCTGCGTAAGAGGCTGTTCCACAGACCACTAGCTGGCAGCGGTTTGCATTGGTCATTGAAAAAGGAAACTAAAGAACTAGAAATACTAATATAAATAACCATTTTAACATCTTTCTCACCCATTGGTAGGACTGTTTTGTTACATCACATTAACTTCTTCTGATCAAGAATAGTTGCAAATGACACTGGCATTGTCAACCTTCAGTCTTTTGGTTTTAAAATAGAAAGGAAGAGGTGAATGAGAAAAATGGGGACTTGGGTGAACTCATGGAAACCACGGCAAAAAGCCAAAGTGGCACACTGCAAAAACTACAGCCACAAACACTCACCAACGGCCACACTTGCTGACACTGGACACTGGCCGACAACTGACCTTTGATTCAGTGTGTCAGAGTCTTAACAGGTCATTGAGGATACACACCGTTAACCACAAAGACAAAGTCAGGCTCCTGTTCATGATGACACATCGCAGACTGGGCTTTGAGGCAGTGAACTTGCATTTTATTACACACACAAGGATTTTTTTTTGTTTTCAATTTGTCTGAGTCACCATGAACATGAACTGTACTGATGTGTGAGCACAGGCACAATAGAGGGAGTGTTGGTAGGTTTTAAAATGACTGCACAATTTTAGCATGAAGGACCACTGGGAATTTGACTGAGGTCAGGGAAAATGCATGTTTTATTGGTTAAGCTAGTGTATGGCATGATATAACCTCCCAAATATAGAAATGACACAGGATTGAAAATTAAATATTTCCAAGTCCAAACATCGAGACAAAACATTAACAAATATTTTGATGAGCATCCTTCGAGTTTGCATTAAACACTTCTTCTATTCTGCCGCCTACCACCAACCGATATCCGTTCTCAAATTTAACACCTTAAATATTCTTGGCACAGACTGAAGTGTAGACTAGAGAAGAATATCTATCAGTTATTCAATGACATCCACATGAACCACCATTCACATCCGCATAAATTTAAACCACCATGCAGCACTTATTTAAATAAAGAAATGTCACTTTTGCAGCTAGTTTTCTCGTTACTCCTGTGAGTTCCTTCTTCCAAAACAGTGGTAAATAACACCAGGAGCATTTGCCAGGAGCTGAGTTTTCATTAAAACTAAATTATTACTGGTGTGTTAAACTGCATGCCAAATTAAATAGAGAACACGAGGCCAAATTGCCATCATAACTTGTTGCTGGCAAGCAAGCTAATATTTGAAAGGCAATACTTTAAATAGTCCTGTGCAGCGCTCACTCTATTACTACATAACTCCCAGCAAACTTTACCAGGAACCTTGAGGGCGAAACAGCATCATCAGACTGTTTTAGACAAATATTCTCTGCTCTAGAAACACAAAATCACCAATCTGTCTGCATGTTAGTGTGTCGTTGTGTTGGTATATAAAATTATGTTATTTTATGGGGCCAGTACAGGGTGTCCAAAATAGCAACAGATGACAGACATGCTTATTTCTTCAAGGCTGGTTGACCAGAGGGAACAGCATGAGCCTGACTGGGTTCTGCACAGCACTGATTCATAAGATTAGTCAGATCAGTTGACTAAAAGAGTAACAAGATGGTTCCAAAACATTGTTTTTCCAGTCATGAAACAAATTGTCCCTGTCAAATACAAGGGCTCAGAGTCTGGACAGAGGATTTCTGCTTGTTTTACTTAACAGACAGTGAGAATACAAAAAATATT
>JAPZDV010000004.1:16765461-16781044 GCA_029814665.1 Acanthurus lineatus | reverse complement strand
AGTTTGTACTTTTTCTCCCCTAAAAGTCTCATTTAGAACACATCGCTCACGTCACCGCATCACTCAAATGAGTTTCAAAGAACCGGGTGCTGATATGAATGTTGATCATAGGAGGGCAACTTTAAAGCTGAAATAAATCCTGTTTTTATACCTTTTATATTTTAGAGAAAGTGGAGAACTTAGCTCTACAGTGTTCCTGTTTGCACTGGAGGTACAACTAGTACATTTAAGTGCATCAGTACTTTAACTCAAGTACTGGACTTACTCGAGTACTGGACTTAAGCAATATTTAAGTACTTGTACTTGAGTATTTCTACTCTCTGAAAAATTTTCACCATCTTTTATTAGAAATATTGTAGATCTTCCAACAACAACATTTATATGACAGCTTGAATAACAAGTTTCTTTTCAAATTGAGATTTTACATTAATAAAACATATGATTATGAACTATATGTGCACAAAAAAGTGAAACAGTGGTTACAAATTTCTTTTGCCTGTGAGAAAAAACTAGTAAACTAGTTGACTAGACTCCTCTTATTTTTAGATGAGCAAGCAGATATTTTACAAAAAAAGTGGGTTAGGTCAGATTCCCCCAATGCACTTCTTAAGGGGTTTCACTTAAATGACCATCGGAGACCAAAAGAGATAGGAGGCTATATATTTAAATGGGTGGGGGGGATCAATTTTTTGATGTATTGATATGCAGACATAGACATTTCTGCACCAATCCACAGCTGTCAAAAGTTTATCTTCAAAATACCTGGTAAAGGACCGAAACCAGAAAAAAGTCACAGAGAGCCAAGTCTGCAGAGTAAGGGGAGTGGGGAGTGATTACTCTGTTGTTGGGTGCAGTAAACCTGGGTGATTTTGGTGGATTTTGAGCTGGCATGTTTTCGAGATGAAGAGCCCAGATGCTAGCGTGCTAAAGTTTGGGTTGTTAGCACTGAACTTTGTCCATCAGATGCCTCAAATTATAACAGTTGTGCTCGCTGTTAACAGACTAATCCTGAGGGAGGAATTTACAGTGAACAACCCCATGAATGTTTAAGTAAACCACCAGCTTACTCTTGGTTACGCTCGTAGCCTGATGCAAGGTCTCTGGTCTTGGAGGCATCAGGCTTTTCAACCACAAGCTGCTGTTTGATCTCTGGGTCGTAGCCATCGACACAGAGGATGAAGAATGGATAATCTCAGGCCTTTTGGAAGAGAATCTTGCAGACCACACCACAGCACTGCCTCTGCTCTGGAGTACACACCAGTGCTCACAAAAAATGTTTGTAATTCAGGTGCTGATGATTAAGTAATGTGACTTTGAACAATTACTCATGAAAGTTGTAGCTTGCACCGCCTACATACACATAACTGTGCAGCACTCTGTTTATGCAAAACAGCAACAGTCTAGGAATTTATTGATTGCATCTCATGCAAATTACAAATTTTGGTGCATCAAGCTGCATCTATAAACATATTTATTATTGCCTCTGAATCAGAGCTATATTGATTGTAAGATGCCTCAGGACTCCCACCCCCAAATATCTCACAAAAACAGCAAAGCGTTAGTACATAACAAAATTTTTATAAATAAAACCAAATTGTGTGACAGCAACCTTTCATACCCATTAATTATAGTATCACAAATAAAGTTTAAGCTAGCTGCAGCAGCAAAATACAGCTTATGCATGATAATAATACTGCCTATCAATGTCATATACAGTTTAATCATACATTATGTCAGTCACAGTACTTTCCCTCTCAATTAGAGTACATTTAGCTGATCGCACTTCTGTTATTATGAAGTGCTGTCTGTTCTTCTTCCAGTGCTGCCTGTTCATTATTGTTGGTGCACCTGCAGCCATATTGGCAAGTGGAAGCTTGTCCTTCCCGTGAGAAAAACATCTGTGCTGATGTAGAGATCCTGTTAAGCTTCGGTGAGCCTGCTGATGTGTCGTCACTCAAACTCCTCTCCCACAAGCCCATGAGCTTGAAATCTTTGAGAACTCATTGTCTGACTCTCTCATCAAAAAAAAAAGGAAAAGAAAAGAAAATTCAAGTCTGGTTTTCAATATAGACAGAAAAAGTGATGATTAAATATTGCACTGTCTCACTTATCTGCTGCATGTAGACAATAAGAGCATGAAAGTGCAAGCACTCTCATTTTCATAGGAAAATGTAAAATGAAGGTGGTTGTAACCAATAACAGCTCCAAGATCCTGATGTATGCAAAATAGAGAGATAGGAGATAATGAAAGATTAATGAGTAAATCTCTGCCCATGAATATTTGAGGAGGGGAAGTCTGTTTAATACATGATCATCCTGTGAAAGGCTTCCTGTACATACCACCGCCTCATTCGCTGATTCAGAGAGGATGCTTATTAGATTTTCAGGCGGATGGCATTTTCATTGCCCTACTCTCCAATGAGCCTCTTTCATAAATCATTTTATATCACTTTATATTTGGATTTTATTCCTAGACGTGATATATTCAGACGAGGAAAAAAAAACTGTCCAGTCTTTAGAGAAACAGAGGATGATGAATGATGTTTCCTGGTGGTATTTCATGGCTTTCCTGCTCAGACTGACATCACAGACAAACAAATCGTTAATAAAAATATGACGTAGTCATATATGTTATTCACAATGTGATGACAATGGCTCAACTGCAATTACAAAGCTTCCACTTCAACATCCCTTTCTCTTCCTTTGTGAGCCACACATACATGGAAACATCATTAGACCATTTGCATTTTGAATTACCTTCACACCATGGATCCCTGACTTTTAAGGGCTACACTTGACATAGCATAGCTCTGCAGCTCATAGCTCTAACGACTTTTGTGACTGACACACGAAGAGGGATCAATGGATTAGTTTCCTTGAGATGGGCGCTCTCCGGGTCCGTAGACGTGCCCGCACATGCTAAGAGTGGGATTACAGAGAGACAGACAGGAGCTCTCTGGTCCGACGGGCGCCTGTCGGACCCATCTCTCTGCTCAAGATGGTGACAAATGAAGAACGCTGCCAGCAGAGTGCACTCACATCTCCAACTCAATCACACTGAGTCAACACAGGAACTCACGCTGTCAATCAGGCTCACCAATTTATGCAAACACGCACAAATCGGCAAACATCAGTGTACACAGTCAGCCGCACCATAACTCGCCTACTTTTACAACAGGGTTCCAAACATGTTTTCATTCCTGGAGCATTACCTCCGTTGTGTGTGTCTGTGTGTGTTCCTGTGTGTTTGCCTATGTGTTTAAGTGTGCGTGCGTAATCAATCTGGCTTTGCTGTATTTCTGTTATAACTTCACACTGACAAAAAAATGCTCTATGATGGAGGATCAGCCATTCTCCATTCAGCCACAATCTCTATCAAATCTGTGTGGCGCACAGACTTTGAGAGATGTGATGTATGAGGGACATAGGTTTTTCATTTTTCCATCACATCAGCTGCCATGTCAGTCTGTTAAGATTATGTAATTACCCAATAATGTTCGAAGACATATTGTATCCAAGCTGGTGTTTAGATTTGTTTCTGACAAAGCCTTAGGAGGGTGTTTCACCATGAATGATATTTATAGTACAGAAGGGAGCTGCATTTTTTCCTTTTTGCTTGTACAAGGGAAACCCAAAGCTATGAGGATGATGAATGGATTTAATGAAGGTTCTGCATTTATGCAATACCACAGGGAAAATCCGTAACATTAAACAAAATTCGATCTTCCGCATACATGCAAACAGAGGATTCAGCACACACACACACACACATGCATGATTTTATATGCAATAAATACCCACACACATATGTAAGCACCCATTTACCCTCCCAAATCTTAGCGCCCCCACAGAAAAGCCCCACCGCACACTTGTACATTCTTGTTTCTGATTCCTGTGTTCAGCTTGGTGATCACAGCAGCTGGGAAAGCACAGGTGACAGCAGATGTAAACGTTGCAGAGTCTTTCCCCCTTCTTTTCTTGTCATCAAAGTGGTGGTCGGGACTTTCGAATCCCCTGTCTCTATAGCAGAGTATGAATAATGCAGCAGTGCGGGGTTGCCTGCCTGACAGAATGACTTGATAAAACAGCTGGGGGAGACCGTGGGAGACGTCACTACAAAAAAAAAGAAAAGCGACTGCAGTAGCTAAATATAAGCGCTGCTAAAGTCCCTGCGGCTTCTTCTGTTCAAAGACAATGAGAAAAAGGGACAGAGAGATGCATGGCAGGTTTGCAGTCCAGGTAACTATGGTAGGTTTGTATGCATGTGTGTGGGTGTGTGTGTGTGTGTTGGCACAGCGTTTTCAACATTTGTGCCAATGCACATACTCAGGGTGACCTGCAAGATGAATGTAGCAGTGCCAGAGGCAGGTATGGATGGTGCCCCAGTGGCACCTAAATTTAGGAACAAAGACTTTCAGAATGCTTTCTACAATAGATCCAAAGATGCCATTATACCAGCCAAAAGAATGAAGATGTGCCATTACAGCATGCTTAGCAACTAAAAAAGGCTGAGTTATTAAACAGATGCATGCATAATTTTGCAGAAAAAATGTTCATGTAAAACAAACAATTAATCCAGAGTACTCAAATATATTCTTAGACTTTTGGTCAAATTCAGAGTGATTGAGGCTGCATCAGTCTTTTGGCATCTAATCATTTAGAAATTCATTCAAATAACAAGAGAAACTTCCCTTTCCATCTAAAGAAAACAGCCATAAATAAAATGGGTGAGTATCAGCCTTGAAAAAAAAAACTATTTCCTAAAAATAGATATATTTGTAATTCCTCTGGCCCTCTTTCCTTTTTCTAATCTCTTTCCAAAAAAGATTAATTTATGTGCTACTTCAAGCACCTACAACCTTGTAACCAAGGTTTCTCCTTGATCTACTGCAGCCTGGACTGAAGCTCATTTTAATGTTGCTTTGACAAAAGTGGCAAGTGATTCTGTCAACATTATTCAATCTCAGCTCTTCTGCTTTATATTTGACATGCATCAAGTCTCTTGGCTGAATTAAAGCTGCATATTTTCATGAGTGTCGAACCTCCAAGTAATAATGCTTTAAATAAAATTCTTCTGAGAATAACTGAACGGATCATTTGCATTTAATCTTTTCATGATTACACGTATTATTCTGGATGTGGGGAAACCTAGTATTGCATTTCAGCTTCCTTATTATTGTATTATGAATTAGTTAAGCACAACACCTTGAGTCAATCTCAACAGGTTTGGTTTAATTACGCTGTATACACTTCACTACTATGTCCAACACAAGTACCTAATAAAAGAACTAAAGCTTCATGTATAAAAAAAAACATCTATCTAAGCTCTACGTAAGGTTTTCATCCTCTTCATCTTCAGGTATAATGATGTTACTCTTGCCAAACACACTTGCCCTGACACACACCTTTGTCAGACTCAGTGCTTCAGGGCTTGATGGCACAACTTGGTGCTAATCTCACTTTTTCAGAGGCAAGCTGGTGAAAGAGGTGAGAGATACTCTCGAAACGCCAGGAGCAAATTGTACTCACTTAAGTGTGACTCCTTTTCAATGGCATCATTGTGACAGTCTATTAGTCATTCTGTTACTAGCAACAGAGACTGTAAGGAGCTTTAGACGAGTACATTGACATTACAGCTGATAACACCTGACCTGCAGCTTTGTCGGGGCTGACGTTGGTACAGAACTGACAAGCGCGTGTGTGCAGTTTACACATGTTTTAACCTCTCATTGAAATTAGTGGTTGAGCACTGTTAGAAATCCACGGTGCAGTAAAGTGAAACTCAACCATCTGGAATGATTAAAGCAAAGTGTGCAGGCAGCATGTCACTGTCAGTTTTAATTAGGCAATCAGCATCATAATCATATGATCACAAGTCGTTTATTAAACTGATCGTACTAAACTCGCCTTATCTCCATTTTTGCTTTAATTTCTCCTGAGTAAAAACGCATGTGAGTACCGGGTACACACTGTTTTCTGTCAAAAAACAATTATCATACACTCAAGTCACTCAAGGTTCCTCTTGTGTTGAAGAGGACCTTCTTCCAAGTGGGAGTTAAAAATGTCCATGAAAACCGTGTTCTAAGTATTCAAGCAGGAGGAGCAAATCCACTGTTGTATCACTCACTGTAGAGTTCTGTTGCAAAGCCTCTAAGTGCAACAAATTTCCTGATATCATGCTTACAATTAGTTAGAGCAGAGAGCTCATAAAAAATCTGTCACATTTCAGAATAAAATATTTGTAATGCATGAGACGAATGTGCTCTGAGATGCAATGGCTAAGTTTCAAAAATCCACATTTAATTGTCTGCCTTGGCTGAAATACCTTCAGCTAACTCTAATTGAGTCTCCAAGAACTTGAAAAAATGGATGCGAATGAAATTGTCCCGCCTGAGCCACCATGTTAGTGTGTGCATGTATATTGTGTATGTGATATGTCAGTTTTATCATTGCATACATATTTTAAATGTAACAGATCTGATTCCCATTTTAAATCTTTTATAAAGCTGAATGTAGGTTGGATATTTTCTCGTGTTTCTATTTCAAATTTGGTCCTTGTCACAGTTTTTCCTGACAATCAGAAGCATCATTGTCAGATCTGCGGGATTTAGCTGGATGGTTCTTGAAAGTTAAAGGGCACATTGCAACTCAACACTCGTAGCTAAATTGGGCCTCACCACACAAAGGTGACCCATACTGCACTCTTATTCCATTCTTATTACTTATTCAGAGATATGGCTGCTTATAAATAGGTGCACATCACAGCCTGGCAACCTATTGTCATAGCAGCTACGATCAAAGGAAGGGAGCTTGTAAAGTTAAAATGGAAACTATCTTACAATTCCATTTTGATTCTTCACAGCTGTGCAACCTTGGAAAAATACAGTAAAACTTCAAAGTTGAACGTGATTTATGTCTTTTGATGAAGATAGGGTGGTGATAAATCCCTTTCCAGCTTTTGAAAAAGCTCAGTCCTTTCAGTTTCCAATTTCTATTTTTAAAAATTCAGAGTTTTCATATCGTAAACATGCAATATTCATTTATTGCAGCAGTTGTTTGCCACCTCTTTATTAGTGTGGTCATTTATCCGTTAGAAAAGATAAGATGTAAAGGGGTTAGTCTTGCAATGTGTACCTTGCATTTCCTTATAGCTAAAATGCCTGTATGGGGAAATAATTAGTGTAAAAGTCAACCTCTAGATTACTTCAGGGCCCCTTGTAATCTCATGTGGCTCAAGATTAGAATTGAATTCCAATGCATGCAGGTTATGTTTATTTATCTCAGTGTATACAGTCTTAGTTATGAAGCAGGCTACTCAGAGGTATAATAACCATATAAGTATGGCTATGATGTACAGTATAATAACCCTGTGCAACTGAGTATCACTCTGAGGCTGAGAGAAAATAAAGCTGGCCAAAAAATGGCTATACAAAGGCTATAAGTAATCCCTGAACAACAGCAGGTTTACGTTTGGGACACGTTCCTGGTAGAGAAAGAAGTCCAATTTCAGTGATACATTCAGGAGTTAAGACCTGTCTGATGCCGAATCCCTTCTCAGTGGTTTATAATACTATAACACTCTGGAAAGTCATTTCAGCAGCAAACGTTTCATTCTATGTCCCTACGAGTCCAACATAAACAGAAGAACTGAGAATAAAACAAGCTAAGAGTGTGCTCTTGCACATATATGATGGGCTTACACTGTGTGTTCCTGAATGCAGAGCACATTGCTCAGACTTTTCCTTTCCTGATAATGTTGTTGCAAACAGATGCAGATTTTACAAACAGCATGGAGCTCCTCTAATAAATGCAAACCAAAGCTGAGCTTTGTTAATTTGTTCTGAAATTAAAAAAACTTCATTGAAAAACTTCATGAGAGCATGGCTCCATCTGCTTTTTGTTTTAGCAGCACCATAGACTTGAATTTACTTTGTGTATTAAAGTCAGTTGTTTTCTAACAGACAAACCTCGATGACATTGTGTGCGGCAAAAACTGGCTGCTAAAAAAATCTCTTTTAAGTGTGATAACATGTATTGACAAACTACTATAGCCTGTTGAGAGAAACTGCTAAAGCGCACTACCAGGAAAGCCAACAAGAAAAGGGTAATGTAGTGTGATAAAGTACATAAGTGGAATATTGTTTTCTGTTTGTTTTCATGCTGTGCCTGGGACCTGCCCCAGCCAGGTATCATGGTAAACATGTTTAGTTGCAAAATATTTTCTGCTTCCTCCATAAAAAATTTTGCAAAGCAGCAAACTGCGATCCCTGAGTCATTTTTTCTTACATATTAATTCAATATTTGTATATTCATATTTTATAACATCTTGATCTCGGATGCAGTAAAGAGGCCCTCAAGTTAAATTTGTTCCAGTTCATCTGGCTTGCTCACTTTGCTGAGTGTGTGCGTGCGGTAAAGAGATAACTGAGGAGAAAGAGAGAAAAATACAAAAGACAATCATGAATCCAGCTGTCATATGAGCTGGATAATGTGTGCTGTTCTCCTCCTAACATCCATACATGATGATTCCCATGTTAGCTCTCACCTACAGGCAATCCCTGAACTCTCTCTGCATTTCCACAACCATCTCTCAGTCTAATGTGCAATGTTCGTTTTATTGCAACCTCTCAATTATTCAGTACCGCCAGCTGAATCCATATGTGCATGTATGTGTGCATCTTTGTTCCTGTGTGTGTGTATACCTTGTGTCTATGTGTGTCTGAGCATATGCAATATGTATGTGTGTGTCTGTGTGTACGTGTGTGTGTGTATGTATGTATGAGTGAGTGATGGACAAGGAATAAAAGAGACATTGAAAAATTGAATGGTGAGGGTACACCTGGGTTGTATTTTCATTCTTGGCCGTGCATTCAAACAAAAATATTCATTCCACTCTTGGATTTATTTTTCCCCATGTATGAGAAACAGACCTGGGCCTCATCTGGCCCCTGTGAGCTGAAACACACTGCTATAAAAGCATGCCTTCTATTATAGCACTCTTCTTTTCACAGGGATCATGTATTTTCCTCCGGATTTCAAACAACTGACAGAGAGGTGGGAATAAAAAAAATCCCCACAGCACAATGTGCTGGCAGCAGCTTAAAGGTTAGAGAGTAAAGTAATCTGAGCAGGTTGCCAGTTTGAATTCCTGAGCCTGTTTGTAAAGTCTTAGTAGAAAAAGTGAAGGGAAATGTTTTTTATTCTTCTGAATTCCCTTTTGCTCTTGAGTAAGTTGATTATTGTTTAGAGGAGCTGCCTCTACATAGTTTTGCCTGATGGTCATTAGCAGAGATGGAATAAGTATTCAACATCTTTCCTCAAAAATCTCTCCATATTACTCTCCAGACATGTTTTAGAGCATGTACTTTGCGATGATTAATATTTTGATTGTGTTGTTTTCCACTTGGTTATCCAGTAAAATGGCAGTGCACATCAAAAATGGTTAACATTAGCGTAGAGAAAACAATGGACCGATCCAACCATCCTCATTGCAGGATACATAATGTCCTGTAGGGGGCCCTCATGCAGATAACAGTCCATATGGAGATGTAAGTCAGATCTGAGAAGACAAATGGACTGCTTCAGCACCATAGACAGCGCCATATATTAAACATTAAATAACGCAACCTGCTGTCATTGCAGACAATGTTATGAATCACTGAGGAAAACTGTTTTACACTAATGTTGTTACTATATTTATAATGTGATCATGTACTTAGTAGTAGATAAGCCAAAACAAACAATAACATCTGGCTTATTTAACAGTTTCTGGATTAAAATTCAAGACAGTGTCCTCCCTGGCACATATTCAATCATGCTCTGCTGGTGATTTTCTTTGATATATTTACTTGTTTAAACAAATAAGAGTAAAAACACCAAATATATCAAATTACATGTACTGACAGAATATTTCATCACCACCTCCTGCCTCTAAAAGCATCAAATCATTGCAAAGAAATGAGATGTTTGTAAGCACATTGATTCTTTGTCAAAATTCCCATTTGCCTCAGTATGATCTCAGACCTGCTATGTTTATGAAACTGATACAAGATTACTTCAGACAGAGACATGGACTTAAACATCGACGTACATGCTTGTACTTCGCCTTCAAATGCAGAACGTGCAGCAGATCCAACAGGGCAGACATCTGGCCCCTATGCTGAATGCACAGCCTTATTCATATATTTTCAGCAAATGCTTCATCAATTATTTAGCCACACAGCTATTTATGGGCCAAATGCTCCATCTTCAAATATGCATGACATGTCTATATAGGAACTGACGTCTTCTTGCCTCCGTTTGACTGGCAGACTAATGTAAAAGCAGGGCACAACGGGCAAGAAAACACAAATAGTACAAGACAAGAGTGAGGTCTGTGTGTCACGGTCTTGGTTTATTTCTGGATTAAGTGTCTTAGCTTGCGTGACCCACACAGCACACTGAGTGCAGATGGAGTTAATAGAGACTGAGTCCATAATGTTCTAAAAAGTTTGATTGCACGAGGAACCTGAACTGAAGCGGCTGGGTGACACAGATGCATTATATTTGGAGGTTTAGCACAAAGTGGGAGGATTAGCTGAGGAGATTTTCATATATTCAAGAATGTTAGTATTTTAATGCACTGGCAATTTAATCAAAGGCTAGAGGAGTCCAGTACTTTGTGAAACATTGTCATATTATCTATTTTTCTCCACAGAAAATGAGATGAGGAACATTATATTAATTTGAAATCATTGCTTTCTTGTTAATTCATTAAGTGGTTTTCAGTTTTATCTTTGCTGTCATCTACTCCTATGGTTATAATCCATTAATTTAAAATGTGATCATGTTTTAATCTCTGTTCCATTTGATCAAGACTTAAAATTGATTCCTCTCACTTCTGAAAGCTTTCATACTTTTGCAGATGCTGGTTGCTGTTGATTTGAGTAAATGTTTTTTGCCCTAAAAGTGTTTTCTCTGTGGTGCTGTGTTTTTGCCTCATTTGTTATCTTTTTTTTAGTTAGTGAGTTACTGAATTACTTTCCTATCATGGAACTTTGATAGGGAGAAGCTATGTTTTAAATTTTAATCATTCTAATGTTGTAAAGAACAAATGCAGGGCATAAAAGCAGCCCAGGAAGTCGTTTTCTATGAAGAACAGCCTGTCTGTGTTCTTATTTTCTCAAAGAGTAAGAGAGAGAGCGTTGTCATGCTATTTCTTAGTTTTCCAGTCTTTTATAAAGAACATTTCCCCAGTGACTATTTTTCTTAGAAGTACTTTTCTTCGAAACAGAAAAAAACATCTACCTCAAAAGACGTTATATAGATTAAACTTGGATCAGCAGCAAATGATTGGTAAAAACATAGCATATGGCAAGAAAGCATGGAAAAGGAAAAGAGATAAATTCACGTGTAAGTACAAAAACTCAAAAAAAAATCTAAACTTACTGTGGTCTACCTTCAGTTGACCACAATTTTCACAGTAGTAGGTCACAGTGGTTTGGTGAGTGATCTATTGCACATTTGCTGCAAAAACAGCACGGCAATGACCCCTTACTACCACTCATGACGCTAAAATCCATTTAACATCTCCCAGATTTCCACTAAACTGGAAAGCTTTTCTCACTTCCTCAGTAATAATCACTTCTTGCAGTGTGAGATAACTCACACCCACTTAAAACGTGTATTTTTCCAAGTGATATGTCACAAATGGGGTACTCAGTCCAAGCATAGTAATTGAGCATGTTTTTTAGACACCTGATGATGTTAGTTTTTAAGTTTAAAATTTTCTGAGAGAAAAAAAAAAATCAAAATATTTTTGACAAGAGAAAAATGAGCAGTTTATGTTTTATAATAACAGTGACCTTTCATGTGACTTGTTAGGCTTTGTTGTCGCAGTATTAGCAGGGGTTATTAAACAGTCATACATCATTGTGCTAATGAGAAAATATTCCAAAGAGACAGTCAGAGGAAGTAATGACTTCCAGTTCCTGTTTTGCTGCATCAGTAAACATGACCTGCAAGCTGCATCACAAGGACGGGAACGGCCGGCCTCATGACTCTGAGTAGGTGTTTGGGATGCTGAGGGCTTGTGAGTCACCAACATGTCCATCTGAAATGCCTGACCAGGTTTCTCCACTCCCCATCCAGAGGCTCCATCTGTGGGCCCCGTGGGCCAGCTGCTGGCCTCTCTCACGCTACTTTAGCCCAAGCTGCTCAGGCACGATGCTCCAGTCGTAATCCATCCCCTGCCGGCTCAGCCAGGCAGCCATCTCCTCCTCTCTCAGCTTCTACCCCTCTGCTTGTTTGCCTGACTCTCCTCCTCGTGTGGGACTGGGAACCCAGCTACAGACAGACATCAGTTAACTCCACAGCAAGCCCACGCAAACCCAGCCCCTGCAGCGCAAACATTTGGAGGACAACACGCACCTGTCTAACTCTGTGCACCTCAGAGCAGAAATGAGAAAGAGCACAGTCTGTGCTCAAAACATGGGCTTCCGCCACAAGCTGGTAGATGGGAAATGAAGGAAGCTTTCTGAGCTTTGTGCCTATCACGATACAATATGAACATACTGTGGCATTGCATAAGGTTATTTACTCATCAAAGGCTAAAAAGAAGTCTGAACAGGAAACTTCAGTTCCTACATGTATTTGACATTGATAAAAGAAAAAAAACTCCGTTAGAATACCAGGCTTACTTTTACAACATTAAACTAAAATAAACTTTTTGAGTGCAATTTCACTTCTCATTTAACATTGTTATTGTTATCATTGTAAGCCGCAGGAGTAAAAGCCTACTAAAATATAGGAACATCAATGAAGACACCTATGAAGCAGTAATATGCTGGATTGTACGCTGACAATCAATTCAGTTTCAAAAATTGAAAAATTCCAGTCTCGTAGCTTCTTCTTCCATCAGGTGACAAGGGCTCCTTTTCAGCTGTGACAACCTGTGCTCTGCGTCTCATATTATCTGATATACGCTCCTCTCTTCGACCTCTCCAGTTGCTATTCTGGTGTCTCATCTATCTGTCACATTCATCTCCTGTGCTATCTCCTCATGTCCTGAGCCCAGATCTTATAATCTCTGTGCACATTTAAGACTAAACCTGTGTGAAATATGTGCATATTTTACATTACAATATGATGTACAATGTTCATAATGCACATTGCAAAGTACCAATAACAGCAATAAATATCAACTGGTTACTAAAAAATACTTGAAGACAAGTCAAGAAGTCGAGGTTTAAACTGCCATTTAAACCTGAAGGAAATCATTTAAATATATATATGCATGCACGTTGTTAACAAAGCTGTACGTCCACGTCTGACCCAGTTTTTAGAAGTTAGTCATTGTTGATACAGGACTTTTTGCACTAGCATAAAAACTTACTTTCCACTGCCACAAATATCAATAATGTGCATGAAGAGCATGTCAATGAAAACAAATTGTAACAGATTGTGTTGTGAAAGCACCAGAATAGCTGTTAATTATATCTCAATCATCATTACCAGACATCAGAAGGATGATTAATATATTGAGCTAATTTTAGCATTGACTTTAAATTTTGCAATATGGGAGCAAATGAAAGCAAATTAATAACTTTAAAATGTGTTAGAAATGCTCCAGTAGGTTAACAAGATAAGTAAACGACCTAAACAAGCTTATTTTATTTTAAGGGCGCATCCTAGATCACATCCACCACCTAATTTAACCCACAGCTGTCTCTAAAACTGTGAACTCATTTTATAGATACCATAGATACCAGTTTCTGTGTAAGAGCAGAAGTATACCTGGTTTTATGTGTTCATTGAGCTGTACAATAAGCATATGATCTGTTATTTATATGCAGGGTGTGTCTTGTTCAAAATACACTGAGTTATAACTAGCTAGCTAAAGGCTCCGCTCCTTTATCTAACTGAGTTTGCAGAGGAGCCAGTCAGTGGCACTCGCTGTCTCATCTGCTGCTACAGCAACAGGAGATAACTCTCCCTCCACCTCCTCTAGCCTCGCCTGTGCCTTGTTGCCTTCATCCTTTTGCTTTCTGAAAAG
Organism: Acanthurus lineatus; assembly: GCA_029814665.1. Classification (NCBI taxonomy): domain Eukaryota; kingdom Metazoa; phylum Chordata; class Actinopteri; order Acanthuriformes; family Acanthuridae; genus Acanthurus; species Acanthurus lineatus. The sequence goes on along the minus strand of JAPZDV010000004.1, from coordinate 16,767,012 downwards.
GGTTCTTACATCCAAGGCCTTCATCTTTCTCCTCTCCTCTCCTCTCTCTCTCCTCTCTCTCTCTCAAGTTGTGTTTTTTTTTTCCCCTTCAGATCTGGGGCCATTCATAAAACAATTGGGGCTGTAGCCTCGGACGCTCAGGCCTAACGGTGCCGCTGCTGGGGCCGGAGTCGAATGAGGCGGATTACAGAGCCACTATGAATCATCAGACCTGACGGGGACATTGCATTTCATCTGCATAATGTTTCCTTTCGCTTGGGACCTCCCGCCTGTTGACAGTCACGACTTATCACTCATACCATATTTACATTTTATTTCACTTTGTAATTCAGTCTCAAGCTACCTCTCTGAATTAGTTTTCAAATATGCAAAAAAAGCTGATTGCGTGTTTATTTTGAATTAAGCAGAAAACACTTGATTCCTTCCTAACCAGAGTATCTTTGCTGCAGGAGAAATTAAAGGTCCTGCTTTACACTCCTGTGCTTGTTTGGCCGATTGATTTTGAATGGATGCTAAAGAGCAAGGGCTCACTCTGGCAAAGTAAGCAGGGCCTGATCCTAAATCAATACAAAATTGATATCAGAGGGTGCGCAGTGATTTCTGGGCTTGCTCGTGGCTGTGGTCATATCCCACAAGTGGGAATTTAAATTCCATTTCATGTTCTCGTCTTTTAATGGGTTAACTCCCCATTGATGGTGATCTTTTTGGGGGGGAAGGAGGCGAATGGTTTGCCCTGTTTTAGATGTTTTAATAATTCATCAGTGACATGTCCCCAGGAAATGAGTCTTTTTTAATATATTCCTAATGGCCCACTTAAAGGTTATGTCTATCAGATCGCTCTAGCTGGAGACACTCTGGCATTTTAATCAGCAGAGGAGATGGTGGGCTGTGGATTTTCTTTTAAATGAATTCCTATTTTCTATTGATTACATGGCAAATTTGCTTCTTTCTCAGCGTCACCGTGCAGAGCTGTTTTAAGTGAAGATGAATCACTGCAACAAGTGTTACAAGCAGTAACACTCATCAATGTGGCTCAACATCAAGATGTGCACATATTTGTACACAAATCACAGACCCCAAACCTGTCTTCTAGAATTACACTACATTATCACAGCGTACGTAACATATGCCATCTGATTAGGTTTTAAACAACTCACTGTAACAAGGAACTGGTATAATGAATGGATCTGCCAAGTGACAAAATGCTAATGAACCAATCTGCAACATGCAGATTGCAATTGCATTTTTTTCCCTACAAAAAACTCATTTTTGCAAAACAGTATCCACTGGTAGCAGCTAAAAGATGAGATATTTTTAGTGGTTGTGTTACTGCAGTCAAAGCTCTGGTAGAGGTCAGGCAAAGAGACAGCAAAAGACATGATGTGTTTATTAACATCTTTATTTCAGCCCTTTACAAACCTGAATTTGAATTTGAATTTGAATTTATTTTATTTCAAACATAACAGACATACAACCAAATATTAGTGTCCAAAAAGGAGTAGGTGGAAGTAAAACTTATATATCCCTACCCCTTTCTCACTTATTTATAAA
>JAPZDV010000004.1:16714564-16760144 GCA_029814665.1 Acanthurus lineatus | reverse complement strand
AAACTTATATATCCCTACCCCTTTCTCACTTATTTATAAATAAATAAATAAAGACGAAAACTAATACAACTTTAAATAAATCAAGATGAAAACTGAGACAGATTCAATTACAACCAAATATAAGTATACACACCTCTATCCCACTATATTTACAACCCCAGTACTTAAGACAACTTGTCTTCTTCCATGTACCTCGCAAAGATCTTTTTTGTTATTTTTTAAACTGATTTAAATTTGTGCTTTGTTTCAATCCATCACCAAACCCCTCCACAGATCTACCCCACAGACTGACATACACATACTCTTTTTAGTTTTACGAACACAATGTTTTTTAAAAATTAAATTCTCCTCTTAAATTATAACCCCCTTCCCTGTCACAACGTGAACAAAACCACGAATGGAATCCACATGAACATCGGTGTCTGGTGTCACGGTTTATTTACCGGTGAACAGAATCCATGCAGAGATTAAGGCTCCTTAAAATTTACGGAAAAATCAAATGTGTGGTTTTTTAAAAATGTACTTTTTAAGAGACACATCCTTTCAGTCTCTTTCACACACACACACATTTTCCCTTACTCCCACTATCAGCAAGCTCACACACACACACATCTCTTGGCATTTACACTTTTCATCATTACTGTTCAGGAGGAAGTCTCCATATTTTTTTGCAGGTAATGAAGGTGCTTATTATTTCGATGACTTTAGACACCACCATGATCGTCATCGCTGTCCACATTTTGTTATTTAAACTTCCAAAATTCAAAACTTTTCGCCATCTCATTACTGTTGTTGAGTTTGTAAACTGCTCTGTGAGTCTGCAGGTGGTTGTTCTGATGTAGAGACCAAAGTCAATAGGGCACATGAATTTGTAATGTCCTCAGCACCCTGAGGACTGTGATAATGTCAGTCGTTTGATGCCAGGGTTATGGGGAGATGAATCAAGGAGTGGTGATGGTGATGAAAAATACATAAGAGGCTTGTAAAGGATGACCTCTGTGAAAAAGAGCACAAAAAAGCCCTGGTTTCTGCATCTTGGGGATATAGTGTTTGACAGCTCAGAGATGCCGCTGAGGCCATGCGAACACTTAATTTGCATCATACTTGTTTGTAAAGATAGCACAGGTGTAAATTATGCTTGAGTGTTAGCATCCGGTAATCTGGTTATTCTGGGGTCACTTGCCACATGCTGTAAGAGAAAAGACAATTCATGCACTTTTATATTAAGGAGGGAACCTTTTTGTAGGTCAGAGTACAAGGTGGAGAGAAATCCCAGCTACACAGCAGTGAGTAAGGCCGAGGGACAAATGAGGGCTTGGGTGTTATTCAGCTTTTACACCATCTGGTTTCACCAGACGGGTTAAGGCATATGAAGAGATAAGAGGATGACCCTCTATTTGAATTGTTAATTGTTGCTCGCCCGCTCTTTCAACCCGGTGTTGATGACACAGCTTCAAAGATAAAGTGCACTCCTTTACAGCAGATTAGCAAGTCAGCCTTGGAGTTGAATTTTAAAAAGAAAAAAAGAAAAAAGAAAGAGAAAAGTGGTTTAAGAAAAACATAAAAAAAGCAGTTTGTTGGAAAAAAATTCACAAGATTGGAGTGACATATCAGCAGAGGATCCAAATGTAAAAAAAAAATGGCTGAGGTGACATTTAATCTAAAGGAGTTACAGCAACTGCACACTGAAAGGTCATGTGTACTACAACTTCCTTCCCCATGAGCTTCACTGACACGGACAAAGCACCTTTTCTGAGAAGCTCGTCACCTCACATAGTAACAAATCAATGGATGTCTGCCGTTTTCTAGTGTTGAGCTGCTTCCATCTCTCTGCTGTCACATATTGAAATATTAATACACACATCAGACCTCCGCCTTGTGCAGCCAAGCTGACAGAACATATGCTATGGAAAAAACATAACAATCTAATCAGTAGGTTCAAATTATTTCTGTTTTGCCTTGGTATCTCACAAAGGCTATCAAAAAGGCAAACACCAAAAGCCTGAGAATTAATTAGCTGGCAGAATGGCTATATTTTTGCTGATATTTGTTATTTTTGCTATATTAAAATCACATATAGAGTAACTTGCATTGACAGATTTAAAAACTTTGTTAGTTTGCTGCAGGTATCATCCTCAGTGCAGAGCTAGTCAGGAGACTTTCTGCTTAATTAGGCTGGTTGTTGTTTTCATTGTCAACTGTTTCCTCAGTTGGAAAAAAAAAGAGCAAGTAAGATCTATGAAGGTGGGATTAAGAAAGGGTAATCATCTTGCCATCATTACACCAGAAACTGGCTACAGGCAAAGGGCACCAAAAATGGCAACAAGCCTGGATAAGATTTTTATAGTTATGTGAAATGTGTATTTCAAATTATAGAAATACAGAGCCTTAAATTAGCATTTGTCTCAGACTGATATGACAGACATTAAGCTCCACAGTATAAATAAAGTTCCGTCAAGTTTTTTTGCGGTTCAGGCGTAAAGCAGAATTTAATAAACTGCAAGTTTTGACAAATTTTAGTAGGAGCCGAAGAGTACAAGTTTGGAAAAGACAAAAAAGTCTAGATGTGGAGTTAGAAAGAAGTGCGCTCACTAGACCTCTGAACCTTAGTCTTTATCTCTGCTTAAGACTAGAGGCTCTGGGCTACATTAGCTGCTACTAGCATAACACATCAGTGGAACTGTCGTCAGTTAAGTTTTGTGCATTGCATTGTGAGTAAGGTGTCCAATACTACTTTTACTTTACTTTACTTGCTCTCTGGCTTCTTCTTTCATGCTTTTATGACACATTACTGCTACCAACTGTGGATCAAAGAAATGACATGAAAACACCTGCAGAGGTGAAACTGAATCTGCATCTTCAATGTACATGTGCATCCTACTGCATATTCACGAAGCTTTATAAAAACAACGGAAAAAAACACTTTTGATATGTTGTTGCTCTCCAGAGCTCCTAGTGGGTAAAATAAGCTCCATACCAAAACACTGAACAGCTGAAATAAACAATGCCAGACTGAATAAATAACGAAGTGGAAACAAAATGATAATCCAATTCAATTTCCAGGCTGATGTCCTAATGGTTTGCTTATCAAGACATACATTCTGGAAAATAACAAAGACACAAATGAATAGAAACGAAACAAACTAATGAAAACGAGTAAACACTTGTTGAGTCATTCGCATTGATAGCAAACCTGTGAAACCATTGTTCCATGGCCCGTTTGTTGTTCAGAGCAGTAAAACGTCTCACATATGCTGCTATTAAAATGGAAATGAGTTCTTGTCCTCATGCCTGTAAACTGATTGCCATTATTTTAGCACCCTGGCTCATGAAATGGTCATAAAATGTGCAACTATTAAAACTTCCATCAGCTCCAAAGTCATAACATTGGCTTCGGTATGCGTTCTATGACACCTTTAAATCTTTTAATCACTTTCAGCTATTGTTATTAGGATGTGAACAGAGGGGCAATTAAGTGGAGTCAGAGGAGGAAACACCCAACTGCTTTGCAAAATTGATAAAGGGCACCCTAAAAACAAACAAAGACACACAGCGCTCTCACACCACTATTTCTCTTGGTAAATTTCCACAAATTGCCCGCGGGCAATCCAAGTGTATACTCTTTGACACACAGTTAACCTGTTTTGAGAGGGAGGCAATATTGAAACATAAGGGGGAGGGGATAGGGTATACCAACAGACAAACCCAATAGACAATTTTGTGAGTGTACAGTGAGACAGCGAGAGAGATCTGTCTTCATTTAAAGGTTGTCTCGAGCAGTGATTGTGTCTGGGAGGGCCGACCTGAACTCATGCTGGATAAAGGTTATGGTGGCTGGTTCCCTCCTGGGACGAGCTGTTAAAAGGAAAGTCTTGTTGGAGGTCTCAGAGCCAGTGGGATCATGACTGTGGGCTGTGAGTTCCCCTTAACCGTGTTGGTGGCATGATGAAGGGCTTTTCCCATTTCCCATCTGCCAACAGCCTCTGTTTTTATTGCCCAGGAGGGTGAGATTAGAGCAGGTACTTTAACAGGAAGTTCACACACAACTATCACAACAATCTGTTTTTCTAACTCTTTTTTACATACACTTATAAACATTTTCCTCTTTCCTTTTCTCCTCTTTTTTATCTATGAATTAGTCATTACTTTTGTTTTCCCCCGATCTCTCTGATCGTTGTACTGACAAGTGAACATTTTCAACAATGACACTTTTTTGCCCTTTATGCTTGCATATTTCTGTCAGTTTGAATATATTGTGTGGATTACTTTTTTTGATTAATTTCTTATATCTGTACTTGCACTATTGACTGTTAACCACCAGCAAAATTGCCCATCAGGGACATTAAAATTTATTCCAATGTCTATAAATGTAAATGTAAAATATAAATTAAGTTTAAATTGGGAAGTTTGGAAAAGATATTTTCATGTATTTTTCTAAATCTAATTTCTTAACTTATCATTTATCCATTAATCATAAATAGATTTTTATCTGCTCCCTAGCTCTTTAGACTGTTTCCTTAGCCTCTCTCATGATGTAATTTTACATTTAAAAGTGTGTTCAGATCTTTTTATTTAGCTGCAATAATTTTGCTTGATTGAACAGATTTATCATTCATCTAATCATCACTCTCAGTTTCCAGCTTTGATCTAGGTGATATATGATAGTATAAATCAAAAAAATATTTTTATAATCCCATAAAACAAGCTATCTGCTGACAACACTTTGGGCTCTGGGAAGTTCTTACAGGCATTTTTATTATTTTTTTTTAGAGAAAGTAATTAATTGATCAATTGAGACAATAATTAGTGATAAAAATAGTCATTAATTGTTGGCTAGTACTGTATGTAATTTTAATTGTTAGAGCAGTTGCATGAAAAAAAAGCACTGACTTCAATTGTGCACAGTACTGCAATAAAAGCGACAGATGGGAATACAATTTATCTCCTTTATATTATCTCTCTCATCTTTCTTATGTGAAGAGGCTGAAAGAAGCAGAAAAATAAAACTTGTTGATGGAGACGGCTTCTTTAGTCCTTGGAGAGTTCTTCTGTTAGGTGGAAGCTGAATAGCACTTCCTGTTTGTCAGCGTTATACTATATGTTGAAGTTTTTAAATCGACTTTTCTGTAAGAAACTGTCACGGGAAAGCGTTAAATATACAACATGTGTTTAGTCTGTAACTGACCTGGTGCCTTCCAAGGTTGTATATTGTACATCAGCGCACCCTCACGTGTAAAAAGTGTACTGGCTTGAAAATGTGAGGAATATAAGAGCTACACAGACATTTATGGTTGCCAAGAACTATATACTGTTTAAAGCTATTCTTATGTGCTTTCCGCTGTTCTTTGCTCTTTAGATTGTTAGATCATTTTTGCACTCATTAACATCCCTTCAGTGACTCACTTTCCTTCTTCCCTGCAATGTTGTGACACAGTGTCTACTGTGATGGTGGTTTGCTACAAGCTGAACTCACAGTGAGCTCTGCTTTGCTGTAAAGGTGTGTAATTGTGCACTGCAGAAGTGGGAGTGTGACTCATAGCTGCACCCACAGCCAACAGTCGGCCATGTTGGCACACAGGTCCCACCAAGTCCTCAGGATGGAGAAGGACGTGCATCTGTCCATCCTGGAAACTATACTTCATTTTCAAATTGTGCATGTGTAGAGTGCCATCTCCAATCTAATCCTCAGAGCTCATCAGCTACACTAATCAAATGAACATGATAATTCAGCACTAATGCCAGAGCAAACATGACAAAGGGCATGTTTTCATTAGCTAATTAATGGGCTTCCTCATTACTTTACTCATTTGCTAAATGAAAAATAGAGGGTAAAACATGTGGTTTCAAATCAACAAGAGGCTAAAATTTCTATGGCCGTAAGCAAGAATAAAGGTAATTTACAGGTATGTGCGGTACCTCCAAAGATCTCATTGTGTATGTTGAGTTTTATCTGTTGTTGATAAGACTAAAGATAAAACAGCATGACAGGCTACTCCTATAATGTTACCAAATTAGAAACCTGCTGTCAGATGCACCTATACAATTTATGGTACAGATGGTATATAGAAGGTAGACGGTGCTATGTACAGTTTTCTTTTGCTGTTCAGTCATTAAACCAAACTGAAGGTCACTGGCTCCAAACTCAGCATATTTGCTCGATAACAAACAGGCGAGACTGTGGCTGTCCATAGCTGCCAAAAATCATGGAGACGCAAACTTCAAGGGAGTGAAAGAAAGAAACAATAACATAGCACATATATTTCATGGCTAAATATTGCTGTTATGTGTGTGTGCTGAATGCTGAAACACACACAGAAGTTTTTTCTCAAGGATCAGTCGCAGCGTGGGTCACACAGGACAACCCGGTGCGCCTGGGAGACAGCAGTTAGACGATATCAATATGTATCTCAGCTCTCTTGCTGGGATCAGACATGAAAAGGTCAAAGGAGTGTGCTCCATACTGATTTAGTCAGTGATGGATCGAAGAAATAGCACATCACAATGATTTTTTTTAAATATATCTTGGAGTAGATTCAATCTACTCAATGAAAACCATACAGCAGAAGGTGGAGAAGGGGGGCGAAGTAACATAGAGTGTAAGGTTACATAGAAACAAGTTGAAACTACACAATGACAATATCAAATAGATTAGATGACTTAGGTACAAATTGTACAAACAGAAAACTCACAGAATTGAGTTTGTACACAAGACATTTGTAGTAAAGCCACAAAGAGGCTGTACACAAAAGATACTACAGTATAATGTTCTCTAAGATCAGGCTTCAATCCACCTGCTGAATTAAAGATAAGAAATGTTTAATATAGTTATAAAATCTCCTTTTCATTCCCTACAAGACTGTGGAATTGTTTACATTCTCATATCTGTGGGTTTCTGAAAAATCCTGCTCCCAATTTCAGCTAACCTTTTATCACAATTGAGTTTGGGCCTGAGGGACTTCACCAAAGCCAAGGTTTAACTTTCTTTTTCTGTTTTCTTTTTTCTGTGTTCCTTAGCGGATCCAGGAGCTGAAAAGAAAAAGATTTCTTCATCTTTTCTGCAGAATTTTTTTTTTCAATCCATCCATCTCAGGTTCTAAGAACCCTGATGTTTGTCTTCCCGTAATACAAATATAAATACTGCGTCAGTTTAAGATTCAAGGAATAATATTTTTGTGGTCCAGGAGAGAGAGCACCAGTGTGAGACATGTTATTATGCTGTGTTGGTATCTGTTGTTCTGAGTTTGTCAAGTGTTTCGGAGTGAACAAAAATCTGAATCATATCTAATAATAGCAACACCATCACTAGGTTGCTAATGCATTCATTTGATTCAAGTAGTCATATTAACAAAGCATTTGTCACTTTCAAATCCTTATTAGATACAGTATGTTCCGCTGAGTATTCTGTTCCAAATTTCCAAATCTAATTATGCCTTCCAATTAATCACTTTGGATTCAGGGCTTCTGATTACTTTTACATTAGGTAATCCCAAGCTCATACGACTGCAGTGACTACAATATTTCAGTCATGGTTAATTATGCTTATAGTCTGAGTTTTGGCCCCAATTTTGGCAGTGGTTACTCAGGGTGTTGGCTGACCTTGTCCCTGTCACTGGCACTGCATCCGAGCCAGTCCTACCTGGCACTGGTCTGTGGTCCAGAAACCAGCAGTGGCTGCAAACCACTGCAGCCAAACGATGCAGGAGACAAAAGAAGTGAGTCAGGACTTCCCAATTAGAATTAGAGGCTTATGTTTATTTACTTGAAAGTGCTTGTGTAGGGTTTTCTAGTGTAAAGCAAGCTGGGGAAACAAGGTGGAAATAATGCAACTGAACGCTGTGGATACAGAATGAGAGTTAGGGGATTTTACAAAGACTTAGAGAAGTCCACTGGAAGTGATAAGGGGGTGAGAGATAAAAGTAAGCGCGATGGAATACAGAACTTTGTGACTGCAGAAATTTTGACAGTTCGCAGCGGGAAAGGCACAGACTGAGGCCAATGGAAACTTAGGCATTCATCTCAGAGGCATCCCGTCTGTCTTGAACTGACACGATGGATCAGCATACATTTGTTGGATGGTGGTGCTTCATTAAAGGTTACGATTACCAATTTATTCATGCATTCTCTAGGGATTACAAAGTTACCAAAACATAAAGCAATGACCAATTTTTCCAGGTCTAGAGAAAGAAATCTGTCACACAGGGTAAATTCCTGTGCTATAATTGAATTCAACAATGTACAGATGTGCTAGCAACGGCACGGCTTCTGTCTTCACATGTCAAGCGTGAAGAAATGAACATATCTAAAATATTCATTGCAGCAGCCAGACCGTCAGAATAACTTAACAGGTTGAGATCACACAGGTCTCTTTGATGACACTCTCAAACTATTAAGTCACCTGCGTCTTCGCTATCAGAGACTTCAAAGGAAACTAAGAGACGTGGGAGTGAAACTGCAGCCGTGTACTACTCTACTTGATCTCTGGTTTAAAGTTAAGCTGATCAAAGAAAAAAAGGAGCATGTGTGTGAGTATATACAGCCAGAGATGCCTATATGCTGCATTTACTGTTACTAGAAGTCAGATGGTGCAGATGTTTCCATTGCATCCTGGAAAAAAAGGTAAGGACACAGTTAGACTACACCAGATATTTGTGGGATTTCATATAAGAGCGGCTTAGAAAGGTACGGTGCACGCTGAGTGAATCCAGACCCAAACTAAACCTTTTTTCACTAACAGGCTTCAGTTTCCTGCTGGTCGCTCCGTGGTGTGTGGATGTCAAAGAGCATCTCTGCTTCCTTTCATATGTTGTGTAATTAGCCGTCAGTATAGGCATGCATGGCTGGTGGCTTGGAGCTGACAAATCTGAATAAAAGATCTGTGGGGCTTTGAAATCCACAGTGTTAGTAAACATCTGAGCAAATTAGCAGGATGTTAAATCTCTAATGTGTTTGCAGTTATTTGTCTTTCTATCTGTGCGAATGCATGTGCATGTTGGTCTTTGTGTATGTCTGTATTCTATACAATGTTTGCAAAAATCGGATGTGGCTTTTTTATTTGTTTACAACTCAAAGGATCAAATATAACATTATAGAAAATTGCTGCAAAAATCTGTCTTTTCCCCCAGTTTCTTTGTCCAGGAGTTTGCCTGCAGACACATATTCATTCTGTTAATGCAGCCTCCAGAGCTAGAACATATACAGTCCTTACTTTACACAGCATAATGAGGCACAGACCAGTTATTTTATTGGAGGCTGCAACAAGGACCTGTACGCAAAGACAGCCAGGATATTTCAATCTCTTTGCAGGCAATCCTTTATACGCATACACACACACACAGTTACCCTCTACCCTCTCCTCACACACATTTACACACAGTCCCCAATAAAACTACAATGCTCAATTATGCTCACAAATACCCACATACCTCACAGCCCAGCGTGGGCCGATAAATCATGGTCTTCCCTAACAACTGGTCTTGAGGATGAGCAGAACAAGCCCACAGGGCAATTGAGGATGCGAGGGGATGAGAAAGGAAGATGGAGAGGTGGAGGCAGGACGTTCAGCCGAGCTGCGGTCACACATGCTTCCTTGCGAACAGACATTTTTCTCAATCTGGCCTGTCACACAGTGAAATGTTATAAGCAAGATTAATCTCTGGTTCAGGATGCAGGTGACTACCGTGGCATTTGTCATGTAATAGAAGGAGAAGAGAAGCTGCACTGAACAAACACACACAGGCTCATAGCAGTGGAGAGCAGGGATAGCAAAAAAAAAACCAACCATTTTCTGGTGGAGAGCTTAAATGATCAACAGGTAGGGTTAACGGTTCTTTATGAATTGGCAAACACTGCAGTCCAGGTTTGATCCTCAATCAATTGAATTTTGCTGGCAGTACAACAAAAACATCCTGCGTTTAACAAAGAAGTCTTCTCCCACACAGAGAAACCTCTAGAGCACATTGAATGCATAGTAACTTGATAAAAAATACAGGTATTGAAGGTGTAATATTTCCTAACAAGACTATTTTTGTGTTTTGTGCCTCATACTCCTGAAAATCCTGACAGGTAAACAATGCTTTAAAGAATATGTAACCTTGGGTATTGATGGTGGGCAAGTCTGAAGATAGCTGCAAACAATTAGGCGCCTCTCAACATGAGACAAGTTAACGCCAAAGAATAATGAGCAGGTCAGCTAAAGAGTAGCCAGCAGCCCACATCCTGATTAGTAGACAAGCCTGTGAAAGGACCACTCACACACTTAGAGAGTCATTTAGCATAATTAGATGTCCAGGGGAGAAAAGTGCTTGGTCCAAGGGTTCATCGTTTTAGATCACATCAACTTGTGAGTTTGTCATCATATTGTGGAGGAGGGAATTAGGGCAGTGTGCATTAGAGCAAGAGCTATTTTGAATTTTTAATGGAATATCACACATCATTGCTTTCGTGGATTGTAATGTGACTAACATGAGCTGTAGAATTGGGGGCCATTATGTATTAAGTTCCTTACAGTCCTGGATCCTGCACTGTCAATGACTTCGGGCTCCAACTAGTGATTCATTTCATGATCAGTTAATCTACCTGTTATTTTTTTAATACAAGTTTATCCTCTTGTAAAGAAACAGGCCCAATGTCACAACCTGTTTACATTACTTTAGAGTAGCGGGTTGATTCTTTAAGGGTTAATGTTCATACTTAAAAGCACTTATTGAAGACTAATTCAATTAGACTTTGAAAGAAAGAAAAACACTGCATATCTGATCTATCGGTTAAAGGTATGACTCTCTTAAACCTCTGCCTTCACCCACCAGGACATCTGTGTGCGGTCTATTGTACACGTAATGGCACTTAGCTATGATATAGCATTATGAAAAAGTACAACCGTACTTCACAACTATATAAGATGTGAAAACATTGTAACCACTCGTAATAAACACGTAACCAAAAATCAGCGTTTTATTTCCTTCTCTAAGGGTTAAGTTCCACGTTTGTTGCACCTGTGATCAAACTCAGTGTCATGCATGAGTCAGGCAGCAGTGTGCTCACACTTAACAATGTACTGACACACTGTTGAGTACTCATCTACATCACTGCAGCAAAGTGAGAAGTTTTACCACTGGAGGGAAGCAAAAACAAGACTCAGCTGGTGTTAAGTTGTTCTTTAAACAGGTTGGGTGTAGAGGAGATATGACAGGCTCGCAGCAAGAACTATCGCATTATAAAATGGTTTTAACAAAATTTTAACTCTCTAAAACAATTATTTGGTCTGACTACGTGTACAGTATTTTATCTCAACTAGTTCATCAAAGTAATAACTTCTGTCTTAGCATATACATACATATATGTAAAAAGCACTGGTATTAAACCAGTAAAACTGATATCTTGAGTTCAGGTATTAGAAACAGTATCAGGAAACAACAGTGTATTCTTTCCTCTTAATTGAAATTGAAAAACATATTGGAAAGCTGTCCCAAAACACATTTCCCATCCACTAGTAATGTCTCTGTCTTTTTGCCAGAGCACCTGATAATTTATTAAGATGCCCATGCAGGACTCTGTGGTCTAACTGGATGCAGATCATTTTACAACTTTCACACATTTACCATTTTAAAAGAGTAGTAAATGTTGACTGTAGTTTTCCTTTTCAGATGGTTGCAGAAGACTAAAAACTAGAACTTATCTTTCTCCCTTCCTTTGAAGTTTCATGTTCTCAGGGCATTTGTAATATTTGAAAATAGTACATCGAAAACCACTTAGAAATTCTGAACAATTTCATAACAATCTCTAATAACCATTTCCTCGAAAATATCAATGTCAGAGGGGGTTTGTATGTTGATCAGTAAACAATTAACCTGCTGGTAACTACTCTAAAATAAGACCACTATGGGCATGTCGGTTGAGGTCAGTACCTGTTGAAGCCAATTTAGATCATGTGTAGTTTTTTTTACAGCTTTAAATGAGACCTGTTTCTGGACGTCGCCAAGCCTAATGCTGTTATGTTGCAACAGCGAAGATAAGTTATCCTCAATTGAGTTAGGACCCATTTAATGCCTTACAAAACCCAATTTCCCTTCTATGTGGTTTTTGTAGTAGTAATGGACCATTTCACATCACACTGCAATTTCTTTTTAGCACTGTTTTTTTCGGTGGCAGTTATATAAGCTGAGTGGTGTTTGTTTGCTGAGCTTTACCGAATGTTTGAAACTGATAAAGATGTTAAATTAACTCTGATTGGAAGCACTACAACTAGTGGGACAGTGCTGTCTTTAGAATTAACAGCCTTTCAGCAAGTTAGATCCTCTCAGCTGAAAAAAAAAGGAAAATAATGAAATCTGGAGAAATCGTGCTTAAGAAAAAAGAAAACAGTACAGAGGGGAACGAAAGATTGGAAGAAGGACTATCAATTTGAAGTTAGCAATAAAGGGAGGACTGTAATTGGCATAGAGTTTGCTGCTTGTTATTTTGCACTCATATAAATTTTTGGTGACATCTGCACTTTTTTTTTTCCTTTTCTGAGTTATGACTCATCCTGAGCAAAATCCCTGCATTACAAAACAATTAGATCAGAAGCCTCCGGTAATGCAGCAGGGATCCAATGCTCCGTACCTACTGCCGCGGTGAGAAATGGTGGGGGGAGTAAGAGTCTGAGAAGGAGGGGCGAAGGTTTTGAGAAGGAGGCAGAGCAGACAGGATCGCAAGAACAGGAGTATGAGTCACAGATCAACACGGCCACTTTACAGATACGAAAAGTTTTTTTCTCTGTCAGGAAAAAAAGTGCATTTTATCTCGGTTCACGTGTCTCTTTGTGGTCTTTGGATCAGCTCCGATGCAAATGTTTGTGTAGCGCGAGGCTGATGATGACTGGTCTGTTCGTTCAGGGGGAAAAAAAAAAGATGAAGCACAGTGTTACTTTGTGTTGTCTTCTCACTCGCTGCTCTCTTTCTTTCCCTGTTTTTGTGTTTCTTCTGATACCCAATAATCCGATGCATCAAAGGATATTTGATATGAATCACTGGTGTGTTCCAATCTAAATTTTGCTAATTCATTTCCCTCGTGGATCTCTTCATAAAGCCTCTTAAAATCATTGACTGATAATGAAGCTCATTAGTGCGGCTTCGTATTCTGTCCATTTTCCCCTCTGCAGCTTACTTAGTCTTGACAAGCAACACTAACAAGCAGCTGTGGGTCTCATTGAAGATTTCTTTGTATATAAAAATATCAAACTGGGGCTTATTATCTTTAGAGCACTGTAACACCGGGATTAGAACTAATATTCATCATTCAGTGGACTTCCTATAAATATTATTATTCGGTGGAATAAGGTTTCCAAAATGATACCTATCATGAAGTGTTTTCAAATGAAAGTGGATTATTTTTTTCAGCCTGTTTTATAAAATAAACATTTATATTTAGTCACCATGTGGTGAGAAATTCATCTTTTTTCGGGGCATATTATGACAGCTTTCAACTACAGAGGGTGACGCATTCATGTGGCTGATCAGTATAACATCCACATGGAATTACTTTGGCTGCACTAGGAGGGGTATTATCTGACTCACCATGCATAAATTCATTTAGGAAGTTATGATGGCTGCTTGTACATTTTAATAACTACTTCCAATCTGTTATTCCTCTGATGTTCATAGTAAAAAATGTCAGCATAGATCAAATCATAGGAAGGCAGAAATTGTTCAAGTCATGCAGCAGCATCAGGTTATCATGTAACTTGTTCTGAAACTGTGAAAAGTAGTTATTTTGATTAAATCAAACGTGTTCTCCACTTCGAGTGTAGTTTCTGTCTTGTCTGCTAGCAGCTAATGAATTCCTGCAGCATTCTGTGCTAATGAACGTCAGTGTGTCACAAGCTCCAGTGTAAAAGCTAATTAAATCTCATAGACATCTTTAACTAAATTGTGCATCGTAAAGTTGGTGTTTTTTTTCTCTGAGCTGTGTTGTGTCTTTGTTCGAGTTACAATGTTTCCTCTGATATTGTTAAACAGAACTGCCAATTACATCTGCTTTATGTCTCCAATATCACGATTTCATTACACAGATGCAAGATGTAATATGGATCTCCTGTCATATCCACGAATTTAGCCTTCAAGATTTGCCATACGTAGAGCAGCATTATTTTGAATGGTCAATCACTCCTCCATAATTAGATTTTTTCCTCAGTTTTGGCCAACATTCTCCCCCAGCCTGGTACTGGGCATTTGTCTGTGGTAATAATATAAAAACAATTCAATGGCTGCCGAGATTTAGTTTATGCCTTTCTCATTTTTAGTAAAAGAGATGGGCGGTAACAGAATCAATCCTATCATCTAATGCTATTTCTCCTCAGAACTGAGATTATGTAATATTATATAATAGTGGACATAACCAATATCTTTGACAAGGGAGCACTGAGATGCTCCACAAGCTAATAGCTGCTCATTACTCTGGGTTGTCTCCCATGTTTTCCCTCCTTGTGTGAAACTTGCTTTATAAAATGTTTTCTTTGAGTTAACTTTCCCTTTGTGTCTGCTTTTCCACACACACACACACACCATCTCACACAGTATTGCCAGTGACACTGCCATTTAATTGCCTTTTTCTAAAACCAATCGTGTGGTGTATTAGGTGTATAGGAGGAAGAAGACATGCAGCAGAAAACCTATTTATAGCGTCTCTGCAGGACGTGGGGGTGGAGAGACAAGCATGCGCAGTGCAACTTGCTTTTAATGGTGTATGAGCCGTCTTTGAATACAGGAGTCACCTTTTGGTCTAAGGGTTCGGTATGTTAGATGAAGGCAACGTGATAATAATGTGCCCCTATGCCTTTGTATTCTCCTCAGCCTTATATCCCCCTCCTCCTAGAGGCAGTGTGTTTATTAAGCTGTTTGGAGTATAAAACGAGCCACCAGTCAACTTAATACTCCAGTCAAATAGGGGAAGGTCCTAACAAAGTAAGCTGACCTAAACATGACTGGGAGCTCTTAACGCAGAGCACCAGAGAATAAACAAGGGGGAGGTTTGGATCAGAGTCGAGGGGGGACCCAGCTGGGAATGCTGGCAGGGAGCGAATTGGCACACGAACCGGAGCCTGGTGAGCAGGCAATGAAACCTGGCTCAGCCTCATCACAGTGAACATGGCTGGACCGAGGCGGAACACAGACACAATGACCGATCGAGGCCAGTTTCACAGCAGAGAATACGCTACCAAGATGATTGCAGCACCCTTGACTCTGAGGACGTTGAAAACAGAGTGGGTTCAGGCAAGGACAGGAGAGGTGTGAAGCGTGAGAGGAGTGCAAGGGGAGTAGGGACTGTGCCAGCATCCATCTCCTGAGACCTGAGTGAGAGTCAAGGTGGGGTTAGCCCTGGGTGCCAGGAGCCAACACCAACAAGAAAACCACCTGTGTTTTTGGACTGAGATTATTCTAGATGCTACACAAACTCAAAACCGCCTCTTCAGGCACAACCATATAACAAGACAGAACAGGCTGTGGCATCATGATATCTTAATTAAATCTTTTTTTTGACATTACATTATTATGCATTTTCGACATAATCTCAAAACTATTATTTCTTGTTCTGATGATGACTTTAGTTGTTTTTTTTTAATGGTGTATACTTCAAAAACCTCTATTCTGCTTTAATATTTGTGTGACTAAACAAATGCAACCATCTGTTGATCAGACCTGTCTAATAAATCTTTCAAACAAGTTTGCTTGAACCTCTGAACTTTCTACTACTGTTTGCAGAAGTCCAATTTTAAGGATGTATTTTCTAAAAAAAGAAAGGAGCCATGGTATTTGCATGAGGGCGCAAAAGCAGAGTTGTTAACCAAATCTGTTGCCTGAGGTCAGTAGTTCATGTTGCCTAATTAAAATTAAAGTAAGTTTTTTGCTGAGCTGTCGCTAGTTTACATGTTTTTGCACAAAAACAAATCCTGCAGCAGTTTAATTCTCACTGACAGAAATATGAGCTGTATATGTTGCTACAGCACAAGCGGCTGTGCTGCTGGGGAGTTTCTGATGGCTTCTATTTATACAAATCTTTGATGAGATACTAAAGTACTGTAAATATGAATACATTTGAATATTATCTACAATAGCAATCAGGAAAGTATACATGACAAAAACATGACAGCTGGTTGGGGGAGTATGTATGTGACTCACAGCCATAATTTATGGTACAGTTCCTTTGTTTGGAAAGGATAAAAAAGCAGCAAATGACGGGAATAGATTGATTTTTTTCAATCTAACTTCAGTAGAAAGGACTGATTTGTATGCATGCAGTTCAGGTAAGGCATTGGAAAACTCTGCAAAATGCAAAAGATTTCCTCAAAAGATTTGCCAGAATCCCCATCTTTATCTGCAAGTCATCTCTCTTGGAAATCAAAGAGTTTCCCTTGGATTTGTGTCAAGCGATGCAAGCGTCTTCATGTAAAATGTAGATATTTCTTGCATTGATGCCTTGCCAACTACAAACGACTTCTGGTGTAACCAAGAAAATCTGGATCCCCTAAGATACAGATGTGTATGTATGAGATAATGAGGATTCGGGGGGAGTAGGGGAGCATATAAGTGTTAGAAGATCTATTTTAGGCTGCATTAATTCCTGTTTTTAGACAAACACAATCATTGAAGAACCACTGTGAAAAAAACTGAGGTTTTCATCCATCCATTCATCTAAAAACAAAAATAAGAGTTAGCTTCTCTCAGAGCGATTTAATGCTCTATCTAAACAGTCTGCCAAAAAAATCGGTACATTTTGGAATGAATTACTGCCTTTAATTCATTCCGTTATAACCACATGATTTTTTTTCCAAAAGCAAAACGCCTCGCTGTTTCTCGACGTCGCTGCATTTTCTGTCTGCTTTAATTGAAGGGTTTCACGAAAACCGTTCACTCTCTCATACAGGTCAAGGCCGTGGCCTCGGCTGGACATTCTCCTCGACCCGCTGTGATGACTTGTGGCAGCATCATCTGCTGCAGCTCATTTTCTATTCCTCATCAAAGAGAAAACACCACGACAGCTGCAAGTCCATCCAAGACAAACACCCACCCACGCTCTCACACACATCCACACACACACTCACACTCTTCTCTATTAAACTAATCTTTGAGCAGAGAACGGGATTCATTAGTGAGACCAATGGCGTGCTGCTCACTAATGCTGATTTTCATGTCTCTTTGATACATCTCCCCTGTTATTCCACCTGACACTTCAACCCAGTAATTGTGATCTCTCAAGGTAATGAGAATGATATTAGGGTGACAAACACTATATTTCCCTCTGTCTATCAGCAAGGTGAGATAATAGAGAGTAATGTGCAACTACCTTTGTAACTTATTGACTTTTGAATTAATGGTAATAAATTTGATTAAAAGTTAAAATAAGCTGCACATGAACTCCGAGGAAAATGGGCGTTCATCCTTGGAGGCGCTCGGCCTGAGCCAGACACAAAGCCGCTTTAATCTGTTGCAGCACTTTCAATGGAGAACAATTTAGACATGCCTATAGAAAAATTTGTACAAGGGCTGCACAGAGTGAAAGATCGATAACAATTACAGGCCTTGATGCCTCTCTCACCTGATCAGTATAGACAGAAATTTTAAGAACCTAAATAGATCTCAGGAGGCTGTGTATTTACTAGGTGTGTCTCTTTCCCTGTTAATCTGGAGGAGTTTTTGTTGTCTTGTTAAGCAAATAAAGCTGTTAGCATCATAAGTCTCTCTAAGGTAACAGAGCAGGCATGTGAAGGAAGAAACTAAAGCAGTTTGAAAAGGTTATCTCAGGGAGTAAACAGCCTGATCAGAGCCGTGCTCTGGTATCACTGCTGAGTAACTGGAGCTAACATAGTGTTTTTCTCTAAGTGGATTTTATCTCCTTTGTGGTCCTGCTTGGTTTCCCTGACAGAAAGCTGGTGGATCTTTTTATACCACCCCTGAAGTAACACTAGAAACACCGCAGGGGCAGAATGACAGTGTAAATACAACACTGTGGGCATAAAGAGAAAGAAATTTCCCTTAGCAGATCAGGATTTCCCAAACTTTGTCTGAAATTCAAACTTTTTCTGTCACCAAGGTCAATAATAAACACTAAACCCACCGTATTAACACTGCAGGGCAATATGTAATAGCATATAAAACAACATATGACTGCTGTCTGTTATGTTTTCACTATACAATTTATGGGAAATTATTCAGACTGATCTACGGGACTAAAACTTATTCCTAAATCCAGCTCATACCTGCGTCCTCAAATGCAGAATATGTAATTTTTTTTTTTCATAATTTAATCACCTTTTTAATCCACTTGCAAAACACTAAAGCAGTGACTACGAATATTTTCACAAAACAATAATAGCTGGAGAAGGCATTATAACTCAGAATCAAAATACTTGTCCATTATTACTGTTTCTGTAGAAATTATAACAAAAATAGAAATAGAAAGTAAGAAAAACAGTATGTAAATTATCTACATTGCGATGCAATATGTAGAAAACAGAAAATGGATTAAAAATTATTCATTC
Source organism: Acanthurus lineatus (assembly GCA_029814665.1). Classification (NCBI taxonomy): domain Eukaryota; kingdom Metazoa; phylum Chordata; class Actinopteri; order Acanthuriformes; family Acanthuridae; genus Acanthurus; species Acanthurus lineatus. The sequence continues at coordinate 16,741,630 of JAPZDV010000004.1, read as the reverse complement.
GGGTGTAGGGTTATAGCCGCTGACAAGGCGGAAATGAAACCCAGGGCCAGTATATTGACTCAGACTGTCTGACACATGGGACTTGAGAAGTTTAAAGGCCACAGGCAAGGATGACCTCATGTAGCATTATGTGGCGGGTGGTTGGGAGATATTGTCCAAGATGACACATTATTTGAGCAGCATCCTTCCTTCCAAGACCACCTCCAGAGAGTCCAGCTCCACCCCCACAACGTCACTGTTGGCGTCTGCTAACCTTAATCTGATGCCTCAGCACACAACAGCAAAAAGGGAAGCACTGGCCACCACAGACTCATTAGTGAGACTCATTAAGCATAAAATAAACACAGTCCAACAGCCAGTCATAAATTATTTCATAAGCCTTAAGATAATCCACATGACTCCTGTGGGTTTCTGCTTTACAAACTGGGATGATGCTAATCAATTTACAATCAATTACAGGTTTTGCAAGAAGTTTCTACAAATTGTGTGAAAGAACCAACAGTGCTTTGGTTTTGCATTTTTGTTTTCAAACCATTAGAGCTAGGTCTGGTTTCTGATAAATGCACAAATTACCCCATTTAGAATCAGTGCAGAAACCTAAGCAGGTGAAACAGCATTTACAAGCTTGTGTGTTTGTATTATGTACACATTTTTGTTGATAAAGTTTAATTGCAATGACTGTGTTTGGGTCTTCCTTTGATTCACTGACTGTCAGTGATGATGGAGATGTCCATTTCATTTGAATACAAAACAATAGGTACCATTTGAGACTGCAACTGATGATTTAGCACCCAATTATCTCAGTTTACAGGCCAATAATCTGTGTATAATTCAATAAGTAGTTTTGTTTTTCTAAATTTTGTGGGCATTTGCACTTGTGTCAATTGTTTTAACAAAGCTCTGTAAGTGAGCATTAGCTCTGGCAGTAAAACTTTTCAACTAAAAAAAAATATATACAAAGCCTTGATGACGAAGTTAAAAACAAACATTTTTGGGCCACAATCTTTAAGGAGGCCATAAACATTAATTATTAAAAAGCATATAGAATTTTTCTTTTGAGAAAATAGTTAGACTTTGCTTTGAGCAGTTTTTTTGATACCAAACATCCCAAAAGCTCTTTGTGCACTTCCTACATTCACTATAATCAAACATCAAGAGATTATATTAGTGGGTCCAATGAAACTGAACACTGTAACACCAGTAATATTTCATCAAAGCATCAACAAATTTGCCCACACAAGGAAACAACAAATTTGCCCACACAGAGACATAAATAGACAGCTTGAGCATCACTGAATATGGGAATCCTCCATTTCCTGCACTCCCTCCAGTCTAACATTGGCAGCTGAACAATACATTGAAAAAAGAAAAGAAAAAAAAACTCAGCTCTTTCTAGCCATGTTGAATAAGGGTTTTTTTGTTTGCACTTTTCTATGTAAACATGGGAGCTTTACTCTGCTCTTTTTCAAGAACAGAATGTACTCAATGAATCCTATTTTTATTTCATGAGTCATATTTTTGGCTGTTTTTTTTTCTCCTTTAGCCTTTTTGCATTCTGTGCATGACTGTTGAATGTATATTTAAGATTTGTGTAGGCTATTGTGGATCTTATGTCATGCACTGTACAGCATGGGCATCATATAAATATGCATCCGTTTTAATGTTATGCAATAACACAACAATAAAACTGAATAGTAAGATTTTATGATAAGCAAGTTTTAATGTTATGCAATAACATAACAATTAAACTGAATATTAGAATTTTATGATATGCAAGTTTTAAATACAGTATGTCTTCTTAAATGCCACTCATTTTAAATTTAACAGTTTTTCATCACAAAAATTATATTGTTAGTAATGCAACACAACTGTATATTTTCATAACTTGGGCTTAAAGCGAAATAGAGGTTAGCTAGTAATAGCTAGTAACACATAATGTATTAATAGTAAATGATCTTAAAATTTGCATAAAACTGTAAGACAGGAAAGCTTCTTTCATGAATCTCTAGACTACAGCATTTAGGATGGATGATATTCTTTTCTGGGCCAAGTACAGGGTGTGAAGCTATTAGAAACTAGAGTTCAGATGGGCTCAGAATGGTTATTAATGGAAAGAACCAGGAAGAGATCAGCCTCGGAGGATGAGTCACACAGGCAGCGGCCCATCCCCTGAGGCCTCCACTGGGCAGTGCTTTATTACCTAAGCCTTCCAGTGGTTGGGTGGGATCTAAAGAGCTACAACAAACTGTGCTTTTTAAAGCTTTGCTGTGCCTGGTGTCTCTGCGCCTGCTTCTCAACTACTCAGTGTCCAACTCGCCAATAGCTTGTTTGCACAAGAGGCGTTGTTATAAATAAACATGTCTGGTGGAGGTGGCAAGAACAGAAGATAAAGAGGATGTGGTGGGAAAAATAACGAGGAAAATATTGCCGGTCATCTACCTTGAATGTTTTATCCAGGAAAATGTAAAACACGAAGAAGTATGAATTGCAGGAGAGACGTTTAGTCTTCTTTGGAATATCTATGGAAGATTTGCATTTTATTCTCAGGTCCTTAAAGGCTATGAATGTTTTGTTTTCCAAATGAATCAATTAGTTCAGACAAGTCTTTTATTGAGGGGAAAATAGCACTGACTTCAAGGACGAAAACATCTATCAGAATCAAGTCTCCTGAGAAAACACAACAAATACTTCAATAAGAATGAAGTTTGAAGGCTAAAGCAGTTTTAGTCTGGCACAAGTTGTCAGAAGACAAGCAAAAACAACCATTTTTGAAATTGTAGATTAACATCACAACCAAAAATAGAAATATTTTGGCCTGAATTGTCCCAGTGGATCAGACATTCCTCTTATGACGTGATTTTTGCATGAGACATTTTGTGTAAACATAAAATATAATATAATATAAAGCATAATATATGTGCTTTCTAAAGCAAAATTCATCATTTCAATGTGCCAAAAGTTACACATGAAGTTTTGAAGAGGGGGGACTTTAAAAGGTCTGTGTTGTGTTCAAATCCTTTGACTTACTGGAAAAGTCAGAGCTGTCCTTGAGACAGGCTTGACTTCCAGCTGCTACTCAGTGGCAAACGACAGAAAACAGGCATGCTTCAAAAACATACAGTACAATGACTGAAGGTCGCATGTTGAGCCATGCAGAGCTGCTTCCTCCAACCTAAACCGTAGCTCGCATGCTTTCTGCATTGTGTTGGCTATAAACATTTCTCAATCATTGCTTACACAATTAAATTCATATCATTATTATCAAGTTCATATTTCTATGATTTTAAAGCAGCAAATATACTACATGTTACCTGTTGCTTCCAAGTTTCCATTGAGAACAGAACAAAAAGCAGAGAGAGCAGATCGTACTAAGAAACTTTATAGTATATCTGGAAATTACTGGCCTTGGGTGTTTTGTGTGCTAGTTTGTGTTAATTTATGAAGGTAGCAACATAAATTTAAATTAGGTTAACAATAAATTTTGCCTGCATCTTGTATAATATAATATAGTATAATATAGTATAATATATATAACCAAAGGCCTTTTGGGCTGCTGGGGGTCTGTGGCTCCGGGGCAGTTGTACTCTTTGCCTGGTTGGTAATCCAGCCTTGTCAATATCCCAACCCTGCTGTGCTCTCCTGTTTGAGACTGGCATGTACTTAGCAAGATATAGCCTTACTTAAGGTGACTGGTTGTGTGTGCACTGTCAAGAAATGTCAATGTGTATTGAAATTTCCCAATTTTATATTGTGGATTTTTTTTCTGAGGTAAGTATCCCAGATCCCCAGTGTGCAGAAATAGATACATGCACATTGTGAAGCAAGACTTTCCTGAAAACAGCAAACTTTTCTAAAACAAAAAAGATATGAATTCAAGACCCCTCAGGTTCATTTCACACATGCCATCAGCAGCTAAACAAAATTTCCTGACCATCAAATGTCCCTGCTATCTGACCTAATACGTCCACCTGAGGATCATGAGACGATTTCAAACACAAGAGCTCAGCAGATTTATTCGACCTCATTGAACTGCACTGGACTTGTGGTATGGTTGTTCCTGTTATCGGTCCAACAGCGCAGCTGTGAGAAACTGGCAGAAGCTGCTACCTATTCGCCTCTTTTCGGCTGAGCATAACACTGCGCTGACACATCAGTTGGACCAATTAGCTTTTTCTGTCACTCTGCTGTCACACCCTGGCTGAGCTTACTGTAACGCAGGCTCCATGTTACAGCCAGACACTAGAATAGACCTTGTAGGATGCTGTATTGCCACCAAGGTTGAATCCAAACCCACAACCTGTTTCCATGGGAAGTAGAAATTGCTTAAACTGAATTAACTGTGTGTTACCGGGCAACATGCTAAACATTACAGTAATCTAACCACAAAAAGGATGAGTGTACTCATCAACAGTTACCGAAAAACACCATCATTTTATATACTAGGCATGCATCTCATTATTGATCTCCTTTCCCATTAACTTATGAGTCTATTAAATGTCAGAGAATAGTGATAGTGAGACAAATGCTCAACACAATTTCTCAGGGTCCAGGTTGATGTCTTCAAACTGTTTGTCTTGTCAGAGTAAAGTAACAAATACAATTTGAACTTTGCCAAAGGTAACAAAGTTGTGAAGAAAACTGTGGGAAAGACCTGCTGTTTCTCTGAATCAACCCCAGGAAAACCTCACAAAACAATCAGTTTCAAACAACAAGTGAGTCAAAGAAAAAAGATGAGTGGGAAAGATGTATTCTTTCGCATCTCCTCCTCTGCAGGTGAATCGCTGCTATCTTTCTCATACTCCCTTTATTCAATTACATCCTGCCTGTTTCAAACCAAATTCAATTTGAAGAGATTTCCCATATTTCCACACTCTCATTCACAAATTTTTTACATCACCATACCTGTCCAAAGAGCCTTCTTCCTGCGTTCTTTGAACAGAATAAGGTTTTGGATGTGTTCTTTGAATTAGTTTCATATTCATAGGTTGGTCAACCTCTCAAACTGAACATTTATCAGAATATTGTGCAACCTTCCACCATAATGACCTTCAGATTGTCTCAGTTCACCTGGGTGGGCTCCTTGGCATCTCATAAGGATCAGCATTTTATGAAGATGCCACCCTGATGACAAAATCAAAAAAGTTTCTCTGAAGCTTTTAAGTGATTCTTTGTAATGATTTTTATTGTGCAAACAAAACAGTCATCTCTCCCAGTAGACTCAGTCTGAACGAACGAAATGTCAGAAGCTGCGCACCATTTCAAACATAAGGAGTTTTATCTCCATGATAAACAATAGCGGATGTCACCAGCTTTACCTTTCCATTGTGCCCTCATTTGTCCTCTTTGTGTGTGAGCAGTTGTTTTTTGAGGTTTGTTGTGTAGACAGCCCTCATGTTAGCCTCTGACGCAGCAAGAACAACACAAATAACAACAAAAAATGAATAAAACATGAGAGTGAACCAACCTGGGACCAAAGGCAGAGGTTTGAAGCGCATTCAGCAGCAAAAAGTGCTTCAAAGTAATTGGGTCGGGGTGAAGGTACACTGGGGGAGGGGCTAAAAGCTAAGGAAGCTGTTGAATTTATGTAATGACAGACACGGCCAAACCAGAAAGACCACTACAATACAAAATACACTGCACTGGTGACACATAGTGCAACTTTGACTTCTAGATTTAACAAAGTTGATATTAAATTTTTATGTGTTTGCCTTGCAGCCTCACAGAGGGATGCTGGGTATAAAACACATCCTCAAGGTCCAATTTGAATTACAAATCTGCCTGCAAGCCTTTTTGTATTATCCAAGAATCTTTAAATATTTAGCAACAAAGGATGCTCATTGTTCTGACATGAGGACATTTTATAACAGCAATGTTGCTGTTTGTTTGCAATATAAAGTCATGACCCAGATACAAAAACTGGTACCAAACATCTTCTTCCCCATCTGGAAAGTCCAGGACCAGATGTTTAAAACAATTCATATGCATGATGTGTATGCATAAATACAATCTGCTAAACATGAAACAATTTATAAAATTAACTTTTCACAGTAACAAAAAATGAGTCTTTTCAGTTGATCATCTTTGGTTGATGGTTGTAGCACTTGTTGTGTGATAAAAAGACCTACAGCCCACCTTCCAGCTCAACTGTTACGTATCACCCACTTTCACAGCCACTATTCATGCTCGAGTTCTTAAGAATCCATGTGATACTACTAAAAACAGTGGAGGCAAGTTAAAATACACTATTGGAGATCCACAGGGGCAGACTCACACCGGGAAATCAAAAACCATGGAAACATATCCACATGGGGCAATCGAATGCCATGGAAACAAATCTATGTGAGACTACGCAGATTCCAGCCGGGTTTGGAAGTTTACAAGCAGTCAAGGTGAGATTCCTCCTGGGAGCTGCCGGCTGAGCAGAAAGCCGGAGAAAAATACGATCTGCTTTATCACCAACTTCACACACTGGTTCACTGAAAGATCTATAGAGCACACTGGCACCTCACACAGCAATGCCTATAAGAGGGACATGAGGAAAGGTTCGATATTAATACTGGGATAAAATGTGGTATTTGCAAGTTTTTTGAAATGTGTCATCACCGCAGACTGTTGTGTTTTTACCAAATATCCAAAATCCCTGCAGACAAAGCAAGGTCAGAAGGACAGAAAAAATCATAATGGAGCCACAAACAACAGCTTTAGGGCATCATGGCATCCATGTTTATGCATAGTTGTATGTATTGAGCTGACTAACCTTTTAGATGTTCCATGTGTACAACATAAAACTAAAACAATATTACAATATTGCAAGACATAAAAGCTTAACTAACGTATGTTAGTGAAAAATTCTTTAAAGGATTATTCATTTACAGGAAAAAAAAATTAGACTTTGCTGAGTGTAGTTAGCTCAATGCCTGATGTGATTGATTTTGCTGGTTAATTTATGACCTCTGGGGCTCAAACTTTCACTTATAGAACATTTTGGGTCTTGCAGCCTGGGTGCATTGCACCAGTGTGTTGGTGTCACAGCAGATTCGAGCGATGCGATACGTGATATCACAGAGCCTCTTTCCCAGTACCTTGCCAAGACTGTGAGTGGGCTAAAGCTGAAAATAGAAAGGCATTTATAGGGGGGGTCAGATTTCCAATAATAGCAGCACTCCACAGAGTATAAAGTCTTTCATCATGGCATCGCAACTTAAATCTTCTCTCAAATATTTCTGAATCCCAGTAACACTAGCTTGTATTAGGAGAAGTTTTTGGGTCTGTGAAGTAGTGAAACATTTCTTTGGGATGAGACATCGTTTAAGAAAGTGACTCAGATTTTCTTAACAAAGTGTAGATCAAAAAGCATCTGATACATTTACCCTTCTGCTCATCTGGCATAACTTTATACCTTGCACTGATTAAAATGTAAAAACTAGTCATGACTAAGTGTTACTGATGGTAGGTTTGTAATTATTAAACTATCTGTCAAGTGACAGGAAAAAGTCTCCAACTTTTTGGATTACTGATCTTTTAAGTCCCTTTCTCCTAAATATTTCATACATTATTTGGTTCAAGCTTCTTGTTCTTGAGGATTTCCTTTTATCTCTGCCTTAGTTAACAGTAAACTTAATCATTTTGGCAGCACGCCTTTTGAAGACTTTATCTTGGGCTTTAAGAAAATGACTTTTTTAGCAATTTTTGGCACATGATGGTTGGTCCACCACTTTGGTCCAGACGAAATTATCTGGAGAACCATGAATCTTTGAACAGTTGCTTACTATCCCCAGAGGATTAATCCTGTTTTACTCTGAAGAGTCCTTGGGAATGACTTGGCAGGTCAAAATCTTGAGCCACCCTGAGGTTGACATACAATTATTGGAAGGATAGTATGTCTGAATGTCTACTTTATCGTCAGGTAAAATTTTGAATTCGTCTAACTTGCTCCAAGCACATTTGCCAGGATTTAAAGTAGTTTGCTGCATTGCTTTGGTCTGCAGAACAGCCCTCTGCATTGCCCGGTTGTGTATAGAATGACAATGGACTGTTGCATACAATTCAGCTTTAAATGCTGTCCATGAATCTGTAGTCAGTGACAGTTTTTTAACACTCAGAGTGCGCAGCTCATTTACATTATCATTATATAGTTTCTGTAGTTTGTTGGTAATGTTGTTTCATAGGGTGAAGCATGTTTTCATCTATCATTTAAATTGTTCGCTTTGCACGTTGATCATCACTGACTTTGTCTGGTGTCGATCAGCGGATAGGTCCCCTCCATCTACTTGATGCCTTTTTCTATAGGTTTTGGTACTTTAGTTACATTACCAAGACACCTTCATTCAAAATAAAGAAATTAACAACAAAATAAAAATAGTTTGCAAACGTTATAAACATGTAAATGTGCTGGGTGACTTTAGATGTAGAGAAATAGACTCTGATGAGCACTTCATGCTGGTTTCATTTTGAAAAAAAAAGTCAGAGTGCAAACAGAGACCCTCCTCTGCCCCGAGTGGGCAGTGATCAGGATTGATAATAAAAAATACATTGACATGCAAGTCAAAGTATGATGTTGCTGGGCAACACACTCCAGTGGGTTGATTTCATATTTTGGAATTCATATCTAATACTTTTTATTCTACAGCCATTATTCTGCTCAGCTATTCTACATGTACCCTACAGTATTGTTATAAAACAAATGCATAATTTACATGTGCATGTTAAAACAAAAAGTGTCTATGGTTTGAGACTGAGTTTGAGGTTTTTAGTCAGACTTGCATGCAGAGACGCCCTTGGCTGAGTGAGCTACAAAACCTGAGTTCCTTACTATTGAAATAAGTGGCAATTCAATTAGTACAAAACAGCTCCGGTTGTCAGGCAACACCAAGGACACACCATTCTTCTACACTGAGGCATTCAGCAGTTTCGTAAACTGTAATGACATAAAAGGAAAATCACAGCTAAGGATAATTACAAACCTTGTGAAAAGCTTGGATGAATTGAGGTCCTCACCCACATCCTGTATTATTGATTCAGTTAATTGATGTGGCAAGATATGACTTTTGGTTTGATAGAATCACCTCCATGAACACTAAGGACTAAATCATGAGGTGTTCAAGCCGTGAATATATTCAGAAAATATTCTATATTCTATCACAGTATCTGCACAGCCTGTAGCAGACATAAATTAGTCAAAAGGTCGAGTTCACAGACAATATCCCATTTCACAGAGTAAAACAATAAAAAGACTGTGTTACGCCAATGGAGGACTAATTCCTGGCAAGGTCAAAACACAAGGCTTTTCATTTAAGTTAAAATTAAAAAAATATAGCCGACATCTTATAGAAAGTTCCAGAAAACTCCCCCACAGCAGAAACTAATTTTGTTAGTCGGTGTATGACAAGGCCTTTTTATGCAATGTTTTTTATTGCACAATAATTCACATGTAATATGAATCTTTTTTTGCAAACCCTGCTGCAAACTAATAGCAATTTTTATATACAATCCATCCCTGTGGCCACTTATCCAGGGTCACAGAGTGTTGGAGCCAGTCCCAGCATGCACTTGGAGAGAAGACAGGCTTACCCTTGACAAGTGCATTAGTCAATCATGTTTCAGGACATTTCTGTAGTAGACCAAAAATCTGTCTTTAAAGGTATATCTCAATGAAGGATTTGGCATTTCTGCTTTATTTGTACTTCAGACGGCTGGAAACAGGAGAGGCAGAGATAGAGAAAGACGGAGAGGATGACATGCAACAAATGGCCTTGGGCTGAATTCAGACCAGGGCTCTATACACGATATGCCTTCCACCAAGTAAGCTACCAGGTGGTCCCTTAATCTACAATTTAATAAAATCCTTAACTCTCTGTAAGCATGCATCGGATTGAATCAAATGTTTTCTGTTTCTTTACGTAGTTTTTTTCCTCTTACTTCTTGCTGTATCTATATCATCAATACAGATGCCAGTGGTGAGTTGTATTTTGACAACAGTGCAACTGTACACATCTTGCTTTATTTTGTGAGCTTATAAGGAATCTGTGGCATGTTTATAAAGCAAAAAAAAAACATTTAATGCTTAAATTTACATGCCACAAAGGGCACACAAATAAAAAAATTAAAGGAAAAAATAACTGAAAATATTGTTTTGCAGAATGGATTTTTCATAGTGAGTTGAGTTAGAAACTGTTAATGCTACGACAGCATTATTTAACTCAACAGCCTACTCTAAAAACTGATTGTTCTTAGATGACTTAGAAGCTGTAATAGATTACTTTAAAAAATTAACCCAACTTACATTTAAAAAGTTACACAACAGAGCCGTGATAAAATGCAACAGACCAGGAAAAAGTTTGCATTTCTGTGTGCTGCCGCTGCCGCTGTACTGTCACTCAAATATAAAAACACTTTTACCCATGAGAGGATTCACTCCATAAGGAGTGAACATTGCCACCAAATTCCCAGACGTGAAAAAATAAAAAATGCATTTGCACATCGAACCCTGTAGTTCCAATGAGCTCCTGGCACCAAATTCAGTACTGTCATTCTGTTTGCATGTAATTAATAAAAGTTCCTGCATCAACACCTTGTCAACACTTTCTGAAACATCACCTGAGGTTCGCGGGTGGCTCAAACCTCTTGGGTAAGACAGATGGAAAAATCTAGAACAGAATGACTGACTGTGTGCAGGTATATCTTCACTGCTCCTAAATAATGATGGCATCCAAAGTGGTAGAAGCATAACAAACCGTTGCATTCCAACACGTGTAAATGACAACAAAACACATTTTTTGGTACAGGGGATGATATTCACGAGTGTTTCACTGTTTGCAACAATGATGTTGGACAATATAACCAAAAAAAATCACCCAGCTTCAGCCAAACATCCAGTCAACCAGGAAGAATTGCCCAGGGAAGAGCCTGTAGACTAATGGCAGAACAGCCCAACCTAAAACAGAATCACCCTACAGGACTGAAGTATTACCCTGCTCTTGGTTAAATGAATCTCTTCGCACCATATACATTATTTTACAGCAACTAGGACATGTACTGAAACTAAAGTAAAGAATGGCAAGACAAATTCCAACATCAAAATAGATTAAAAGTATGTTTCCAAACTACTTTAAAACATTATAATAAAAAAACTCAAGAATACAAGACAGTGTCTCCACTGCATCAGAAAAATAAAGAAAAGAGAGCCCTGATAAACACGACCGTCAACACCTGCTATAGTTGTCGCTTTGTGTTCAAGGTTACGTTCAGTCATTAAGTAATATGGCTATTTTATTCCCAAACATTGTAGACTACATACTTTATTAGCAAGCGTAAACAAAACAAAAAAAAATAAATTTGGTTTAATCTGGCCAGCCACTTGATTGTTTCATTAAATCAGCAGGGATTCCACTCTATTGCGATTAGCCATGCCATCGTTCCAGTGGATCATCCTATTCCTCTCCTCCTCTCCCACTAACGCAGCCACTCATGAATAAAACACTGAGCAATATACAGTAGGTGGTCATGCAATTACAAAGCACAATAACACAACCTGCAGTTATGAGTAATGTCTTCTCAACTTTTCATGAGTCCTCCTAACTCCCTTTTCTCTCGACAACAGCACAAAGACATGTTGAGGCGAAACAGACCTCCACACACATTTACCATCTGATCCTTCTGACACTGCACTTACAGTTACAAAACATTGCCAGGTACAGGAAAAAATCTTACTTCAGAGATTTAAGTGTAAGTCACACATTAACAGTAACTTACAGTATATACACAGAAACATTTATGTGACTTTTTTAACCAATGAAAAAGGGACACTGTCTTGACCCTTTTACAACCTGTTAAATTCCAAGAGTTGGTTCCTCTCTTCTAATTAGTCCATTTCAGTGCTGGCAAAGTTCAATATGTCGTGTAAATCTACAGAGAAATAAACCAACATGTTGACTCAAGATTGAAAATGATTTTCATCCATCTTCTCCCTTTAGCTCTATAGATGGCCGTGAAGTTATTCTATCATCAGCCAGTCCAACAAACTGAAATATTTTAACAACTATTATGATAGATTGCCATGAAAGTTGGTATGAATATAAATGTCCACCCCATGATCAACTTTAATAACTTAAGTAATCCCTTGGTTTTTCTTCTGACAAAATTAGAGGGCCGAAGTTCATTTTGTCCAAAACTTTGGTTGACCTTTAAATTTTTGGCTTCTTATTACATAGCATGTGGTAGCTATCATTATTTTGTAAAAGCTAATGGTGTAAAAGCATAATAACAAAGTTGTCCATTGCCTCCATTATCACTATTTCTGGCTAGGAGAGAAACAATTGAAGCTTTGTTCTGTTGTCAGATATTCAGCCATATAGCTGAAATCTGTCAAAGCTTTGTCTTTGTGTATGTTTCCACATGCATGTTATTTATCATGCAGGTTGAGTCAAATCAAACAGTCACAATGGCAACAACTATCACGCTACTGTGTCTTTGAACCATCTGTCATCTCTCCACTTATAACAATGTGATTGTTGCAGTGCAGCATGCTAATGAGGGTAGCTCACGTTTGCTGACTGCACAACACGTATGCTTGACAAATCATATCACACAGCTCTGTTAAAAGCTCCTGAACTTCAGCTTTGCCATCACCAATTGTGATAAGTGACAAGTTTATCATGAGCCAGTCATGATGGCGCTAAGGGTGATGTGACAACAGGTGTGTATGTGCGCATGTGTGCATGTGTGTGTGTGCCACAAGCAAGGTTATCAACAGTTTTGTTCATATGTGAAAAGAGTGAGATAACTCAAATAGATTGTTGATTCACTGTTAATTAAAGTATGTTTGAGAAACGTAAGCTCTAAATTTTGTCACAAAAATCTAACAGGAACACAGCTGCAGCACATTTTGTGAAACTGAACTTTTATCCAGAGTTACAGACTGTCATCTTTGCAGGTGGTTTAACAGGGTTGCATCTACTATTAAAGTGAAACACTCACTGAAGCACATTATTTAAATGTTTTAATGATTTGATCATTTGAAGGTTAGGGTAAAAACTAATTAAATTCAATCAACAGCAATGAACTTCAATTATCATTTTCATCAAATTCTTTGATTTGACTGAATATTGGGTCAAAAACATTTTTTAGGGGCATATTCAGTCCAAAAAGCAGAGACTTACTTAATCAGTAAACTGCTATTTTCATTAAGTTTTAATAACTCTATAGTTGAGGATCAAAGAGTTTTGCATAATTAGTTTTAATTTTGATAAATTATTTCTAAAAGAAATGATGCTCAGTTTGTTTTGACACCTTTGAAACAGGCTGTTTTGGCAAGTACTCTTTTAAAAGTGACAATTTTCATTTTCTCATAAAAAGGAATATGTCAGAATGTTTCTTTTTCTGTAAAGTATTGTCTTTAATTATCACATTATAATGAGATACTTTTATTTGTAACCTGCAAGAATAATTTAGCCTCATGCAGGCTGTTAAGCAGACTGGAGTTTTGTTGTTTTTCTTTCACTTTTGTTATTTCACATTGTCATTTTAAAAGACACACTTGTACAAGTTTAAATAATTAAAAAAAAATAGTTGGCAGCTTTTTCTGCTTTTTATTGCATTTCATTTCTTTTTATTTTTGGTGCAGCTCAATTTTTTTTTCAAACTAGATAACTTTAAATGAACAAAAATGTGTCATTTACTATTTATTTGATAAATTCATTGTATTTTCGGATATCACAGCAGCACCAGTTTGTGAAAATGCCAATAATCGTAACTGTAACATGTTTTGGCTAGAATGTTTATACTGTGACAATACGACTGGTTCCTACAAATTTGTGCAATTTTTTACTCTCCCAGGAAAGCAATTTTTCTAAGGCTAACTGCTTTACAAAAGTTGTTAAATCCCCCAACTGTAATCCTAAGAAAGAAATTTAAAACCACTATTTTATAACACAGGGACTGATCCTGCCAGCAGGGCTCGTCACGATCTGAACGACTCAACAGATTTCAAGGTGATAGTGCTCGCTGGAGGAAGTCAAGTATTTTTTATCCTTAATTAAAAAAGGAGAGTTGATGAAAAAGTAATGAATTTGTTTCATCATATGTTCTCTACAAAAGATGTCAATGTCAGACTCGTGTTCTGTCAACAAGAGCAACAGGTAAACAGCGAGTTCATTTTTGGAAAGTTTCATGTTTGCTGCTGCAACTGATTGTATTTCTGTTCCAGCCTTTAAATAGAGCCGAGACGAACATACAGATCTGCGCAAGGAATATTTCTGTCATGTGACTAACGGCCTCCAAACCCCCACTTCCTGTGGTAACCATGATATGTCGCCATGTACGCAAGCAGCTCGTAGTGAAACGCGTGCCATTAAAAGCCCCTGTCAAACACACTCGGGAGCAATAGAGAATAGTGACGGCTGCTGTAGTCAATGAGTCAGTCAGTCGGTCGTAAATGATGGGATGAAACGCTCAGGTGCGGTGTTGGAAAGGCTGAAGGGGAAAAAATCCATGGACAACCTCGTGTCCCTGTGCTTTGTAACAGCGGTGGGATTCATTAACCCAGTCTAATAAGAACTAATAAAGTTGGTTTGCTTTGTTTGGTATTGATTTTTTTTTTTTTTGCTTCTTGATGACCAAAACAGCAGCCCTCAGAGGGGTGGTTAGATCCATATGTTGGTTCATATGTCTGTCACAGCCTTAGAGGCTTTCATTGGTTTCTCATGGTGAGTTATTGAATGTGATGTGCGAGGCTTTTATTAAGGCACCTGTGTGTTTGGGGAAACGTCGTCTCAATTGACCTCTGATAAGTTGAAGTTATTAAAACAGTCACTCCTCACCTTTTTTTCTCACCGACCTCTTCCCTTCTGTCCCCTACTTCCCTTGCAGTAGCACACCTACTTGATCACATTCTTTCTCTTTTGACAGTTCCCTCCTACTTGCTCTCATTCTTCATTATTACACTTCTCTAACTCTATCTCTCACCATCCCTCTCTCCTGCTACCCACTACCCACACTCTCCCCTGGGTGTTTTCTAACTCTCTGTAACCTGCTTTCGGCTCATTCTCTATCCACTGTCCTGTCAATTTACCTGTCTTTTGTTACCTGAACTTGCCAACGCCTTGCAACAAGGGATCGTTTCCCTGGGTATTGTGACAGCAGAAGTGAACACTTGTCATATTACTTTTGTGACAGAGTGGCTCTTTCGGGCTCAGAAGTGTCTAGGCTTGGTTGTCTTTGTTCTGTTTCCCATGGTGTCCGCTGTCCAATTCCAAAGACTGCCTGAATTCAAAACACACACCTGTATACACAAAGAGCAACAGCATGCTCCTGGAGACTATCAGCGCAGTCTTATACTTTCGTCTATTTATTGTTTTGGAGCTGCATCATCACCATGACTGGACAAAGAAATATCATATGCTTCACGTGCACCGCCAAGAATTAAACTTAAGAGGCTTAGCAAGTCATTGGAAGAGACGTGACTCAGACAAACTGGACTAGCTTTGTAGAGGAGGAAAAAAAAACAAAAATAATTGTTGTGGGTCTTCATATTTTCAGGAAAGGTTACAGAAATACTCAGAAGGTTTCTATTTAGAGAGAAAAACACTGCAGTCAAACATAACCACTGAAGGGTTACAAAGCACCAAACCTAATAGATGCATTAAGTGCGCTATTAACTGGATCCAAATATAGTTGGGAGGCATCATGTTGCCCAAATTATTAATGCTTCTCCATGTGTAAGCAGATATGTAAAGGGAACTGAGTGTGCTACTGTTTTAGAGGCAGAAAAGAATTAGATTAAACTCACCAAGTGTATTGTTCTGCTTAAGAGTGAGCTCTAGTGGCAACATGCTGAACCACAAAATGGAAACAATAAAGTGCCATGCTGTATATTGAATCTGTTTGCCTTTGTTTCTAAAACTGCATGAATCACTATGTTGGTATCAAAGCATTTCTGACATGAAAAAAAATCCACTATTCCATAACAAGAAATACAGCATGCCTTTCAAATACAAGTTTTAGAAATCAAGGCATCACTCTATCATGTTAAGTGTTTTTTTTTCAAAGCGCTCAAGCTGGATGAACAGAAGAAAACTACACAGCAGTGTTTTGATATCTCACACATGTACACTCATGAGGAAGATGCCCTCAGAGAGAGAGAAAGAGAGGCAACCTGCTGACAAGAGCATGTCACTTCAAAAAGTGCAGCTATACCAGCAAGCGCAAAATTCTAATGTGTTGACGAATTTGTGGTTCTATGTTCTATGGACTCAGAAATTCTGTTGGGAAAAAAGAAAAAGCTATGTACGTTTGGGGTCTAGCATTGTGAACACAGAGGAGCACTGGTCAAATGAGAGACTAGCCTCCAAATACATCCAGGTTTCCTATTTTTATCCTTTTCCTGATTGACGGACTAGATTGAAAGAAGAATGTCCTTCCTTTGATCCAGAATTAATGCACAAAAAGCGAAATTCAGTTCTCTCGACATTATTTCATAACGTAATTCTAATGAAAAGAAGAAGTCAAAACTCAACTGTGAGGCTGCTTTCTACTGCTGCAGATATAAAGTCACTGAAATGGCAAAGCGCTCGACTTATTTTGTTACTTTTAAATAACTGATTAGGCTAATTAATGCTGTTAACTTTTCAAAACAGTAAGGCTGAGGATCCCTAATCTTAACTGCCAGTTATGTTTCATACACAAGAGAATGGTTTTGCCCAAAATTTACTAGAATAAGAGGTTGAAATTTTTTTTCCTCATTCAAAAATCAGTGTTTAAGATAATTTTGAATCAAATCAAAACACTAGAAAAAAGTAATCTGATTTACACCCCTATCTGTTACTGTGACATTTCTAACATTACATCGAGCAATACATAAAATAAAATACAATACAATACTGTTCACATACTCCAGCTCACAGCTAACATACGGATATGAGGTACATCTCAGAGTCATGTTGGCTCTTGTAAACTGTTTTTTTCTGGTATAAAGAGCTTTTTCTCGTCGTTAGTTTATGGGCCTGTAAAAAAGTTGCATAGTGCACCTTCAAGGTTGCTTAAGTTGGGAAAAACTGCCACCCTTTCACACATAAAGTAAAATTCACTGCCTTCCTCAACACAAAGCAAACACTTTATTCTCTGACAATAAACATAAAAACATCCAGCAACCAGAAAACACTCATTCAAAATGACTTGAAGAGGAATTCTGGTAAAGGAAATGGTACTTTAATGGCTCTCGCAAAGTGCTTAGGAGATCACAATCTTCCAAAACAAAACAATAATCTGCAGTGTGGGAGCCTGGAGATTTCACTAATGAGGAGAGATAGGCAGATAAACTATTGACTTATATTACAGTCGCAGCTGAAAGCCCTTTAATTGCTTTCACTTGGCGAAGACACTGGCTTCAATAACCAAGTGTGACATAAATTATGATATGAATTCTGCGCGGCGGCCTGTTCATGTTAAGAGAGAGTCAGGAGCAACACTTGATGATCCATATAAATAAGTTTATCTATGGTACATTTAGGTACTTAAATGCTAGGACTAACTAATGGCTAACTTCTTAGTAATTAGTTATAAATCAGAATGAATGAAATAATGCAAAAAATATCACACACCACCTCAACTTTGACTTGCTGTGTCTCTTGGCTGTAAGAATATGGAGCTTTTCCCTTTGTATTACTTTGATTGAAAACAATTCAACAATAAATCTCATGCTGATGCGCTGCTTTATTTGAAAGCAAAGCTATTCTATCGCACCTTTAGAGGATGGTTCATGCCTACATATCATTGTGAATGCTGGGCTCTCTCGCTCCCTCTGTGTCTCTCTTGACACACTGCCTCTGCAAAAACCCTGTTTATTATTCATGTTTATCATCACACCATCCACTGTTTGCTACCAGTTTCATGGATGGACTGGCAGCAATTTAGAGTTGCTACATGAAACCCCGCTTTACCGTCAACACTGAAACGGATCCCACTTAGTTTAACACAGCCAACCACATTAATGTGTGCTCGCAGAAAGGCACACACACACACATTTATTCCAACTGCAACTGCAACCACCCACACACCAAACATTCACATACAGAACAAACACACATACACACATCAGTTCTGGGAAATGCCTGTCAGATCACCATTTGAGTTCATATGTTTTCTTAACACAATGGGCTCCGGCTTCTCAAATCCAGCAATAATTCGACACAGCAGAGGGAAGAGAATTAAAAAATATTACTGCCATAACTGCAAATCTACTGAGATGATAGATAATTACCTCAAAATGACTTCCTTTCTCATTCAACACCTACTGAGGGTCTTAACCCTCTTTTCTGGTTGCTGATATTGCACATGAAGGGATTTTAAAATTGGGATGTGCACATTCTGTAGATTCCCATTTTAACTTCATTTTTTTGAACATTCCGTAAGCTACACACAAGTATCTGTCTCAAAGTTTTATGGCCAGTCATCGTAAACTTTTAGCTATCTTCTTCATTTAGAACAGACTTCTTTGATTAAAACAAAGCTACAAAGTACAAACTTTTTAATGAGATGCAGCGGCACGAGAAAGTCAAGGTCCAGGCCAGGATTCAAACATAATCAAAAGCAGCCCCACATAATGACAAAAGCCAAATGCAGAACAGGGGACATATTTCATTCTGACATTGATGAGGAGCAGTCTATACACAATGACTAACAGGATGTGACAAGAGCATGAGCTCATAAGATTTGATATTTTCAAACATGGATAGAGAAATAGTCCAACGAACTTGACTAACGACTTTTTGACAAACGTTCACATCATCCATCTTCAGTCAAATATTTTTTATAGCAAATCATCAAGAATCTAACTCATCCTTTTCAAATCTTGGGGTCAGGACTCCACATCAATCCCAAAAGCCAGTCAGGTCTCAAGAACATTGTAAAAATAAAAAAGATGTTATGTTTTTACAAATAGAAAACCTGTTAATATAAACAAAAAGCCTTATTTATGCTTCATAACACTTGAAATGTATGAACTCTCACATCACAACAACTAAATCTGTATGAATCCTTTCAGGCTGCATGAGGACCAACCTCTGCATGATGACCTGCCTCTGCCAGGAAAACGTATTCTAGCTCAAGTGTCATCATCACTGTCATCCTCAACATCATCTTCATCCTCCTCATCATCATCATAGAATATAAAGGAGTGATAACAGCATCAAGCTTTTCGAAACAAAGTAGTGCTGTCAAAGATATGGCAGCAGCTATAGCTGTAACCCACACTTGACCAATCATGCTGCTGCTTGAGAGCTTAAAATAACCTGAGTAAATGGGTTGACCCTTTATGCTGCATGGTTTAATCACAATGCTGCCTCTCACTATTCTCTTCTACAACAGGAAGCAAAATATCCCACACACTGTCTCTGTTGAGCTTTCAGTCATTTCTTAGTGGAAGGCAAAAGGTAAATCTATTCAGTGAAAAGACATTTAAATTGATCATATCAAGTCAAATTAAAAACACTGGTCATGGTCAATAAGTGAAAGGATGTTTTCACAGTGTACAGAAATCCTGTTATATGACTGCTTTAAGCCAGAGCACATCCAGTCCCTGAACAGGGAACCAGCATCACACTTTTAAAATGATCCTCTGGAGGGGAGTGATTTCATTTTCTACCTCACACATTTATTTCATCATGATGAACTAAGAGTTCATGTTACACCTAGTTAATGCCAATAGCACCGGCCCAACATCCCACGATTCTACCTGCAATTACAATTCACTGCACACCAGCCCACCCAGAACAAAATGAGAGCCTGTAATTCCTAACAAGGACTAAGTGTCTTACCAGACATCCTCTGATTCTGAGGACTTATCCACCCATCATCCCTTCATCTATTTCTCTTCTTCCCTGTCTGCTTATCAAATGGCATTACGGCAGCATGTCTGAGGCCACGAAACGCTCGCACTCCACAGAGGAGTGTTAAATCAGACCACTTTCTATAACTCGCCTGACAGGAAATGAGATGGTGTCATGATGAATGTGGTTGATGTCTCTTTTACAATTATGAGCTGAGAAGTGACATCAGCTTTACCATTACCCAGATGTTGAGTATGATGATGTCTGAAAATTGAGCTTGTAGCAAATAAAGTGGCAGTGAAAGAGAGATAAAGGGGTATTTAATGGCACCGCAGACAATAAACATAGCTTTCAAGGTCCTGCTTTTTCTACTTTTCATAATCTGTGAATGATACACAGACAGTATTTGAGTTCAAGCCTCTCTGCACGTTTTCTGCATTACAGTTCCAGTGTAGCACACATCCACTTGCCTTCACACTTACATGCTGTCCAAAAAAAGTGGTTCTTTTTCACTAAGGTGTCTATTGACCCTAAGTCACCAATCAGGTTTGTTTTTGTAATTACTGTACAAATCTATAAATATTTATATATTTATAAATTTATAAAATATTTCCATACACTTTGCCACAACCTAACAGTACTTTGCTTGTATAATGGTAAAAAAGGAAGACTTACATTAGCAGTCTAGAATTTCTGCATTGTTTGCCTCCACCAGCCTTTTAAGTTTCCCACCAGCCGCTGCTGAGAAAATCACAATCACATGGATGGGACAAACGTAAGATCACAGTTATCTTGGACCTTGGCATCCAATCCATTCATTCATATGGTCACTTGCGCTCCATTTAAAGAATTTTCCTCAAGGTGTCTTCAGATATCACTTTCATAAGATTTGGATGGATTCACAAATGGATTGGCAGACATACAAACAGACACATCAGCAACTCGAAAATGACATGATGCCGCTTACGGCTGTTGTGGCACTAAAGCGTACAAACACACACATATTCAAATATCAAAATTTGCCCTCATCATTGAGTATTTACGGACACCAAAAACAGTTTAATATATTATTTCTTTATTTCTTTTTTCAGAAGCCTTCTTTGTGGGTAAACAAATCTTTCCTGTGGATGCTGGAGAACCGGGATACCCAGGTGATTATGAGCTGAGCTGAACTGGTACAAATCTGTGCCTTATTATTGTCTGAAAACTACTGTGTAACTTAAAAACAGGCAGAGAAAATGAAAAATGTAATTTTAAAAGTACATAATGCATTCCACCTATGCTCCTACCTTTGTGTTTACACAAAGTAATAAACTCTTGAAGAGGTGTGATGATTATCTATATCCACTTGCCTCTTCACTGTAAACATTTTAACCTTCACAGAAATGTCTTTGAAAAGATTTCTCATCATTAAGGAGCCTGGTCTGCTTATAAATACAAACATTTTCTCTGCAGAGATGCAGGCACACACACACACACACACACACACACACATACATACATTATGTTTCTCTATGAGACAGTCACACATTAAGTGGATGTGCTAAAGCTCACCCACATCTACAGGTTTACAGGCAGAGACAGATGCCCACAGAAGTCATTTGAGAGCTGCCTTCAGTAAATCATTTTATGATTAGAATTCAACTCAGTGAGTCAGTATCTGTGAACTTGCTCCTCATAATGAATTCATAATGGACATACATGTGCAAACATATTAGTGAGAGCATCATCTTTTCTTTCAACTGCTGACAACTCGGTTTCCCACTGGAGGCTTGTGGCATTAAAAAAAAATGTGTTGGTGAGCATACCCTGCAGACCCATTCAATGTGACACAATGGCCTGACATTATTCTGAGAAAATCAGTGGCAACTGCATTGGGAGGTACAACAGCTTTTCATTTTGCTCATTATTCTTCGGTCTTTCTTTCCTAATGATACATACAAAGCCTCACAGAACATGGCGGTTAGCTGGACAGGTTTTCAACAACCTGACAAAGTACAGCACAAACTTTTTAAGCACAGATCACCCTAATGCCATTTTTTACTGTGAAGGAACATCTCTGCCATGTTCTTTGACTCTAACCACTGACTCAATTAACAGGAGAAGGAAGTCACCCTTTTCCTAATGTCAGCCTTAAAACCTTTCCCCAGAAACCAATTACTGGCGAGTAAGATCGTCTAATTCGTTGTGACACGTCTGTCTGCGCAAAAACACAAGAGGACAGAGACAGAGTTGTGATGAGGGATCAAAAGGTTCAGGCCATTGCGAAATGAATTGTCTTTCTCTTCCCCTCCCCATTTCTGTCACTGCGTTGTGACCTTAAGCTATAAGCCAACAGGGGCGGGTGCCGAACTTAGTATTCCGCATTCAACCCTGTCATCCATCACAGTTTTAAGGTCAGCTTCTATTTTCAGTCACTCTATCAAAAGACAACACAGCACAAACATACATACATGCACAAACCCACACATAAACACACACACATGACGACAACAAGTAAGTATTGCCTGTTAGGACCAAAACAGGCACACATGATCTGGAATAAGAAAAAAAAAAAGCCTGAAAGCCACATAGTCAACCTTTTGACACTTATACACATATAAAATGGTAAAATTCACAACAGACTCTGGTTTAATTGTTCAAAAGAAATGAGGAAATATTTCCTTCACATATTAAATCTAACATCTCCCCCTTGTACCTTTTAATCTGCTACTTGAAGCATCATTCCCGCACCCTAAGAGAGTAATAGGTTGTTTCGATAAAGAGTGTGTTTGGCTTAGAAAAAAAGCATTATTCAGTTATATAAAGTCAAAATTAAACTACCCACTGGAGTATTGTCGTAGGATTGAAGCAATTACAGGATGACACCCTATCTGAGGTGGTTTCACACCCATTCACACCTTAATTCACGTAACCAACAGACTTCCGCTCTGTTCAGCACTCACATGTGACTGTCTCATGACTCATGACTCATGTGGCATCGCTGTGCTGGGACTCCCATCAAAGCAGCAGAGGTGGTCAATCATGTCGAACTAATATTCCAGTTCATTGGTGCTCATTCAGTTTTTAATATTTTCTTTGTATTGTAATTTAAATATTGTAAAGATCTTACTCATCTACCAAACTGTTAGACGCTCTTTCAGATGACAAAACCAGCTTAGATAGTATAATATATCAGAAATCAGAAAAATATATTTTTATTATTGAAAACATAATTTGAAGCAAAGTAAAATATAATCTGGGAAATAATTTGAAAAGATTCCATTAAGTCTTTTGTACAAAGTTTTAAGAAAATAGTTACTATTATTAATCTTGTAAAATATATTAATTTTTATAGTTACTAAATTCAGAATGTGCCCATAAGGTTTGCTTCTCAGAAGATTAACTACAAATGACTAAGGAATTGCCTTTTTCATTACATAAATATAACTTTATTAATGACATGCATTACTCTCTCTCTTTTGTATGTCTTCATTGAGAAGATAAAGATAAGCATAATGAAACTCAAAATAATCAACCCTTTAACCAATTAGGCCAGAAGAACAACAAATCTGCAGATATTTCAGTTTGTTCAAGCCAGCAAGACTAAAACGCGGACTTGAAAACTGCCAACATGAACATCTTGCAAACACTAACTGGTGTAGTTTTTGACTTTGCATGACTTTATACACAGACTGCGAATCAGATCAGTGTTCCTTTTTGATATTTACTCGGGGGTGGCAGGGAAAGCTTCATCCTACTTTGCCTCAATCTAACCCCAGAGACGCCCACAGGATATGCAAACAAAATAAGAAGCTCAGATTTTTAACTTCACCCTGTGTGTCCCTGCTGCTAGGGCTCCCTCCAAATGAATGGAATGGTGAACGTGTTTTGTTCTTTTCTAACCATTTGAATTGATGACATTTTAAAAAATACTGTAGAGTAATTTGGGTTACATCTTAAACAGCGAAGCAAAGCAGGATACACTTGGCTTTGAGGCGGATACATCCCAGATTAGTGGGAATATGCAGAGAGAGGATATGTGACACAGCGTTAGCATGCTCTCTATTACAGACCACTATCATCCTGGGTACGTCTGTGTAATAAATCTAGCTATTTGAAATTGCAAGCCAAATGTGTAAAAGTGTGTGTGTGTCTGTGTGTATCATAACAGGTGGTACACACAACTTCCATCCATCACCCACACACTGTCAGCAGGGAAGCAAAAGAGTACACACATATGAACACACAAACACACAGCTTCACTGTGTGCTCCATCTCAGCACATATTAGACAAATACACACACAAAAGCACACACATTAAGGAGAGAAGAGTTATCATTTCTTGAGAAATGTGCCTCCTCCTGGTATAAGAGCTGATATTTTTATGATTCAATATGTTTATACCAACCACTGACTTCCTACTCTAAAACCCTGAAGTTTGAATAATCAATCACATAACCAATACAAGAGTGTGAAACCACTGCGTGTACTGAATTAGAGATAAAGTGGCAACATCTTAGGCAAAAGATATTGAGCGTTATTCTCAGTCATTATTGTCTTGCTAAACTGGCAATCCCTAAAGATGAGGCCTGTGTTTATCACAATCAGCTCGTGAATATTTACTTTCCACCCAGCCATATCATGATCATTTCCCTACTTTTAATTGGATACACCTTGTCACCTTTTACCTGCGCTGGCTGATAATTTACAAGAAGTAATATTTCTTCATTTTTAAGGTTTGTTATTTCCTGTGGTAAAACATTGCAACCTTGAAGAAGAATAGATTGATAAATAAATAAATATGAAAGTGGATCATTTTAAAACCATGCCATGGCTGCCAAAATGTCTCCTGGCATCTCACAGAGGAGTCATTGCTAGCACTCTGTGGCTCTAATTAGACTCATGAGTTGATGCCTTGTGGTTGTTGCTTTCTAGGAATCAAACAGGCATGAAAAAGTTAGGAAGGTAGAAGTTTCCCACTTTATTCTTTCATTTAGTGACAGGAGATACTGTGTTGCTGCTGGTGTAGAACAAACAGACTTAAAAGTAATATATTTTTATCAACAATTGCATAATAATCAATTGCATATTTATATCACCGGTGCATTTCAGGAGGGGACAGTTAGGAAGAGAAACAAGTTAAATTGAATAAAACTGAAAAGTCAAGCTCAAATGCAGTTTTATCCTCTGTGGCATGTAAAAAGATATTATGTCCTCAGAGCCCTTTTATAACAGGTCTTTTGAGCAATAATAGTGGCATGCTAAAGATTCAGGCCTGTCAGCCTTGGAAAAATATTTTGTACATCACAAAAGTCTAACTCTTAGTTCATATGCATAGCACCACTTTGCTTGGCATACACACAGCCAATTCATCAGTGTGCCCCCCCACAAGCATGCCAATATCAATACTGTTCACTTCAGAAAGTGCAAATAAAGCCTTGTGTGTCCTCTTAACAACAAATATTAATTTTAATTATGTCTTCCTTTTGCACATAATGTATTTGCCCGTCCCACATTTTAAGTGAATTGTCAATACTTCGAGACAAACTCTTAAAACTTTTTCTTCCCACACTGAAAACACACCCCTCGGTGGAGATGTACCTTATTGCACTTGAAGGTGTAATGAGTGCAGAACAGTGCCCTCGCTGAGGATGCAACTAGGCACTCTGACACCTGTCAGAGTTGGCTGTCTGACTTTTAGCCTTGCCGCAGCAACAGTCTCGTTTTAAATGAGCTCATTTGTGGCTACCCATGCACACGGGGGTGGACTGTCAGGAGGCCATGGCAGGGCGTCAGAACATAGTTGCTTTCTTTAGCCAGCCTCAAACTCATCGAGACGCAAACCCCCAATCCTGTGCCCTAATCTCAGGTTTGTCTCTTAATCTTTTATACCCTCTAAACTGCTTTAATGTCTGTGTCGGTGTTGAAGGACATTTTTGTGAGAAAATTTATTTAAAAAGACTAAGATCGTAATTAAAAACTGCAGAACATTACAGACGTAATCATCATGTGACCACAGGTCCAGATTCTT
The DNA here is from genome assembly GCA_029814665.1 of Acanthurus lineatus. Taxonomy (NCBI): domain Eukaryota; kingdom Metazoa; phylum Chordata; class Actinopteri; order Acanthuriformes; family Acanthuridae; genus Acanthurus; species Acanthurus lineatus. The sequence goes on along the minus strand of JAPZDV010000004.1, from coordinate 16,715,797 downwards.
CCTGCAATAGTAATCTGTAGTCATGACAACAATCTAGTATGTTGGGTTGGATTCCAGCAGTGCGTCCTGGTGGAGTTATGATTGATGACAGGCTCTCGTGCTTCTCCCTCTATCAGTGTTTTCTTGTGCGTTTGATGTCTCAGCGCTGCATCAGGCTCTTCCCAACGCTCTTGCCTCAAGCAAATCATTTCATCGCCCGAGCTTGCTAAACACAGGCCAAAGGGAGCCTCAAGTAAGACGCTCCAGATACAAAGACGGATAGATGCAAGCCACTGACCACAGAGAGAATATTCAGGTGTCTCCCAAGAAATATCTAGAATATGTGATTAAACCAGCTGTGGGCAGAGAGGCGATGTGCTTAAAGGATCTGAGCATATGAATAAGCCATGGTCACTTGAGTGTTTGGAGGAAAACACAGCACAGTGGGGGTAAACATTGGCGTTTTTTTCATTATTTTTCCAAATGAAAGTCTGCTCTTTAATCTTTTTTGCTTAGGTTAGGAGTTTGTGCACTTCTGCTGCCCTCTTGCTGCAGAAGATGTGCACAAGTAACAATAGTTAATGAAATGGAATAATGGAATAAAATGTAACACCTTCCTTTTTAATATGTTGATGTTTTTTCCCTACATACTTCCTCTTTTTTAAAAGGGATAGTAAATAAGTGCTGGTAAAAGAGATTGTAAAATGTGATCATCAGTTGGCCGTAGAAATGTATAAGTGAAATTTGTATCAGCAGGGAAATATTTTACTTGAGAAAAGACCTTGGTTGTGTCAAAAACATAATTTTTTTTCTTTCTGTCAGACAGGCAGACTGAGCTATTTATCAAACACAAAGAACTGTGATTTTTTTGAAGGTCAAGCTTTCTTGCCTTACAGGGAGGTCTTTGTCCACAATTTCAATAGCAAAGTATTGACTTGACAACATGTGGCTCTCTATTCAGATGGAGACATGGATCATTTCTATCCCATGAGCACTAAGTGGCCCTGGCCAAATGACAAGCAACAGATTGGCTTATGAACAAACCCCAGTATGGTGCATGTGACAATCTTTGATCACTTTATTTCTGACACATAACACACAAATACTAATTTCCTGCCACACGCCTTATTGACTTTCTTCAATTCTATTTCTAAGTATGAAGACGTCCACCAGGTATATATATCTAAGACCAGCTCAAACAATGACATACTTGACACTCAAATATTAAGTTGCTCTCGCCATTTAGTTAAAGTA
>JAPZDV010000004.1:16692503-16714464 GCA_029814665.1 Acanthurus lineatus | reverse complement strand
TAGGTGTATACTCTGGAGAGCCCTGAAATGGGCAATAGGCTTCAAAATGGCATTAAAGGCTAGTTGTCATTATGGGTGGAAATGTTCTTGTATGGCAGTTGATATGATTACTGTGATTTGTCATAATGCCAAGTCTGACATTTCATTATCCATTAGAGACCATAAAAGCAGCATCGTGGAATTTAATTAAAAAACAACAAATACCGCAATCCTTTATGTTTGGCTGCAGCTCTGACTATTTGCAGGAGACATAGTCAACACAAAGAGAGTCGTTCTGTTGTTGAGTCATAAAACCACGAAATGGTAACATTTTAAGTCGAAATAAAAGATAAGATAAAGGAAAAAAGTGTTTCCAGGTATATAGGTGATGTTAATATACACAAAATATATTACTATTTTTTGTGGAATAATAATAACTTGCCCAATCTGGCAAGTGGAAAAAAAATAAACAAAAAATGTTATTCTAAAACTGATGATGGCTGGAACTAAGTAGTGAGTCATCTCATTCCTTCTTATCTCTGATTATCTCTGTTTCTGACCTCATATGGAGGCAAAACTCCAGCTATGTATTGTGTAGTTTGCCACAAGATTGAGAACAAGGTGGATAAAACAGTGTAGTTTTTCAAAGACATTACATTTCTAAAAAACTGTGCTGGAGTGCCATTACAAGAGCCAACAGCATTTTGCTTGCAGGCAGGTAAGAGGGCTGCAGACAATATCTCCTCTGGAGCCTTTCTAGTGCTTGCCTTTGTTCTGATTCATTTACTTAAAAATACCCTTCACTCACTGGGTTTGTGTTTGTTTATGCCCTAAAATGTCAGATCTTGTCACTGCACTGTCTTGTATCTGTGCAAAGTTTGTCACTGGAGAGGTTTTTCCACATTTCTATGCTGAAAGGGGAGATGTCTGTGGACTCTTTAAACCTGAGAGTCAAATGTGCCCCCAGCAAGCTGGATCTGGTATGTCACCAACCCAGAAGCCAACAGCAGGCAATGAAAGCTGAAACCTTTGGCTCAGAGTGGACTAGTTTTATCATTCGGTCAGAATTTGCGCAGTTACTATCAATGTATCAGATGGCCAACACAGCGGCAAGCTAACAAACAACATAAACATATAACAGATGCCAACTACATATGTCATTCTGATACATCTGCTAGTTGTTGATTTAGTGGACAAACAACCCCTAAACTAAGTCTGGGTCTGTTTAAGGCTCGAACATGAACAGCTAAATCATCCCATGTTTCATCTAATGCTTTTTCTTAGCCATCGCGGGGTGCACTGAAACTTGGTGCAACAACTTAAGTGGGCGGGGCATGATGTGTCTATGTTTTGTACATCTTCAGAAGGAACCAATGGGATTAAGGTCTGGTGTTATAAACAGGGTACTGAATTCAGAAAGCATTGGGAGACAGACATGTTGGTTTTGGTTTTTAAAAATGTACTTGGTGACAATATTAAAAAATACAAAAAGCACCAGCCTTATCTTTTAAACAATTAACTTATTGATCAAAACTAACTTTATTTGATATGGCAAACAATTGTTACTTTCTGCCCTGGTGTACCTGCTGTCAAAGAGAGTCCTTTGCTGTTGTCCTTGTACAATGTTTAGACATCAGTATGCAGTGTGAAACTCTTCCAAGTCGTCAATATGTCTGTAGACCAATGTCACCAAGACAAATCTGTCACTTATTTCCTCTTGGTGATTAAAGCAACATCAATAAAGGGGAAGAAATGAGAAGACACTATACACTCTAATGTGTTTGACACCTCCACAGGCATTTTCTCCTTTTGGATAAGCACCCACATCTTCATAGTGTTCCATTATGTTTGGTGTGGGAACTTTTACTCTTCACAGTGATGGCACAACCAAGATCTGCGTGTAAACTTGCACATTTGACACTCTGACACATTCACAAAGAACAATGATCACTGTCCTGATTTTAAGCACAAGCAAATTACAATTCAGGCAATTTGTACTTGCCAGGTTACAACTTAGCAGTACAGATATGATTGTTGAACCTTTCACTCTCTTAACTCCAGCCAAAACAAGCACTTCACTAAGAAAGTGGAGGAAAGTTTTACAGGAAATTTAATAAAACTGAAAAATAAAACCATTTTTTTCTCCCATTTTGCTCTTTGTTTGGCTCCAGTGAAGAGAGTGTACTCACCTCTGTGTGCATGCGCTATTAAACCAGCAGAGGTATTGGCATTTTGAGCCTGGCTGTTCAATGAATCTCAGCATCAGCCGATGAGGGCTCAAAAACAAACAAGACCGAGCTGCAGCATTCATGCCCCCTCATCCCTTTCACTCACATTGACCTCTACTCAGACCTGAGTGCTGAGAGGTAGCCTGCTTATCTAGCTGACCATAATGCTTTCAATCAGCCCTCTCACTCAGCCTCTGTACTCCTTTCCTCTCTTCCATGGCTCAAACCCCTCCCTTTTTTCCCTCTCTCTATTTCTTTACTTGGCTCCTTCTCTCCTGCCATCACTCCTACTTAAACCCAGTACGCAGGGGGCCTGACCGAACGGATTGATTTCCAGTAAGGCGGTGTCTGGAGCGCATTCTGGAGCTTTCCGGATGCGTTCATCCTTCTTTATTGCACTCTAATCTCAAGGGGCGACCGTGTCTGCTCCTTAGGCTTTGCTGTAGACGCACACACACATACACACAAACACACAAAAAATACATAAAGGCTTACACACTGAATCACACACACACACACACACGCACACACACACACACACACACACATATCCACGTGGAGCCCAAATGGCACAGTAATTTCAGTATTTGGCTCTTCCCTCAAAGGCTCTTGCTTAATAACTATGCATTGTTATTGCTTTCTTTGTCTAAATGAATTTTATCGGCCCTTCACAGTCAAGTCAGTCACAAGAATAAATAGGCTATTCATTTATAGCAATAAATTATACCTATTTATATATTGGTACCATAATACAGGCTCACATTCCTTTTGCAAAGATTGAGAAACGCAGGTTTGAAATAGAATGTGCAATCATCTTTCTCCATTGCACTGCATTCATGAACCCTCACCTCTCAGTCCCTTGTGCTCTGCCCACATTGCCCACCAGCTGCTGAGGGATAGAGGATCCCTCGCAGTAAAAAATCCCTCAGCATCTCCGAGCGCAGGCACCCAACAAGTCATGCCCAATTAATGCCGGGGTCAGAGTTTTAACACAGTAGCCAAACATAGTTGCTATTCAGTCCAGGGTGCTGAGATCAGGACCCAGGGATAATGAGATTTCTTTGCACCTGGTGATTACACCGAGCAGCCATCCAGAAACAAAAACAGATCAGGACTGCAGGATATGTCCACTGATGGGCCTATTGCTCAGATCAACCCTCGTAGTGCCTTTCTATTCTTAGCTACATTCTTCTTACCATTTCCTTCAGGCTCAGGGGTTTGGGGGTGCATCAAAGAAGTTCTGAAGGGGTTTTTTTTATACACCCATTGAACAACAACAATAAAAAGACTTCAACCAAACCTTGTAAAACAAACTTTTGATTACTTTTGATTACTTTTCAGATTAATTGCCTGGTCAATACCTGTCTAAAATGCAATGCTGATGTCCTGAAAATAGCTCGACTAAAAGTCCTAAAAAAAAAACATTCAATTGACAGTTAGCCTATCTGATCTAACGATAAAGTGCCTAAAACGCAGAATTTCTCTCAAGGCCTCCTCTCACTACCCTAAGTAAATATTCGCTGACAAAACCGACATATGTAAAAACTAACATTTCATTCCCTCTGTCTTGAGTCCAAACCTGGTAAACAAACTTCTGGTTAGGATTCCTAACACACTGTGAAGAGGCTCTCATTTAATGTCATTTCGTCTCATCCTGCGGATCGTGGTTGAATGAAAATGCTGGCAGTGTGACACTGGCTGATGGGGTGCCGCTCTCCAGCAGCTCAATAATGATGAGATAGATGTATGACAGCCACTCACAGGAGAGTGTCAGCCCTTTTGTCTTTCTGTCTCCACAGAAAGATGGATGACCCTTCAACCCAGTGCCGGTGGAAATATTCAGTGCTGCCATGACACAAAAAGCCTATCATCATTCCTCACTCTCATGCCAGTCTCCCCTTAAGACTTCACATCTTATTTGGACTGATTTTGATGTTTGCTGTGCTTTTTATCAGTCTGTAAGCAAATAGCATTTAAAAGATTTTTACTATCTCATGCTGGAATGGGTAATCTTACTAGCAAACCTAAACACAGAGAAGGCTTGTGATTATTACTAAATGACAGAGTTACAAACAGTTCATCAACATATGATTTAATACAATCAACTTGTCAATGTTTATTATTCCCTTTATTAATTATGTTTGACATTAATTTGTAAAAACTTAAAGTTGAAAAAACTTTTTTTTGTATTTTAGTTCAAATTAAAGCCACAACAACAGCCTGTTGTATAATCTTAGTGGTACTCTGCTTCTACTTGCCTGCCAATAACACCAGTTTCCACAAAAGACATTTATAGCACACAGATATAAAACTGAATGCTTATTAAGAATTTGGTTGTCAATGTTTTAACAAAGCTTGAAGTCATTTATACGGTCCAATTATCCTGCACAGCAAAGAAGTAAGCTACAATGCACGTATACCATCCGTTTAATCACACCACCATTATCATCAAATATACATTTAAATACTAAGTTAGAAAAGTTAGAAATTATTTCTGCCAAGAGGTTTTGAAGTGTAGAATGCTACATTAAGAGCTGCACTGACTAAAAACTCAATTGATCAAAATTTTTGTGACTGATATTGCCATAATCCTGTAGCCCTATTTAGTGCTTTAACATTTTCATGAGTAAAAATAGACATGCAAAGTGGACTGACAAGCTTAATTAAATGTAGTTTGTTTTAGAAACAGTAAGGTCATCGGTTACAATTAACTGCTGGTTAAGAATATTTAGACACATCCTCTCTTACACATACAGCCTATACACACACAGACACACATGCACATCAACACATGCACACACGCAGACACACACACAGACACACACACACACACATATCTCTAGGGAGCGGCATAGGTCAGTTACAGATGGGGCACAGAGGACCAGGGCAGGGGGCAGACCGGAAGATTGGAGGAAATAATTATCTCCATACATTGCAGTCCCTTATTTCCCTCGGGAAATGCCTCACTGATGTTCCCCAGCCTTCATTTCCCAAGATCACATCGGCAGTTAAGCCTTTCTACTGCGGGCAATCTTTTTCAAGTGAAATTCACCCTCATTTAAGGAAAACGTCATTCCTCAACTACTTTTCACACATGCAGTTTTTGTCATTACATACCTAAGTCTAAGAGCCAGTCTTGTGATCGACTTCAAGGACTTGCAGCACACTGTTTGGTTCAGACTCTTTTGATTGTGCTTTACATTCCCACAGTTACCTTGGTAACAGCAGGTTGTGCTGGGGAGTTCAGCAAAGGCGTGAATTGAGTTTGTTAATGCAACAGTTGTTAATGAGAAAATAACCATGGGTCGATGGGTTTCCTTGTCACATCTCAGGACCCCTGACATGCCATCGTGGCATCGAGCACAACATATTCTATACAGTTGTTTAATAATGATGCTCAGCTTTCCCATGTAACTTATTTGTTTAAACTCATTAAATACAATTCAGCATTAACAGCAGGTGGTGTTTTCAAAGCTGGATTTGCTAAGGAAATGCTTTCATATCTGTTGTGTTCTCTTGCGGTTTTAATGAAACCTTCATGAATCTTTAAAATAAATGTATCCACCCAATTTGCATTTCAAAAGGATGAATTTCAGCACCAAGGCCATTTAATGCCCCTTAAAATTTACAATCTAGTTTATTATGCACACTTTAATCCCTTAAAACTAACACTTACAAAGAGCCATGCAAAAATTGTTCCGTTAAATTTTTGCACCCATCAATAAAACACATTATTTTATATGCATGTGGATGATCCATTTGTTTTTGTCTTCATCTAAGGTGTTTTTTTATTTTGGATGTTTTTTTAGATCGCTGCAGGCTCTGAAAGATTTACATTTGACTTAGACACTAGCTTGCAGAAATAACATTTTTACAGCTACCAGACTATATAACTAACAGTGCAATGATGAGCCCATCCTTTACTTAAAGCCACTTTGAACTGTTGCTTAAGTAATTCATGTTTTTGGACTTTTGACTGAACTACTAATGCCAGGTAACAGCAACCTCAGCGCCATATTTTGAATGTTGCTGTGTTTTGTTGAGGATTGTTTATGTTTTGTGGATCCATTAGAGCTACTCCACTATTCTGAAAGTGACAGCTTGATGGATGTTGTTTTATAACTGAAAGGAACTTGCTTTGCACAAAGTGTGCTATGTCATTTTAGTTTAGTTTGTTTCTTAAACATATTTATATCAGGAACCATGTACAAAATACATTAATCTCAAAAAGAGGAAAGTTGCCTTTTACCAAATTTGGCTACAAGCTAATTTCCCTTGGCCAATTAAAGTGAACAATAAAACTCAGAGCTAAACCTTCTTCCTCTACTAAAAATGGCCAGTTGATATCCACAAAGATATACTCAGATACCACACACAAAGACATTATACATAAGAATTACCGAAAAACACAAAAACAAAATAAAAGATAACAAAATATACTTTAGATTTCTCGCTAATCTTGCATATGTTATACAGCCAATAAGGGACCTTTGATAGCATTTGAGGGACGAAGTGGACTGCAAAAAAATTTCTATCATGGCATATAGTCTAATCTGATTGGTCAGACCACAGCATATCTACCCTAGAGTAGCTCAGGCACTTTGATTTTAGCCAAGAAACATGTAAACACTGAGTTCAGAAGGCTGATCTACAGAATAAACGCTTGAACAACCAAAACACGGCAAAACTGACACCTTTCAAGTTTGAACTTGGGACAAGTACAGCCGGTAACAATCCACCCTTGAACTTGTACAATTCCCAGCCTTTGCTGGCAAAACAGACTTACTTCGTGACATAAAATGCACATGCAGTTGTCCAGTCTTTGGTTGGACAGTTCCATCAAAAATAAGTTAATCCACTGCATCTTGACATCTTTAGATGGTGGGAGTAAATGGACACTTTTGTGTTGGTTCTTGCAGTCAACAACAGAGCAGTTGTGTGCTCAGCTCTTAGCTTTGTACTGGCCTTCAAAGCAGTAAAACCATGAGCACACACAGATGTGTTATTTCTGAGACCCACGCCTATGAGCCTTTGAACAGGTGTGAATCACGACAGCATTTCAACTGGTCAGTAAAAATGAAAGCTCCCTTTTGCATCAGATATGGCTCCTTTGCTTTACTATTTTAGACAGTCGAAGACCACAGTTCTATTTTGAACTCCAGGGAAATTAAATTATATAATGTCCACTTGACTGCACAAAGTAAAAAATTTAAAAGTTAACAAGTGACATATAGAACAGATTGATGCTCTAAAATATTCACTTAAACATCTAAAAGTAAACAAATTTCTGCTATTAGTGACATTAAATCTTGCACTTCTGTTCATGCACAATTACCAAAGAAAAGTGTTGAAATATTGCATAATGCCAGCATATAGTGAACTAAAGCACCAACACCAACAAACAAACTAAATTTGAGCGGCAAAAGAATTTTCTTAAATTGGAAACCGTCACATCAACAACTTGATAAATAATAGCAGCTTCTCACATAAGTCTGCAGCAGCTTGTGTTTTCTGATAGGTAATTAGACATTCAGCCTTCCCATCAACTACATCTCCACTGAGGTGATACAACAAAAGTTTTACACATCAGCTAATTGGCTTGTGAGGGAAATGGGCATCTCCTCATGCTGAATTTTGAAGTTCTTGATAACAATTCATGACAAGACATCTATCACCCTGCAGCCAATGATCTCATTTAAGAGCTAGATTGATTTTTTTCTGCAATATTTTTCCTTTTATCTGAAAAGATAAATAGAGAAATGTCAGCCGAAGAACGTAATCTCCCACTGAAGTGTTTGATCACATGCTAACTGGGCAATTCAATAGAAGATTTTGGTCCCAGCTGGAATCTAACCAGACTTGCACTCTGGATGAAATCCTTCTGAGTATAAGGTATTTCTGTCAGTTTTGCTCCAACACCTATCTCACATCTCTACAGCCAATCACTTAAACTAACCTTGATGAAAGATATGAAATTACTGTTGGCAGCCTAAAAAGACATCACGGCTCACCAACTCAACAGAAATTTTACTTTAGCTTAACATTTATCATCCTTAGTGAATGGATCGACACTCATCAGAAGAAGGCAAACAGAAAAAAATAATTGTTCAGGTTGATTTAATAAAGTTTCTACAAGTACAGCTTGGATCTGTTTTCATACTCTGGGGAAATATTCTCTCATTATGCCTCATGTGGGGGAGGACAGAGGCAGCAATAAGGTAGATTTCATCCGAGGCTCAGGAGAAAATGAAACTTTCCTTTGACAGGAGAGCATGTAATGTTTTCATCTGGTTCCACCCATGGAGGAAAATTAAAAGAAAATTAGTGTAGCATTTTCTTGCTTAAATCACTCTGTGACTGTTTCTTTTACAAAAGACTGAACAAATGATAAGCTATCTTAATCTTGTGTTGAATAACTACCTGTTGCTCTTAGAGATATCCAAACTTTGCAAAGATATTCAGAGTCCACCATGGGTCAAGCTTTACTTACAACAACTGAGCAGTTGTTTTAATGGTTTTGGTTCATTGACTCACTGATTAAATGACTAAACAGCAGAATTAATTTGTGATAAGTCACCGTATGGCATTGGCTCACTTATAAAGAGACCATGAAATAGTGTATTACTGAGCAATCCTGACTAAAGAGACACATGCCATTTGACCACTGGTGAGCCAAGAAGATAGAAAAGATCAGGTGCAAAAATAACAAGATAACAACGGGATAGAAGAGAGCTAGCCAATTATATCTTCAGAAATATTCTCCCATAAGACCAAAAAAATTACTGTCACAATACCAAATGTACTTTGGAAAACCAACAGCTTTGATAGAGCCAAACATTCACTGGTTCCAGCTTTTCTTCATGTTTACTTTGTCATACAAGATGGTAAACTGAGTATTTTAAGGTATCAATAATCAACCTACTGTGAAAATAACTAGTAAATTAATAAAAAAAAGAAAATAATAGCTAGCTGTATAGCCATTTCCTACTCTAAAGACTGTCAAGCCAGTAGATAGAACTTCTTCTTTTTTACATATGTTGTAGTGAAAACTGGAAGTACTGAAACGGTAACAGCATCTTACTCAGACCACAGTGGTTTAGCAATATCTACTTCCAACACTTCTTTATTGCAAAACAGATTTATGAACATGAGGCTGCACTATGGTTTCTTGTGCTCCATTTATAGGAAATACATATTTAACTGATTTAGGTTTGAAAACCCTACAGGTGAGATCAATTTCATACACATCTTAGATAAATAGAATGTCAGATTAGTATTTTTCCACCTTAAGAAAATGTCCCTTCTCAGTTCATTCACATTAGCATAATTTTTTTCTGGCGTATGCAGATCAAATCAATCCAAGGCATCATCACATGGCGTCCGCTGGCTGCCAATGTTTCCGACTGATCTGACTCAAAGTCTTTTTTTTTTAAAACATATTTTGCATATCAATATAGGCGTCTTCAAATTGAAATTCCTTTCTGCTTTAGGAGATTGCTCTTTGATGGCTTCTCATTACAGGGACGCTGGCTATGGGTCAAATGGAAATGTCATCACAGGCTCAGCAAAGGCTGTTTAGGGGGAGTCCTCGACACAAACGTCCCTTTACAGTTTAACCTCCTTCGCCCCAGAGATGATGAATCACAGAGCCCAGCAGAGAGGGTGTCTGCTGATGGAAGGTTGAATGAGCGTTTGACAGGGTGCCAGTCAGCCTGTCTGTACTAACCTTACACTCCTCCTATGGTGTTACTCACGTTGTAATCACTTTAAGTCAGAGGCAGAGTAATGCTCACGCTTCTGTGCAAGCTGCCTCCAATTAACAAAGGAACCCTAAAATAACCCACTGCTCAAAGAAACTCAAGATAATGGTAATGAAAACAAGATCATCCTTATGTTAATTTGTGTTAATTTGTGTATTATCGTTATCGTTGTATTATGTTAGTTTGATAATACACCAATTAAAAAAACAACTTCTGCAATATTTTGCAAATAGCTCCACTATATTGGACCTCTAATTGAGCATATGAGGAATCAGTTAATTTAAAGGGTATAAACAAATTTAGAAATCCATATTAAAACAAAATATCCCTTTTGTATGCAATTTAGTAAGTCTGTGAGATTGTCTTTCAGTGCACTCACTATCTGCCTCCCTCACGTTTACTCTTTCTTAAATGCTGCTCTTATAAACCTTCAGACTTGCTGGCATTGAGATTGAGATTGAGTGTTTTCAACAGGCTGAACTCACTGAAGAGAAAAAAAAACATTGTGAGTTTGACTCATTCTTTCTCAATAGATCCCTGAATGCAAAAATCAGCTTTTTATGTCAAAGTTAAGGTTAGGAGTCAAAACATTTTAGTAATTTCACTTACGTCTCTGTGGCAACACTTTTTCTATTGCCTCAACATACACAGCCTCCAAGTCCTACCCTGCTCAGTATCTTTGTCCATATCCCCTAATGATATAATAGAGAAATTCAAGAGCAAAATGTCATGTTTAGACGCCCTTTCAGACAAAAAATACCAAGTTTGTATATTTGCTTGATGGTTCATTGCTTTGCCGTGTCTCTGTCATGATGAGCAGCAGGTCACAGGCGGGGATGTTCAATGAAAGAGCTAACTGAGCTCAGTCTGCCGCAGCACAGGCTCAAGCAGCACAGAGAAACTCAAGCAGCAACAAGCAACCTGTGGCATCATGGTGCATGAGTCTGCTTCTGGAGAGTCAATTCAGTAATGAGGTTTTATTCAGACAGGAGCTGTGTCAGGACATGCGCCCCGCCGTGCGGACAAATGTCTTTCCATCTAAATCTGTAAACTATGTTTATGTGTTCGTATTCGTGGCCTAATGATAAACAGTCCTGGAAATGAGAAGGAGAGGAGTGGGTGTAATGAAGAGGAAGCAAGGTGGGGGCGGGAGGATACTGTGTGTGCGCAGGAGTGGGTGGCATTCAAAAGGGGAAGCATGCAGTTGTTCCAATCACTGATTAATTAGATCATCATTCTCTCATACTTCTCATCTACTCCTGTGTATACGAAATCATCTATTTCTGTAGCTGAGGTCAGCTGGCTGGCGTGATGCTAGTGTGCTAATGCAGAAAAGGCATTAACCCCAATCTCTCTGGATGAGAGGGCGCTTGTCGAGCGTTTGTCCCCAGAGACTGGTGGCATGCTTCTGTCTGCCTGCCAATCTTATTTCCCGGATAGGTTGCACACTTATTTCATTTTGGCCTGTTTCACAGCCCCATATTGATTTTTGAAAAGGTTGGTATTAGGATGAAGGGCCTCTTTTTGAGTAATAAGCTTGTTGTGTTTCTCCTTGTTTGCTTTTTCTCCTTTGTAGTCAAAGAAATTCCTCTGTGAATGAGATTTGGGGATTTGAGGGAATTATGACTGGAATCAGAGGTGATTTTAAATTTAAGTCCCATCACTCTTCAGTTTCTCTTTGCTCTACTCCTGTGTTCTTTTTCGGTGCTTTCAAACTCTTTTATCTCTATTTGTCTAACCTTTCTCTTCCCTAGCTTTTATTTCCCCTGTTGCTTTTCATACCTCATGTGCTCGCTCTGTCTGGCGTTGTGTGTCGAAACCAGCGGATATGAGATGGCAGGCTGGGTATCGGAGACGTTGCTGTCTGTCTGACAGTCCCTGTGGTACATTAGCCGTCCCTTACCATGTATTATTGATTTCCCTCTCTCTAATCACTGTCTCCAGTGTAACAGATGAGCCTTTACTGCCAGCAGCGCCTGCACTCCGAGGAGTTTCTGGCAGCCAAAGTCATGGCTGAGGCACAACTTTAAAAGATAGTATAGTTTTTAAAGAGCAACAACAAAAACACCAGTAACAGGTGAGGTATCATAAGTTCATGTCTAATAATCAACACTAAAAAGTATATTCCAGTATTTTACAACCCGGGTTCTGTTCTCATAACTTTGGCGACTTTGGCTAATGGGTTAATGGGTCTCTACAACAATAATGACAACGCAAAACAATCTGTATTGATACAAAAAGAAAAGCCTTCGAGGTTTCCTTGTTCAATTAACAGCATTAGTTCTCTCAGAATTACTTTCATATACAATTAAAACTGGTAGTGTAAGGAATTGAAATAAATCTGGAATAAAATCACACCAGGACTTAGTGATTTGATATCAAATTGAAATCAGTGGCAATAACCACCCCCACCCCACTCGAAATGTGAACTACTCATTCACAAAAATGACCCTTCAAATTCAAGTTAACTTTGGGAAAGAGGAATTTAAAAGTCTTGATATTTATATTTTAACAACATGGGGTATAAATGTCGATCAGTTTTTTATTGGCTGATGTAGATATTTACAGTATAACTGCCAATGGTAAATTAATAGTATAGATATAAAAACAAAGCAAATTTATGTGTAATTCCATTACTTCATGCACATTACCTTGCAATATACATGGTTATCTCAGTTATTGATATGCTGTTTGTAAAGTAATTATTAATTGCTTAAATAGATAAATTTTATGTGTAATTTTTTATTATTCAGAATATATCTGGTATTTAAAAGAGAGCAGGGGAGAATCAACGCTATTCAACTACAATGTTTTACCAATTATGACACATTTAACAAAAGCCAGAAACAGTCTTTAAATTACATTTGCTATCTTTAAGGGTAGAATAAATGTGTAAGACTTAGAAAAGACAGTGTTAACTGATTTCTAATATCTTCTAAAAAACTAACAAGGGGAAACACCTACGTTGCTCACTGATAAGGCTGACTACAGATCAGTCTGCACAGATTTTTTTGTTTGTTGGCTTAGTGGATGCAGGCATATGCCAATGCTAATCATCTCAAAATGCCAGATAATCAGTCCATTGAATTGACTGAGCGATTATTCGGACTATCTCTATATTAGTTCACGACTTGGCCCTTTAAACATTAATTTTAAGTTTCTCTAAAGCCACAGCTGTATGCAGCCATATGAATGCCATGTGTGCTATACTAAGCCTGTGCATTTGACAGGGATAAAATGGATGTCGACAGAGCTGTGAGATAAAGTCCAGATCTTTTCTGCCCTTTCAACTGTTCAGTCAGTGTTTGTTCTGTGATTCTGAGAGACAGATTCCACACAGCGGGGAATCAATTACATTCACACCAATATGGATCAGAGACTCATGGTGATCTGCATCCCCCCCACCCACCCGCTTCTCTGTTCGCGCTGTGTTCGCGCTGTGTCTTGCTGAAGAACACAGAATTCTTAGTTTTGTTTTAAAGGGATGAATACTTTTGTGTGAATCTCTGCTGGGTGCTTTGGCACAGAGCGAAACACTGTACACTACGGGGGTGTGCAGCATGTGGGAGGAAGAGTAGGGACACTGTGGGATTATGTACTGTAAAGGGAGTGGGGGCTTACAAAGTGGGTCAATTATCTCATAGCACTGCAAGACCCTTCTGATGTTTAATGCTGACATCATTACCCCCAGCCCCACCCGCGATACACTCAACACAAAAACATTTACATCACTCTGAGTCATACTGCAGCATAAAGTTGTAGATCAATATTTCTGGTGTCATCGGAAAAAATTACATACCTGTGTCAGTAAATCGTGTTAGATTGTTATTTATTAGACTAATGTGTCCACCTTTTGAAGGTTAGTTTCATAAGAAAATGGCAATGTGCACACAACAAGAATTCACACTCAAGTTTGATGTGAAATGAAACTTGAGAAAGTGCGTCAGATTTTTGGAAAAATGTGCCCTTCTCCAACAAATGCTGTGGCATTCAAGCAAAGCTCAGGGTTACTCCTTTCTTCACACTTTTGCACAAAGCACAGACGTGACAAAGAAGTGTTTGTTCAGTCTGAGCAACAAAAGGACAAGAAATGAAAGAGGGTTACATCATTTACATCTTATTCAGAGTTGTCCTTGACTAAATTACGTTAGAATGAAGGCATGCAACTGACTGACAAAGGTGTGAATAGAGAGATAAAAAAAATCAAAATAAAGTGAAAGGGAAAAGGTTGATGTTGACAAATGAAGTGTCTCTTCTATTGATGAAAATTTGATAAGCTGTAGAAATGTCTAAAAGGCAGCACAGGTATTCATGTGAAAATCAAAGAGGGTCACCTCTCCTCTATGTAAAAGTGTGTGCGCAAGGAGATGAACTTGATAAACTGATCCTAGACAAAAATCATTAAGACTCCACTTAATGTGTTGGAGTAATAGCTTGGTTCTGCATTTTATGTCCATTTTGAAAACTACAGAAAGTTTTTTCTTTAAAGCAAAAGGTTTTGTGTTCTGCTTTTTCCCTTTATCTAACTAAGGCACTTACATGTACATGCAAGGTGACCACTTGTACTTTGTTATACTGGCACCTGGTAGTGCATCATGGAGTCATATAATTGCATTGTTTCAGCGGAAATATTACTGCATGGCCGAGCTGAAAGTGGAGGGTATGGAATAAAATGTGATTGTGATCATTTATCTTGAGTGTGTTATCTTGAGTTTCCCATTAAGCCATTACAGTACCCCCCTCAAAAAACAGTTATACATTCCTAAAGTCATAGATAAAATTTTATGTTCTTTTACGCTCTACTTACAATGAAAAAAACACCCTAAAACAGCCCCAACCACTGACTGTTTAAGCACAATATCCACTTAAGCGAATACATTAACAGTGGCTATATTAGACGAACATGTAAAGGAAGTACCATGAAAGTTTTATGTAAAAATGCAAGAGACAGCAATTAACAGAAAAATAAACTAAGCCACTCCTAGACAATGATTCTTATTGGGCTTATACCAGTACAAATACTTCGCACAACTAGAATATACAAAAAGCATGAGCAAAACCAGCAAACACCAAAACATAAAGCAACAACTTAAAGACAACAGCTGGTGACCCCTGGCCCGACAAACGCTAGCAAACAGATGCAGGATATCTCTCACATTGTGAAATGTTATGTTTAGCATCCAAAGCTAACACTTACCTTAGCCAAGAGATGTCAGGCAAGAGTCCGGACCTTGTGTTGATGAAGCTAATATGAAGATAGCAGCCCAGGAGAAACATCCTTTTTTTTATTATTATTATTCCACATGACTATTTCCCCACAGTGCCGTCCTGGAGCAAGAAGGCCTAACCTTAACTTAACTTTTGACAGGCTAGCTTGTTTATAAAATTCTACATTAGCCACATCGGTGTTAGCATTACGCTAGCTAACAAACCGTTTTAACCGTTATTAGCCGTTTGGGCCACAAATTGGTTTGAGAGCAACAGGCTGAGCAGGTGAAAAAATTAGCCCACCTTATTGGAAGAGGGTGCGTTAGATATATCTGCCTCTATCCAAAGTACACAAATTTTAAGTATATAGCACATTTTTGGTATGAATAGTTCACACTGAAAATGGTATAAAAATTTAGAGAATGCTCTCAGAGGTCAGGTTTTTGTGCAGTGCTGTTGATGTAGGCTACCTTACTGTCCAGCAATTTAATCCATAAACGAAAGTGCTGCTCAAAGAAACAGTGTTGAAAAGTAACTAAGCTAATTTTGGCGCATAGACTACTGTTCCTACAATTTTTTATGTTTTTGTATTTCATATGTGTATATGTGTTATATGTTTTATATATTGTTTATGTTTTTCAATGACACACAACTCTATATTTTAGCAATCCAATACCTCTTAAAGGCAAGTTTTTACTTCACTAGCCCATACTTTGTTTGACTGCTTGTGTTACAGTACATATCACAATCTTCTAACCTTTCTCTACACTGAAAAACTATGTTTTGTTACCTAAGGTAAATATTGCTGATAATACTTGCATTAATTTACATAAGTAAGGATTTGATTTTAGGAATTATACTTGTGTTGGAGTATTTTCAGTGTTGTGTTTATACTTTTAAATACTCTAAATAACTCTGAAAAACAAATTAATACTTAGTTATTTGAGGCTCCAATTAGTGCAGCTTCATATGGCTCACCAGCCAACGTTACTGCTAATAGCTAACACCTGAGATAATTCAGCTCTGGCAAGTGAAATCAGTTTTTATTTATTTTTATGAAATTAAAGTTTTGTTATCATTAAAGTTGATCAAAAAGTTTGGAACCTGATTTTCTTGAAGTTTAGACTGACATCATAAAGGTGCACCTGAACACCACAAAAGGTGCCTCTCCTCTCTCTGTGCTGGACACTTTATCAATGATTATTTAAGAATTATTATCAAGCACTGCTATTATAAACCTTTCAAGTTATATCCCATCATCTCTTATCTCATCTTGCATATAAAGATAAGAATAGCTGATGACTGTTTCCAGCACTGATGAGTCAGTTTGAACAAGACGGTACAGATTTAGGCTGGGTGAGGGTAAAAAGGGCCCATATCTATCATTCTCTTTCACTATCACAACGGTTAATTCACACACTGCCATTCATTAATTTAATTACTCTATGGCTGAATGGGCCCGACCCATCTCAGGTGCCTTTGGCGTTTCTTATTATAGCCCGTGTGTGTGTGGCGGGGGTCTTGAGGATTCAGCTCATCTGTTGTATTTGCTCTGTAGCTCACGGAGACCTCTCGGCCCCGACGCAATCTCACCTCATTAACATTTTAGGTGACGAGTCTGTCACGGCCTTAATTAACAATTCATGAGCACGGCTTATAGCTATATTAACATTTTACAACCAATAAATCAGCTTTCCTAATCTGCCTTGTGTGTGTGCATGCACATGTGTGGGAGGCTCAGGGGGGGACACTTTGTGTATTTGTGTGTGTGTGTGGGGGTGGGTGGGTGTGTTATTTGTGTACATCCACTACAAGCAACTAACTGTCTCCCTTTGTCTCCAAGTCTGTCTCCCTGTCTGTCTCTGACCATGACATTTGTTTGAACTTTCTCTTAATCTTGTGTTCTGATCATGCCAATGTAGTGAATCATACCCACTATGTTTTCTTTCCCCAGCAAAATGAGAAAAATCCAACCTACAACCTGATCCAGAGGAGGTCATTTGCAGTGTTATGCCAATTAATAATCTAAAAAGATAAATCCGACTAAGCGCCCACAAATGTTAAGTGTCACCCGTAATGGAAAGGTCAACTAATTAGTGAGCTATTTTCAATCAGTTGAATATCACAAAGTGACAGGGATACAAGTTGGTCTCTGTCAAGATTTTTTTTTTTTGTGTGGCAAAGCGAGATGAACAAGAAGAGAGAGGAGAGACAAAGAGACAAGAGGGATGACTCTGACATAATAATGGAAGACAATCTGGAAGAGTCGATTCTCTGAGGTATCATCATTTCTGCTTCCCTTACACCCAACACATATTCAGAAAGCTGCTGCAAGTGTAACAGTGTGCAGTGAGACTCGTGAGACTTCAGCTACTTCGTTTTGCCTTAAAATTTGTGTATGTGTGGGTGTGTAGTATAATATAAAAATGCTATATATCCAGCATCTTCACATCTGGAGTAATTCATAGGGCTCCCAAATGTGCATGTTGTAATTAAAGCTTAAGAATAATACTTTTTTTACTCACTTTAACTAAAAAGTGAACAAAGTGGAGTATGTAATGAAAACTCAATACTCTCGGTTTTACTTTGTGTAGCCAAAGGAGACTAAATTGAGGTAACAAGTCAAGGGTAGCACCCTTTGGCAACCCCTTGACCCCACTCTGAAGAGTGTCTGCGTAGGCACTGTGTCGGTGCCATGACTCTCCCACTGAGTCACCCAAGTGCATCGCTATCCTGGTGTAATGCGCATGGTGCATAGCTGTTGCGTGCAAAATTAAAGTGGTATCTGCAATGTTGCTTACCCTCCCTGGTTGATGAAAAAAAGCAGTTTTTTTTTTTGTTTTTATTGTTAAAAAGCCACAGTGTCAACACAAGTCACAGTGCACATGCTTGGGCAGGTAGACTGAGTGAATTTAATTTGACTCACCTGATATGAAGTGGTGCGTTCCAGTAGTGTAATAGCTCTGCAATACAGCACAAAAATGCTTTTTGTTGCCTCAGTAGCAGTCTTGAATGCCCATAAAGTGCACCTGAACATTTAATACCAGTTACTACAAAGATCAAGGTCACTGTTTCAGTGGGAGCACACTGAATCTCTAAGACTCAAAGGCAGCCTTGGCGAGGGCTGGCCTTGCAAAATGCATGTCTCAATGACAGATGCATTGTATGCTGCAAAGAATCCAGCCTGGTTCGATGCAGGCTATTCTAATTCCAATCAGTCTCCCAACTTCTGCAAAGTCAAAAAATAAGAAATCAATTCCAAGAGGGGTGAAACAAGGAAAATGTCCCCTGGATTTATGGCCAATACACTTTGTGTTTTGTTTTGTTTTTTTGTGTTTACTTTATTTCTGAAAGATATTGCTGGTTATTTCCTTCAGTCATGACTCATCCACCACTTCCCCTTTCACAATGAATGTCAAGAAATGTATGAAGTTAATGACTATTTTTAAGCTGTACACTACAAGTCATGTGAGGTGCTTGATAATGTCGTCATGACAAAAATAAACACAGATGGAGAGCTTTAATCCAGCTGCAATTATGGCAATGAAAACAGACTGTGTAGCTGTTATAACCACAGACAGAAACAGAGTATGGTTGATGATGATTTTGCTCAAGAGACTTAAAACCTTCAAAATGTATCATAATGAAAGAGGGATGGTGAATTCAGAGTGGATAACACAGATGATTGACATGAGCATAGCATGGCATGGTGATGGAGAAATGTAACTGGAGAAATTTGGGAGCTCATATTGCCTCAGTAATGAAATATCCTTTTCTCACTCTATCACTCTTGAAAGGAAATTGCCATGACTACAAAAAGGCTTTTTCTTTCTTTACTGCTGCAGTACTGCCCTCTTCTGGCAAGTGCACAAACAGCCAAAAACAAATCATGAATGCTCACATGACACCCCAATAATTGCATATTTTTTTCTGTCTCAATAGCCCTCAGTATGCAAGATTTACTGAATAAGATTTGATAAGATTTACTGAAACTGTATATTTTGGGTTAACATAGATCAGACATAGATTAGAAATATATAATTGTGTGTGTATAAATATTAAGCAGTGAGAGGAAATTAAATGAAGGAAATTGTCAATATCACTAAAGGATCTTGTCAGTAAACAAATTAAGGGTGAGGTTTAACTGATGTTCATTTTAGTACAAATGCTTTGGAATCAAATCCCTGCAGGCATCTTTCACTTGCATAACCTTTTCCAGCATCCCTCACTTGGCTGACCCCAAGCACTGCTTGATGAAAAAATGCAGTTATATTTTGGGAAAGGCTATGTCTGGCTGACAAGGGTTCACAAAGAGAGCTTGTTCAATGGTAAAGGATTATTTTGGGGGAGAGATGGAGTGTTACTTGTGTAGACGAATGTGTCCATGTGTATTTTTTTTCATTTCTTCCACACATTTTGCTTTGCAGCACGGCTCTGAATCATTACACCACACCTAACACTTGATTTCTCACCCTGTCTTTAGCCTTCATCTCATAAAAAAGTCATACAGTATGGCCCATGACAGCACCTTGGAAACAGGGGGGGAATTGCTCCAGGCTATCTCACAAAAATAATTTTCTCAGCACCACATGTGTGCATGGAAAGTCTCCTCCTTCTCACACTTTCACACTGTGCTAAAGCACTGACAATGAATTCCTGCCTCAAGTGCTGTGAATTAAAGCTCTTGTGTAACTAATGTGCTACTTTCTGTCTCCCTCCACATTAGGATACTGCTCAGCTTGGTTTAAAAGTGTAGAATTTGCTCAGTGAATTGCAAATACAAGGAATAGACTGCACATTATGTATCCCCTTTATATCCTTATCCACCAACAGGGCAGGCAGAATGTAAATTACTACTGTTATCCCCATGGCCATGGATATAATCAACAGTACACACCTCTTTCAGCACTGAAGGTTGCATTCAAAAGACATTATCCTCTTATGTTCATCACTAAGGTGTAAATCACTGGCTCTTGCAAACAAAGAAGCAATCAACTTGTGTCTCAAATCCTTTTGGTGGAAGCATCCTATGGATCTCTCAGCCAACATTAAGTAATGTTTTAATGTGTTTTAAGACTGAAAAAGTATAATCAAAGGACTCTACCAAGAACCAAAAACAACTTTTGAAGTTTTAAACTTAAAAAAAAAAAAAAAAGCCTGGAGGAAGGTTTTTCCTCAACTGAGTTTTTAGGGGGAGGGTGTGGACCCTGAACGTCATTCCAAGGGAGTTGCGATGAATCTGGACTTCCCTAAACTTGAGTTATTGGAGTTGCTTCAGTCACTTGGGCAATGTGACTAGTGTTTGGGACCAGCGCGCATGGTAATAACAGAGTAGCCCTTTCTTTCCCGGGTTAGGAGTATTTATTTTAAGGCGTTTGTTGAGTATGTACCACAGGAATGGAGAGATGGACTGGCGGTGGACAGTTTTCACACTGTTTTTGAACTTTCAGTTCACATACGGGTCTCCTTCCTCTTATGACTTGTTCCAGGGGTCTGCATACACTGGAGTGGTGCATAGACACAGAAACAGGTGAGTTTACTTTTACTTTTGTGGAGAACAAAGTGAACTGTTCTGTATTTTCAGGGTCTTTACCAGTTGAACGCCGGTGTTTCTTTAATCCCGAAGGTGAAGTCTGAGCGCATTGGTTGCGAAGTTGCCAACTACAGTGCGAAGACGCCCAAACTTTTTATTGATCGAAATGACCTCAAATCAGTGTGGATTTTGCCTTTTATAGTCATATGTATCCTGTTAACATTCACTGTGTTTTTATCAGCCCGTGTCTAAAATTGGCCCGAGTTCTCCAAAGTGCCAAAGGTGATAAGATTTAGATAACGCTGGAATGTCAGCGATTACTCAAATCTCTGCGCTAAAAAAGACCATTGATGCATTTGCAACTTTTTCTCTATGAACTGAAATAACCTTATAACCTAACCGAAAATATTAATAAAAATCTCCCTGAAATGACGCAACCTTTCGGGGAAGCTTCGCAAAGGACCTAATCGTGATGCTCTAAATCCCAAAAGCCTTCCCAAAATCCCATCACTAATTCCAGGGAATTTGCCCAGTTCCTTCATACTTCATATGCTTCTCGGGATGTACATGTCTATATAACATGAAGCTCTCGTTTATTCTTGTATCCCTCCCTCCTCAGGAACTGGTGCGCCTATGTGGTGCGTAGGAACGTGAGCTGCGCCGTGCAGGGAGGTGTGGAGAGCTTCCAGGAGCCCGTAGCGGCCCCCTGCCCATCCTACCAGCCCGACTGCCAGCAACAAGTGACGTGAGCATCCGGGGAGTAAAGGGGTTAAGAGTGCATCTTGTTTCGGATGCATGAGATAGACTCTGCATTTCTTATGCAAAATATTCCTCTCAGGGGAACCTGGAGGCAGATATATTCATAAATAGCTGGAATAGACCCCCCCCCTCCCTCCCCTCAGAACCAAAAGGGAAACATTATTTTTTGGAAGATGAAAAAGGCGCCCTAAAAGGGTAAAGGGTTAAACAGAAGAAGTGCCTGATTGTTTTAGTCATCAACTTTCCAGATGTTTTGCATGACATGACCCCTGTCTTCAGGGAAGTGATGTCAGCTATTGTTTCTATGGGAACTGTTTGCTTTGGCAAGAGAGTTGAAATTTCAATTAATGGGGTGCAGTAGAAAAGCTCAAAGAATATCTGTTTCCAAAAAGCAGATCTTCTGGTGATTGAAGCTTTCAACATAGATAGATAGATAGATAGATAGATAGATAGATAGATAGATAGATAGATAGATAGATAGATAGATAGATAGA
>JAPZDV010000004.1:16640847-16685523 GCA_029814665.1 Acanthurus lineatus | reverse complement strand
ACACACACACACACACACACACACACACACACACACACACACACACACACACACACACACACACACACACACACTCTCACACACACTGTGTATATACTTAGTCAGCCCCAGAATTTTGAGGGATTGCTTCAAAACTGCAGCAGCTTCCCCAGAGAGATTTTTGAAGCTACAAGGTGAGGTGTTTCCATCTCCGACCAGGGGAGCCCATCTGGAAGTCTTCAGAGGAGAATGACCCAGATGCACAATGGGAGTCTCTGAGGTCTGCCAGTGCAGTGCACAATTTGAACCTCTCAACATTAGTATCACTGGAGGGGTGGAGGATGAAATTGTGTCCATGTGCATAACAAGGAAAGAAAAAAAAAAGAAAAAGAAATATGTCAGAGTGTGAGTGATGCATAGCATTGCATGTGTGTGGGACCACCACCCTCTGCTTTGCGCCCCTTGACACCGTTTTCCGTCGTGTGATCAGCTTGTCTGCAGCAGTGTTCCTTGACGGTTTCAGACGATTCTGAACGCTCACGCACTGTCGCCCGAAATCCTGTGACTAAAGCATCCCTCCCCTCCTGCAGTGTCTCAATCCGTTTGTAAGCACTGACATCTGTTTTTTTGTTGTGCTCATGGTTGCACCAGCGTTTGTGTGCATCTTTTTGTATTTTTTTTTTCGACTTTGCGGTCGCTCCCTCAGTGAGACACAGGCTGAAAGCTCATGGGAAATATGCACTCGGGCAACCGGCATCCTGGAGAAGGCATGGGGAGGAAATGAAGAGGACATCTCTGATTATCTCAGTACAGCATGATTGCTGGGTTTAATTTGTTTTTAATTATACATGTGGTTTCTGAGTAGCTTGTGGTGCAACTTGCAGTACAAGAGAAGAATTTGGTTGATGGTTGATGATGTTTTATCTGGTGAGAACCAAGTGATTGAATACTTTTATATTCTGGAATAACATGAAAACTTAACTGTAATGTGATTGGTTTCAGGCGCTTTTGGATTAATCGCTTTGCCTTCCTTCAAGGCTGAGTGTAAAGTTGAATGAAAAGCTGAGATTTCATTAACTATAATCTTGTTAGCTGTGTCAGAATTTTTAATAATTGTAAGAGTTTCTGGATGCTAAAATGTGATATAATGGTATCCTGTGGATTTGCGCATGAATGCTCATTGTTCAACTTGAAAACTGTTTATTTTAGCTTGAGGTTTTCTGACCTGCTTTTCTCCAACACTTTCAACAAACCTTGTCATGATGTCAGATTTTAAATCTGCTTGATTATCTTGGAATCATCCATAATTTGTTCATGATGCTTGTTATTAATGTTAGCATGCTAACATTCGAAACTAAAATGGTGAATATGGTACACACCTAGACACTGGTGTGTTGATGTTTTCGTTATGAGACTAGGAGACATTTTAGACTGAACTCTGTTGAAAATGGAATATTTTGTTAGTTCAGGCCAAACCGTAAACAGGCACTTGCATTAGCTGATCAGTTATTTTGTTCATGCTTCAGCAGCAATGCCATTTTGTTATGACTGCTGATTCTTTATCATGTAAAAAGTGCCATTTCGTAACTTGACTGTTTTAATGTTTAAGCTGAATGTACCTTCATTCAAGTGAACCTCTGCTGCTAAAGCCCTTTAATCACCCAAACTTCTTAATGTATTGAATCTTTGGGTATTTTTGAATTCATTAAGTTTCATCCTCTTAATTTTCTTTTAATAATATCTGTAGTAGAGCAAGTTAATTCTTTCTGTAGAATTTTGTTGTTTGTATTTTTTGAAGGCCTCCTCACAAAGTAGAGCCATTTCCGCCAAAACTAACTATAACATTATTTAAAATAAGTTCTCGTTCCTTAATATAAGTGTCTTTGGCTGAATGACATCAGTGTAATGCAGCTACATGTATATGTAAAATGATTAACAATATTGCAGATATTGATACAAGAAGCTTCAAACAAGTTATTTTTTTGTAGAAACCTCCTTTGTGAATCTAAAAAATAGCATTGACACAATCTGTCTGACACCTGGCTGTGAGAGGGGGCTGACACAAAGCAGGTAATTATTTTTGGTTATTTGTCCCTGGGACACTGCGCTCGGACTCAGGTGATGTCTGTGCCTGCAGGGGGTCTGACAAGCATCCAACTGCTTTCCGTTCAGATGGTTCTCGTTGCCTCAAACTCACAGCGACCTCCGGCTTTGCTTTTATGAAGGGTAATAATGGTATCCCTTGAAAAAAAAAGGAGCTCAGAGGTGCAGTGAAAGCTGTGTCCAATTTGGCCTGTCATCAGAATACATGGCATTAAAGGAGAATTCTCAAGAGAAGAGAGGGATGTGGTCTGAATGTGGGAGAGGAAGTAAATAATAAAGTAAATTGGAGGCTTGTGCGACTGAAGTTGCAGCATTTTCCGTAGCTTTGAATTGGTTTATAAGAGTTGTAGTGACCAGAAGCTTTTTATGCTTTATGGTAATGCTTGTTATGTGGTTAGATTGTGAATCCTAAATGGTTTTATGTACAATTTTTGCCTCTGTTTGTCTCTTTTTTCCCTCTTGTGCTCTAAGGAATGACCTTGAGGCCAGAGAGGCCGGAGAGGCCAGAGAGGCCTGTGCCTTTGCCAGGTCAAACTTCGCCCAGAACTAGAATCCAAGAAATCCACATCCCTTTCATCATCCCACCGCCGCCGTCCAGCCCCAGGCAGCCGTACAGTCCCAACCAACCAGTGCAGCCCAACACGCACACGATCAGGATCAGTCCGCCAAGGCAGCCGTCCAGTCCCCAGCAACCAGGCCAACCCACTCTCCCCCTGGTTCCCATTCGTCCGGTGGTGGAGACGGGTGAGGCGGGACCTCCAGGGTACGCCCGCAGGGTGACTGTACGGAGAGGGTCTGAGGACTCGTCCAGGGTGCCTGTTAAAGGATTTGCTGGAGCACCAGGTGAGTAATGATGATGGCCATGTTTAACATTGTTTAATCCTGCTCAGGCTGGAGCTGAAAATGCTTAATTATATATGATAATTTTGTTATTTTAACAAAAATTGATGGCACAAGATCAGATTTTGTTTTGTTTCAAACTGTTAGCTGCAAATCACAGTGCAAATAACAGTGAATAAATGCTAAACAGAAGGTACCAAATGGTTTGCTCTGAGGGAGAAGTACAGGAAACAAAGATGCAACAAACTTGAGCTGAGCAATCATTTCCATCTGTGACATGAAATATGTATATTTATCTTTTCAATAGTTTTGTCAAGTGATAGCTTCATCTGATTTACTCGTCTTAACTAATTAGCAGAGAAAAAGTCTGGAATTGAATTCTACTGTTTCACCCTTTTCACACATGGAGCCCATAACAAAGGTTTATTTATACATGTACTTTGTTTTTTATCTGCCATCAATGCGTAGGAATTCTAGATTTAAAAGGGTTTTGATGGGGGCCAACTCACATTGGATGGAAGAGACAACAGATTGACAAAGAGCCAGTTTTGGATTGCACAAACTGGACTGCTTGTAGGACGACTGCTGAAAATATCAAACAAGGAAACAAAGGCTTTGTTTCTAGCCTTTGCATGAGCGTTTTTTTGGCAGCAAAGAGATAAGATGATAGTTTTTAAATATGTTAATCAAGAATCCAAACTTGAAAATCTAAAACAAAATCCATGCAAGTCTTCAAACTTTGGTAAAATAATAATAATAATGGTAAAAGTAATAGGATATCTCTCAGCTACTCCTCAGTGTCGGATGGTAGGTTGCAGGTTTAGTTCTCTACAGCAGGTTTAAACCCATTTTAAGGTTCAGTGACAACTGTAAACACCTGAGTCTGCTTGGAGTTCCCATTGTCCTCAACAGCAAGCTCGAAAGCAAACTGAACTGCTTGTAAAACCAAAGTTATGCAGTCTAGATTATAGCCTTTTTTTATTTAAATTTATACCCTCCATGGGAAGCCATCCCACAGCGTCTTGCCACAATGTTCAGATGGAAAACCAAACAACTGCCTCTGGCAAGATTACTCACTAACCCTTGTCCTCAGATGATGGTAAAACATGATGTGTTTGTCATGTGTTTCTTCTGCAGGCTACCCTCCTCTGCAGCCTGTCTCTTTCAAGCCTCAATCAACCCGCCACCAAGGTATTGTAGCAGTTCATTATCAGGCTCCGCTGCATGCTTTGCCATTTTACTACGTAGATCAGTGTAAAAAATTGGACAAGCTGTGAATAATTTGTAGCCTGAGAGTGTAAGGGAGTGGGAACTGGATGTGTTTAGTTTAGGGAGGTGTGGGTGGACTGTGGAAAGACTTCAGCTCGTCTACAGGCGCTCAGAAGGAAGTTTTACCTCGTTATATTCAGTGATGATTAAGAAAATGGCATTACAAAACTAAATAATCCTTATTTTCACTGTAATAAAGATCCTTTCTGGCCGACAGTTTAATTATTTCTGTATCTTATTTTTAAACTTCAGATGTGTGAATGAGAAATCTTTAAAAAAATAAAGGTGTCAACTCTTCAGCTGACAGCCATGATTAAAAAAATACACAATTAACACTTTCTTTTATGGACTTCATAGTTCCCATCGCGGAAAAGATCCCTTGGAACCCGACGTATCAAGCTCAAGTTCAGTCACCAGGTAAAATTTATCTCAAAGTCGTTTCTCTCAAGTTATGTAACTCCACTGATGTAGAGAAAGTGCAGAGAACATTCAGTCAAACATAAACTAAGTTTTTTTCCGTCAGATACTGCATATAAAGTGAAAAGCACACTGATTCATCTTTGAATTGAGACACTGATGAACTTACATGCGTGTTTTTTCGTGTCAGTTTCAGTTGTCAGCGGTGCTTTTGCGGATCCTTTCTCCTTCTCTGCTGGTCTGACACAACAGGCCTTCTCCGGAGACTTTGGCATCATCCGCTTCAACAAGGTTCTGGTCAATGATGGTGGACACTATGACCCCCACACAGGTACACCACGAAAACAAAGTTAACTTTTGTTTTAATGCTGCTATGATGCTGAGCAAAGGACACAGATGGAAACTTATCCTCTAACCCGATTCATATAAATGTGGGCTAAGAAGAACAAACGTGATTCAACATCTGACTTTTTTCAATATTACTCGCATCCTTGATCTTACTCACATGAACTCTCTACCTTTTTCATCTCTACAGGGATCTTCACCGCCCCTCTGGATGGCCGATACCTGATTTCAGGACTGCTGACTGCAAAGCAGGGTGACCGGGTAGAAGCCGTCCTGTCCGTGTCTAACCGCAGCGTCCAGAGGTTGCAGAGCACATCTGGGTCTGCAGCAGGTCACCACAGGGGCTCAGCCGGTGGTAACTGTGGCTGTGGAGGCTCCGTGTCCTTCAGCCTGATCCTGCCTCTGAAGAAAGGAGACCGCGTGGGCCTGGTGAGGACCAGAGGCCAGCTGGCCACCACCGAGGCCAGGGAGATCCTCTCCACCTACAGCGCCATCTTCCTGTACGCACCACAGGCCAATAGATAGCTGGAGCTCAGCTGGGCTGTAACAGCAGGGACTGGACTGGAGGATATAATGACGAAGGTATAGTTTTCACTGATTTGCTGTGATGCAGTGGACATGCAGTGCCACTGTGTGAACATCCACAGTTCTAAATGTAGTTATGGCATTACAATTTGTAAGCGATTTTGCCAAAAAATATCTGAATACAAGAAGCAGGATTTGTTTCTAATATATTTGATTATCAAGTTTTTGTACCTGTTGTGAATGTCTTGTGTATATAAGTGTTTATAAATTAACATTAAAAATTCAAAAATGTAATTATTTTAACAAAACCATCTCAGAGACTTTGTACACAGATTGATTGACATATTATAACACTGTTGTAAACCATGTATGAATTCACTTCATGTTACTGTGTAGTTTACACTTTGGAAGAAGAGAAGGATCAATAAAAATAAATGAAAAGAGCAACACCAGAATTTTTTATTAATGCTAAAACTTTCATGGTTTCTGACAGTGCACTTAAAAAGACGAGGTCAGAAGGCAATAAAAGCCATTTAGGTCATTACGTAAAGTTGGTGTGGATGAAAAATAAGTTTCCCCTCTTTTCACTCCTGAGACTTAGAAAATATTTCAACAGTGAACTCTCAGAAGCAGGAGTGGATTTGGCCATCAGTTCAGCCTCTGTTAACCTTTAAAAAACAACAAAAATAAGGTTTTTCATGCACTGAAATTTACTGTTTTCATATAGTTTTCGTTTATTATTCAATACTACCAACTTCAATTTGAACTTACCTTGGGGATTTCAACTGGAATACTCTTATTAATATCCTGTTACCTAAAAATAAGCAACAGGGTAAAAGTTCTCCATTAGCCTGTGGTTACTGTCCAACTCTCTGACTCAAGCTGGAGACAGAAAAGTAAAGCACACACAAAAGTCTTCAGTTAGAAACTTTATTTGATACAAATATGACCACAAGCCACACTTTGTTAGCTTCATTAGGCCTGTATTTTTTTTCCTTCTTACAATGTTATTTGTTCTTTAAACATACTTAAAATCACGTTTATACAAATCAAACACAAGCATACACTTAAGGTATTTCTGTTGGTCAGACACAATCAAAGTAAGCAAGCATTACCTTTTCAAACAGAATGAAACAAAGTCTCACACAAGATCATACACTTTGTAAGAAGTCATAAAACAAAAGGCATCAAAGACAGAAGAATGTGCTGATCAGCATTTATACTGGATCACTTTCCACAGCAGTTGAGTGAGAACAAACAATATTATATACCACATATCCTGGGGTCATAGAGGATGAAGTGTGATTCTTCCACACAAGATGCTTCACTTTCATAGAAAGAATGGATTTCATTTCGTTGATCATAAGATATATCTATTTGACTTCACCAAACGTCATAGAGAACAAGCAAACAAATCAAAAGTTGAACACACATCTTCATCATCACAAAAACAACTGAGCTACAGAGTGAATGCGGAAACACTTCAGCGATAAAACGTCCAAGAACAGTGACAGTCTGGATGTAGCCATCATCTTAAATTGTGCTTTTTTTCCATTACATGGTTTTGTCTGTCAAGTCTTGTTCCGTCTCCCTTCTGATTTTTATTCTTCATAAACTCGTACGAGCGTGTTACGGTTACACTTGTGCTGGAAGGTATGATCCCTAAGAGCTGAGCGGACCATCTGCTCACAAGTCTTTTCTTAAAACTTACACGCAAACAGACACACAATGCCAGTGAAGCGCTTCAAAAAGCTTCCTGTACACAGTCAAGTATTTCCTGTTTATCCCCAAACAAGACCCACTGGCCATTCCTCTGGACAGCAGAGTCAAAGGGATCAGTCCTTTTTCCTTTATCTTCATCTCTATCACGCACACACACATACAAACACTCACACTCACACACACACACACACACACACACAGAGGCTAAGGGGCGGCTCTCATTGGCACCCAAAGAAAAATGATTTCGTTTTCAGTCTCCACACTTTGTCTTGCAACCAACAAAAACAAAAACCTTTCAACGACTCCTCAAACTGACATATTTTAGAAAAGCTGATTCGTCTGCGGTGTTAGAAGGTCACTCAGAGAACAGAGAGGTAAAACTAGAACTCTTCATCCTGTGTTAATTGCATACTCTGGTCTTTTGTCTATGAAGACCTTCAGTGAAGTGCATGTGGGTGAGAGGTTCTTTTTAAAGTCGTGTCTCTGGGTGCATCTAAGACTAAGTGCGTGGGATAAGTCTCTGCAAAGCCACTGAGGGAACATAAGCAAAGGGTGAATGATCCTGTCACCCCCCCCAACCGACAGCAGCAGCACTGAGTGGCTAGGTATGCATGCACACTTGCACACACACACATACACACACACACACGAGCATTTTATCCCATATTCATCCTACAAAGGACCTCGCAGACAGAAATCCTTCATTTTAAGCTCTCTCCAGATCTGCTTATTTCCACTGTTCCAACTCAAGCGTTATCTTTTACATTTCCTCACACATTTTAATACTAAAGCTGCGGATTCTGAGAGTGTATTTATCTTACGTGTGTTACAATTTTCACTGTATAACAAGAAATACAGATTGTTGCAAAAAAATGAGATACAAGGCTGAGAAGAAAAAAAAAAGATCGTACAAGGCCGAGCAGTTACTGTTAAGTGCATGTTAAACTGTGACCATCCACACAAAAGAGTTTGAAGTATTACTACATTGCATTGGTGATAAATTACTTTTTCAGACAAGCAAAGGCAACACGATAGAAATCAATAACTTAAACATATCAATTATCATAAATAATGACTGCATTGTTAACAAAATACAATTGACTTGCCAGAGCTTTTATAACAGGATAAACATATCAAAATTACAGCGAGACAATATACCAGGAAGCTGCTTCATTTAGCTTTGAAGTCACATCTGTGTATCTTCACATACTAGTTGGCAGAAGTGTGGATCCCTGTAATGATCTTGAATGTTGACGATACCAAACATGACTCATTCAGTATAAACATCATAAGCTCTCCAGAGAAAAAGGGGGCAATCTGAGATCTGTTCCACCAGCAGCCAACTAATGAAGCCAGTCAGTCCACAGTTTAAAGAGTCAGGAGCAAAACTCAACACCTACAGTTGCTTTCAGGACCCTGACTACCGTGAATTGTTTGTAGGTGGTGTCTTTGTTATTTGCCAGCCACTATCACTATGTTGCCGGATGTTTTAGAAACATAATAACAGAATAAATTCCCCCAAATGAAAGCTGGAAACCTGCACCAAGGCAAACATAACAGCCACCGCAAAATAAACCCAGCACATGACCAGAGACCAGGGTCAATTATTTTTCACTCTCAACCTCTTTTTTCACTTTTTTTCAGGACTTTTAGAAAATCTGAAAAAATGTGACTCAAGAAAACAATGTCTTTTCCGTCTGCACTGCTCAGACATGCTGAGGGCTTCAAGCCTCGTGTGGGGCTTTGGTTGCTTCCCTGATGGCAAATGCAGATCATCCTGTTTTCTAGAAGTCACGCAGAGAAAAATTAGGTCTTAGATCTTTAACATTCCTCAGAAATGTGAACTAAAAAGTAGTCACACTGCATTAGGATGTCTTTGCAGGCTTTAGGAAAGATGGTCATTTGGGAAAATTTTCTGGGATTATTCACTTGGATTTATTGGTCTGGAGGTGCCTTCCACTCATCTCTCTTGGCTGATTGC
Source organism: Acanthurus lineatus (assembly GCA_029814665.1). Lineage (NCBI taxonomy): Eukaryota > Metazoa > Chordata > Actinopteri > Acanthuriformes > Acanthuridae > Acanthurus > Acanthurus lineatus. The sequence continues at coordinate 16,676,342 of JAPZDV010000004.1, read as the reverse complement.
AGATTACAAGCTTTTTTTGTGTGTGTGTTTATGGCCCATACCCTGTTACTGTGTTACACTCACTGAATAGTTGAGTTTGGGCAGGTCTGAGTACTACGTATGACAGCTTGGGTTTCAGTCCCTGTGGTTCCTCGGGATGCTTCAAGTGCATGTACATGAATACGTGGGTATCCATATGTGCTGGATCAGAGCAGCTCATCGGGGTTTATGACTGGTATGGGCTGTCTCCAGTAACAGAAAGAGCTGTATTCTGGCATGACAAAGGCCTCGTTCTGCTCTTTACTCAACAGAGGGAACACATGCTCCACCAGCTCACTAAGCCTGCTGTAACTGTGGAGAGACAGGCGAGGTAAGAAAGACAGAAAAGGGGACAGACAGAGACAGAAAACAGGAATAACTGAGAGTTAAACACTGAAGGCACATAAAATTTAAAAATGAAGGTTGTCAGACTATTTTCAGATAATTTTTTTTGTCAATTGAAGGCAACAAACAAACATTACACACAAACAATGCCATTAAGTTTCTATGGCATATGTGTTAGCTAACAGTTGTCCATTTACACATCCAGCAAACGCTGAGCAACATAAGCTGCTAAACGCTCCACTTTGTTCAAAGTCTGGTTGCAAACTTTCTGGGTTTTTTGTTTTATTTACTGGACAGGTAGTGAACAGTTGCTTTAATCAGAGATTTTCTTCTCCTCCTTTTAAATAAGAGCTGCCTTCTGCTGCAGGAAACAAGACTGATGAGAGCTGTGAAGGTTAGCCAAAACAAAAGCCTAAAACCACAACAATGAGCTGAGTGACGCAAAAAGCTCTGTAGGACTGCAGAGCTGCATGATAGTTTTTGTGTGTTCCTTATTGTGGCTGACTAATATGATCTTTCCAACATAAAAACATTAATTAGTGCAGATTTATATGACTAATATTTATGTCTCTTAAGATAATTGGTGGGTTTTCTTTCAGATATTTTGTACTTGTAGCATTAATTATGACTAATGGCTTATTATCCTCATGATTCAGAGTCTTTACAGTGACAGAGAGATGAAGTACTTACGTGGACTTGTTTCCCTTGGTCTGCTCCTGGATCAGTTCTCCCTTGGGGTTGACTGTGAAGATCCTACACAATGGAACTCCGACCTCTTTATAGGCAAACACATCCTGTGTGGAGACAAAGTAGTTAAAGTTCATCTGTGATCCAAATGTGAACAAAAAGAGTGCAACTGATATTTAAAACAAGGGACTTGCAACACTCTCCTACCAAAGTTTTCAGATGTTTTTGTTTACAGGCACAGCATAGACAAGTGTCTGTAGTTATTGTTACTTAAAAATTACTCCTTTCTGTCAAAAGTGGGAGGATAAATCTGTAATTCATGTGGTCAAAAATGAATCACTGAGCCTTTAAAAGCCATCTGAGAACACTCTTGATTATGTAATTTACAGAAAGTAGCTCTAACACGTAATACAAACTGGTACAAACTGACATAAGCGCATTAATAACATTCACCACAGACTTCCTGTTTGTGTTCCACCTAATGCACGTAATGGCAATATGTCTGAATGTTTCAGTGGGCAAGTCCAAGACTGTCTGTTTTTTGTGAGTATTTTTTTTTTTTGTTCTTTGGCAAGCACTACGGACAGACAGAGGTGTGATGACTGACCCAGTACTTCATCTGGGTGTTGGTGTTTATGCAGCTGAAGATAGAACGCTGCGCCCTGCGTGAGCCCCCTTCCTCAGACGATGTCACATGGTACTACACTTTGCCAGTGACCTCAGCTCAGGTTCAGCCCAGCACTGATTTCATATGTTTGTGTCTGCTAATTGATAGCCAAAGTGTCATGTTGATCTTACGATACATCATGACTGCATCGACTTCTGGAAAGCTCAGTTCACAGCTCTATGACATGCAAAAAGCGGGCGCTTTAATGTCTGGTAGTCTGACATCTTCAAACATCCATTAACTCACATTAGTTCTATTCCCAAAGGCGGCGTAGAATGGCTGCTTGTTATGCTGGAACAGGTTCTTGATATCTGTAAGGCATTCAATCTTGAAGATCTCCGGTTTCTTCTCGATGACCTCCCTGAAACAAACAGACACTTTGATTAGACACACATATACATGTCCTTACCATAGGTCAAGTCTGAATTAGAGGTAAATTGGCTTAATACATGTTTAATTTCTCCAAATCTTCTCTCTTTGAATCTCTCTAAACTTGATGATGATTTTATTCATATAATACAGTGGGTATTCATGTAATATACAAATGTCAGATGAGTCCAAATGTGGTGATGGTAGTGATGTTTCTGTAACATGCAAATGAAATCGAGAGGGCCATGTTAATAATGCAATTATGTGCATCCCAAAGACATCACATAAAACTCCACATGCAGTAGGTTGCTATGGTGACAAACAAGATAAATGTTACAGAAAAATCCCACCACCATGATGTTAGAATAAGGAGATCTTACAGCAGAGCAGCTTCCACAAACAAAACTAGTAACTAAATGGGGTTTTTTTTGTGCTGACCTTTGATTGAGCACAGCCACAACCTTAAAAAAATACTGAGTTTGGTCACGTTACATGAATGAAAATTGATAATGTCCTTTATGGCTTAACAAACCTGTAGTTTATGTTTGTATGTGTGGAGTGAAAGCAGTATTTTATTGAGGCAGGAAGCAGGAGACAGGCACAATAATTTAGCTCTGCTGACAAGCCACTGACATTGCAAAGCCCATGCAAAGCTACAGCTGCAACAAAATATATAGTGTCACAGTTGTTTAAAGTGACATGAGCATATGCTGACATAAACTACTGCTGAGCTCCATAAAATACTAATTATGAATCAGTTTCATATATTTTTCATTGTTTCCAAGCTAAATTTAGCAATTAATAAAAAAAAGTTTCACTTGAAATAAGTTTTATGGATTTGTCAAGCTGAAAAATGTGGACAAATGAAAGTTTTCCTCTATAATAATCCATCAACAGCTCAGAGCTACAGAGAAATGAGCAAGCTGCCTCTCTCTTAATCCTAGCTAGCTAATAAATCAACATGCCAATCACACATCCAAGATGCTGTCTTGAATCTGTCGAGAAACAGTTCACATTAGAGTTCAGAACTGACAGTGTAAACCAGGAAGCAAAGATGAAAAAATAATGTCAAGTAAAATGACAGGAAAATGCTTAACATGAGTATATTTATAGAGGCTGATGGCAAAGCTACCAACACAGTTAACTTCTATTCATTTCACATTCAATTCACAAGCTGGAGTTTTCTGTAGCCTTAACAACCTCAGCATATGAAAGGCTTTTTGTAATGAATAAGGATTTGGAGAGGATTTTGAGCCAGAGAATCTTGGGGATATTTAATCTGAAATTAAGCTGGCACACAAAAGGGATTGTAGTTTGAGAAAAGATAAATGTCAGGTGGTTCAAAATCAAAATGAAGATTTGGTGAGTAGGAGGATCTAATGTACGCGATGACTTTGGGAACAAGAAGTACTTGGCTTTATGACACTAAAACCGGTAGCCATTTATAATGTATATTCTTTTACCTGTGGAAGGCGGAGAAGAGGCTGCTGGGGGACAGCATGAGAGGTCCCCTGGGCAGAATGGTGCCCCCATCATTGACCCACTGCAGGTAACCCCTCGTCATGTCTGCCATGCCGATAGCCCGCGCTGAGCAGTACAAGAACTTGTAGCCATTCCTGCCAATGGGGACAGCAGTGCTCATTAATGGTTGTTCCAATACTGTTAAATATCATGACCATCATTATCAACTACTAAGAATAGCACTTTAATTAGATCAATTATTACAGAAGTCATACCAATTCAGGGAACATTTTACTGAAGGAAGTTTCTATTTACTATTACCACTAATAGTCACTACAGCCAATTTCCTTCTGTGAGTATTACATTTTTTATTCTCTGCATGAAGCGGTGAAAAACTTTTATTGTGGTTTTAGCTGCTATTATAGTTCTGTCTTGATTATTGTTGCACTTCCTGAGTCATCCACCTCAAAGCACCCCACGCAAACACTGGGAGAAAATATCATCTCCACAGGAAGATGATGGGAATCAGACTCAGACGATGCTAACCACTGCTCAACCATTCATCCTTCCACTGTGATTAATCAGTGTTATTGTGCACTTACTCAGCTACTGAGTGGTAGAGCTTGGCAATACCCTGGTGAGTCCAGTCCTTCCCCAACTGTGGCAGGATTTGTCCAAACACATCCGACCTAAAACATTAAACATACACAAGCATTGGTGACATAAAGATATCCCCATTTGCCAGGGGCATTACTGAACAAGCTCCAAAAACATAGCAGATGTAGAGTAAGAGAGTCAAAGAAAACGTGTGCATGAAAGAAAATAAATCTGATCAGTACTGCAGACTGTTCAAAGAAGGTCAAGCATTAAAACTACTTCTCATCGTAAAAAAGGAAAATTATGGACTGTTCTCCGCTAATGAGGATCATTGGCCCATAGGGGAGGCACTGTCTCTACCTCAGCTTATGGCTGTGTGTACAGACTGAAATGTAAATGGGCTCATTATAGCCCCTATGCTCTCTGCCCTGTTACTCTTAGAAAGCCACATGTCACAGGTTGGCCTAGAGGGTCACAAAGATAATATGCTCCAGTCAGTCTGGGCCTGTTTGATGTTGACAACCTATGAACCTCAGAGTGGGCGTCACAAAGGCAGCAGACATTAGGTTTGTGTCAAAGAGATTGAGCTAGATTTGAGCTAATTAAAAAGCTGGATTATGGTCTATGTGCTATTTGACAAGGACTTTAAACTTGTCCATGGCAACAAAGTTGCTAAGAAAACTGCATAAGATGCTCAAGAAGGGGAAGAAAATGATCTGTAAAACTAATTCATCATCTTTCTTCCTCTCTTTCTTTTGTTTAAATTTAACTCTGCATAATCAAACCTATCCAACGTTTTCTGAAGTCCCCCGCTAGCCACCATCTGCAGTTATTATATTAGTCATCAAATACAAGGCCTTATTTCACAGTATGAGGGCAATCTATAGATATTAGGGAACTGCAAAATCCTTTGCACAGGAAAAGATCCAACCAAATTCAGTATATTATAGACCTTACAAGTGTCTACCCTCTACTTTAATTAAAATTTAATTATTTATTTACAAATTTTGGTTTAATATCAATGTGTACATTCATTTGCTCTGTAGTAACATAAAAACTGAATAATAACTTATAGAAGCTCAGCGTCAGCATTGCTAAGAGAGGTTATGAAACTGTTGTTATGAGTGATTTTGGGGCACATACTTCGTGATGGTGCCATCAATGTCTGATATAATGACTTTATCGTCCCAGTTCCACAGGTAGATGGTTCCCTCGCAGCGGCATGTGCCCTGGTATTGGGTGGTGATACTAAACATCACATCATTGGGTCCCTCCTTCAGTTTCAAACTGGCCTGGGAACACACAGAAAAATGTGAAGGCATCTGGAGGCACATTTCATTCACTGACGTGTTTCTCAGTCACTGCTCTTCAGTCTGTCACATCACAATAAACATGTGTAGGTCTTGAGAGCCCCCTGCAGGCTTGATGTGGAACGAACACTATGCAATTCATAGCAGGCCAGCAGAGGGAGCACTACACTACTAAAACACTTTGAGGTACAAGTCGCAAAGAATACTCCACACTGCTTGTAATTTGATCAATCTATTTTGAAAAAAGACAGTTTTATTTGAAATTTGAACTATCAAATAAAAGTCAAATTTAAGAATTTTAGAAAAGTTATAGGGGAGTAGATGTTTTACTTCTGGAGTAGAAGGCTGGATGCTTTTTAAAGAATGACAACAAGTGTACAAGCATGTACTTACTATCTGATCAGAGGAGAGGCGCAGTGACTTCCTGTACGTGTGTGGGCTGGGGTGGTGCTGACTGTCCACTGGCTGCAGTCTCTCCTGACAGGATGCAGCACTCACCTCCTTGGACTCTTCATCACTGGATGAGTCTTCTGCTTTAGGCCTACAGGGAAACCAAAACATTCATCAATAATCTGCTGTGTGAAATAACCAGTCTACTGTAAACAAAACTTGTGGCTGTATGTGTTTGGGACACTGCTGTTTTGCTGCTCCTATTCATTTATATTGGGCAACTTAATACTGTTGAAAAATTGAATCTGATTTTAGAAGTTAAATAAAAATTCAATTAACTTCATCAGCCCTTCAAAATCTGCTGTCTAACACTGAAAGAACACCTTTGTTTACTTCATTATCTCTAAAAATAATGTGACTTTGCAGTGTTGTCATAAAACCACAGATTGTTGAAACTGTGAAACTTTTTTTTTTCAACTTACGACAAAGACAGCTGCTCTTGAGATACTGAGGATCCTTCCTCTCCCAGATGTGAGTCCTCCTTAGTTTCAAGCTTAGTCTCTGACTGAAAGAATAAAAGGGATAATACTCTGTCATGTTAGACACAAATAAAACAAAAGGCTGAGCATGAAGCTATAAGTTTTCATCCATGAACACAGCTTGTTTTTTAATTCTTATGATAAATGTGCACACCTGTTTGATTGTACTGTCCGCCCTTTTTCGCCAGAACCACCAGCGACCTGACTTCTTTGGCATTTTCTCCTTCACCCAGGCCTCCTCTGTAGCCTAGAAAAAAAAAATACACAATGACAGTAAACAATATGCAAGCAGCCTGTTTACAGTTATACAGAGTTGCTGATTATATGTAAAACTGAAAACCAAGACAACAGTTACCTTTGGTAAATTCTTCTGAAATGCTTGTAGACTTAAAATTAAGGGTGCAGCCAGTGTCCAATTATAGTATCTGAGAACAAAGAAATTAGATATAATATTGACAAATCTTAGAAAAACATCTCTTTTGTACATTTCACGTGTAAAATAAAAATGCTCTCTTACCTATTTCCTATCTTTACAACCAGATTGGGGTTATCTATAATAGCTGGGTTCTCAGCAAATTCATGATAGGTGATGATATGCTCCATGAACTTTTCTGCAAACACAGAGAGGAGATTAACATTAATTAAAGACAGTGGTAAAGACAGGGCAAAAACATACTACTTCAGCTACACAGAAGGGCAGGAAACTTCTTTCCAAAACAGCTGAGAGCTTCTTGTAAACACAAGGGTGGAAATATGAAAATATGAATTCGTAAACCCTTATATATCTAATTCACTGCTACAAACAAAGTTTAGAGAGAAGAGAGAAAGGAAATATGGGTTTAAGTATTAATACAGTTAAGCATACCGAGCTGATATTTTGTATGGAGTAGAGCCTCTGCCCACAGAGGCTGGACAACCTCTGCTGAGGTGAATACACTCTGTAGTTATGTAATGACTTTAGCATTCTCTACTAGCTGAGTTTAACTTTCTATTCTGCATGAAAGTAACTAAGTGCACTTTGGACTCCATTTTTTATGAGCACCATCCTGGTGTACCTTTGGATATTTCTGCATTTTCTGTGAGGCCTCCACACAGGGAAAGCGTGACGTCAGGGAGGTCACTCGCTGAGTCAGAGAGACACTCTGTCCCACTGTCAGCTGCTGCGCTGCCCACCGACTGTGGAGACTGTGAACCAGAGCGAATCTCTGAGTCCATCCAGTGCTTCGCTGCTGCCTCAGACTCACTGGAGCATCAAAAGAAAACATTGTGTCATAAAACTGTTCTTAAAGGCTTTTAGTGGTAATTTAGAGATTTAAAGGAGGACTTTTTTGTTTAGTTTTTTAAAGTAGATAATGCTTAGCTTTCAGTTTTTAGTTAAAACAGCTTAAGCAGTAACATTTTATTAGGCGCCTCTGTCATAAACTCACCTCTTGGGAAAATATCGTGCAGCAACATCAGGTTCAAGTACATTCAGGTCATCAAGGTAGATATCTTCAGGACCCTGATGCTGGCTCCTCTTTGGGACACCTTCATTCAATGACAGAGTTATTTAGCAGTTAATTTAGTATCACAGCTCGTACTTTCTAGAAGATGGTTAATAAAGAGGTAACTAATAACCAGCAGATGTACCTTTCTTCTTAGAGGGTGAATCAGTCTGTTGGCTGGTGGAAGGAGTGGAGGTTGCCACATTGCATGGCAGGACATCCAAAGTCTCTGCTGGGGTTATGGGACTCATAGAGGTTACGGTGCTGACAGATGCTAGAGGATTTATGGGTGTTACAGTGGTAATAGGGGTGCGTGGCTCGGGCTTGACAATGTTACACACTGAGGTGGCAGCACCGTTTTCCTTTTTTATATCAGTCTCAGTCTCCATGGCCTCAGAGCTGAGGATGACACGGAAGTGGGTGCTCTCTGATGGGGTGATGGTCACTGTTTTTAGTTCTGGTTTGTCTTTTTTTGTGACCTAAATGTTGGATATGAGGGAAGAAGAAAACATTAAAAAAGATATCAGTTTTCTCAAAACCATGTAATTCAGAATTCTAGTGGGAAAAAGTCCTTACCCTGGTTGTTTCCGGAAACTCTCCCCAGGTCCACTGCATGTGGGACTCAGCTCTGAGCAAACTCTCCGAAGGCCTGACCACCAGTTCAGAGTCACTCTTTGGGGAAAAGGCTTGAGACAAGCCATGACTAAAAAGGAAAAGAAAAACAAATGCAAATAATCAACAAGATAAGCATCAATTTAGTTGCCTCTGCCACACTTTTGAGGATGACTCCATGTTTGTGTCTGTACATACCTGTCATCTGCTGGCCAGTCACCATCAGACAGTGGATAACCATCAAGGTTGTGTCTAGCTGCAGGTAATTTGGGGTCAATGTCTCGCATTGTGGTCACTGAAGGTGACCTAAATCAGGGGTAAAACAGATTAATTAATCAGATAAATCAGGCCAATACTATTTAAACAGATCCTGGTTACAGCAGTGAGCATCTAGCCTGAAACTACCTTGAGACACGTGCTGCAGCTTCCTCATCAGAGCTCAGGTCCATCTCAAAGATCTCTTCATTTTGCCCACTAGTGGACATAGCAGCAGTTGTAGCAGCAGGTGCATTAGCAGCAATAGCATTAGTAGTAGTGACTGACATGGGTGGGGTAAGCTCCTCTCTTCGGGGGTCTCCTTTGTGCTTCTTCCTACGTTTCTTCTTCTTTTTCATGGCCACGGTGCTTGGAGCAGGAGGCTCAGGTGGGTCCTCTGGGTCAGCGGGGTCGTCCTCCAGATCTTTTGCTGTCCTGTGCTCAACTTCTGAGATCCAGAAAAGGTGACTCTCAGTGGGGATTGGGGAGGTGGCCAGGTGGGCAGGGACAATCTGCTAAAGGATCAAATGTGGACATTAGAACTTGGGAAATGTTTAATCAAGTGCTTACTTACAAAGCATTAAAGCTCCCTTGTATGAGCATCACAGCACAAAGCTTGAGCAAAACACCACATGTATAATGTAACAACAGCAATGGAGTAATTTCCTGACACAAACAGTGCTACACACATTCAGACTGCATTACATGTTATGGTCAAAATGTTTTAAGTTTCAGCTTTACGAGAAACACAACAAACAAGAAATCTGTAAAAATTGCTGTTGTTGATAAATAATAGAAAAACAATCTGCAGTATGTTCGTTATCTTACTTAGCTTTGGTGGTTAAGCTTAACAAAGTACAAAAACAATTGAAATAAGTTTGTGTTATTAAGTGACAATGGTTCTGTTAATTATGGGCTTTTCTCATCTGTGTATTGAATTGGGTGCCTACATTCTGCTGCTCAGCTTCCTGGACAAAAAAGGCCTCTCCATTGTCACCAAGCTTCATGTGCAGGTCAACCGGCTCTCCATTCACTTCAATGTCGATCTGAAAGAATGGGTTAGAAGACATCAGCTATATTAGAATACATTTAAAATCCTTTTGATAGAAAAATCATAAAGAGAACACTAACATCTTATTAGAACATACGTATCTTTAAAAATCTGAATATACATTTTATTTGATTTAAATGCAAGTCGGGTCCTTCTTTATTATACTTGAGCATATTTACAGGACACATGCATAGCCTGCAGCTCCTCTTTCTCCCAGGGCGTTACAAAACCTAATAAGTGTATTGGTCTTCTGGGCTTGCATTCTGCAAAGCCTTCCAATAGAACAGGGCCATTCATGTTTGCCAGACAAACTCCAAGTGGATTTGAGGCCATTCAGAAACTTGACACCACAAAAGCAAAAAACAGGTCACGTCTGGTGGAGCCTGGGAGGAGGAGGCGCTCACAAGCGCTCTGCTCACTCCGACGACCTGAGACCAAATCATCAATATTAATTCTCAGCCAACATTTTTTGTTCATCTGTTTCTTTTTTCATACTCTTGTAGCTTTCCTTTTCCTGATTTCATTTACTGGCCCTGTGGTCTCAGAGCAGCCTCCAGATTTAATTTCACCCCCTCAGGGTTGCTAAGGGGAATTTATGTATGGCGAGTGATGGCTGAGAATTTCAATGTCCAATTTATAATGAGTCTGAATAAATGAGGGTCCTCTTCAACCTTTCACAGTCTGTGACAGGTCACTTGAGTGGCTGTGTTGTGGATTTGCAAACCCCATGCTGGATTACTTGAATTAGTGGAGGCAATAGCTCCCTGAAGAAGCCCAAACATAAGAAAAAATATTAGGTTGTTCTCTCTAGCCTCTGTGAATTTTGCAGCTCATGTCTAGTTCTCACCAGAAAAGAGGGCTGATTTATGCATAGCTGAGTTGAGATATTATTACAAAAGTTTTTTGAATCAAAGAGTGCTTTAAAAACATTTCGGGTTGCCAACCTAAGGGACTAGCGTATAGAGACAGACACACCATCCACAGCCAAAATTTAATTAGTATTCGGCTGGCAACTCTCATTCATTCCCACTCATTTTTAAAACATTTGCATGTCAGGGACAAATATCCAGTAATTTATTTGTTCCAGTAACTTCTGAAAAATATATATTTAGCGGCAGCAGCCCAGGAGGATCTGCTAAATGAACTCAGGGACACATGCATAACTGTTTGTTACACAACAGCCCTTGCTGTGAAGCCTTCTTGTTGTGAGTCACGTTTCTTCCCCCTCCCACGCATTCAAGTTGTAGAGCTGTTGCCATAGAAACCACTCATTCAGTTCTCCCTCCGAGCCCATCAGCATTCTTGGTAGACGGTGAGACAGTGTCAATCCCCACAAATCATTATCTATTCTGGTCCACGAGCAGGCAAAGGAGCTTTCTTTACTTCGGTGCACAACATATCTGTTCTATGAACAAAAGTCATGGACAAGTTCACCGTCGATAAAGAGGTGGTGGGAAAGCACGTCAGGTTGTAAGATCGATCTAATTTTAGCCATTAACTAATTACTGACTGCACCAGGGAATATTCTCAATCTTTATATAGGTTGGTTAACTCAAGTAACCTCAATTTCACACACAAAGGTTGTGTCCTGATGTTAAAGCAGGTTTCTATCAAAGTCCTTTGAGCAGATCTTTTTATTTTTTAAAACATGTAATATAAAATTCTATATTGACTTACTTCAACGTCAATACTATGACAGAAACAGGTTTAACTCGCTCCCTCATTGTTCAGGCAAACACAAAGGTGCTTCAAAAATGCTATGATCGAAGGACAGAAACGACACTGAAAACAGCACATTGTTCCTGAACCAAGGTTAATCAGATCTTTTGTCAAGGCAAGATTATATGGTAATAATTAACATGAATGGCAGAGAAAAGCCTGGAATATCTCATCTATGACCTGCAAATAGAACCAAACATATCTCTGAATGATTTAAAGATGCTCGAGTGAGGTTAAACATTTTCAAAGCCCTTGACAACAAAATCTCTCATATCCTATTAGGTCAATATACCTTTTCTATAAATCTGTGCTGGCTTGGCTTGACTTAGTTTGACTCAGAACATTTTATTTTTTCTGAATTCTCCATAAAAAAGCCCTGGTATTTCAGAGTTATTACTGAGGAGCAGCAAATTCAGGAAATGTTGGGTTTTATCAGCTGTTACCTAATGTCTCCAGTACAACTGAAAGCAGACATGATGAAACAGCAAACAAAGCAGATAACTTAAGTAAAAACAAAAGTGCAGGAGATAAACTGAACCTTAAACCGTGTGTATTATCAAGTGAACACACAATATCTTGGGAAAACGGTAAACACTGGGCCCAGCTCAGCACAATTTGACTTGTTTAAACAGTTTAAACTTATTTAATCAGTTACTGGAAAAGTAAATTAATTTAATTAAATTAGGGCACTGCCTGAGTCATACAAAGGACTGAAAATCTTTAAGTGATTAAGTGCAATGACTCACTCATGGCTCTTAATCACTTAAAGATTTTCTACAATTCATGAATTGTAAAATCAAAACTGGCATTTAGTCAAACAAAACCTCGGTAAACATAATTAAATATAAATGGCTTTGTCACCATCAAATCATCTAAAAGGGATTATTTAGAGTCCCGTTACCCTCATTAGAACAAAATAACACCACCAGACAAAAATGGCGGCATCATTCTCACAGAATGAATATACAGAAAATCTATTTTAGTCTCCATGTACTTTTTAACAACAGCGAGTAAGCTGGTTATTCTGAAGACAACCTTGTACTGTACTAGTCACAACTTCTGTATGTATTAATGCTTAAATATTCTAAAAGACTGTCTTTTTCATAGGGATACAAATCATCCTGTTATTGGTACACACTTATACATTTTCTATACTTACCACTTTTTCTTTGGAGCGCAGTACACCCAGCTTGCCGAAGCGCACGTGGAATGGTGAGCACTGGTAAGTGCCGTCTCTCTGGCGGACAACCACAACATCGATGCATCCCGACAGCGTGGCCTGATTAATGCCCTTGTACAGTTCTTTAACGGTTACCAGCACCTGACCTGCCAGCTGGCCCACGTAGTTCATGGTGTGCGCCTAGTTGGGGAAAGGACACACATTAGTGAAGTCAAGAGAAAAGACATGATGAAGGCATTTGGTTCAGCATAGAGACTGTTTTGGACCTTGCAAGGTGTAGTAAAAAAAAGATTTTTCCACTTGGTTTCCCTTTCACACTCTAAGTCTATCTAACTATGTCTCTTCTTTTAAGTATTTTCCTCTGTACATTGGCACTTTCTTATTCATCTTTTGCTTTCATTTCTCAGCTCTCTCTCAGCCTGCCTTCACCCCCTGCGGTGTCTGTTATCTCCTGACCTGCATACTGACTGCCAGAGTGCCACTCTTAGCCTGTCACTGGCCACTGTCCCACATGAACAACATCAGAGAAGGAGGGCTGATGGCTGGGGTGAAACAATGAGAGGAGACAACCTTATACAGAGTTCCTACTGCTTTGCTACCATGGAAGCAGCTGACTTCCTGTTTATATTCATAAACTCATGGAGATATATCAAACACAACACTAAAAGCTATTGTTTTGTGGCTATAACTACACAGGCTTGGATAAACAGTGCACATTTTCTCAAAGCATATTTCCTGCCTCCCTGTAGCTTCTTATTGAACTAGATTTTTGCAGTGTGGCACTGAGTGAATATTTAACAACCCTTGCAAACATGATTTTGGCTTGCTTGGGTTAGGATCTAGTTTGGCACGGCTTGTACACTCATACTGACTTCATTGGGTTTTGTGTAAACTGACAGGCTTCTATCTCACACTGACCTTTTGTTCGTTTCTAGTCATGAGAGCAGTGGGGGGTGGGAGCTGGGGTGGAGAATAGGGGCATTTGTGTAATAGTGGCATCATGGAATATGGAAAACTGGCATGCTATGTTTTACCAAAGAGTAAGCTAATAGATAAACTAGAAACTACTACCCCATGGTCACGTACCTCTTCTAGCCAATGATGGACAAGTGAACAGACATATGCACACAAAACCTAAAAAAAACATTATGCCTCTAACTATAGCAGTCTTCAGTGCCAAGACATTAATACTGATATATGCAAGGTACTCAGAATCACAATCCAACCACACACAAACACAGACCGACAACCACCTTTTAATCAAACAGCCATCACCGCTGATATAGATGGGTTTGGATAATAAAACGTGCCAGATGATTTCAAGTTACATTCAGGTACGTAGTAGATCAGCCATATTATCCGGAGGTAGCCCTCTATGAGCTTTAAAAGTGATCATTAAACAGGCAAACTGGGAACCTATCAAGGCATTCTAAAATAACTGTGATGTATGATCTTCTGTTAAGCGTCCTGTTATGAATCTGAATGCAGTATTTAAAATCAGTTGGGATTTGTTGAGGTCATTTTCTGTGAAGAGAGAAAGGCGTGCATCATAGAAATATAATTGGTTTGAAATGAATGCATGAAATACTGTTTTTTAGTCCCTGGCAGATGAAAATTACCTAATTTTTGAAATTTTTCCTACTTAAAACATGATTAGACAGCAGAATTGGTATGCTGGTCAAAAATTGAGGTGGTTATCAAAGATAATACTGAGGCTTCTGCAAGAGTGAGCAGTGTTAGATGAGATGAAATTTAATTTCAGTAATAATTCATCTGACCTATGATAAAAATCTTGGATTATGCTGAAAAACTGTTTAAAAGAATGACAACAGTATTATTCGGCATTGCACATTTGAAGGTTGTGTCACTGATGTCATGTGTATAAACAGCATAGAAATTTGGGCAAATTCTTTCAATAATATGACTAAGTGGTAGTATATGAATGGAAAATAGTGAGGGTCCAAGAACAGAACACCTTGATATTGGAGTTGACTGATAACTACAATTTCCTTGCAAAAGTGCCTCTAAGTCAGATGAAAACAGAGTTGATCAAACATAAAACTGGAAATGCCTGTCCCAAATTCAGTTGTAGCAGCAGTCACACTGCTACCCACTGTCTTCTTCTCACATAAATTCAGAAGCAGAAGTAAACACAATGAGTAGCTGGAGAAGCTTGGTATTTTCAATAAATAAAGACTTACAGATTAGACAGGAGATGCAGGCTTTATGACTCAGCTTAAATATCTCTGACCAGCTCAAATACAAGTACTTTAACAAAGTCCCTCCCTCTGCTTTCACACTCTACCTTATCCTAAAAAAAAAACACTAGTATTGACTGCAGGCCTAAAACTGACATCATCCATCTGATTCACTTTGGTCAGGTATTGAGTCATGAACCTTGTCTACAGTGAAAAGTCAATAACCCAAACAACCTGCCAAACCAAACAATACAAGATTGCCAACAGTGTGGTGCGCCTTTGGGCATCAGGCCCAAGCTGTGAGTGACTAAGAGACTGGTCAATGCTGACTCACCAAGGACCAAGATGACCTCAGAGACGAGGTATCTTCCTGCTCACTGTTGTCAGTGTTGTCCTCTGTGTTGCTGCCCCGGGGCTCCCCGTCCCCCCAGGTTCTCCGTCTCTTCATTGCTGCTAGTGGAGCATCAGCTCTTACTTTCCCCACCTCAGGATACACCACTGGGACAAGTGTTTTCCTCCCTCACTTTGTAATGATAAGGCCTTCCTTCCATCCTAATACACACCTAATGACACTGGAATAGCCCTCCAAAGGGTAAACATCAGTACACCGCTATCTCACACCACCGGCAATTATGCAACATTTCCATAAACTTTGTCATCCTTCTCCTGGGGCTATTCTTTACAGGATGTCCTCTTGGTGCTCTTGTGCTCATCCAATAACCTGACAGGACATAGAGGGTTCAGCCAATGGGATGGCCTCCTTGAGGTGGCGTCGTGTGGCTGATAAGGGACGGCGTATTTCTGTGAACTGCTATGCAATGTTTTTTCCCTGATAAGAGCTCAAGCCCTGGAAAAAAAAATAAGCAGTACTGCACGGTGTGACGTTTTTTATCACAGTCAGTCACATGTAGAGAACAGTTGTAGTTGCATGTGCTCATCTTGCATTGCTAATCAAAAGGGTAGGTTTGATGGCACTGATTGGCTACAGGAGTTACCGGATGGAAAATTTAGTGAGTTGAACTTCATGTTAATCTTGTTGCTTATTACGCTTTAACTTGGCATGTGATCACAAGAGAAATCAGGTGAAAGGTCAGCAAACAACTTGATGGATATTCTCTGCAGGGATAGGTCTATAATATAAATACCATTTGCTATGGTTGGTCAAACTGCTAATTTTAATCATATCTATATTCAGCACAGATAGAGTGGGTATCATCGTGTCACTGTACTCCCAGCGATGATGATTTTAAACATGTTTTTGTCATCAGGAGCTTCTAACTGGTCTGACCTTTAGCAATGTCCTATCTGGTTTATCTCCTAAATGAATAACTAAGGTAAACAAAATACATGTGGCTCGTCCAAAAAGGCCTCATTCCTGCTGTCCCTTCTGCTAAGCCCTCTGTAAACACTATCAAACAAAACACAGAGGCCAGCTGAGTGCAAGCCTGCTGGTTAATCCTCCCCCTGTGCAAGAGCCTGCTCCATGTTTAAAAACTAGACAAACGTCATGTTTAAAAAGATTAACTTTACTTTGAAAAATGAAATGTCATGAGTAAAGAGACATACATAACTTGACCGTTGAACCATGTCCTGACTCAAATAATTCAACAGTACATGAGTGTACAGTAACTGAGTGCAAATAAATATATATGCAAGAGTCTATACAGAAAGTCCTTGCCTTTAACAAACACATACAGTAGCATTAAGAATTGCAAGACCAGAAACTGAGTAATATGGTTGGAGTGAAACTGAGAGAGCTTGCTGACCAAACCACAACAGACTCATGTTACACACTTACAAGTATTAAGTTACATCAAACTGAACCAAAATGAGGGAGCTTATTATGTGTGTAGGATAAAAACCACAAACTCAGACAGACAGCATTGGCTTTCATTTCTTGACATTCTTGCTGGGTAAACAACTGTCTTCTTCTCCACAATTTCATTTGAATTTATAGTGTAAAACCTTGGTGTGTCAAAACCAAAATCATGTCCAAATTAGTTAGCTTTCAGCAAGAACATCATACACTGAGCTGCAAGGCTTTTACACCCAACAAATAACTACATACATCTGCCCTGCAAAAAGTTAACATAGAAGATGTGTTAATAAAACCTGAGTGTTTGTAATATTTCTTCTGCATAAACAATGCAACAAAACAGAAAAAAACAACTAGTCTCCACAATACCAATGAGTTTAACTCATAAACTCTCCAAAGCAGTTTCAACAAAAAATGCAGTCCTAAAAATAGGACTAAATGCAAGGGTACTGTATTAAACTATATTAGTTTTAGCTCACAAACCTAAGTATTTGCAACTGAGTGCAAATGAATTAAATGTAATATCACAGGTCAATGAGGTGTCCTATTATAGTCGATTCAAAGTGTATGGGTTTCACAGAGTTATCTAAGTGGTGAAATCTGACTAGAGTGTCAGTGATTAAGTTACAGTATCAGTGCAGGACAATCTGCCAATATACGTTTACATAAAATGCCTAAAAAAGTTGTTCTCTACAGCTACCTACATAAAAACCACTTGGTGTCTAGTTAACAGTGTTTTAACGCTAAAGTTAGAGCAGCAGCCATTTACAGGAAAGTGATTTGATGAGGTGGCAGCCTTGTTTATGAGACAAGAGAGGCGCAAAGTTTAACGTGAACTTTATAACTAACTCGAAACCTGACTTATCATAATAAACAAACTGGCTGAATGTTGCGCAATGTTGGAGCCAAAAATGATTATTTCAGAGATTATAGCTACTGTTTATTTGAAATGTCAACAATAATATAACTTAAACAAGGGCTCTTAAGTAAAGGTTTGAACGGATATTGCGGTAGTGAAGACAAACAGAAAGCAGAACCGAAATTTAAATGATGTTGACAGCGTAATGTGGCTAAATCTTGCCACGAGCAGAAATAAACAAGATAAAGAGCGGAGCACTATACAGTAGACATGTAAATAAATGAATGGAGAGGGGGCTCAGCTAGCAGTGTGTCCGTCAGTCAACTAACGTTAACCGGCGGCTAGCTTCAATCGGTTACCGTTAGCTAACTAATAGCAAACGGTGAAACGGTGACAGGCAGGAGTTTTCTATAAACGCTGAGTCGCTGGTTTCAATGAAAAGTTTCTACACTAATATGCTAGTGTGAGTATTTAATTTTATAACCCTGTAATTGTGCCCCCGAGCTACATTAATCCATCGTTGTTCAATGATGTTAGCCATCTTACAAGCTAGCTTACATTAGCTGACGGTATGAACGGAAATATGCGTAAACACAGGCAGCGGCGAAAGCCTCAAAAATGGTTTGAAATCCTCCTATCGCTTATTATTTACCTTCGGTTACTTCAGCGGGATGTTGCCGAGGAAAGACGTTATGGTGTTTTCAGTGAGTCCCCATATCTTTGCCCGTGAAACTCCTCGAAAGCCTCCTGACGTGTCCGTGCCTGGACCACCGTGGCTGACTAGTGCGGCTGTGGGAACAGGGAACCGGAGTTGATGGGACAGAGAGCCGCACAGTGGCGGCGCACTCAAACAGCTGGTGGGTCCGAGGTTTCATCATTTCACCCTCTTACACAATTAAGAAAACCTTTGCCCGGGGCAGCTTATCTCACGGAATATTTACTGACAGGTATTACACAAAATATTACATATACGGGTGAGAGATACAACGTAATTTGGATGCTTTGTGAGTCAAGGATCCCACTCAGAGAACCTGAAATAAATAGCAAGGATGCTTTTTATAAGAGACCACCATTAACTTCCCAGAGCCTTGGCCATTGTGCAAATTAGAATACTGAACTTCAATGGAGGAAATGCATTTCTCCCAATTAATAAAATCTTTATGGATGATTATGTAAAGTTAAAGGAAAACTTCTCTAAAGCTGGAGCACCTTCATTACAAGACTGATTAAAAGAGAAACCTGTTCATTGGACACAAAGCCTCAGAAACTGCAGGGCAGTGTATCTGTCAGGATTCTTTCAGCTGTACCTGAAATTCAACATTCCTCAAACTTTAAATACACTTTTCTGACAGCATCTGTTGCTCATATGACTAGTTGAAAAGAAAAACCTCCAAGAGTAATGCCAATAATGCCTCTGCAACTTTGCACAAAGCTTTTGTAGGTTGTGTGAAACACCTTAAATGAATGAACCAGTTCCAGCACCATGTGTATTAAGTCATGTTCAAACTAGTCTACACTTTATGAGGGTTCATCTGCTCCACCTCGCCTAAACAGTTGTAATGTCTGAACTTTTAGCTTGCAGAGATTACATCAAAGGTACATAACATACATGCACACTGTACAATGTCAATAGTGATAGAATAGCTGTTTATAAAGAGACACAAACATTAGTTAGTGGAGCATGTGAAATAGCCACTGACACATTTTTTTAGTCCTTAAGAAGCCTTGAAGTTTGTTTTTTCCTTTATTTTACAGATAAACCGCAGGTATGACTTGGTTTTGGAGGTTGAATGTTTTCTAAATGAAATACTTAGTATTGTAAGAGCAATGCATTTTGCCTTTGCTTGCTGTAATGTTGTTCTCAGACAATGATGACAGATCATCCGTATACTATAATTATACATTACATTTGCTGGTTAAAATGGCCAGAAGTGACAGAAGACATGTAAAGCAACTACAAGCACACGATAATTATCTTCTCTGTATCACATTAATTGTTTGCTTTCTCGACAAGCAATGCCCAAAGCTCTTTAGCCCAGCACATGAAAGAGTCAGGAGGAAGCAGTTGTATTCATGATTTATTTAAACTGCACCGGCATGTGCCGGGGTAAAATGCTTTGGAGATAGCCCAGTCGTTCAATCTTTTTCAAATTATTTCATTACACTGCATTATCCTTTAGCCCTTCTTCTCTTCCTTGTTCTCATCATCTTCTGGGTTGTAGACGCTGACGGTGAATTCGCCGGCCTCTGTGCCGTACTTGTTCTTGACCATGAGGGCATATTTTCCAGAGTCCGCCGTGGTGACGGAAGCGATTGTGATGCTGGCAAACTTCCCATGCTCAAACTTGAGTTTGTAGTGGTCATCAGACACAAACTCCTTGTCGTTCTTTGTCCACCATACCTCAGGTACGGGATCGCCCCAAACGTTGCCAGTCAGGTTGAGGGACTAAAGAAGAAAGGAGGATTACAGGAGGTTTGATTTGGACCATATAAAACTGGATTCAAGAGATTAGAGAAAAGAGATGCTCAAAGGAATGAGAAAATGAAAAAGAAGGATGGAGGTGAGACAGAGAGCTTAACAAAGTGCATTAACTTTCTGAATATCTAATTAATGTACCTTGCCCTCTTGGATTGCAACCACGTCTGGCAAGCCTCCAACAACACGAGCACGGTCTAAACAAGAAATACAAGAGTGAGGCAGGAAGCAAATGCCATTCAGACAATCAGCTGACCCCTGGGGCATTTACCTGTTGACAACATAATACTTAACCCTGCAAGGTAACTTGACTGCTGAGATTTCAAGTCTGACATCTTGCAGGACATGTGCAATGTATCCTATATAAATGTGAAACAGTCCATCTGGCATGTCAAGTTACATAGTACTCATTCATGATGACTTTTCAAAGTAGAACTGAACCATCCTCCATTAAAACACTGCAATATTTTTAGCTCTACTTTACACATGAATGATATTTCAAACCGGTTTGGTTGAAAATTTCCAGAAATACAGCTGTGTCATCTCCTGGAAAACCATTTTCTTTGAATGAGATGATGAGGTTATGAAGACAGACAGACTCACATTTCTCCACTTCCACTTAACCCAAATTTCAAGTTCTATTAAAATAAAAAATGGCCTCCAAATTACAAATTATATAATTGTATATAGCAATGTCTCTTGGGAGATGTCAAAGGATAAATAAGTACTTACTTCTCTCTGCTATTGCCGCCGCCCTAAGGAAGGAAGGAGATGGAGATTGTGAGAAGCATCTTAAAAAGGTGTAACAGGCAGAACGGATACAGCCTTTTCTCCTCTAAGATATACAATGTCAGGAAATGTATTTTAAGTTTTCCTAAAATGGCTCATGAAGTACACAGAATCTATTCTGAATTCATCATGACCGTCACTATTTTTCACGTAAACATCCTCCTCAGACTGAAACACAGAATTACACAACAGAAGGATCCTGTCAGATGAGTTTGTTTACTTACTTAAGCCTCTGGAATTCTTCAAATGCCTCTTCCCATGCTGCACCGGGAAAAAATAAATTTTTATTAATAGTTGCATAAGCGCAAAAATATCCAAAGTCATTGGGACATTTTTGAAGTGTGAAGTTTCTGTCTTGTTTTATCTTTGAAAGTGCCACTCACCCTGGCCACTCAGATCAAACACTCTCTTGACGCCGTCCTTGCCATCAAAGATATCCATGGTGTATTTGCCCTTGTCCTTCTCAGTGGGCTCATTGATCTTAAGCCAAAGCTGCTCACCAGTGACTCCAGCCTTAACTCTCTCTGAGGCAGCAATCTTAGCATCTCTAATGGAGGAATGTGCAACAGAAGGTTCAATTAATGCTAGACTGCTTACTAAAAGTCAACACTGATATGATCAAGTGTGCTAAAAAGCAAGATTCAAATAGAAAAGAAGCGATTTCAGGTTGCCCTTAAAATCTGCAGCTAAATACAGAAGTGGAAAAAAGTTCTCGTACTATACTGATTTACTAATTAGTCTCAGAAATGTAAAACCAAGTCTATTGAATTGTCTCCATTATTGTGGCATTTTACTAGAATAAAAACTTTAAAGGTGCTCTAATGTAATATTTTAGCACCAATTACAGTACAATTCTCGCATAGAGGTAAAGTTAGTATTGTTTACTTCATGTTCACGGTTGATTTCTAGTTAAAACAGTGTTATAAAAGTGTTCAAATGTATAACAGCATGATAGATGATTATTAAAAGATATTAAATTGTTCAGATAATGGGAGTTGAACTTGGGTCAGCTGGGTGAAAACCATGAATGCTAACTGCTAATCCAAATCTACTGTAATTTGTGCTATACTGTTAGAAGCTTGGATAATTTGGTAAAATATACAGAGTTACTCTTGTTTCTACAATACTTAACAGTTTTGGTTTTTCTTTTTGAGTCACTTGGGGAAAAAAGTAGATCTAGATCTGTCAACAGAAATGATCCTTGAAGCATTTTTTAAACAAAAAAAGACTTCACAAAAACCCAAGCTATTTTTAGCTGTGAAGAACAAGTTCATGCTTTTTGAGGGATTTTTTTTTCCATAGCCATTACATGGCTAGAAAACACTACCAACCATTCTGAGATTTGAAAGTTACTGAACAACCTAAGCTACTAATGCTAGACTGCTAAAAAAATTTCCTTTTGAAGAAACAATGCTTACAACATACTAGATATGATTATATCCTGTGAGAATATTGTTTTCAGTCCTGTAGTTGTAAAATGTTGACATTCATCACTGATGCTTGCATTAGTCTGTTTTGAAAATGAAACATTTTTTCTTGTCATTGGTGCTGTATCCTTCTGCTTAGTACGTCAGCTGTGAAACATTTGATAATAAATTAATTGTTTCTCATAAATAAATAATTAAATACCCAAAATATGGTATAATATACAAGCAGCTTATTATAAAGTGCTTGTGTTCATACCTGCTTGTACCAGTGTTTTTCATGACAAGTGAGCATATGCATGCAACACAAGATTAAAAAGGGTATGAATATTTAGGTGATTAAGGTTGATACTACATACTTGTGGAGCCATCCAACACGCAAGTCCTCATGGTGATATGTGACCATGGAGTAGAGAACAATGCCATGTTCAGTGCTAAGGACTTTGATTTCAGAGGAGGAGTTGGCTGAGGAAGAAAAGAATACAAGGAAGGTGTTCACCTACATCCTCAGAAAGCCAAATGAATCAATCATTAGTATAAAATGCTGGATACAATATTTCAGCCCCTGGCTGTGATTACTGCATGCAGTTTTTATTGTAAATAAGCACATTCTGCTTCTTTCTGTGGATTCATTTAGTGTGCGGTGCTTAATATCTGTTCATTTAGTGTGAAGCAAAATGACTCACCAATAACCCTGAACAGCTCATTCATTACAGCCTGGTATCCTGAGAAAAAGGATGAGAACACCAATTAATGTCATTATCATTAATATATTTTTCTGCGAGACTTACAGCACTGATTTTTCACTTTTTCATGAAAAGACTTTACCTGCATCTGTCAGACTGAAAGTGCTCCTATCTCTGCCTCTGTCGTCCTTCAGGAAGACCTCATAAATACCAATATCACTCTTGGAGATCTAGAGTTTGAAGTAAAAGCAACTTTAGTCTCCTTGAGACAGCAACAAATTTCTTTCTACCTCAAACAGAGGGTAATGCAGTATAATTCAGGACAGATAACAGACAGCAGAACATCTAGACAGAGACCAAACTAAACCGAAAAGGCAAGCTTTTCTCCTGCCCGGGATGCTGCAGGCGTTAAAGGGAAAACATGAATAAGGTAAGACAAGGAGGACACATGGAGAATTTAGTGATGTGAACTTATGGCAGCAAAGTTTAAGTCCAGACTTTGGGTCTTGGCGGTGGGCGAACGTCCTCTGCAGGTGGCTTTTTTCCTTCTTTTTCTTTCTTTTTCTCTTGCTTAATAATCCACTGTGAATTAGACAGATAAGCCAGTTAATGCAAAGGCAATGACAGGAGTGGCAGTGAGCAGGCCGCCTCTCCTGAGCACATGCAATGACACCAACCCTTTCTTTATGAGTGAAGGATGAACAGTTATGATGTATTGGCACCTTTAAACATCAATGTAACTTCACTGGCACCAGAGCAGATTCACTGACAGAGCAAATTATTATCCTCAAAAAGGGACAGTTTTTTTTTCCAGTTTAAAAAAAGTTTGAGTGAGGTGGCCAGAGAAGTACAATGAACAATGAACACGATGATAGAGATGAAATGTATGAATCAATAACACAGAAGAACCATGAATTGCATTGAGAATAAATGCATGTAATGTTGAAAACACATCATAAAAAATCTATTATATTTAAATATACAGAGCATTAAAATTAAAAATAAAAGCTCCAAAGTGGAGTCAGCTGTACCGAATAGGTCAGAAATGACATGCTGACATGCTGACTTCAGCAGCACTTCAGCAAGACACTCCAACGTGAATGTTTTTAAAAGTGTTTCATCATTTATGGTTCTGTGTGTTAGAGAGGGATGGTTGGCAGCAAAGCATCTAAGTCTACAATGGAAGCATAGCTGCACTGGAAACATCGCTTTTAGCTCCATACTCATAAGCTCACGACTTCGTGTAAAGTACAGCCTCAGTCTAATGGGCTGACCTTTCCGATGTTAAAGGTCAGGCCGCCGTTCTCCTTCTCAATTTTCTTAGCGTCCTCGTCTTCCTCAGCAATCTCGATGCTGTCTTTAGACCAGATGATCTCAGTCTCTGGTTTGACATTTCCTATCTGCAGAGAGAAATAATCCATTTATGTTGCTGCATTGATAAAAAAAAAAAAAAAGAATAACCACACGAGTATTTAATGTTACTGATCTTACCTTGCATTTCAGCAGCACATCGCATTCCTCAGTAACAGCGAAGTCAAGGTACTCCACAAAGTGAGGACCTGTGAGTAATATAAAAGATAACTATTTAAATGTAGCCCTGTAAATAGTGTTTGACTCGTTTGATATGAAAGTGAGATGTCTTACCTTGTTTCCTGACCCATTCTGCCCTCGCAAATTCTGATTTCTTTTGAAGCTCCCTGAATTCTACACAAGAGGAAAAAAGAAAATGCCAAAGTCCTTTCGATAAATTTTTACATAATTATAAGCTCAGACAGGCAGTACATCAGACAGTCAGCTACAACAAGAGCAGGACATGACAGTAAAGGAAAAGTTGTCTTCTGCTGCCCCTCAGTGGACATACATCGTACATTTACTGCAGCTATTTCTGCCTAGCAGAGACAGTGTGTGCCATTAAAATGCATCTGCAGGTTACGTCTTTTCTGGATTCACACGTAAAGACCTGACAAATCTGTACGCACAACATCAAAGAGGAAATAAACTTGCATTTGAACTCTTACCATCTCCAATGAGTACCAGACTGGTTGTACCCTTGGCTTTGCCATCCACAAGGTTAAAGGTGAATGTTCCCTCATCTGTGACCTCCAGAGAGTCCATAAACATTTCAATGATGCCGGTGGAGTGGTCGAAGTTCATTGTGTATTTCTGAAAGCAAGGAAAGATGACTCATCAGCTGCAGACATGGAAACAGAAGACAGCATAAAAACAAGACACATGTTGGAGTTTTTCAGTTTCATTCTTACCTTTCCTTGAGTCACAATGACATCATTAAAGACGTACTCCACTTGGCAGGCAGAAGTACATTTCTCCACCTGAGTCCAGAATCGCACGCGACCCTTCTCAAGCAGCTCCATGGCCATTTCATTCTTAAAGGGAATAACTGGAGAAAAACACACATTTCTGAAAGCTCTTTATTTCCCACTTAACATTAACTCAAAGAACTATGTTAGTTATCATGGCTTGGTGACTAATTACAAGGTAAACGTGTGTGTCTAGACAGAATTTGTAAAAAGATGTGATAATGATGCATACTCTAATTCCAAAACTGTATCTAAAACAATATTTGCGCTTGCTAAATAATAATATAAGTAAAAAAGAAAAAGTGTTGTTAGCAGTGTTTGTGGTGTGGTGGGATATTCACCAGGGAACTTGTGGTCATGACTGATGTCCAGAAGACGCATGAGACCTGTTAAACAACAACAACAGCAGCAAAACAGGTAAATGTCTTGACCTGTTGGAAACTATGGATGTTAAGTACAACCTTTGATGCCACAACTTTGACAAACATAAAGCTCTGAATAACAAAACAAAAACACACACTGTCCACTCCTCAGTGAAAACACACACGAGTACACACAGTCTTTCAGGCCCACCTCACCCCTTTAGCACTGACACTCCCCAAATAAGTAACAAATGAATCAAGTTTCAGGCTCACAGGAGCAGAGATGTCAAGATTGTGGGCTGACTCACCCTCCTCAGTGAGTGTGTAACTCGAGGAGATGCCTTCTGTGTTGGTAACAACACAAGAGAAGGTGCCCAGATCCTCAATTGAGGGACTGTTGAAGATAGCTCTGGACCTGGGAGTGAGGACACATGGGTACAACAAGTTATGAGAAAAGAGAACTGGCAAGATTTTATTTCCTTAACTGTGAAAAAAATAAATGTTGAGGAAACAAATTTGTCCTCAGGCATTAACAAGAGTATGAGAATCCATTTGCTCTTTGGAGGATGCATGACAAACTGGGCACATAAAGTTACTTACTTGCCCCCTTCAGTGACAATGGTCAGACGGGAAGTGTCTGTAATAGCCTGGTAATTCTTGGACCAAATAAACTTAGAGCCCTCTTTCATCTCAGAGCACTCAAAGACCATAGAGATCACACCGTCATCATCGACATCCACATAAATCTCTTTGGTGCCTAAGGAAAAGGAGAGCGAATGGTCACAGTGTCTTTTGCAGACTTAAAATTTATACAAAAGTTGATTTTTTTCCTACTTTCCCAGACTTTCCACACTTGTATAGGAACACTATAGAGCTGAATGTGTGAGATGTATAAAATCACACCAACCAGGACGAGTCTGAGCCAGGATTGGACCCAAGATAGCCGATGGCTCTCCAACTCCAGCCAGATTTTGAGCTCGCACGCGGAAGACGTAGGATGTACCGCCCTTCAGTCCTGTCACCTGAATCAGCACGAAAGCAGCAGAATGCAGGGATAGTTAAAAGAGCACTCTCCTCATTATTTAAGGATAATATTGTCTTATGTTGCCAAATTCTAATTTGACCATCACATCTCAGCTACAGAACAACTATAATTCAAAAAGATCCAATAAAATAATCTCTTCATCCTCCTCACCTTCATGTATTTCATCTTGTTGACCTTCTCATGAACAGCTTTCCAGCCGTCATTACCAGCAGAGGCCTCTTTGACATCCAGATAGTAGCCATTGACAGGAGAACGGCCATTAAATACAGGTGGCTCCCACAGGACCACAACAGAAGTGTCACGAATCTCCAGCACATGGACACCAACAGGAGCACCTTGGAGGAAATGTGGGACAGACTCTATCATTTTGGGATAATTTTGGATTCTTCAATACATTGTAACTTGTCAAAATAAGAGTAAACTATTGGTGAAGGAGATTATTAGTATTTTTAGCATTATTATAATTACTAAAAGTAGTAGTATTATTTTATCAAAAGTATTTGTAATGCAATTGTATTGTATTTTGACAATACAAATAAATTTATCAGAACGGATTCAGGTAATTTTTTTTTAAAGTATATTATAAACAAATACAAATACATTTTGCTTTAGCACAAAATATATATTTTTAACAATTCTGATGATACAATGGGATTACTCTCTATGCAAAATGTGTGGCAAATACAACATGTTAACCCTCTCTAATATTTACCAGCCTAAGCATATTGTCCTTCATACCTGGCACAGTGATGGTATACTCCTTGCACAACAGAGCGGCACTGGCCACAGATGCTTCACTCACACCTGCCATGTTCATAGCTCGCACCTGGAACTGGTAGAGGACGTTCTCCTTCAGGTTCTCAGCCTAAAAGAAACAAATAAATGCAAATTAAAATGATTTAAAAATACTGGGCCAGCAAACACAAACCATATGACTTGTAATTACTCTTTCATTCACAGGAAAGTCAGAAAACTTTTATTTGAAAGGGTCCATGAGTGCTTTAGGTAAGAGAGCTTACTTTATAGGAGGTAGTAGTAACAGCCTGGAGATTCATTTCATGCCATTTTCCAACAACATCTCCCTTCACGGTTCTGTAGTCTACAAAATATCCTCTGATATCAGCTCCTCCATTTTTGGCAGGTGCAGTCCAACCCAGCACCATGGAGTCCTTTACAGCCTCCAGCAGAGTAACACCAGTGGGCTTTCCAGGGACGGCTGAGAACAAAGTAAATAAGCTGCTCAAATTTTTTGTGAGAGAAAAAGTCAAGAATTGTGTTAAAGATATCATCTCCAAATATTTAGCATAGAATATAAATAATGTTATCTTTCCATCAAAAAGTCATTCCTCTATATAATCACATGCATATTACCTTCCATTAGACAAACATTACAAAGTTTTTAACTATAACTATGTGAGTGCTGGCAAGTGAAACAGCTGAACATGCTACATGCTTTTGTCACATAGGCAACACACTTTTTAGAGTCATTAAAATGGAAAAAGTACTTACACACAGGCCATCAGGGTAACTTTCACACTACGAAAATCTCCAAAAGCCAGACGAGACTCTCATTAGGGCCATGCTCTTTAGAACACAATGTTTTAAGCCTTTATCTTGGTCATGCACCAAGAGGTTTCCCTAAAGAGTTATCAAATAGCAAAAGAGAACTCAAGCAAAAACAAAATTATCCAGAAATGTTAAATGCCTGAACACAAAAATAGCACTGTAAAATCCGACATAGTTCGTTTTTTTTAACTTTCTCAGTTACAAATGAAACGATGGGAAACAGCAAAATGACAAAATCCAGTGTTAGTGATGAGTATGTCAATCAAGCACATGCAAATGTATCTGCCATCAGTCACACATGAATATGGGCCACTTGCATTCATTAAACTAGATGTATGGAAATTAAGGTGCAAAGGAGGAAAATATTTTTGCAGCTAACTAAACTGAAACAAAATCTTTGAGAATAACTGTAAAAGAATTGAAAATAATGATTCAACACTTTATGATCAGGAGAAGGAAATCAAAAGATGGGAGTTTAACATAGATGAGCGTGGATGATCAGGTGAGAAGAACAGAGAGCTGCAGGTTTTGTGTGAATATGCTGAACTATCTGAATTTAAAAAACGGGCTTATGTGTTAAAAAAAAATCATTGTTGGTTTTCAGCAATCGATCCTTGGATAAAAATGACTGGGATGATGGAGCAGAGGGAGAAAGTATGGCTTGAATGCAGTCATGAATAATGGATAGTAACGGTGAGGGCACTCACAGACGGCAGCTTGCACAACCACAGCTTCAGAGTCGGGGGAGCTTTGGCTGTATCCAGCAGCGTTGACTGCCTTGACCCTGAACACGTAGTTTGCTCCGGTTGTCAAGCCATGGCACACAAACCTGGAAACAGTATACACAACAATGTAAAGAGTCTAATTTTATCATTACATTTTGATATCATCATTTCATTAGAAAGAAAAGGTAGTAGATTTAGAAATTGCATTTTTAACAAAACACTAGACAAAAGGATTTTCCATTTAAACAAAGGCTTTAGGTTTTAAGTCTCAGTGTAAACTGGCAAGTGATTTGAGCAAGCATCTCCCAAAATAAACGGCCAAAGTAGCTAGCTTAGCTGGTTATGTTTGACTTTCCAAGCCCGACTTTGTAAGTATCTACATATGAAATAACAATCTTTCTCTTGCAAAAGATGAATTCATAGGCAATAAAACACATCTTTGGATAGCTTGATATCTAATATATTATAGTCTTTCTGGGTCATGTATAGCTTGTTGTAGCTGACATCAGCAATATCAATATTGGCTAATATTAGCAAACTTTGGATAGATAACATGTTGAGTAACTGACAATACTGACTCAGTTCTTCAACTTTTAAACTCTTATGTACTTTTACTACTGTAATACAATGTTTTACCAATTTTTCTATCAACAACAGTCACTTATGTCCTAGTTATTTCACAAAAAATTCACTCCAATACCTGGCTTACCTAAATAATTTGGAAGGCTAGTTAGCATGCCTAACATTAAAGGTGATGGATGAGGACAATAAATCAAACTTAAAAAGGCTCTGATTTGTAACTATAATCTAAAACAGAAGCAATGAATGTTTGTGAGTTTGAGTGTTTGAATGTTTGAGTCTGCTTTTTCCAACTGTGCAATCAGTTCATCCTGACACTTGTGCTTGAGTGATTTGTGAATTCATAAACCCAGAAATATCTCTAACTTTACCTACCTGGTCTGCTTAACAGGTTTGTTGTTGCAAGGCTCCCAGACGTCGGTGCCCACCACACTACATTCAATATAGTAGCCCACCAGGTGTACAACATCCTTAGAGGCCCCCCAGAAGACCACCACTGAGGTGTCAGTGTTCCTGGCAGCCACTGGATTACCCGGAGCTGAGGGCAGGTCTGTTGTAAAAACAAACATAACATAGGATCATTAATCTCAAAACTAATGAAATAATACAGCTGAAAAATGCAGTGATGTTATTATGCCAAAGATTTTATATCATATGGTTGAATTCAATGCATTAATGTCCTGACGCCCTGCACAAAATAATATAAATGCAAGTCTCACCCAGTTTATCTCCCACTGTGATCTCTCCTGTGGACACAGAAGGCTCACCCACACCAGAAGAGTTGCAACAACGCACTCGGAAGCTGTAGGATTTACCCTCTGCCAGGTCAAACAGGGCGAAGCGGGGAGACTTGACTGGAATACCAGTGTTAACCCTCTGCCAGGTGTCTGTTCCTGAAATACGCTGTGGTCCACAAAGAGCCAGTAACATACCAGTAATAGATACACACCTGCATGTTATGTTATTATAAATGTTTTTTCATTAACAGTAATCAGTGAAATATGACAACTGGCATTTAACACATGTTGACTTATTCAAATTGTGACAGTGAGAGGAAGTTTCACCAAAAAGTCACAATTAAACTATTAATCAATTACCAAAACACCTACTGATAAATAATCAGTCAATCAACTTGTTGATTGTGGTCACAATATTTTGGCTCTACAGGATACAATTATTTATTTATCCTCACCTTCTCAATATAATACATGACCCCTTCATGACCCCTCTGGACTGGAGGCTTCCAGGCCAGCACCACATAGCTCTTAGTTGCCTCGGTAACCACAACATCAGTGGGATCTCCAGGGATGACGCCCTCTGAGGAGGAAAGAGGAAGTGCACATCATCTGGAGGACTTGAAACTTGGCTTTAAATTCTTTCCAAGTCACTTGGGTCCTACATACTGTTGTGGAAATACTATTTTTCTCCAAACAAAATATATGCAAACTAAATGTCCATAAACTTGTCAAATTAATAACATTCTCTAAACACCAGCTGCCATACAAAAAACTTTCAGTATTACATTATTAAAGCTTTTCTGATTCAGATTAGTAACAATGTACTTTAAAAAACAGTAAACTAGACTTTAATCTAACCAGACATTTGATTCCACCAGTTATTTAAGTTCAATGCCAAGCTCTACCAAGCCATTAGAAAATGCAATGTCACTATTAACTGCTGATCCATTTAGAAATTGTATTATATGACACCTCACTGTTTTTCTTTCCTCCTGTCACACAGTAACAGAGTTTAAACCTGTCATACCTGTGGAATCCTCCTCTGTGAACTTGATCATCCCAGTCCAAGGAGCGGAGGGCCCGGCTGTTAGGAAAAATTTAAGAAATACATTAAAAGAAATGCACATGTTGGCTTCGTCCCAGTGTGTTGGCAAGACACTTGCGTGTCTCTCACCTCGGAGGCGGGCTCTGTCAGAGGGATCCATGGCAACCACAGCCTCGGAAACACGGGATGGACGACTGGACCCTGCCTTGTTCACAGCCCGCACCCTGAAGACGTAAGAACGTCCCTCCACCAGTCCTGTGACAGGGAAGCGGGCGTACTTCACTGGGACGTCATTACACTGAGCCCAGTGGTGAGTGCCCACCTCGCACCTGCCAAGAAAACACATACAAACTAGATTTATGGACACTGCAAGCAGCAATGTCATTAATTTAACAGGTTAAAAACTTTTTCCACTAAAAAGCCTCACAGCAACCAAATGACTGACTGACTGACTGACTGACTGACTGACTGACTGACTGACTGACTGACTGACGGGTACAGCAGACAGGTGGGAATGTATGTCAGTGTTAGTTGTGTGCAAGGTAACATTTATCTGTCAAGATGGCAGTTTGGTGAAAAATCTAGGAGGAATAGGGACTTGTGCTGTGTGCCTGCAGAAATATGAAACCAATTTTACTGTGTGTCCTGTACTTAAGTCTGTATCTAAGCCAAAGTAATCTGATGAAACGGAATAATTCTCTCTCTGACGAACCTGTCGATGTAGTATCCCAGGATGGAGCTGCTGCCCTCCACCGCTGGCTGCTTCCAGGTTACCACCACATAGTCCTTGTTGGCGTCATGACAGCGCACATCCAGAGGGGCCACGGGAACCCCCTCCACCTCCACATCCGCATCTTGCATTGCAAGGCACACACACACATACACTTGTGAGAAGTGCTGTTTCTAAATCAGGCTCATCTCCATTACATATTCAGTTTCCCTTTTCTGACCTACTTACGCTTTTACAGTACAGCATGTGTGGCAGGACTGCAGCTAGCTGTGTCAAATCAGTTTATACCTTGGGAACTTTAAAGTGGATTCTGAAGGCTCACTCTCATTCATAAAACCTGCTGATTTTTGAGTCAGATCACACTCTCTGTGTCAATTTTTCCAACATGTAGAC
Source organism: Acanthurus lineatus (assembly GCA_029814665.1). Classification (NCBI taxonomy): domain Eukaryota; kingdom Metazoa; phylum Chordata; class Actinopteri; order Acanthuriformes; family Acanthuridae; genus Acanthurus; species Acanthurus lineatus. Next base: position 16,643,910 of record JAPZDV010000004.1, on the reverse strand, counting down.
AAATATAGAAACAGCATTCCACAGAAGAAACCAAACGCCTCAGAGAGGACCGTGTGTCACATAAAGACACAGCAGGATTGAATGATACCCTGACATGACTGTGTATGTGATAATCTGTTATATACAGCTTTTCTTTGCACATAACCTCAAAGTTGTAAAGGTCATTGCTCACTTTAAGGTGCTTATTTGTCTAATTTTCAATATACTACGAACTGAAATAAGATTCATTTCCAAAAGAGAGTCCCTTGTTTCGCAATTAAGCTTAAGTGGAAATATTCATCAGGCAGCTCACCTCTGACAAACACATAGGCAGAGTAGGTGTCATAGCCAGATTTGGTGTTGACGCGCAGGGTGTACATGCCCTCATCTTCCTTGTTGAGGTGGATGAGGGTGAGGGTGGCACGTTCCCCAGACCAGTGAGTGTGTACCCACTTAGAGGGCTTCAAGGGGACAGCTAATAGGAAAGGTAAAAGAAAGAAGACACACAACTTAATACATAGATTAATTAGAAAGTCAAAATAGAGGAACCGTGAAGGAAGAAAATGTTCTTTATCTGTTTAATTTTTCTTCTTACAGTTTCTGTACCACACGACTTCAGGCTGGTATTTCTTCACAGTGGGAAAGATGATGACAGTGCAGCCAATACTCAGTGTCTCTCCCTCTCTGCCAAAGGCCACCTCGAATTTGTCAATGATGGTTGTTTCAAAGGTGACGCCATGCTCAGGGCAGAAACCATCTGCAGAGGGGAAACAAAATTAAAACAGTACCAACAAAATTTGAACTGTTGAACACTTTAAGGCAGGCCAACAAACTATAAACACTGACTGTCCACCTGACAAATGGAAGTCCAAAGTGGACTTGTCTTCCCTGTTTTTGCTCTTCATCAGCTCCTTAGTGAAAATGTCTGACTTTTCAGGTAAATGCAAATGTGTTCACCAGCTACCTCCTAACTTTGCCTTTGTTTGATGTTGAGATGGTAATGTGCAGTAAGTTTTCAGAACTTTTTTAGCTAAAAACAGCTACTTGCCATGGCTGGCAATGAAATGTATGAGAGAGAAATAGCAGAAAGATGCTAAAACACTGCAGGATGTTATCTTATGTCTCATGTGGAACACTTTTATAAACAATCTGTATTTTAAATGTGAATTATAATGTACAAATTAAGTTGCCTGGCCTTTAAAACATAACAAATGTGTTTTGACTCACGTGGTTTGGGATCTAGTGGGCCTGCTTCCACGCCGTCCTGGAACCCTGCAGAGAAATAAATTGTTCAGCAACCTTGTTGTAACAATGACAAGTGGCAACCTTCAGGGCTAAATAAAATAAGTCCTTGAATGGCCTCTGGAGGCTGGTAACAGGAGTGAGTAAATCTCCACAAAGCCTCATACTAACATGTCCAACTATACAGATGAAAAAAACTGTAGGGTTTCTACTATAAAGCTAAGTTCCCTGATTATGAAAACTGAACGGGGCTTGAACTTGAATATGACTCACTTGTTTGAATTACATTAGGAATTAAAAATATGCATGATTAAGAGTGAAGCTGCTTTGAGTTACAGCTGGCTGTTTTGCTAATTGCCACCTTTACCGATTTGAGTCACTGAACTTAATTTTTTTAATTGTGTTTGTTGTGTTGGTGCCTTAGGAGGGAAATTTTCATGCAAATATTAGATAATTACAAAGCTTGCTTGTTAATTGCACTAGCATTTTTAATTTGAGCCTGAGCTTTAGGAAGTTTCTAAGATGTTTTATTACTTATTATTATGTTTTATCCTGAAAGCATGATGTGTAGCAGAACCATGTTGTATTTGCAGTAGTGCTAATTGAAACCTATATTTCGATCTTTAACATCTAACTAAACAGAGGAAGCTGCTGCAACAAAAATCTTTCAGAAAAAAAGGGAAGTTACCTACTTTTGACAACAACAGTCGCCACAGACGAAGTTTCCCCTTTGATGTTGAGGGCAGAGACTTGATACTGAGCAGTGTCGAAGAAATCACAGCTGAAATAAAAAAATGCACAGACTTGGTGAATGATCAGCATCTCATTTGCAGAACATTTTAAACATAAAACGTCAAGTTTTTTTGGATAATGTGTATTTTGGGCACATCTCATCAGTTCTAACTGAGGCCATGCAGCGTGAGCTTGATGATTACCTACTTCTTGATCTCCAGGGAGTGCATGTTGTAATTGCTCTCGGTTGTGTACTTCTCAGGGTGGGCCTTGGCATCAATGAGCACATTGTTTTTGTACCTTTAACACAGAAGAAAGTCAGCTTGTTTATTTAAACTGTTGTCTCAGAAGTCTGTAATTGAGGAGGTGTGTGTGTGTTCGTGTTGAGACAACGGAAAACAGATTTAAGAGTTGACGAGAGCCTTGGATGGAAACTTCTAAATGTCACACACATGACTGATCACTCGTCAGCCTCGTTTTCTCGTGACTCAGAGAGGGTGTGGACCTGTGAGTCTGGATGATATCTCACCAGGCAATCCTGGGTTTAGGCCATCCAGCCACAGTGCAGTGCAGCTTCAGAGTCTTGCCCTCCCAGATGGTCTGTCCACGGGGCTTGACGATAAGCTCAGGGGGGTGTGTCAGGCTGTCAGGGTTCATTTTCCTACGAAACTCTATCCACTCATCCATCTACGGCAAAATGAGCATTTTTAGGCTTCATGTTAGGAGACGTGATGATTTGAAAATGGACATAAATTCACAAAGGACTCAAAGGGACTTACTGATCTGTTCAGCTCCATGCGTTCGGCTGATTCCCTGACATGGGTTGATCTGGTTCTCTTCTCCACTCTGACCTGCATGGCCTCGCTGGCCTCCCTGACAAACAGGTTCCTCATGGCCACATAGTTGATCCCCTCCTCCGTGACCTGCTCCTCTTGGGCCTCCATCAAACCGCGAACAACATCATGACTGATGGCACAACAAACCAACATGCAAGAGCAGTTTAGACTCACACTTCAATTTGAAATTGTCTCATTTAGTGTCTTAATTGTGATAAAAATGTACATTATTGAGGGTATGGATCACTTTGCATTTAGGAAAAGCAATCAACTG
>JAPZDV010000004.1:16628648-16640598 GCA_029814665.1 Acanthurus lineatus | reverse complement strand
TATCTATCTATCTATCTATCTATCTATCTATCTATCTATCTATCTATCTATCTATCTATCTATCTATCTATCTGTCTTTCTGTCTGTCTGTCTGTAATGCGTGACTCTTTTAAGGAATTCTGAGCCTTTTTTAAGAATAGATCCATTCTTTCAAGCCAAAAACCTGCGTGCCAAAAACCACAGGTCCTTGAATGGCCAATTTTTATACAACTCATTTGTTTAAATTATACTAAGGCTAAAAGTTATGTGTATCAAAGGGCGTTGCTGCTTTGATGAATGTCAGCTGCCTCTTGCTGCCTGCTGGACACACAGCATTGTAGGCTAGACAATGTCAAACATGCTGCCATGACTTCTGCCTCCAGCAGCTCAGCTTTTACTCTTTATGCACAAATATCATCATTATTCTGTATGCCCTGTGAATATTAAGAAGGTATGAAAAAATAGATGTCACCCAAGCCTCTGTAACACATTTGTCTATGATGACAAACAGATAAATGATACCTAAAATATGGAATGCAGATTTGCTTAAAATAATGACAATGCTCACATAAATCATACTTCCTTCTGCATCATTAAAACTTGAAATAAGTTTGCTATTCAGAATATGCTACAGTCCACTTACTCAAATAGAAGATGTATTTCTGTCCACCTTTAAAGACCCTGACCCATATTAAACTCTGACTGTTACCCATCAGCTCCTCAGGTCTCCCTATTGTCAGATGGGTTTATAAATGGAGCCGGAACCGGTGGATACGCAGCTGGGTAGGAAAGCTACATTTTAAAGCAATGCTTTCACACATAATAACTCTGCCCTGGTCTATCCATTTGGCCTTGAAAAAGCAGCGACACAAGGTGGCTTTGATAAACTCTTTTCCACACCGGCGAGGTGGGATCACGTCGGTGGGGGAGGCTGAGCACTGAGCAGAGAGAGACAGATGGAGAGAGTCTGAAAAGATTTCTGCAGAGTCGAGGACTTTTTTCCTGCGGCTGACTCACCAGGTGTGTTGAAAGGAAGTCTTTGCTGAAGTTGAAAGTATAAAAAGTTTTACTGCTGATAAAAACTTTTAATTCCTGACAGTCTGAGAAGCTTCATTATGTATCAGACTTAGGATTTAAAAGAAATACTTTTTACATGATAAATCATTTTGAGCAGAAACAAGGCGTAGGACTAGCACACATCTTCAATGAGAGTTTTCAGCCTCACTAGTAAATACTAAAACTATTAAAAGTCTATGTCACACAGTGTACAACCCTTTTATTTCAACTGTAAGGACGCTTCCATACAGCGTCCTTACAGTTGGCCTGATGGTAACGACTCCTGTCTTGAGTGCAGAAATAGCTCAGCTGTCCATGAATAAATCTGGCAGCCCTTCACTACAGCTGAAATTCCTTCGCTGACCCCCTTTAGAAAGCTAACATGGTTTCAACATGCACACTGAGCACGAAGGACAAAAACCTCTAAACACACTGCATGCTGACAAGTGTAAGTGACACAATGTAACTTACAGACCACATACAGACTTGTTTTGATGGCGTACAGCTTTCACACAACACATACACTTGACTTTGAGTGAGCTTAGATCGAGCCTCATTTGATTCTTACAAAGAATTTCACACAGAAGAAAAATCTGATTAATAAATTGAACAAAAATTAAAGTGATGGCAGTACATCTACCCTCAATTCAGAATAAAAAGGTCCAATACTTTAACAATTTCTCAGGATAAAAACTGTCTCTCTTAAAAGGTTTAACTTATTTTCTATATTAACTGATTAACTACTAGGTCTTTAGTATAAAGCTGTGAAAAATGCACGTTGACACTGATTTTAAGGTTTACGTAAGAAGACAAGGAATTTGAATTTTTTCTATAAAAATCAGCACTAATGCCTGTGTGCCTGCACTGCATGAACCGTGCTGGAGTCACAGGGAGGTTATTGTTGCAGTGTTGTTGCAGTAAAAAGTTCAGGGGTCAATCCCTGCCTCTTGTTAAGTTTAAACAAAAATTAAGGAAAACATCTTCTAAGTGTGTGAAATATTCAGATATTCTGTGACTATCTCATGTCCTGCTGTAATAGAGAGCTGTGTAGTTTTTTAATGCTACTAGTTTGAAATGCTAATTGGCTTCTGACTCTAAAATGGTGAAAATATAAAGTAAAAATAAACAAACATAGAGTGCTCTCTCTGTTAAGTATATTAACAAGATACCACCACAGCACAGATCTCAAATTACAAACATTTCAACCACTTAAAGCTGTAGACTGAAAACTTGAGACTTGGACTGGAGTCAGACTAAAGTAATAAAAATGAGAACTCAAGCTTTGACTCAGACACGACCAGCTTGAGATTTGAACTGATGAAAGTGAAGTTTTGACCTGGTTAAATCCTCTAACAACTGAAAATTACTTAGACCATCTCACAAAGGCTTTGCACAGTCACACAGCTTGAATATTCAATTATAATCACTTTAAAAGTCAAAAAAACACAATTAACAGACCTTTCAAGAGGAAATTGTCATATTAGACAGCATTCAGAGACCCAGGAGGGCTTGTCTCTTGACTCGTAATTTGCATATAAATATTTATATATAAAAAGAACTTCACTTGAACTTGGCCCTAAACACTTAAAAAGCAGTGTGTTATGCAGGAGCCTTGAAGGGAACACCCTGTTCAAAATTCAAAACCCTGGCATCATTAAAAGATGAACACCACCATGAGCAGATGAAGATCATCATGGAGAGTCGGCACTGGCTCTCCATGAAAACACACTTCAAGCTGCATGTCTATTCTGCTGAACACACTTCACACCAGACCCAAAGTACTGTGTTTAATATTTGAAAAGAGGTCTGCTTGAATGCCTTCATCACTTCCGAGGGTACAGAAGTGACGGGTTACATCAAGGGAACCTCATGTTTCTTTTACAGCTTTCAAATATCAACCACCTCGAGTATTTTGGGACCATCTGCATCACTCCCATCCTCTTACCGACGGCTTGTGGTCTTGACAGTCGAGAACGACTGCTGGCTAAAAGACGACTTGCTGCTCAGGTAACAGCTGCTCTCATAGTGATGCTGCTGCTGTTCCTGCTGGTGATGACTTTGCTTCTGCTGCTGCTGCTGCAACTGCTGCTGCTGCGTCACTTGTAATGATCCTGACATCCTGAGGGCCACTCCGCCAACTTATAATATCAGACTTTTCTTTACTTTACCAGCTCTGCAAATCAATCTCATTGTTATTATTATGACAGATTGACTTCTTGAATATGGGGTTAGTTTGGAGCATGAGATGGGGATTAGCTATAAGCAATGGAGCTTTAGGCAACCAGTTGTTAAGATGGCGACTTTTGCTTTGTGAAAGCAGCTCAAGTTAAAGCGTAAGCTCGGGTTAACTTCTACATCTACTGTGTTAAATGAAGAAGCAGCAGGTATTAAGTAAACTGTGTCAGCATCATGAGTCGACACTCTGCTTGGTGTTAATTTTTTGTCATTAAAGATAAGAAGAGAATTGAAATGACAGTCACTTCCACAGGTGAACTAAAAAAGTGGCAAAATACTGAGGACTCTTTAAAGTAATTTGAGCCTTTGGTCAAAAGACATAAATTCACACTTTTCATTAACATTGTTGTTCCCAGTGATTATTTAGACATTCATTTGGCTCATACTTTTTGAAAAATGTTCTTCATAACGTTCTGAAGTCAGTATCATCATATTTTAAGCAGCTTGTTTTGTTCTACCGAAACCATAAAGTTCAAAAGTCCTCAGTTGTAATTAGGATGCAAATATCCACATTTTAGAAGCTAGAAGTACATTTTTGAAGTTCATTGTCAATTGCATTTTTTTTCTTTTACATTTTATCTCGAACACAGAAATTATTGAGTCTGTACATTTTGTAGATAAACAAATCGATTAAGCTATTAATCAGCTCTAAGAGTCACTGCTTTTGTTATACTACTTGACAACATGAGCAGCTCCCACTCTGCAAAGGCCCACGATCAAACAACTGCACAACAAGGTAACTGAGCAGTTTATGACCGCAGACTTAAAAATGCATTTCTTATTATGAAGTCCTTGAGCAACACCCCCAACAGTCAGAGGACTGTATCCCCTCTTTATTTATAAAGGGCTGCAAAACTGTCAACTGCAGTGTAAGTCATGAGGTTACAGAGTATCTAAAGAGAAGATCTGAGTTATAAGTATTGCTTTGAGCTCAAGCAAATGTTAAATGAATAGATTAAATTTCACTTCAATGACACACAAGTTCAATCTACAAGGACACATTAGCAAAAAAAAAAACCTTGTTAGTATATGAGACAATAAAAAATATCTGAATTAAAACACATCATTAAAAAGAAATAAGTGAAGTGTTAAAAGAAGGCTTCAGGCCTTACTGATTCAGGGATTTAACAGCATATGCTAAAATAACAATTTCTTAATATTGGAGGCAGAATAATTAATGAAGCGATATTTTTTTATTTCACTCACCGCAACTAAGACTTCAGCAATCCACAGTAGTTGAAAATAAGAAAAAAAAGGTGAGCTATATTCCAAAAGTAGCTAAAGCAAGTCCAGACCCAGGCAAAGCAGCAGGGTGAGGGCCAGTGGACAGGACCGCAGCCCGCAGAACAAAAATAATGCTGCCACTCGGCAGAATGCACAAGACACCGTCAGGACCTTTTAAGGCTGGGACGGCTTTAAATTTAGACCATGAGACCATGAGAAGGGCCAAGCGAGCCGAGGAGCCTCAGCTGGGCAAGGCCCCTCGCTGTGATAGTGTGTAAGGAGGAAATGTGGGAAACTGCGGTGTGTAATTGTGGGTCTGGTTAATTAGTAGAAGTCTGCAGAAAAACTGTAGTTCTTACCTGTTGAATGAGATGACATTAATTGTTCCAAAACCGACGCGTTTAAAACGATTGCCATCATTTAGAGGACAAATTTAGAGCCTAAACTAAAACTCTTGGTTTAATAAAAACTTCAGTATTTAACGCCTATTTACCAGCTAATTATATCGGAAGATCTGCATAAAAATGTGACATCAAAGTTAAAATAATTAGTTTCCCTAACTTACATTTCAATTATTTGTTTATATCTTTGCAAACAATTCTGTTGTGCAAAAACAAGCACTAGTTAGCGTACGACTCAACTGTGTATTGAGATAGAGAATAAAATTAGATAAAATTGGCGATCACTTCGGGAAATGTACATAGGTTTGTAAGTTATTGCTGCCCCCTCATGGCACAGCATGTAAACTACATCATTTATCGTTTGGACCTGTATTAACACATAATTAACATGAGGGCTGACTTTATGTCGTTGTGTGAGTGTATAAATCCTGCATCTCTTTACGTGATTCGCAATTATAGGACTGTCTAAGTAACTAATCTTGTGAATTAATCCAAAATAAAGTAACGAGTAGACATGAAGACGACATGGAATATTCCAGGCTGTTGGCTCCTTCCAGCTCGGCTGTGATTGGTCAGTTTGGGAAAAGAGGAAATAAAACATTGATGGTTCCTCATCATCTGCTTGTGGACTCAGATAGCCGATTGCAAAGACATTTGGAAATAACGCTTGCAGTCTCAAAGGTGGGTGATTTCATTCGCTGATTTGTCACTGAACGATTTGCGCATCGAGACCCTTTAAAGCCGATGTTTTCCCCGTGAATTGGATTCGTTTAGCTTGCTAAAGCTAATCTGGTCTGTGAGTTATCTGGGTCATCATTGGACCCGCTATTGATGGGCAGTAGGCGAAATGTTTGGTGAACGCTACCTGGCATTTCTGAGTCGAAAAAACATGTTACAAACCATACCTGAATACATAATAATTTTTGATCAAATCGAAAAATATTTCTATGTGCGTTTGTTCCATTTGTTGTTGTGAGCTAATGCATGGTAGGCTAATGCAATCATCATTTACTCTGCAAATCTAACGACAGTATAATTGAAATTTGTCGATTAGCTTGTTTCTTCTGTTATTTCACCACAGGAGCAAACTGGCGGTTCAAGCATCTTCATCTAAGATTAATGAAGCAATCCTAAAACTGGATTAAAATGACGACGTTAGCTTGCCAAGAATTTACAGGATTGTTTTGCTAACATAATAGCTTTGAATATTAAAGGCATTTTCGAAGAATTGGGTTAAGTTTTTAACTTAACTTCGGTCAGCTCTAAAACAGACGCAGATCCTAATGCAGAATAATAAGAAAAAAACATTAATTCGTTTCCTTATTTATCTGTAGTAATTAAAATACATATGACAATGGTGAAATGTACTTTAGGTCATTTAATCAAACTTAATTTTACAGCCTCTTTATGATCTGTTTGATAGGAGAGGGGAACCAACAACCTGCAAACATGTCGAGCAAAAGGGCCAAGGGAAAGAACACCAAGAAGCGTCCTCAGCGTGCCACCTCCAATGTGTTTGCCATGTTTGACCAGTCTCAGATTCAGGAGTTCAAAGAGGCCTTCAACATGATCGACCAAAACAGAGATGGTTTTATTGACAAAGAGGACCTTCATGACATGCTGGCCTCATTAGGTAAGCATAACAGTATATTTGGACATAAAACACCAAAAATAAATGTTGCATCTTTAAAAAGTAAGATGCAGTAAATGCAGTTTGTTTACATTGTAATTCAACAAAGGTTAAAAGATGTAGGTTAGAGTAAAGTTCTCGTTACTCTGCTTCTCAGGTAAGAATCCCACAGACGAGTACCTGGAGGCAATGATGAATGAAGCGCCAGGCCCAATCAACTTCACCATGTTTCTCACAATGTTTGGAGAGAAGCTGAACGGCACTGACCCCGAGGATGTGATCCGTAACGCTTTTGCCTGCTTTGATGAAGAAGGCACTGGTAGGTTGAACTTTTGTGTGAACCCTTTAATGCCATTTTTACACTGTTTCCCGGTGTTGTCGAGACCTGTTTTGTTTTTTTAACAGTATTCCAAATAAATTGTGTCCTTTTTCTTTGTCCTGAATCCATAAATTGAAATTATTAAAGCTGCATTTCACTATTTTTACTTTTGTTTTTCAGGTATGATCCAGGAGGAGTACCTGCGGGAGCTGCTCACTACGATGGGCGACAGGTTTACAGATGAAGATGTGGATGAGCTCTTCCGAGAGGCGCCCATCGACAAGAAAGGCAACTTCAACTATGTAGCATTCACACGCATACTGAAGCATGGTGCAAAGGACAAGGATGATTAGTGGCAGAGGCAGTGTTGGATGGGGTTTATTCTGTACATCCTGTGTAACTTTAATGGGTTTCCATTTAGAATTTGGCTCATGACAAGCTTCACTGTGGTATAGCTTACTGAGGGTAATTTGTTTCAGCTGCTTGTTGGACCATACCTCCAACTTCAAAACCCTGTTTTCAAAGCACATTTTACACATCTGTGAAAACACTATTGTTGATTCTGTGTAAGCTAGTAAAGATGTTTGGAAAAAATCATCATTGACTAATCTGGAAATAAACTGGAACAAGGAGTCTTAAATGTGACTGATTCGACTTTGCTGAATTATTTGAGTTTCATACAAAATCAGTGAAAGTTTCAAGATTGAACTGTGTTGTAAGATAAATCACCAGTTGTCAAATTTTCAGAAAAGGTTTTATTTTAAAATATATTTGACATGTCAGTCATAATTAAATATTTGAAGGAAAACCAATTCCACAGTTCACACAAATTTCAACAACAAAGGATTACACAGGGTCATTTAATGGGTTTAACAAAAGGTGCTGGCCTGGTGCGGACCTTCAGCGTATTAATACACCACATGGCTGAAACTATGTGGACAGCATTGTTTGCTTTTAGGTATATTTTTTATGACATGGGCTGGGGTTGCAACATCTATTTTTCTTATTTATGTTTAAAACATGAAGTCATTACTGGGAAATGTCAATTATCCACAAAGTGATTGTTTCTAAGATTGTGACAAAGGTTGACAGAGGACACTTTTATCATCTGTCACAATGAAAGAAATGGTCTTAACAGTTTGGTGATAAACTTGATTGGCTTTGAAGCGTTGACCTAAATCCAATCCAAAACCTTTAGTGAGAAGTGAAACAGATCTTATAACCCAGCAGTGCCCAAAATCCTGCGAAGACTTTCCAGAGGCTAATTCTTAATAAATGCATGTCCACATACTTTTGGCCACGTGTGTACAAACTGTCATATGAAAAACTCACAGATGGTACATCACAAGAGTAAGTAAAACAAAACATGTTTGGTTTTCATTGTACAATCTGTGAGATACTGGTTGATGGACTGTTTTCTGGCACCATCAGGGATAATTTGATTGACATTTGACTGTAGCTGTTCATTCAGAACTAGATGGTTGAACTTGGATGGTTTGAAGGGAATCACAAATCAAAACACCTCTGATCCTTTCACAGTGTGACTGTGGTTATAATATCTCGAGGAGCACTTCATCATATCTGTCTTAAACCCGGAGAAAGTATCCCAGCTGTACCCAGGATCAACGCAGATAACCAGGCTCCTTCTGTTCACTCTGTGATGAGGGCTCTCTTCACTTCACACCAACAATAAATAGACAAAGAGCTGCTCCACACTTGAAGTTTTCTGTACACTTCGCACTTGCTCACAGAGCAATGTATAGCACATTATACAGAGACTTTGTAGCTCTACTCTGCAAGGGCAAGATTCTTCGACTGGATCTTTGTTAGATGGTCTGATATACATGCTTCGATCCTGTCACACTGGGCCAGGAAATCCTTTTGACAGAAAAGAGCCAGACTTAATATTAATCAGTATTTTCAGTGTTTTTAAATGAAAGACACTGAAGAAAGATTTACCTGCACTGTCTTTACAAGACCCTTTTTCTTCATTCTGCAGTCAGTGAAATTTTCAGGTACACTCTGTTAAAAGAAGCAGTTTGTTTTATGTTACATGATAAAAAAAAGAAACATGCACACACAACAAGAAAAACCCTTTGCACAAAATGAGCTACCATAGCATCGATTTGCTCCAGGATCTTAATGAACTGTTCAGCTGCTATTTTCACTCTGTGGTCTAGTTTACCCAACGCCTCTGCCTGGAGGTCTTTGGCCAGAAAGCCCTGTGGAAGAAACAGAAATGGGTCAGATTCAAAGGCTTTAACAGAAACTAACCAATGCAGGAATATTTTGCATGTTAAAAAAAACAAACTATATAAAAGATGAATGACATCTCCCCACTGTACAAAAGTAAGGTCAAAACATATGTCTTATAGAGGCATGGCATTCTTGCATTTTTAACAACATTCAGAGCTGGAGAGTGCGCAACAGTAATCTGTAGAAGGAGCAGCAATATATTTATATATAGCATCAAATAACTTGAAAAAATAAACTGATCAGAAACATGACAGTTGAATATACACCAGATTGATAAGGACTGCCTAAAATGATAGAAACAATCTTTGGAGAAAATTTATTTGACATGTTCTTTGATTATTTATTCTATATTCCATCTGCTAATATGGAGAGGACGAAAATGTTTTGGCTTCACTTTGGGGGAGCGGTCATGTTATTGGAAACAGTAGATTCAGAAACAAAACTGATAATTAATTTCACTACTTACATTCTTGAGCCCAGTCAACTCTCCATCTAACTTCTCCAGCTTTTTAGCTGTCTGTTCCACAGATTTCTCAATGTCTTTCAGCTTCTTCAGTTCAGCTTCTTCCTCAGGACTGTTCTGTTTGTAAATTACAATCAATATTTGATCCATAGACAGTCTGCCATCAGAGACATCACACAAGTAGAGGTCTTACCCGTTTCCCAATCATCATGAGTTTGCAGCCTTCTTTTACTCCATAGCTGGACAGACTTTCTTCCATATCCTTCAGAGATTTTCCTAGAGGTGCCATTTTTATGGGGCAAGGTTAGAGCTGCATATATAGTATTTATCATTCAGTTTATCAATGAGATGTGTAAAAAAAAAAAAGAAACCCCATGTTTACCTTTAAAGATGAGTTTCTGTGAGGTCTGTGGCACTCCAGTTACCTGGGTGAGAGCATCTGACAGATCTTTGACACTGGGGCCCTTGCCATCACCCTGACCACTTAATGTGATGCTGTGCTTAGCAGATCCTGGAGTGGGGGATAAAGACTGATTGCTGAGACTGAAAAAGTTAGTATAAGCATAAACCCTCCCCCGTGTGACAGTTATTTTTTAAACATTTCCGAAACAAACTGATTACTTATGTTTGACCATTTTATCTGAAAAAATATTTTATTTTATTATTCAATTATTTTAATTAAATTATCTGAAAATGACCATTCAGATTTATCATTTTCACATAATTTTCAATACGTGTACAAAATAATTTCCAAAATAATTTCTTTCTTTGCATTTATTTTTTTACGTATACATTTATATAAAACGCAATTCAAATGTATGCTTACTAGAGTGATAACGGTTGCAAAAAAAAAAACGAGAAATATGCAACTGTAAAGTATATTTAAAGATGCAAGATTTTCAGAGGACTATTATAAATTTAATTTGAGTGCAGAACATATAACTTTTTCTCATTCAGGATTTAAACGTGTATTGAGTGTATTGAGACATAAAGTAAGCTTAAACCTTAACTAAGCTACGACGAGTTACTAAAGTAAGTTAGTTCCTCGCAAATGTTTGGTAATAGCTAGCTACATTAGCTAGCCATCTCCAAGCTATAGGAGCGATGGTCGACGCTTAGCAAACTGACATTCTCGTAATGAGCCTTAGATTAGATATCATGCAAAATATTATTACCGTATGAAACTGTCACTGTTATCGTTTGCTCTGACATTTTGCTTTCTAGCGTCCTTTAATCATACCATGAAGCACACTATTTACCCAACTGTAGCTGATGCTAACTACTTCCGGGACAAACCGGAAACAGTTTTGTTGCGGTAATATTTTTTGACATAATTTTATTTGCACCACTTTTTAAATCTTTTATCGACGGAATAGTGCATAAAGACAGTTACACAAATACGCCCCTTAAAAAAATAATAATATGAGCGTTAACTAAAAGCACTAAAACCAAAAAAGTTCTGTAAACATACCGTTTTAAACAGTAGATATTTAGCACATTTGTCCCCCAAGAGCCCATCTCCAAAACTGTCGGCTATTTGCATAGCGGTCTAAATTGGACTTTTTCGGCGGAGTGATACAAAGTTTCTCAAAATGTGTTGCGCCCCTCTTCAGCTGGCTCTGTGGCGCAATGGATAGCGCATTGGACTTCTAGTTACACTGAAGAAGTGATTCAAAGGTTGTGGGTTCGAGTCCCACCAGAGTCGGACTTTTGAGAAGGAGACGTTATTACTTTACCGTAACGGAACCATACTGTACATTTCATATACAATGTGTGTGAATATCGCCAGATAAACAGTATCGCAGCAACCCCACTCCCATATCCATTGTGTTTAAAACTATTTTTCTGCTGTTAAAGTTGGGCACCAACACTGGCAATATTGCCGCTTAGTGTTGCAAACTCCTTTCAGAACTTATATCTTTCCAAACTAACTTTACTTTTAAACTTTGTTTTAACTTTTTAACTTTTAAGAAGCCCAAATTATATAACAAAAAATTTATTATTATATATATTTTAAAAGCACTTTATAACTCAGTATACATCTAAATTTGATCATATATGTTTGATTATACTCCAGTGAATAAATTAATCATTGTAGGACTTATTTTTTTCAAAGAGAGCTTCGAGTAAAGATGGTTAAAAACATATTGCTCTTAAAGTTTTTAAATGTTGTGGCTTGGAAATAAAAAGACAAAGAATATGCCCCCCCAACTTTGCAGGATGATAGCGACCCATGATTAAATAGACACAATTGTGTTTGTGTGTGACCTTCTATTTTCGTCAGTACTGATTAAGATTTACATTCTTTTTGACTGATGTATTAATTTATTTAATAACTACCTTAATGGCACTACTGGTAGAAATGGCAGATTTGTTTATAAAGAGAC
>JAPZDV010000004.1:16607727-16628376 GCA_029814665.1 Acanthurus lineatus | reverse complement strand
AATATATAATTCAAGATTTAAGTAAAACACACCCTTTATTTTGCATGTTTTCAATATCCTGCAATCATTAGAACAAAACTAAAAACAAAAAGGTTATGACTAAACAACACATGAAACTAGAACAAAAATAAATAAATACTATGTTATACTGGTAATAAACAAGACAGATGACTGTAAGACAGGAGGATGAAAGAGGGGAAAAGGGGAATAATGTTTTGGGAAAAAGTTTCATCATGTTCCAAGGCCACATGCTAGCACGGTAGTGGTAACAATACACAACCCAACACAGCTTCAAAACTGTAGTGTTCTCAGCGCAAATGGTTTTGCATGTATAAATGTTACTCTACATATATAAAAAGTGTTTTTAGTTGAAGTGCAGTCGTTTTAATCCGTCCTTTGCTTATGTGGCAGGAATCTGCGGCAGGCCAAACTCATCCACCAAAACACCATCCTGAAAACAAAAGAGGAAAACACTTAAATGATCACATTTACAAGCAAAATAAATGCATAAATCCATGATTCTTGATGTGTTTTATGGGTTTGAACATATATATGACATGATGCTGTGAAAGTAAAGTATTGAAAGACATGAAAATTATTGTTTCTGATTTCACTTTCATGTATTTTCAGTAAGTGTGATGTTTATTGCAGTGATGTCTGGGCTCCACACTTCCTGAGAAGTCTGTTACCTTGTTTGTCTTGCTGTCACTAGGCATTCCCTCTGGAATAGACGGGGCAGCTGAGGCCTCATCTAGATAGGAGCTGTCATCATCCAGCAGCAGCTCATCACCGAGTGCATCCAGCTCTGAAACCACAGTTACACTGTCAGTGAAACACTGCAGACACTTGACGTATCCAAAAAAAGGCAAGACAAAAAAAATGCTGTCCAAGTTGATGACTCAACAAGCATCCCTCTTTTGTCTTAGGAAACAGCTTGTGTGATTTGATTGATTCTTAATGACTGCGATTTGTCTTTGTAAGACTATTTAATCATAGCAAATCTACTGTTTTTATATGCAACTGGGATGAATAGCAGTACCTTCTGTAAAAATAATTACAATTTTAATATAAATAGGAGCAGATGTTATAGTAAAAACAACAAAAAGTCTGTGGTCGTCTGTTTTCTGTGGTTAAACATCCATTGTCAGAATGCCTTGGCAGCTTTAGGAAACCAAAATACATGTTCACACTCTTAAACCAATGAGTTTCCTCTTTAGGCCAGTTGGCCAGTTTTAGAAAACACAACAGGTGCATCTGTCATGTAATCTGACATAGAGAGGCTGTATCACCAAGTGTTTGGCCCAGTTGCCAATTTAACTGAAGAAAACTCTATCACATGACAAATTAAAAACACTACAGGGTCTTTCTTTTTTTTTGCTCCTGATAAATTGATATCTCACTGATGGATATGCTGTTTACTTGACTGTCAGTTTAAATCATTGTCCCAGCTTGAACTCGGGTATCAAACTTGTTTCTGGTGACCACCAGTGTTTTCCTTGTGATCAGTTTTCAAGTTCTAATCTCTGATAACATTTCAGACCCTTTTTGCATGTTTAACTTTCACTAGCTTTATTTTGCACTTATTGGCTAGTGATTATATTCATTTTGCTGCTCTACAGACGGACCCTAACCCAGAGAGTGAAAATAAAAAAGACACATTGGAGCTGCTGGTCTATACCTGCTTCAAGATCATCCTCATCTAACTCTGGTGTGCCGTAGCTGCGGCTCAGGGCCTCTTGTACTTCGTTTGCTTCTTCCATCATATCTTCCAGCTGATCCTGTAAATCCTGAAAGTTCAAATACATGTGATCACTTTTAGTGTCCAACATTTCCATTCGACTGTCGCAACTGAAATATTGATTTTATTTATGAGAAAACAATAAACTGTCATGAAAGATGTAAATTCACCTTTTTTTTAAATTAGATTGCTCATTTGATATAAAGCATAGGAAACAAACAGTAATTTATCAGATGGTTACACTGAAAATAAGGAGGTACAAATAGAGAAAAAAATGACCTGGTTTTGCTGAAACTAATGACTAGTGTAGCCTAAATCACATGCATGTAACTGCTGAGTGAAACAGTGTTGTAGTCTACGACAAACGTACGTCAATCTGATCCAGTTTGACGTCCTTGTAAGCCTTTTTCATTTCCTTTGCACCGATCTTCATGGCCTCCACCTGGGAACAGAAAACACGTTGCACACAATGTATTTAATCACTGGCAAACACTTAGTCTTGTGTCTTTTCAGGTGATGAGTTTTCCTGGGAAAGATACATGAAATCGGGATCAATTCCCTCTTTAATCTTGAGAGCAGCACCTTGTTAGTATTTTCACACTTAACCATTTTGTTTGATTATTAAAACAGCTTGACCATTTTAAATTAAATCCAACTGATTGGTGTTTTTATCAAGTCTTGTGGATCTTACTGTTGTTTTTGTGTCCTTTAATGTCTGGATTGTGTAGTTTGCCTGCTCCATGTTAAAAGACTGCTGAGCCAGCTGCTCCCTTTGACCTTCATACCTGTGAAAATCAAAAAACATGAGGTTTAAAAGCATTTATATTGTTATATTTTTTAAAGTTCTCATTAAAGCTGCATCAATTTAATAATAATGACAGTATCTCTGCTGATATTGAATTGTAAGCAAATACTTTCTATAAGGATATCCTAAATTTTATAGCTTATGAACCATGACCAAATATGTACTGAATGAGATATTTTATGATTAAAAAATAAGTTTTCTGTGATCAACAAACAAGGTAATGGTGACACATTTTCTAATCAACTTTACTATCAACATTTTTTGCATTTCTTTACGAAAATATACTGGTTGAGTACTTATCCAACGCAGACACAGGAATAAGGATGCCATGATAAGCTAAAATTGGCCAACTATATCAGTGACACACATTCATCAGTCTGGCTTAAGTTTTGTACCTCTGACGTGTGAAAGTGTTAAAATTATACTCACATTCTTTTCTGCTTCAGGACTCTCATCGCCTTCTGTTTCACCATGTTCTGCATTCAAAAAAAGACAGATTAAACTGATGTTTGCTATATTAACAATAATTTATAAGGTATATGTGTGTGTGTATGTTACCTTCGAGGGCCCATCTCTCATCTTTTTCATCTGATCCTTGTACTTCATGAGTTCAGCGTCTAGTCTGCTAATCTTCTTGTCTATGGACTCTGCCCTCGCGTCCACCTGTTTTGAGGAGATCAGTTAGAGATGTTGTGACTTCCAGCATCCTGGCACATTAAACACAGTGCTGTAAAGCCCTGTGTGTTTATGTGTCTGTGTGTTGGGGGAGAACAGAAGGAAACATAGCTCGAGGGCTGAAAGCCTATAAGACAATTAACGGTGCAGACACATTTCTATTTTGCTTTCTATGACAGGCTATTTCAATGATATTGTGAAGGGGAGAGCCAAATAACAGCAGCTAACTGGCTAATATTAGCTAGAGCTGTTCGACTCCCCTTTTGTGATCATGCTAGCTTGGTAACGGTACCGTTAGGTCCCATCATAATGACATAAACAATAAACCCCGGCTTAACAAGACTTACATTCCCGATACAGTCCGACAGATTTGGAGGAGGCGCTTTCGGCTTTCCGCGTCCAAATATTCTGTTCATTTTCTAAACCTTTAATGGGCTTGTAGCCTTTCGCTATCCTGAGAAAAATAGAAAAAACATCAAATGCAAAGGAGTTTCTCCATTAAAGACACCCGGAAGTAACGTTTCGTCGGCGAAAGATTCCTATTGGTTGGTGTAAACAGTTGTGACCAATAAGGGTTTTAACGAGCGTCTGCCCCCGTGTGGCGAGAAAAATGATCGCAGGTTTACTGAAAATCTATTGTCCCCGTAAACACTGCTTTATTCCTCTTTGTTCCAGCTCCACATTGCAGATATGATGGCATTAACTGCGGCTTTTGATCTTATTTTTTGACTCTGTGTGAAGATTAATACTGATGATTAAATAATAATTCGTGTACATCATAACCTTCTTTAGATACATTTTAATTGATATCACCTTTAAAATGCAGACTCTTCAAAGGGCTTGAAGCTTCCAATTAGTGGATCATTAAACATTACTAAAACAGTCCATAGTAATTTTCAGTTCAGTTATCAGTGTTGGAGGGAGTAGGTTCTTTAGTAAAAGTGCCAATACAGCCGTGTAAAAATAATCCACTACAAGTAATAGTCATGCTTTCAAAATTAACTTAAATAAAATTACAAAGTTATTATAATCAAGAAAACATATTCAGATATTAAAATTAAAAGTAATGCAAATGAATGTTTCTGTGTCTGGTATTGATTACATACGACATTCTCAGGTTGTTAATACTGACATGCTCAAGCAGCATTTTGCAGTTTTAGTATTGCAGGTTGAAACCCCTTCCAACTACTTTACATACCAAACATATTTTTTATCCAGAGGCCCATTGGTCCTTCACCCAGGGATGGGGCCCCTTCAAAGGATCACAAGATAAATCTGAGAGAAAAAAAACATGACCAGATATTGAAAAAATGAACAGCACATAATACTAATATACACAGTCTTAACAGAATATTCATGTTCGATTTATTTTACATGACTGTAAGCTGTAGCATATGTCAGTGAGTAATAAGTGACAGTCTTTCCTTTGAACAATGACGCAACTTAGACACAAAGGGATGTTCCTGGACCTCCTGTATATAATGGCTTACTAATGGACGCTAACCCAAAGAGACAGAGACAGAGGAAAATTCAGTAATTTTGGTCATTATGCAGTAATTTTGGTCATTATGGCTGTCAGCCTCATGAATGCAGACAAGGACTGATTGATTTTATTAGCCTCTAAAATCTCTGTGGATCCCTGTGCACCATTAAGCTTGTCACCTGGTATGAAGAGCTTATTCTTCTCAACAGAAAAAAAACACCTTTGTCCTTTACAATTAAAAAGGAAAACAGAAATAAAATCATGTCTGTCATTCACTTTTTACTCCAGGGTTTAATCCTGCCTTGGTTGCATTTTCACTGCCTCAGTAAATCCTGCTAGGTCCTCCAAAGTAAAACACAAAATGCATGCTATGACACTGTCTTTATGGCTGACACAAAAATGAGTGTTTCAACTGTTATTTATTTGTTTTCTGTTCTGCCTTGTTCAGTTAAACCTGCATTAACTGATTTTTTTGTACCACTTGGAGGCAGCAAAAACACATTATGAACCCATTATTGACATATTGCCTTTTAAGTTGATGTGACAAACTTGTTAGCAGAGTTGCTTATTTTCACCATCAGCAGTTACTGGACCACATAATCTGTTGTGTTTCTATCTACCTGATGAATGTAAGTTGAATTTTCACTCAGATTTAGCTTTTGTTTTTGGTCTCTATCATCTACTGAAGGAAATATCTGGATCTTTATCCTAAGGTTTGTCTGGGTTAGGTCAGGACCTGATAAATCAACAATAGGGATGCAGAACAAAAACAAACTGTGAGCCTCTAATGACCTCTACTCTTTTTGGCTTTCCTCTGTATTGTGTATGTATTACTTAATTATTGTTAATTAGCTGAATTACTCCCCATATGATTACTTAAACAGACCGTGTCAGCTCAATTTCCAACAATGTATTTAAGACCTTAAAAGTCAATTATGCCTCTGCAAAATGGGCCCTGAAGATAAGATAATAAAGTGTTGCCTGAAATGAAGGCCTTGTTATTTCAGTCTATAATGTGTTTAGGGGTTTATTCATTATGGGCAAACTAATTGTCCAATAATTAAGTTACCAAAAAGTAAATGCTTACAGTGAACCTCAAGTTTTTGGGCATCCTGAGATCTGGGGCTTTGGGGACAAATGGTAATAAATAATAGGAGATGGGATTTAATGTCGAATCTGAAGTGTTCAGCTCAAAGTCATACATTTTGTTGAATCAAAGATCCAACCTGAACTCTGAGAGGTCACTCTGTCGGGTCTGTCTTCTATCGTAAGATGGTTGTAATGTTTGGTTTGTAACGTAATGGCTGTAAGGACTGCTATTCAGAGGTGATTGGACCTTTGGAGGGTGAACTAGTATATATTTTATAGAATATATCGATCCAAGATGAAACCGACAGAAAGATGGGACTGAAATGAAGGATGCAATTATTAATCTGTCTGCTGTTTCAGTACCATGGATTTGTCTGTGCAAAGTTTGAATATTGATATTTCAGAGCCACTATCAGGGCCACAGACTCTGACTTTCATAAACCTCAGTTAGATAAAGGATCTGTGAGTCCGGCAGATTGGATCAACATATTGAACTGCCCTGCAGTCTGCTGCTCAGGAACCAAAGGGGAGATGGCAGGTTGGCAAGAGGGGGGGATGCATATTTAACATTTTGCTGCCAAGGGGGAAGGCAGCCGTCCTCATTCACATAACCAGGGGAGGCACAAGAGTGTTGTTAGCAGTTATAAGGTCTGACATACAGAGATAACTAGTCAGATATGTAACCAAATAATTGGCTTTCTGCTCCAATAATATAAGTGTTTATGCCACTGTCTCGATGTCAGAAGTATTTCATCTTACAGTGTCTCATTTGGTAAGTTTTTCAGATATTGGGCTACATGCAGAACTTCTCAAACAAAGGGTTACTGGCCCTCTATTGTGACCTGCGGCCCCAACAACTGTTCACACTGGAGCAATAAAAATGGTAAATCCAAAACTAGAGAGTCACGGCAGTGGCAACATATCCTTAAGCTCCTCACACGACGGCTGAATTTGCAGACATTGAACATTTCTCTGCAAGGTCACTTGACAACACAAAACTGCTCATAATTAACAACAAAGCCTTGGACTTCTGCTTTTAGTCAGTGCGCTCACCATGGAAACACTAACTTTGTGTATGAGCTGAATAGCATTAATGCGGGAATCACTGGGGGGTTGGATTTTAATTTGTCACGGCTGTTTTGTGATGCTACTCCACATTGTATCTTTATTCCTGGATGTCATTAAGTACAGAAATGAAAACCCCCACTCATGTTTTGTGTCTTAAAATAAAGCAGGCTGACATTTTATAGCTTTATTGTGACTTGGTTGCGCATGTATGAAGCATGCTTTGACATTCAAAGCTTAAAGACAGCAAGAGATACCCAACAGATACATGATACAATGCAGCAGCACATTATACACATGATGTAATCAGACTTTGGCCAATCATGTCTATCAAGTAAGTTACAGTATTAGAGGAATAAGTAAGAAACAAGCTAGCAGTGAGATTTCTTCAGTATGACTATAAGTTTGCTACAGTAACATTAAGAAGTAAGCATTTACCAGGATATACTTTTAATACTCACTTAAAGGAAAAGGCATCACAAAAATTGATGTTGCTAACTGCAGATCTTTATGAGCAAATAAAAAGGCTAAAGATAAGGCACACAAAACAAGGCACAAAATAAGATTTCCTGCAATAACTACTTCATAATCATCTGATTTAAACACATAGATATATCAACGAATATTCATATTAAGCTCTGTATTAAGAAAAAAAACACTCACAGAATTTTGATTTCACTCATTTCTGGTTGATCTGGTGACTCAGATAGACGCTACAATAAGAAAAGACATGATTTTTTTAAATACTTAATTTTTTTTTAACTTAAAAATGCATAGTTATCAAGCTGAAAAGATAACACAATGAGCAGATGCTGAACATTAAACTGCACCGACCACAAAAGCCCTGTCGTATAGTTACAGTCAGCTTGATGCTTTAGAGCCCTCTGCCCAGTTTTCACATGTAGAAGTATTTCAGACAAGGTGAGAACACACCTGGCTGACAACACTATGTACAGAATTTGACATCTTGATGAGAAGAGCATCACAGCTGGCGACGTTTAAAGGTGTTATGCAGTATCAGTTTAGTTTCTTAGTTGAGTTTTAATGAACTGATGTTTCAACACTGAGAGCCAACCATCCTTGTGAGGAGAAAATACTCCCATTCTGTATCTTCCTGTGGTGATTTACAGAGGATGATCCCTGAGAGGCTATTAACTGTCTACAGCTAAAAGTGGGGCTCTTCAGAGATATGGATAATTAACAAATTTGAATTACAGCCAAGCACCAAACTACAATTCACACAAAACACAACCAGTTTCAAATAAAGTTCATAATGCATTTTGTTCCCAAAACAATCAGGGACAACTACTTGTTTTCATTCTTTGCACAAAATAACCAGTTCATCTTTTTATGCATGAGAGAACTATTTTAACCACCTCTATGTAAAAGCCTGTGGGATGATGAACAGCTCAGGTGAACAAACTGTGATTAAGCTACATCATTAAAGACTTTTGGTTTGTCTTCACTGAACATTTGTCATCATCTTCTGATTTCAACAATGTGAATAATATTGTTATAATTTTAATACATCAGGCTTCAATTTCTTCATAAGAGATTATATCTACAGTATAAAGTACTTTAGATATTCACTTCACAGTAAGTTAGCATCTTGTCAGGCTGTGATCCTGGAGGTCTTTTTGCACACTGACCTTCACTGTATAAAAGGCTTTTTATCTAAGCATCATTTCAAAGGATATGAGGGTCCAGTGTTATTTCATAATTTTCTAAAGGTCAACAAAGGTCAAATCTTTGAAAACAGGTCACAAATGATCACACATAATGCTTAGTTTCCCTCTTTTAGTTGAAGTCATTTTCAGACAGCTGGGCACGGTGGATTTTTAAATATAATATTCTCACAAGAGAAAATTGTGTATTTGTTGGGGCCTATTTTAAGCAGTGGATTGATACACATTTGGTGATTTAGTGAGTATTTTTAGCAGTAAGATTGTGAATGTTGGATTCACTCAAAGTTACTGTTCATTGTAAGTCCAGTGCACCTGTGTATCTTATTTTTAATAGATTTAGGACAAAAGTGAAGGAATAAGCTTTATCGGGTTTGGCTGCAGGTAATATTAGTTAAGAAGATCTTTTTTTTTTTCACTGTTTTGGTCTTTTCTTGAGTTGGGGTTCATCCTTTGGCAACAATAAAACTATAGAATATCATCAGATTATCCTCTAAATGAACTTTCAAATTCTCATACCAACATTCTGGATGAGTTAATAACAGCTATCTCTATCTCTAGCCTTTCCCTCAGATGGCAGTGGTGATTTGGGTTAATCCCAGGTCATTGGAGTCCTCCCAGCCCTGATAGGGCATGGAGGACATGTCCATGGCTAGTCATACTGGCCTGGCCTGTCTCGTATCTCCCCGAGCTTCTGTGGGACACGAATGGTCCCGCAGGGTGCTCCTCACCCGGCTCACCCCCTGACTGTCTCTGTGTCCTTGGGAACCGGGGCAACAAAAATCCCGAAAGCACCTCTTGAAGTTCTCATCCAGAAAGGCGTAGAGGATGGGGTTGAGGCTGCTGTTGGTGTAGCCGAGTGCCACGCAGAAGAAGTAGGCAGCCATGACGGCGGTGGTCTCAGGCACGTTCGCTGACAGAGCCTTGACCAAGATGAAGATGTGGATGGGCGTCCAGCAAACCACGAAGACGGCCACCACCACCAGCACCAGGCGCGTGATCCTGCGGAGGTTGCGGTCCTTCTCACGTGAGCCGGACAGCAGGCGCACGCTCTTCAGCCTCAGGACCATCAACGTGTAGCAGACAGTGATGATGATGACGGGTGCCACAAAGGCGAAGATGAAGACACAGATCTTCATCAGGGTGTCCCAGTAGATGTAGGGTTCAGGGAACTGTAGTGCACACTCTGTAGTCCCTGTTAAAACAGAGTTAACAGAATACATTGGATCAAATTATGGAGACACAATCAGAATTAATAAAAAAAACAAAAAAAACAAAACAAGACGAAAAAGCTGCAGCCATACCGGCAGTTCTGTGCTTTAAGCTAAAGTTTATGTTACAGCTTGCGCTGATGGCTTACATGCTATCAATAACAATGCTAACGTGGTGATGCTCAGCATGTTTATTATCATATTTTAGCTTTTAAGCTTGCTAGAATCTTTTAATTAGCACGAAATAGAGCACAAGATGAAAATTTGACATATTAACAAATATAAGCAGTATTTACTCAAAATGTTGACATACTTATACAGCTTGTAATGCACTCCCCATTTTAAGGACATTTTTTAGTCTGAATTTATTTGTAAAATTATCAATAATAACTTCTCCCATGCAGGTATAAATTGTAAAATTTGAGGTGATGGCTGACAAATGCTTCAATAATTGTTTATATCCAACAACAACCCTATAGTATCTAGTTAACCATGTATTTAATATTTGTGTGCTGCTTATAAATGCTGAGTGGGAGGACTCAGGACTCAAGTACAGTGAGGCAAAAGATCAAGGAATTGTCAAAATCATGTGGGAGACATCAATGTAGATTTAATTTTCCAATAGTTGTCAAGACAATTAGCTAACAACTCAAAGAGTTGACCTCATGGTGGTGCCAGGAGAAACGTCAAGAGGAGATTTTTTTACCAAAGCCAGTAGAAGTCATCCTCAGGGAACCATTAATGTTTGCATGTTGAGCCAGCGAATCATTTTTTTAAAGTATTTTAAAACTAACTGATGGACACTGAATGCTAGCATGACTGAAACCTATAATGTAAAGGCCAGAATCGGATTTATCCGTTTGTCTTAAAGCTCTGGGATTGTGCCTCACTGAATGGAGGCTCAATGGGGAATATGTACAATCTATACAACTGAAAGAGAAAAAGAAAAAATCTTCTGAGCTCTATTCCTATTCTGGGAGGACCCATTATGCCTGGTATACAGCTTCATTTAGTCAAGTAGCTGAAAAGGCTCTTATCAAACCTATAGAACATCCTCTTCATGGAAGTTGAAGGATGCTTCCTGCAGCAAATCGAGGATGTCGTCTGCAGGAAGGGTTCAATGTTGAAATTGTAGGGTGCTGTCACTTTGCAGCTGACAGAAGGCTTTTTTTGTCTCTATAGGGACCACAGACTTGCTGCCCCTCTCAAACATCAAAGATGTTGGTTCTACTGCAGCACTACAGTGTGAATGTATGCAAGGTCAAGGTACCGTTGTTGGTCTTTGTGCTGCCTAGTATCATGGCGGGGATCCCAGCGGCAGACGACAGCACCCAGATGATCACGTTGATGATCTTGGCCTTGACGGGCGTGCGAAAATCCAGGGCCTTGATGGGGTGACACACGGCCACGTAGCGGTCCACGCTCATCATGGTCAGTGTGAAGATGCTGGTGAACATGTTGTAGTAGTCGATGGAGATGAAGACTTTGCACGCCACCTCGCCAAATGGCCAGGAGCTGAGCAGGTAGTCGGTGCTCTGGAAGGGCATGGTGGTGGTGACCAGAGCGTCTGCCACCGCCAGGTTGAAGATGTAGATGTTGGTGGCTGTTTTCATTTTGGTGTATCTGTGGTTGGGAAGAGAAAGGAAAATGAAGAGCATGAAAAGGCTGAATAGATTTGTTTGTAATATGACATGCTTTCTGTCGTTTAATCATAAATGAGGAACAATGTTAACTAAACTACATTTCAAGGTAAAGATTAGTTCTCAAGGTGACCAGCTCTCTTTCTGAATAACCAGATTATTAACACATTAACTTTTGCAGCCAAAATACTGCATAAATACACAAAGGGAGCAAATAGGAGGAAAATTAGCAGTTTCTCACTGTGCCTACTTTCAACATTTGTTCCTAAATTCAAGGCTTTAAAATGCAATCAGTCAAGGTTGATCTCACATCCAAGATTTGAAATGAAAAGACCTTTATGAGGCTTTCAGGACACCTTCCATTTAACAAATGAGACTACTGA
This sequence comes from Acanthurus lineatus, assembly GCA_029814665.1. Taxonomy (NCBI): domain Eukaryota; kingdom Metazoa; phylum Chordata; class Actinopteri; order Acanthuriformes; family Acanthuridae; genus Acanthurus; species Acanthurus lineatus. The sequence continues at coordinate 16,616,605 of JAPZDV010000004.1, read as the reverse complement.
CATTGCAATCACTGCTAACCTCGTTACAATCTCTAATGCAGTGTCATCCGTGGTGAGGAAAATATAGGATCATGCTGTATAATGGGATCAGGAGTCAGTTTTCTAACCAAAAACATCTTTAAATGCATGCATATTGGGGCAAAAAAACGAATCTCTATGAAATGTCCATAATTAATCTAATTAAATTTAGTGTTTAATCATGGATTACTTCATTAATAATTAATAATAGCAGCATGAACAAACACGTGTTCAGCAATTTCACTGCTTTTAATTAGTTTTTTAAGAAATTAACGCATTGAATTTTTTTGCAGCTTTATGAGCCACACGAGTACAGGTCCGCTTTACACATAATGAGATTAAATGTTCATGACTTCATGTAAACAGCTGTAGACACATTTCAAGGCTGAAAACTCACCTAATAATGACATACATCACCAAACAATTGCCTGCCAAGCCCACCACAAACACCACGGAGTACACCGCGACTATGATGGGGATGATAGGCGACATGGGCTCGGATTCAGAGTCCCAGGTGCCGTTGGGTGTGTAGTTGAAGACGTCCGATAAGCCGCTTTGCCACGTGAAGTTTGGGACGCACTCCTCCGACTGTCCCGAGGGGCACCGGTCCTCTCTGAGGATGTGCACCACGCTGCTCTCCATGGTGCTGCGCGCCGCCTGCACCGGCCGGGCTGCTGCTGCTGCTGCTGCTGCTGCCGCTGCTGCTGGGCGTAAACTGACCGCTCAACTTAGACAGATATGGGTGAGGACAGCTCAGTTTCCTATGACTGCTATTTAAAAACAATACACATATATCAAATTTCTCCAGCAGCACAGTTTATGGCTCTAGTGCCAAAAAAAAATAAAATAAAAATAAAAATACAGGAGCGCAACAGCCTGCGCTCAAGGACATCAACACGCAAGTGAAGCACAACCTTACCTGTTTTTCTGCTTCCAAAAAGTTCGTGCATATAAAATACCACAGATAAGAGCTAAATTTGCACGTTCAGCCACAGATCAAAGCAAGGATGCTACAAAACTATGGCCCAACAAAAGGTTTCTAGGTAGTTGTGGACGAGCAGAAAATTGACTGTCGTGCCACCGCTGCGTCCCCGAAGGTGCGCACTGGAAGCCCGCACTGCTCACTCAGTGACATCAGAGGCTGGGCCAACACATATGACAGTATCCAGCCAGCAGAAAGGCTCCAACAGTGAGCATGTAAGGCAGCTGGAAATACGTTTTCCACATTCGTTTAGCGCCTTACTTTGGTTATTTTGTGCAGTATTTCTGGGGACACGAACCACTACGAATTAAAACATCTGCGCAACTATTCAGCCACATTAACTTCTAAATATTACTGTTTTACATTTGATGGGTTTACAAGTTACCAGTTGGAAAATTAAAAGTATTTCAAAATATCAACTGCACATTTTACTTGAAATGTTTAAATTTCCAAATGTTTAATGCTGTCTGAAGATGTTCTTAGTGCTTATAAGGAGAACTACCACTGCAATGCAAACATGAAGAGGCATGAAACAAGAAGCACACATAACAACAACCTTCAGATGATTGCCCCTGTATTCGCCAGCTGCACCACGGTTTTAGCTATATGCAAAATAACATGGACAGAATCAAGTTTATTACCAATTATTCCAAGTCTAGTTGCATAAACTAAAGGGTAACAATAAAAAAAACAATAAAAAAGCACAATTTATTATTTGAATCAAAGAGTAGTGCAATTTTAAAGAGAAATATGCAACGTTTTTACTGGAGAATGTGCAAAAGAGCACAAAAAAAAAAAACATGTCAGCGTTATGACAGGGAGGCTTTTACATTAAAACTGCTAAGTGCCTCAAAAGCATTTTTTGAATTCATTTTGCACAGAATTAGGAGAGAAAAGTTCCCTTTTCATCATTTCCTTTAAGCACTTTGGGCCAATAACAAACACCTGTCTCATGTGTATTTTCCTCAAAAACAAAAAAAAAAAACATGTGGCAGCACCGAGAGACAAAGAAAATCCAGCTCTAAATAAAGAATGCACCCGTGTTGACAGAAATCACAGGCTTTTCCTCCTTGACCAGCCTCCATTGTTTTTTCCCCCCCAACAAATAGGAGGCAGATTTCAACCAGCACGTAATTAAGCGAGCGCGGTTTCCTTTTCCCTCCTTTCATCCACTAACACTAGTTGCTTAGAGACCCATCATAGCCAGGTGTTGCTTGAGTGACAAAGCCTTTTTTTTTTGTTTTGTAGGTGTGTTGCTATTGTTATGGGATGTTCAGGCTCGGCTTTGTTTTGTGGCAAATATTTGTTACAACTTCAACTGATGTCCTACTTAAACCTTGAACTGGCAGTAATAAAAAGATGAATCACATCATTTCTTCATACGAGAGCTGCGATGGAAGAAAGAGACGGTCACAGTGTTTGCCCTCGACTCCAATAACCCAGTGGCAGAAGTCTGTTTGCGTTCGGATACAATCTGCTGCTCTTCCTCTGGCACTCCAAACAGGTCTTTTTATTTGAGTTCCAGAGGAGAAGAGGAAATGTTTATGATGTAACCTCCATCAAATAAGGTGGAAAATCAATTCCTTTTTTTATTTAATGCCCTTTTCAGAATTACTTAAGGTGCTGTCTGTTCAGTAAAGTGCATCAGTTTATGGTTTTATGATGAAGACCAAGACTCAAAGATGTTAGAGTTCGATCATTTCTTATTTGGAGGAGAAAATGTGAAAAAAACACTCCCTTTTTTTGTTTTCTCAGATGAAAAAAGGAGGCCTGGGTTTTTTCAAGAGTGCTTTGAGAGATGATTACTCTCTCATTTTGATGTATTTCATTTGTCCTTCTCGGCATGAAAATTGTCACAGCCCTTCACATGCACTGTTATTTTCCTGCGGGATCCCCTGAACATCAATTTCCATATTGCATCAACAAGAGAGAGAGCAGTCTCGATTTCCCAGCAGCTCTTCCAGATGAAAGAAGCTCACAGACAGAAAACTCTGCCCCATCTGTAGTGCAACAATCATTTCATCCCTTTACGATGTTATTGATTAAACCTCAAAATATCTGCCCCCCTCCCATATATAGCCAGACCTGTTACACAAGGGAGAAGTGCTGCCCACCACCTGCATCTGCTTTAAGCCTAAAGGTCTTCATCTTGTTTGAGTAAATCTCTGAAAAAAATGATATAAATCCTTCATGTGTCTGTTTGTCAGTGAGCAGAACAGCTGGCATGAAGGCAACAATGAAGCAAGAGATAAAACAAGAAGGAAACAGGAACTGATGTTTTATGTTGGATTATCAGATCTTTCTTGTTGAAAACAACAGAAATATGGCTGAGTGGAGCAAAAGGACTGATCCAAAACACTAAAACAGAGGATTTTAAAGCTTTAAAGAGCTGAAAGATTCTAAAATCCTCCATAGATTTTAGGGGATCTGCAGCGTTAAATGTTTATTCTCTGTGAGTTCATCAATGAAACATCCCAATAAATCTATGGTTTTTATACAGATATTGACTGATGCGACTTTAAAGAGGCGATTTAGGATCTTTTCACCAAATGTTCTCCAGAACAGACACAGAAAAAAAGCATGGAACTATTTATCATTGGAAACATTTTTCCTTTAGAGGCGTTTGAATAGATCACATGATCCTCATCAGCAGACAGTTTTCCAGGTTCTCATGGAAATATCTGTATTTATTGTGTGTTGTGTCCCATGAAAATTAAGTCACAGTGTACAAGACGCTAATAACTGTAACTTCTATAACAGCTAAATTACAATCAGAACAACCAGTCTAAGTAAGCTACACATACTTTAAGTGACATATTATCTGATATTTAAAAAGACACATTATTAATTTCTGTTTGATAGTTTTATTGATCTGAGGTGTATTTTGCATAAATCAACCACTGACTGAAAACTGTTCTTGAAATTGTGTGAGCCTGATCATGATTTTACTGCGTTTTTGTTGACTATTTGCATTTATTGCAGCAGCAGTCATTTGTCTTGAAATTTCAGTATTTCTGTCCTTCAAATAATATTTGGAAACAAGGTACAAGGTGATGGTCCAGTTGGTCTCCCATTGCTCACCTCACATCTTCAGTCTGGAGCAACGATCTGAGCTGCAGGGTGGGGGTGTCAGTGGTCAGGGGGTAACTGCAGGGGCAGGACGGGTGGATGCATGTGTGTGGGCTTGAATACATTTTTGAAATTTGTGAAGTTGATGTTTTCAGGCTAAAAATGTGGTTTTATGTTCCCCCTTTAAAGACTCGTCACAGTGCAGTTTCATGATGAGACTAAATATGAAAAAAGAAAGTCTTTTTATTCATTTTTAATAGTTTTTTTCCAAAGGGTTTGTACAGTAAAAATCAATTTTTTAGGTCCACATTCTTCCTCTTTTGTTCTGTGCACAGATCCTAGTAGTCTGTTCGAATTGATGAGATGTGGTGTAATTTCTTGAGTTTTATAACTGATCACACTCATCAAGATCCTTATGCAATCAGCTCACAATGATGCCTCATTCGTCCAAGATTTCTATTTATCTCAACACTTTGTTTAAAATCTCAGAGTGGGAATAAAAGAAGAAAAGATGGGTTACATTGTCTATGATGTACTGCACATCTGCTAAAAGGGTCTTTTTTTAAAGCACTAATAGTATTAGTTTCCTTTACTATGTATCTTTAAAATTACAAAAAAAATGGTAGAGACCTTTTTTGTTTAAATGTAAAATCTGCTATGTTTAGCCAGAAAAAGCCACAACTCATTCAGGTCAGTTCCATCAGACTTAACTGATAAAACTGGTATTTTACCAAACAGAACACAGGAGTTGCTGGTCCTCCGCTGCCCCCATCAGTTTGTTTGTTTGTTTGTGTTATTTTGTACTGATGCAGCATCACTTCAGCAACAACATATACTTTAAACAGATCTTACCCATTGTGTTGTTCATGCAGGCAGCTTGTGTAAGAACAAGCTGTCATTTACGAGGTCTTTTCTCGGTGCAGCCTTAAACTCCAGCTTAGTTCGAATGCACAGAGCTCAGCAGGAAAATCATTACTATGCAACTGCACTTGGGCGAAAGCATTGTGAAGCCCAACTCTAAAAGCAGTGGGAATTGGATCATTTCAGTGTCAATGCGGCAAAGTTGATTTTCACAGAATGAGTTAAAATGAATCCACAGCATCAAACTGCATTTTAAAGCCATAAATACTATATTTTTGTTTTTTCTTATGTAGACTTAAATCAGGCTTCATGTCATGTGGCATTTGGCAGAGTCTTGCTTTGATTGTCACTATGGGAACGGACAGTCTCAGACCCATGGTAACTAGAGAAAAGGGACTTGATCGATGAAGCAAGGCAACAGTGATCCTCTCAAAGGGAGATAATGTAACAGTCTCAGCTGATAGAGAAGTCTTAAGACAAACAGCACGAACCAGAAACTTGTCTTTATTTGCTCTTCACACATTTAAATTCCTGAGTAAACATGGAAAACCTTGACTTTTAAGCACCTTTCTGAGGAGAGGAGGATCAAACTGAATTGAACAGTTGAGCAGAGACATAAGACAGACATCGCCTCAGAGGGTGGTCATTCATAAGCCCAAACTCAGAGACTGACTGTGCACAAAAAAACAGCCAGTTTCACCCTCTGCCTTGACCCTGAGCAACAACTGTGGCTAGCATAACAAAAAAGGCAGTGGGGGAAGAAAAACCATCTGTTTCAGGGTCCAGAGTTCAATCAGTTGTTGCAGGTGAGCAGGCACGGGGACTACAGAGTGCCAGCCACTGTAAACAGAGCTCAGAGAGCCGAGCAGGGCCAGGCAACTGCTGCCGGACGCAGTGAGCCTCTACATAAATATTGACTCTGTGTGCATACCGGCTCTCCAGACCCTCAGGACGTCAAAGCACGGGGGGCAAGCGTATCAGAGTTCGCAAAGACTCAAACCTGATTTGAATACCTGCTGACGAAAGTTGAAGGAGAGGCTTTTTTTTTTCAAGACAGTGTAGGTGGTACTGCTGAATGGATGTTCTTTCTCCACCAAGGTTGAGAGCTGGTATTCAGAAGAACTCTGACACTTTTGTTGGAAAGTTTGAGCAAATGCGTTTTCTTAGGTAACAGTAAAAGTTGGCTGTTCTGTTAAATTTGGACATTGTCAGTCTGAGTAAGTTGGATGGGATGATTTCCACAGAGGATTTCAGAGTTTAAAAAACATGTTTGTTCTCCTCATGGAGTTTAGCTTAAGCATGAAGGCATCTGGAAGCAGATTACCCATGAGTACCCTGCTGCCAGCGCAGCCTTCTGGCTGGTGATGCAGCTGTGAGTTCGGCAGACACTGGCTGTCATACTTACTAATGTCTCCAAATTAAATGCTTGAGGTTTGATTAAAATGGGAAATTTTTCATGATTATGTGTGCGCAGGTTCAACTTCACTGAGCATTAAAAAAGAGAGGGATGTGCATTTATTAAATAAAAGCACTTTAGTTGAGCTGAACTGAACGTTAGACTATTTGCATCTGTTCTTATTAAGATTAGATTTGAAAATTTTGTTCAATATCTTGTTTGAATGTGTGACGATTTATCTATTATAGTGCTTTAGACAGAGGATCTTGATTCCTTCATTCAGCATTAGCTTGATTAGTTTTTTATATTTGATTTTTCTTTTAATCTTCATCTTAAGATGTCATTTGATGAATTAGATTTCATGCTCATTACAAACACAGTGACACTCCTTGAAGCAGACTTTGATGCATGAAATCGGTAAAGTTTACTTCTGATATCACTTAATAAAACACAGCAGAATATGAGTAAGCTCCTGTTTGTACACAGTGGATGCTTATGATTTGTGGTATGAAACGATGAAGGAAAACTAGATACAGTATTATAGACAGGGACCCATTCTTGCATATAAAAGTGGCTCAGTAGCACATGAAGCTATAAAAGTTTCCACTTATGTATAGAAATACTCTGATTTTACGCACAGATTTCACATTTTGGGGCTCATAGAGACTGCACACTAGCTTAGCTGGCTTACCTCTAGTTTAGCCCTCCTTTAACTTGAATAAGGGTAAAATGATGCATGCTGTTCCTCTAGATTCTCTAAATGTTATCTAATGTATTAATTTGGACAGTGAAATGAGCAGTTTGCAAGGGTTGTGATGCTAAAAGACGTTTTCAATATGTATTAATGTTTCTTTCACAATGCAAGTCATTTTTGGGCCCCTGAACGTCACTTGATGTGTAATTACACAGTTTGACCACTATGACATATTGACTTTAAGGCTTGGTGTGATTTCTGGGGGCTTGGTCTATGCAAATTACTATTTATAATTAGTAAAAAGTAATTATTTGGAGTTTTTTGATTAAAAAGAATTAGAAGAATTATTACAACCATACAAATTCAGTTTGCATGGTGTTAGGTCTGTATTGTTCATCAGGGATTCGTTAAAAATGAAATAAAGTACTTTAACTTGGTGGATTAGATACAAAAAACAGCCTTTGGTGTTCAAATTAAAAAATGATTCAATCTGTTTTCAACACCTCCAACATAAGAAGTCAAAATACATTCAAGCTTTATACATATACAAAGAAAAGATTGTCACCACTGCTGTGTGCTGAATAAGCTGAAATACTGAAGGAAAAGCGTGTTCACCGCCAAGGTCAGAATAAAAGAGGTCAGACACCTTTGAATCAATTTAAATTCTGATGGGAGAATACAGCTTACAACAGCATCTGGAGCCCAACCGACCATATAAGATAGTCACAAAATTGTTTTTTTCTTATAGTGCCATCAGCATCAATCCAGAACAAATGAGCTTTTGTATATTTTTGGGGAGACTGCAGATTGAAGCACTGTATATTGTTTCGAAGTCTAAAAATTCAAGCTTTGACTGTGTGAGAACAAATCTCTGCAGTGACACTGAGCCTTCAGTAAGAAGCAACTATTTAGAAATAGTTCAGTAATTAATCTTTAGTGGTCAAATGGGGGATTTGCATGTTAATTAGACACCAATAAACATCTTAATATTATCTTGCTGAAAGCTGCCCTTTCAACATGAAAAAATGTCTGATTGTGTGTGAAAATTCACAGCTCTTCTACAATTTTTTTTAATTATGTCCATGATGTGAGCAGAAGGATAAAAAATTGTAAACAAGCCTGAATGCACCTAAACAATGTCAACCCTGATGCTTGACTTCAATACTTGACATTTATTTGAACTTGAGCATTTATTGTCAACAAGAACTGAACATCATGAACTACGTACAGGTGGAATTTAAGGCTGTATCTTTAAATTTTTTTAAAAAGCTGTTGTCTTGAGTTGCATTAGATGGCACATGTATCTTATGAAGCAATTACTGACTGTGTATTTCTTTTATTACTGTGAAACTGAAATTCATTTTATTGTTGGAGTTATGCTTTTGTACATTCAATGGGAAACTGGGGAAGTTTTGTTTGGGAAATCTGATTCGGATTAATGGAGTTATATTTCAAAATGAACCTCTTTACAGTACCTCCACCTTTTATGGCAAAACAGAGCATTGAATCTATTAAAATTTCCCAGTTATCACTTCACTTACAATTTTTTTAAATTTTTTATTTATTTATTTATTTATTTTTGCAGTGAGGGTTATGTTAATCTCAAGCCTGAAGGCAGATGAGAGTAAAAATCACAAAAACAGACTCTTAAACTAAAAAATAAAAAAATGTAAGGATTCGTTACTCAGCCAGAGTATTAACATCAGACATGAAAACAGGATAGGAGTGAAAAAGGTGAGAAGGACATGACCCCTCTAGGGGGGTCCAGGTACATGCTCCCTTGGAAGAAAATTTTGAATATTTCATATTTAAAAGCATCAATCTGATGCATTTTGAGAGAAAAATCAAGCAGAATTAC
>JAPZDV010000004.1:16587551-16607627 GCA_029814665.1 Acanthurus lineatus | reverse complement strand
GCATATACAAGGTCAAGGAAGTGTACTTACTGACTCACCGAACACAAAAGCTTTGTTATCGGACAAGTATAATGCCACACCTTACTAGTTAGAGGTTGCTAACTAGCTAGCCTCAACAATTCATTTTCCACCTGAGACTTGTTAAGATAGCTACGTTATCTCTCCTGCTGTTAGCTAACGTTATGCATCAATGACACGATACCACTTTTCTTCCAGTGATATATTACCTGTAGCTAACGTTAAGTCTTTGTCAGCAGAGCTCCTGGGTAACTTATATATAACAGAAAGTATTGAAATTATTGAAACCATCACTCACCAAATCTGTCTGGCAACTAACATTAGCTATATTCCACTTTCCAAATCGGCGAAGCGTCTTCTTTTCAGCTTCCGAATGCTTTGGTCTGCACGAGTGAACTGTGTATATACTTCACCAACCAATCAGGTAGCAGTATTCCCCTTCACAAACCAATCAGTTAGCAGCATTCCCCTACCTTCGCGCTAATATTTCACTGCTCTCGCGCTTGTAAAGCCAATGTTTTTAGTGTTAGGGTTAGGGCTCCCTTCAGGGGCGCATGTTCGAAGTTCACTGATAATCTCTGGTTCACTGAAAATCCCCCCCCCCCCCCAAAAAAAAAAAGCCCGTAACGCTGCTGTCATTGCTCGGATGCCAGTTGATTTGGTCTGATAGTAAATCTCAGTATGTTGTTGTTCAACCTGCAGATCCTCATTAACAGCTGAATCCTTGACAGGAAAACAGACACAACACAGGAACACCATAGATCAGCATCTTTATTTGGGATGCATACAATGTTTTACAGGTAAGACTTAAATAATTTGTAGTTTTGTACACTATCACAGACGAAAAGTGCGACTTCAATCACCACACATCACTTAGCTGAGGGCACAACACGAAGCACGACAGTCAAATCAAGTAAAGTCAAGGATCGTTCAGGGTGCAGGTGGAAGGACAACCCCCCCTGTCTGATATCTTTAAGTTATTACACATAATAAACAGCTGATTTTTAAAATGAAAAAGACCAATGTACATACAGAAGACAGTCATCCACACAGTAATACACAAACACACATGCACAGGAACAGTTCAACTTCGAGCCCCGGCCCCGGCTGGAGCCTGCTGCTGATCGGTGGACTGGAGTTGTCTTCCCAGGTACTCCCTGTGAACGAAGGTACAACAAATTACAACTCAACAATCCTAACAAAATAGCAGAAAATATCTGCCAGTGCCAATCCAGTGCATCACTGGGGTGGAATTGGGGCTTTAAATATCCATTCATATCAGAGTAAGTGCTCATTTTCTCATTTCCAGAACAGGAACTTCTGTCGGTTATTCTGACCCAGACATGATGTTAGTCTAAGAGCAAAAAAAAAAATCCATTATTTTGAAAGGTCACACTTCTCCTCCTGTTTTTTTTTCATGGCTGTAACATTTTCAGGATATGAAATCCTGACACTCACCTTCCTCCTACCAGAAATATCAAATGCCTCTCACAAACCTGATGATGGAAATTATGTTCTCCTAAAAACTAAAACTCAGAGCTGTGAGTGCTGATAAATATCTTCTATCAAAAATTTTCTGTAGAGACAATTTAACTAAATTTCCTTATTGCACACTTTCCTGCTCTGATGCGTGTTAATACAGTACATAATGGAGTAATAAAAAGCAAGAAGATAATAAATAAAAGCTAATAAAACCTTTCAGAGGAGATGATCTCTTACATCTGCTTTAAGTAATATTCATCAAATACGACAGATATTAATACTCAATCTTGAGATCACAATCCGCTGTTCAAGTTTTAGAAGAAAGAAAATTCATCCAGCTGAAAAGAAAAATCTCTACACTTCTTCAAGGTTGAGAGTAACAACCTTTGGCTGGTCTAGAAATAGCAGCTATGTGTTGATTCAGAGAACAGTGAAGCACATAATAAAGACAGATGGCAGTAAGTGGAGAGATGAGCCAGTGATTAAGTCAGTGCTCAACACCCAGAGCTGCTCTTTAAATTAATATCTACACAGCAAAATGAGTTACAGAGACTAAAAACAGCAGGATATCGTCTACGCTTGAAGCAAAGGCTACATAAGGAAATACATAAACCACAGAGTGATTCGTTACCAATCTAAGTTAAAAGGTATGCAATGATCATAGTACAGATAGAGAGTTGATCACCAGGTACATGACAGCATCAGAACTTTAACATCCAATATTTGGCCAGATGTCTGCAGAGGAAAACATGTACTGGTCGTTTACACTAAGTGAGATTTGTTTCTGCTGCTAAATTTGCACGTTTTGTAAAGACATATCACTAAATGTAATAAAACATATAATAGGAGCAATTTCAATCTGCTGAAATGGTGCATTCAAGGTCAGTTTTCTTCTGTCTTCGCCTGTAAAAACATTAAATTTTAGTGTTCATTTGGCAGACAATAAGTACTCAAATCAGAGTATTCAAATAGAAAAGAACAGGACCACTTTGCTGCAGCAATGTGAAAAAGAAGCTACAATGCTGCCTGACCTTATTGTTTACATCAGGCAGCAGCTGAAACGCTGCGATACAACCACTACACCTTCACCTTTATATTGACACTTAAAACCTAATTAACAGTCAAATCAGAGCTCTTAGTTCTCTTAAAAAGAAGCTCTTCTGCTCTCATAAAGGCGGACAGGAGTTTATGTTTATGTTGTTGAGAGCAAGTAGTTAACAGTAACTATTTACATTATAAAAAGCTCAAACTGCTGTGGGGGCTTCTGACAGAAGAGCTTTCTTCGCTCCTTTGTACACATCCACTTTCCTCTGTTTTCATTTGTAATCTATGGATGTTTGTCTGATGTTGAAAATGTCTCAGGTGCTCTACATTGGATTCCCTTCTGTGATTGGTCATTTAATCCGTGGGTTGGCATATAGATGTGCTGTTTCACTTCATTAGATGTTTGATGATGTCTATAATTAAAACAGTGGATCTCTGATTTACATTGTGCTGATTGTCCACATGTTCAACCTTTTCTTTCACTGATTCGACAATTTCAACTCCAAATGTTTTGCAATGTCATGCTGTTATTCATGAAGTCCTCTGTGTAAAAGTAACCTTAACAAAGAGTCTAATTTAGGATGTGAAAAGATGAAAAAAGCAGTCGTGTAGTGAGTATAAACACAGATTGGTCTGATTATTATTGCCATAAAATTAGCTGAATACTGTTTAGTTCTTTCTGACAAATAGAAAATGTTTGGCTCATTTCTGAGAAGCTGTATCAAATATAATGTAACAATAAAACAAAGTATTAGTAAGCCATCTGACAAATAGCCAGTAAAGCCTCTCTGGAAAATAAGTAGTATTTTCTATTCAGAGACCACGTTCATCAAAACAAGGACTGAAGAGATGGATTCAAATTAAAGAGCATTTGGTTGCTTAAAATTCTGACAAAGGTCAATTTCACATTCTTACAACTTTTTCACCTCCCCCTTCTGGCTTTTTAAAGGGAGCACACAGTAATCTTGAACAGTCATTTGGGTACTTTGGCTACTTTATCAAATATTATACAATATCATAATATCATATTCTGAAGAAAGGACGACGCTTCACTCCAAACAATGAGGCCAGTACAGCACAAGGACGCTGTGACTGCTGATAGCTAACGGGCTTAAACAACAAACCAGAAACACAGAGCTGGCTGGAAAAGATCGCCTTCTTTCACAATTAATTCAAGGTCTGGAAACATGTAAACCAGAATTACTGCCTCTCGGTACAATACCTCTTTTGAACGGTTAAGTTGCAGTTTGCAGCCATGTCTGTCCAGACTCATGTTATATGTTGTAAAGACTTTAAAGGAATAATTACATTAATTTCATAATATGTATATATTTTGGTGAATGGAAGTCATTCACTGGGATTTATGAGAATTATCTGGACTTAAAAACTATTGTAACAGAGTACTGAAAGTCATCATTTCATTTTATGCTTTTAGACATTTTTGTGCAATTTTTTAGAATTACCATTGAATATAGTTATTGAATCATGGAAAAAAAATCATGTTTGGTGAGATCAAAGTGACCTTGGCTGTTGACCAAAAAAATCAAAGCAGTTCATCCATACATCCATGTGGTCATTTGTGTAAAATCTGAAGAAACTTCACGTTCTTTAGAATGAAACAGACAGATTGACAGACAGCAATCAGAAAACACAAAGCCCTCGGTCAAGGTTGCCTCCTCAGCTGAAAGCATGAAATGACTTTTCAAAACGAACCAAAGGCCACAAGGATAAATAACAGCAGTCCCTTTTTCACACATTCATCTGGACCGTTGTCATGACAGCAGGGGCTCTTCATTAAGTAAGGATGAGGAGATCTTCTCATGGAAACAATTGCAAGACAACCCACTCAAGGTGACAGTGGGTGTGGTGAGCGGCTGTGAAAATGTCTTTTGTGGGTAAATAAGACATAAACTTTTCACACAATTCTGTTTCCATGCAGCCAGCGCACATATATTCAACACAATATAACAACCTTGAGACATAACCCTCCCCCCTCCGCACAATAAGTCCTGTCCAAGTAAACAAACTAGTGAAAAAAGCAGCCAGCGAATAACAGAGAAAGCTGAGGCGAACAACAACGCTCATGTGCTCTCAACACGGCCTCTCCCTAAGCCATTTTATTATTTCAACACAAAAATAAACCAACTATTGTGCTGCTAGCGGAACGAACGCTAGGCCGAAGTACAGCGTGTTATTAACTGAAGATGAGTCAAGCAGAAGGGAATCGAGACTTATAAAAGGTTAGAAGACCAGAAAAACCTCCTTGCTATTTTCTTCTGCCGCAAACCAGTCAAGTTGCAGTTTACATCCGTTTCTGTCCAGACTCATAATGTGAGCAGTGAAGACTGAGAGGGAAAGGAAGTGATAACTATGTTGATGTGAATGATTCTAGAGTTGTTTCAAGTGAGAAATCTGTTTTTACAGATGAGTACATGGGGACACATGGTGCAACAACAATCACCTGAAGCTGAATATCAGCGAAACCAATGAGCTTGAGGTGGTGCAGCTACAACCTGTAAAACCCTGCTTCAAACACACATCTTTGACCCAGCAGCACAGGAGATCTAAACAATCAGCTCAGGTTCAAGGTGGACGACCAAGATTAGTGTCACCATGTCAGTTTCAACACAACTATGAAATATGGCCATAATTTCCCTTCTTTTCCTGAGTTATGACAATAAAAACTGGTCAGAAAAGTGTTTTTGTACAAATTTATGATGTCGCAGTGAAAATGACCTTTGACTGTTAGGATAAGAAATGTCATCACCTCATAATTTTATCTGAATAAACATTTGTGTGAAAATTTGTCATAATTAGGGTAATTTTACTTTAGTTATGGTGAAAAATGTGTTTTGTGAGGTTGTAGTGACCTTCAGCTGCCAATTTCTCATCAGTTCATCCTTACGTTCAAGTAAACATTTATGTTGTTTGTAATGTATGGAGGGACAACAAGGAAACATGCAGAGGCACAAAGGCATAAAAATAAAAGAATATATGAATGTTTTCAGGAGTGATTTGTGTTCTGGACTTTAATAATGAGATGGTGCAGCTTTCACGTAGCCTTGAAACAAACAGTGGGTGAAAAATCTCATATCCATATAAAATCAAATCAACTTTGTTTAGAGTATAAAAGGCATGTGATGAATTTTGCTTCAGTTTTAAACTTTAACTCAAATGTCAGTTCAATTCTTGCTTTAATGGTTTGTATTTAGACTTTTCTATGCAAAGCTCAGATTTATCTGATTTTACGAACAAATGTAATTTTAGTAATTCTTTTTTTTCTACTTATTTACCCCTTATTTTAATTTATGTACACTTACAATAAATCTGTTCCTGTTTGCTTAATTATTTTATACAGAAAATGAAACAAAAACATGAAATCCAATATCTGGGATTGGAAAGGCCAAATACTTATTTTACATTTTAAAACAGGTGTCTAACTCATCCTGCTTCCGCCCTTTCTCTTTCTGCAACAGTGAACTATTTTTTCAGCCTGTAAAATTAAATTATGGATGTAAAAAAACCCTTTATCCTACTTTGAGAGTTTCAGTATTTAAGCTTAGTTGGTGAAATGCATCCTTTCCTCATTGCAGGTCTGATAATGACAACCTGCTCTTTCTTTCTTCTCAGTTACTGGAGCAAGACTGAAAACCTTTTGTGTTACAGTGAATAAATAAACTGCGGTCTGGACTTAAGTGGACATACAGTATAGATGGAACATTATGGTCACTTTGATGGAAAACAGCACAACACTCACTGTGATTTAAACACAATACCTCCATCCACAGTTGCTCTGGGAGCTGAGTGTATTTTAGATAGTAGCCAAAAACAAACACATTTCACTTGTTGCCTTTTGCTTTTTTTGTGTTTCTAAGCAATCCAGTGGACAGACAATAACAAAACATAACACAAAGTCGATGGGCAAGTGCTACTTTAACATTGCACAAACACACAGAGACAACCTCGGTGCTGCTGCTGCTGCTGCTGCTCGCTGATGTATTATGTTCTGGCTGTTTGTGATGAATAAACACAAATAGTTCTGGGGTCAAACTGTGCAAGTAACACAAGGCGAATGTTTGCCATTTTCTCTGAGTGGTGTGTGTGAGTGCATGTGTATGTGAGGTGGAGTGATGACATTAAAAAAAATCATAACAGACATTTGACACAAACTCAAAAACCCTCAAAAGGTTCAACTGTAAAACAGTTCAAATAAAAATCATTTGAATTAGTGCACGTCCCAAAATGTCAAAATAATTGCTGAAGACACACAGCTAACATCAAGCCATTAGCCTTGTTAGCTAACTGCTGGACACAAATGGACGATCTTTAAACTGAAGCTTCTCTGACAAAGATCGAAACCCACTTAACAACCAAGAAAATGAACCTGCAAGCAACTGATTTACATCTTCAAATCCAAACTGATTCACTCCTCTGCTGTGATGTGTGAAGAACATGTGGCAAAAATCTGAATTCTGAGAGAACCGTCAATAAATCCTTCATCCTGTGTATTGTAATCTTTGTATTCTCTATGAAAAAGATTAAAAAAAAACAACTGAAAGCAGCTGGTTGGTGAATTGTGATCTGCTAGACGTCACTAAAGAAGGTTAAGAAGACTCTAAAGTCCTTTTTATAAAGGTCTTGCAGTGTTCCTCCCACACAGGTAATTTCACTTATTTTGCTTGATTATACCTTTTTTGTACTGTGTGGGCTTTTGCAGACTGAGCCTCAGCTACATCTTCATAACTATTTCCTTAGCTTTGTTACATCTAATCCTTGAACCAAACAGGCCCGTAATCAACCAGAATAAATGAAATATCTGTAGGAGTGTGCAGGTCCATTGATTATTTGTTTACAAATGTGGAAAATGTTTTTGGTCTGGTTCAACTGCCTTTAATGAAACACTTTGGGCTAGTTTTTTTAATGACAACATTTAGCTGATAAGTTGTTTATATATATAACAGAATGCATGACAATAAATCAAGCAATGAAGCCACAGAATGTATTCATACCAGTTGTGGACCATGAGCTTCTGCACAGCCAACAGGGCGTTGTAACGGACAAGCTGGTCCTCATGGTGCATATGATTCATCACCAGCTGTTTTCCACCCAGCTGTTCAATCACACTGAAATGAGAGGAAAGAAAAAATAATAATGGGAAAAGGCCTTCATTCACACAGAAAACAGGTACTATTTTTAATGCTTTATGTCGTTCTGTGATTAAGCACCAGGTTATTGAAATCAGCCTGGTTTGCATTTTCTATGTAACATATGAAGGGTCACTGGCCTTGTAAAAGGATATAATGCTTTAAAAAGGAAGTACACCTGCATAATGCATGGTGAAATACAGTAATATCATGACCAGAGAAAACAAAGGTAGGTTAAAGTACAGGAAATACGATCCTAGTGGGGTCTAATTACTCAGATATGCTCAGAAATAGGGCGTAATTATACTGTGACATGACTGCGAAGTTATAAAATTTCTGGAGACAAGAAAAAAACATGTTCTTTCAATCAAGCAGTGTCTGTAGGAAACATGAAAATATACTGAGAGGATCGTTAAGTGTCAATATGAAAACTGGCAGCCTCAGAAGATTTAGGAAGACGGGCAGAGACTCTCTGAACTTAAGAGAAATAAACATAAAAGAATCAGATGAATAAAACAATGCAGTTTTCTTTCTGTGCACTCCCATGAGAGCCTACTTAAACTAGCTTGGTCTGCTAAGTTTCTGATGTTATGACCTCCTGTTGTCCTCTCAGCTCCTCAGGAGTTGCTGCTGATGTGACAGATGATGTGACAGAACTAACTGAAGGCTTCAGTGTTGGAAACATACTGCTGCCACCTCACTTTTGATATGAATCCTCATTCAGTGTGTGGAAGAAGGTTTCTTCATTGCAGTTTATCATAAAGATTTGTGATACTATTGAATCTAGGTACCAAGGTCAGAAATTCTTTACATTCTGGCTTAAAGTGTTTACGTAAATTGTTTTTCATACACAGTTTCTTACCGTTTGCCACGTGGGTAATGTCGCACATACTCTCCAATGTCGTGAGCTGCTACTGCTATGACTTGTGGATCATCAGACACCTCCAACAGCCTCGTTAAAATTCTTTTGAACAAAAGCAGACAAAAAAGAGAGGCTTTTAAAAGGAGAAGTCTGTCAGCATAAGGGCAAATTCCATCACTTTTATTCACTCTGAAAATCACATATTACTCAGATGCCTCTAGACAGGTCCTTCACTGAAAAGCTACATTAGATAAATAAATTAACTGGGATTTTTCTCAGCTAATCTTATCTGTGCTCTGATCTCTCTGAAAGCTTTAGTTTGTCTTTGGGTAAAACCCAAACTCTTAAATCTTAATCCAAGGACCGAGACATAAGGTGATCTCTGAAATGTGACACCTAAAGGTTTAACTTGAAACAAAGCCTGAGTGATAGTCAGGAAAGTGAAGAGCAAATAAAAAAAGTGCAATTTAAGCTGAGATGATGCTTGAACTGATTACAGGGAGAGGATAGTGATGAGACAATGAGATGTGTTGATAAGGATTCCCACTGAATGTCAGCAGGCACAACAAAGTATGTGACTGGAATAACAAAGAACACTGACACACAATGTTCTATCTCCTCTGATCTGAGTCCTTACATTTGTCACACATCACTCACAAACATGAGTATACCGACATGCAATCGACAAACATGCTGCTTGTGACGTGTGTATATTGTAGGTATTTGTTATATGTTGGTTATAAAAACATCATGTAAACAAAACACAGACAACACTTTCATATAAACACTACATCACCTAATGAATCATTTAGGTTTCTCACCTTTCTTTCTCCGTCATGGTTAGTGGAGGTAATGTGAATTCAGTGAGTTCAGTAGCTGTTAGTACAGCCTGAGAACTGAACGTGTGCTTTTTACTTCAATGTGTGAACAGTGACATTCAATATTGATTGGAACTAAATTAAAGCACATTTTGTGCCTTTGTGTACCTGCACAAGCTGTTGTTTTAACAGAATTGCTCTGCAGCTGTTTCTACATGTCGAAGTGAGAAAAACACAGGATGTCATTAATTTACTGTCTGATAAAGGTCTGTTGTTCATCTTACTTGAGGAGCTCGTAGTTCTTCTCGTTCAGGCGGACGGCATTCTCACGCCAGAACTTCTCAGACTTGTGCACGGGACTCCATTCCAGGCGTCCAGACTTGAGTTCAGAGCTGTACTCATCAAATGAGCTGTTAGACAAATAGAAGTTTTTTTTATCCAACAAGCAAAAATGACAGCCAAAGAGTCTCCACTGTTTGGATTCACTCGGCAAAGAAGAGCTATTTTCTTTCACCCCATCTATTACGAAGAGTAGTGATTTGAGAGATGAAACATTTGGTTGATACTTCCACTCAATGCAGCATTTACAATGAAAACAAGTCTTTAAAAATAGGCATAAGCTTTATGTATGTGCACAAATAAAGTATCTGTTTTTCTTTTAAAGGCTTGCTCAATTATTTTTTTTAGAGAATATTAACTTGAGATTTTATCTGCACTCTGTATGGAAGTACTTATAAATGAAAATTAATATTTTGCATAACCAGACCTTTTTGCATGTTGTTTATGAAATCAAGTTCACTTGGTACCTGAGATCCTGCACACTCTCTCCCAGCCTCTCCAGCAGGAACTTAATGTCCTCTGTAATATCTTCATCATCGTACTTCTGCTGCTCAAGGTTCTCAAGTTGTTTCAGCACCTTGCACTGAATCATGGCCAAAGCGTACTCCTGTCGAGTCTCCCTCTCTGCTGCTTTCTCCAGTAGATTCTGTCAGTGAACAGCAATGCAAAAACAGATGTTGTAGATTACATACTCAATTCATTTAAATATGCTTATGGACACAGATACTTAGATCAAAAAAGCTGTTTCATTTTGCTGTTTTCTTCTCTTTTGCATTATTGTTAATAAAATACCTTTGAAAGTATTATAGTATAGTATAGCAGTTATAGTAAGCAAACTGAAGGTGTCATTTTGTAATATGGGAAAATTTGATTGGCATTTTTAATTTTCTGAAATTTAACAAACTAAAGGGATTAGTTTGATGCTTAATTTAATGATAATTAATGCTTGGGCAAGCTTGTCATCACAGACATAGATCACAAGATTTGGATTTTTATTGAAACTTCTTCAATATCTGCTGCCTTACTTTCACACAGTAGCCCTCTGTGGTAATAGGCTATTAAGTGATGTGTAACCAATCAGACAGGTGAGGTGGGCAGGACTCTGAGCAAGGTTACAGAGTAGTGGCTACAGAGGACAGGCAGCTACATCACAGCCAAAGTAATGCTTTTTTAAATATATTCAACCCTAATCCTTTTATCCAGTGGCAGCAAAATATTTATTCATATGGTGACCTAAAAAAGAGCTCAATACACGGTCTGGTGATGGACCAGAGGATGCCAGACGGCCCACTACCCAGCTGATAAAGGTAAAACAGCAGGGGACCCTAAATAGTAAAGTACTGGCCAGAAAAAGACACTGACGTCTAATTATTTAATCCAGAGCAGCAAAAAAACTTAAAAATACTCAGATAAGGGTTTTATTCAAATAGGCTTCAGGTTGTATCATATGACATTATTAAAGTTTTGGATTTCTTTTAGGGTAGATACTGCATTTAAAAATATACCTCTGTAGCAGGATGCAGTTAGAAGTGTTTTGAGAGAGGTGTGAGAGATGAATGTGAGCTTGGCTGCAAGTAGAACAAGATGTTCAAGTACTGTAAAAAGCTCCTACCATGACAGAATCAGGGGACAAAATGCAAGCAACATTGTGGAGGGATGCAACAGAAAAGTGGCTTCAGCAGGGTCTCTGAGACAAAGAACACCCCTCCACATGCTCTGACTGAGCCTTTTAAGCCACAATTTAGGGCATATTTGTAGTTAACTACATATACCTGACAAATGTTGAAGCATGTGGCTAAAATAAATTTCATGTTTTTCATAATTTAGTATGTTTGTCAAAAGAAAATAATTTAAAAAAAAAACTTTTAGAACCCAAAATGGGTTAGAGAAGCACATCAAAAACTCAAGAAGATCTGCCTTTGAGGATGTGTTCAAGGACTTCCAGATGGTCCGGATAACTTAAGTCACATTGCTAGTCCCATGTGGTGAGCAGAATCATTTGCATAATTAGGACATTTGGGAAAATAACAACATGCAGAATGATGTGGAAAACTTGTGCAAGCGTTAATGCAGGGAAAAAAAAAACATATTACATGTGAAAATCCCACTTTCTTTAAAATCTGCACAGCACACTTCAAGGAGCCCTTGGGTCTCATGAAAACGTTTCTCTAATTGTCGGTGAGGAACAGTATTTTTTGTATATCTCCTTAATTTACGTCAAACATATTCACTGGAAGGTAAGTTGAACGACTCCAGGGAACATCAAGTTGTTGCAGGGTCTCCCTTCACTGCCCACCACTGCTTTTAATTAGCTTTGATATAGCACTCAAACTAAACTACAAACTTGCATGACAAATTAAAAACAGAGCCCCCTTTTCGGTTGCATTCACAAACGCCTGATTTGTAAGCTTTGCTGGCATGAGATGTGTGATGATTGAGCTTTGTGGGAAGCTCAAAGGAGGAACAGGTGCAGCCCACTGAGACAAACACAGCACACGTACAAAATTATTTCTTTGAGGTGGTCTTATACTAATCCTAATATACACAAGACATGAGAAAGGTTGTCCTTTCAGAATTTAGATGCCTATGTACTAAGTTCATTAGGACAATGGTGAGATACTGATGAAGCGTGAGTAACTTTAAATACTGTTCTTTATGTTGGGTTTGAAATCAGCTAACTCTCCTTCCACTGGTGCACAAGCTCATGTTTCAATCATGTAATCAATGCCTTTTACCACACAACTGTGCTCTGAGTGAGCCGCTGTCTGGTGTTGCCAGGTTGTAAAAAGTCCTAATATTACAGGAGCTTTTTATTTAAACATTTCATGTTTCCTCTGAGCCATAATTCATTGGCCTGACATTATATTTTGTTTGGTATTCAATATGATGTGTGCTAAATGTGACAAGGCTCTGCAGGCTGTTGACAAGATAAATGCACTGTGTTGAAGCTGAATATTAATATACTGTATGTTAACCTATGAAGGGTGTGTTTATCTGCATAAGCAGCCTTCTGAGAACCTGGAAGTTATCATGTTGATTATCAGTGTGTTTCTCAAATGTTCCTGACTCATGTTGGTGCCTTATTAATTAAAAGAGCACCACAGTGTGAAAGATCAATGGTGCTTTTGCCATAAATTAAATTTTGTCTTGTCACATTATGGGGAATGCTTTACCTGACATCAATCCAAAACAACAGAGCAAGTCCTTAATGCAGCTCAAAGGACAGCATTAAATGTTAAGTGAATGTTTTTTCAGCAATCACAGCAGGGCGCCGAAAAGGTGGCATGATCATAAATCTTATTTACATATTTTATGTGTTTGGTTGCTTTAAAAGCTGCCTTGTCTGTTGTTTAACAGTTGTCATTTCAGTTTGCTCTGATCATAATAAAGTATACAGCCTAATAAAATAGAAATGTGTAAAGTGTTGTGCAGAGTTGGAGAAACACACACAGACTGCCATATATCAAGACGAAAGTTCTGACCTAAAATTAAGACCTGAAAACTTTTGCAAGCTATTTTAAAAATATTTGATAACTCCAAGACCAAACTTTCCAAACTTTATTAACCACAGCGACCCATCATAATGTCTGCTTTTTCATGGCAGCCTTTCCTGTGCCTTTTTCAGGGGACAGCCTTTGATCAGTTGCTCTGGTAGCTGCTCTTTCTGACAAATTTATACCTGCAAAACATTTCTGCTAGACAACATACTGTGTTACTTTAAGCCAAGTCTCTGTGTATTTAACAGGATTGGCATGCTGGTTTCAGTATTGTTTATTCCCACCACTTTGGTAAATGCAATATAAAATGTAGACAGTGCAAATTTCTACTATTTTAATGAGGTGTATCCAAACATTAATTAAAATCATACAGAAATCAAAGATGGATCTGAATTAATTTCTGTCACTGTGCCTAAGTCCTCCAATGGAAATCATATTATGAGGTGCCTTGAGAACGTCCTTGACCAATCTCTACAATACCAAGTGACAGCATTTCAGCCGATGCTGCAAGAAATTTCTTAGTGAAAACTTGATTTTTAGAGAAACTCAGACTGAGAGAGAAATTCTTCACATACCCTGAAGGCAGCCAGAATGATTCGAGTGACTTTCTCCTTGACAGACTCCTGGAGGATGTCGGACAGCGCCGGCACTACGTTGTAGCGTCTCAACTGCTCACAGAGCTGAGGACTGAAGGCCAGGAGCCAAACACAGAAGATCATCTGGTACTGGAGCTGGAAGCCACACTTGTTGCTCAGCACTGCCGTGATGCTTTAACAGAGAAAAAAAATTGATATAATAACTAAAATGAGCTAAAAAACACACACAGTGCTTGCAAAAATACCTGCTTCTATATCCACCATCTATTTACTAATAGAAGAGCTTTCACAGCTGTGTACCCACATGCTGTTCATCCATTATCTCTGATGATGGCTGAGATTGAAATGTTCAGTCTTTAGAAAGCAGCAGTTGCTGAAAGTACAGAGTACTAATGATTGCAGCTGGACGCGGCATCATACATTTGCAGAAATAGCTTGTAAGTGCAGAGATGTGGAGGTCCTAGAAATGTATTATTTTTTCTAGCTAAAGGGGGCAGGAAGTCTAGTTTTACAATGACACGTTAAGAAAAAAATATGGAACCAAGTAAAAGATAACAGAAATCACTGATAACTGGTAGCATAAGACATTTCAGTCGTTCTTGTCTTATTTTGCACTTTCACTTATGGATTCAGTTAGTTGGTCCCATTAGAAATGTCAGTGTAGAATACAATTCATCCACCTTACAGGTGAGTAAACTATATATTAATTTGCCAATTAACATCTCAGATTATTTTTGGAAGGCTCAATTGTAAAACCTTTTTTTAAAAAATATATTTTTGTTTAGGTGCATTTTCAGATGTGGTGGAGTGAAGATTTTTTTTATAAAGGTTGATTTTATCAAGAAGGACAGGTAAAAAAGAAAAAATGTCACTGAAAGTGTCACCGCTAAGGTCTTTATACAGTTTCCAGAGCTAACGGACTTCTAACAAAAGTGTCACGTCAGAGCCACAGAGAGAGCTCAGGTCACCTTACTAGACTTCCTGCAGCCTTTACACAACGAGGTTAATTTGCTCCCAGCAGAACAGAGGTTTCACCTCTCTAGGGATGGCACTAATGGGTACAAGAGATCTTTTATTCCATCAGTAATTGGCTTTTAAAAGAAATGTAATTTGGAGTGTTCGGGGCTTTAGATTTGACAGGGTGCTCTTCTAGTTTAAACTTCTTCTCAAGATGGTGTTAGTTATAGGTCATGATGGAAAAAATGGTTTTGGCATTAGCCTGGGTGCTTTTTATTTTTATTCATTTTTGTTAATGCATATACAGAATATACCATACATACTAGCAATAAATATTAATAAGTTGGAGGGAAAGTATTTTTGTGGGCCAACCCTGAAGTTCCCGACGCCCTGTGTCCCTGAACAAAATACCAGTAGGAATTTTTCCATTGGCTTTTGATTTACTGTGAAAAAAAACAAGCTCTGAGGCAAAAAGTGTGGGACACTCACACATTTTATTCAACCAGAAATCATTAGAAATAGATACTATTATGATTTTTGAAGCATAAATGCAACTGGCATGAGTAAAGTAGACACCTTTTATCACTGTATTAGGCTCTAAATGAATTTCAACACACTGGCATGACTTCTACATAACAGGGCGTTTAATGTTAATTAACCTCTGGGGTCTCCTTCAGCCATTTGACAGCAGCCACCTTAAGTAATACAACTTTAAAAATCTGTTGTGGGGTCTTTACTGACATACAGTATTTTATGTCAAAGACCAAAACAGGAAATTCTCTTAATGTGTTAAGCACAGACCGGATTTCAGAAACCTAATTTAAAATATCACTCAGAAAACCTATTGACGTCGAGTCAAGAAAACCAGAAGTTCAACAATCCAAAAAAAATAGCCAGTTTTTAGGACTCACTGCTGCAGTACTCTTATCACATTTATATTTAACTCATTAACATAATTTAGAATAAATAAATGCCATGAACATTCTAACTTTGTTTAGAGCTATGAGATCGCCATGACAACTCAGATTAATCTAACATAATTGCAATCATAAATCACTAGTCTGTTAACATGACATGTTTGACTGCCCAGTTACAGAATTTTTGTAATTTAAGTTTGGTTTTTGTTTTTTTTTTTTAATTTTGACAGTGAGAAACCAAGAGAGCCCTCTATATAAGTAACTTCTACTCACCAGTTGACTCCATCAGCCTCCACCCAGGCAAACCTGTACTCATTGACCCTCAGCATCAGCTGAAGGCATCCAGCCACACACTGGACATACTGAGAGCTCTGTAAAGGACAGATGCAAAAAAAATACTCAAATAGAAGTATAATCTCAACTGTGTAATCAGGAAAACAATCAAAATGTTAGAAGGTCAAGCACAATTAGTGGGGTTCTGAAACATGGAGTAACTGACAAGCAGATACAGCACGTGGAGGCCAGTCCAAAACTTGCATTACCGTCACCGATCAAACCTGAGGCATTGCACATGCAGTCTACAGTATTATACATCAACACATGCTAGATCACAGGCTCAATAGTACAATACAGAGCAACAGCAGGGAAAAGTATCCCATCACACCTGAGCAGAACAATGTAAGATTGAGATTAAAGAGTGAAGGAAGCTGAGAGGAGGAAATAGACATTAATCTGTTAATTAAAAGAGGTTGAGGAAAAGCAAAGTAGTCCAGCAAAAAGAATAGGCAGCAGTGGTGACAGAAGAGTGGAGTATTGCAGGTTACCTGGTTGAAAATGCAGAAGAAAAGATGATGTCCAGTTAGATAGCGTTTCCTATCTATAGTATTCTGAGCATACCTCTTAGAATAATCACGCTATGACGGATAAAGTACAGGATAAAGGAATCTGCTTTTGGGCAAATACTATTCCATTGTCCCCTATTTTCTGAAAATACAGGTAAAGCTGTGTTTTTCATGCTTTTCAGCATCAAAGAGAGGTGGCTTACTGCATGCAATTTCCACATGTACAGTTAAAACCAACCAGTGGCAGCAGACATCATGCTGTTTAAATAGAGAATTGCTATAGAGTTGCTCTGGCAGACTCAGGTCTCCAACAATCTGCAATTATCAATGAAAGACTGGAGTGCAAGAACAGGATGGGAGAGATAAAGAGGGGGAAAAAAGATGTGAAGTTCACTGACAGCTGACAGATCCCAGCTTGCACAAACCCCCTGCCCTTTTTGGTCTTTTTGTTTTTTCTTTCTGAAGCGCCAGGGTCATCGAAGATGCACTTCACTCATACTCACTTCACTGGGTGAAATAGTTCCTGCTCCTGAGCCTGTTTCTGGACCTGTACCATGTAGGTTCTAATGAGAGATAAACAAAAGACATAGGTGCACAAGTGTTCACAATCCATTGTTGTCAAGCTACGTTTTAGTGACACTGGGCTATGCAGTCTGTGTGTTAGAGCATTCACAACTGCATATTTTAGTGCTCATTAACTGAGTAATTCACTAGAGATTCAATTATAAGAGATATATCACAGTTGTTTTCAACCAATCATCAATTCTTGTCAAAAGTGTCTCAAATGCAAGCACTAAATGGCTAACTAACATATGTGTGACTAACCCTAGGGGTAAGGGAAAAGGCCTTGATTGGCTTTGAGAGGCTGTTTACTTAAGAAAAGTTATTTTATTTGCCTAAATCAACAACAAGCTTGTCTTGGCTGAAGACATCCTTGAACTGTTCCTTAAATTCTGTTTATTTAATGTGGTATAGTGTAGAAAATGATTGCTTAAACAAAGCCATGTCAGCTCTGGTAAAGTATTTCCACTCTCTCTGCCTCTTTTTGCATTTCTGTTCTTTGGCGCCTCACACTGCACAGTGTTAAAGTCGTGCATGACAATTATGACTTGTTAATAGAAACTACCCCTGGTTCTCTCAGCTGCACTTACATTGTAAATGCATTGCCACTGCTATGCTAATGAGCTATGTTATGCTAATTGTAAATGATGTTAAAACCACAGATGAGGGATTAATTGAACTAAACACACTGTCTGGCTGTGGTTTTAATAGTCAAATACTCTGTGAAACTCCAATGTGCTGTAATCTTGACAACAATTCAGTGACAGAGGATGCTCACTGATTCCTTGGCTGTTGGGAAGAGAAATGAATACGAACTGCAATTTCAAGGAAAACAAATATGGTTTAAGAACAGTATTTTGCAAAGGCACAAAATGTATACAACAAGGACACTGATAAAATCATGCTTTTGGAAGAGCTGGCTATACCTGCACCTCCAGATATTTTAGAAATACTGGCGTGCAGAGCAGAAGCACAAAAGAAACTGGAAATCAATATTCAGCTGGTTTATCAGCCCACTCTTGGGTTTTACGCAAGGCAAAGCCAGTACCTACGGCCCAGCTTTCATCAGACCATCTCAAGGCCTGACAAGCCTGTTAAAACTCAGTATGAATAAATACATTTCATCCATTCAGACAAGGTTTTCCCCACGAGCGTAAACAGGATTGCAGGAAAAATGAAGAGCAAAAATTACTTCAGAATTGAAGATGATTAGATTCTTTGAAAAAAGAAGAAATACATGCTAACTTCATGATAGAAAGAGGAAGCTAATGTCTCTATAGCAGATAACAAGATATCTAAATAAATAAATAAATATCTATGATTTGGACAAAGTTAGAGGCAGAAAGTTAATTTATCTCTATTCTAAATTATGTACTGTGCAATATACACAAACATAAAACTTTTTTATTATTTTTTTTTTTCTGCTCAGCAATCACAATAACTTCTTTATTTCTTCACGGTTATTTCAAAACAAGCATACACATGAATAATTAATTTTGATCTCTTTGACCTGCAATGCAATGTGGCAGTCTGCTGTCAAACAAAATCACGAGAAATTTTAGTAATCAAAATTTGATTTACATACCTGTGAGCTAAGTTGGCTTTTGATCCAGTTAAAGTAATAGTTCAGATCACTTCCCTCCATCAGATCACGACCCCAGGCAGCCAGCTTAGCGATGATCCTAGCCGCCTAAAATGAGAAAGAGGACAATTTAAACTTCTTTAATCCATTTACAATGACATTTTTTACTTCATAATATAATATTCGCCATGGTAATCATGTAGACTAATAAAGTATTTAATCAAAAAATCTTTCTGAAGTAAAATGAGCAAAATACAAATCGAGTTTATTAATGTATAATAATGTTATCATATAATATATGAATACAAGACTCATTTTGCTGCTTTGCTTTAAGTTCCAGTGTGTGGGATTTAATGGCATCTAGTGGTGAGGTTGCAGACTGCAACCAACTGGACACCCCTGTGTTCACTCTCCTCTTTAAAGCATACAGAGGAGCTTCGGATGGCTGCTAAATTTATAAAAGGCCTTATCAATGGCTGATGTTTGGTTTCTTGTTTAGAGCCACTGAAGTAACATGGTAGCACAGTATGGTTCACTCTCTGAAGAGGACTTGTCCTTCCATAGATACAAAAAGCTCATTCTAATGTAATAAAAACACAATGATTCTTTATTAAGGTGATTATACACTAAAGAAAAGGTTAATATGAAAGTTGTATTCCATTTCTATCATATTCTGAAAAACGATCCACTACGTGCTACACACTGAACCTTAAATGTTGCAGGGATTGTAAAATAGAGAAAAAGGCATAATTTTCGCTATTTGCAGCACCGGCTATAAGATCGATTTCAGTATCTTTAGTTTAAACTGAAGACAGAGAAAGACAGAATGAAGAAGAGTACAGATAAAGTCTCTTAATTTAAAATACTTTTATTTTTTTACTGTAAAACCAGTATTGTGCTGAACAAAACATGTTCTAAAACCCCATCTGACTGCAGAAAATACTGAGGTCAAGTCAACCATCTCATTAACAGTTTCAGTTTTTTAAAAATGCCTTCTGAATCCTCTGATGAAACAGACACAATTTGTATTCTTAAATCTTCACCTTGCCAGGAGGGGATGTGGTGAAAATTTCAGGCTCTAATTTAAAATCAAGACTAAGCATCACAGCTGGATTGAGTTAAAGTGCTGTGTCAGACTGGGGGTCACATTATGCCCACCTGCTGGATGCCATCTGGTTGGTATTTTTAATTAAGCTGTAGGTGCCCTACCATAGCACCTAGTTTGACTCTGGGTGGTCATTCTTCATGTGAAAGGGGTGGCAGGGAGAAATCATTACAGTAATTGCCTGTTTTTGCTTTGTGAGGCATTACTGATGCTTTTCCATGATCAGAGGCAGAGTCACATCTGTTAAAAAATTTATGGCTGCGACAAATGTAGTGTTATACTATATATTATCTGTCAAACATACCAGCTCTG
>JAPZDV010000004.1:16559832-16587451 GCA_029814665.1 Acanthurus lineatus | reverse complement strand
ATGACAGTCAATAACATTTATGAGTTAGAAAAAAGGTTACCTGGATAGTTTTTGACCAGTTTAATTAAGCAGGGACAGCTTTAACCTTGTGCTATATCTTGCATTTGTTGATTCTCTGAAAACACTTAGTATTAATGTGTCCTCACTCACCATGTGGACAGTAAAAAGGTCCTGACGATTCAGCATTGGAAGAAAGTAGGACCAGGCGGTGTTCTTTGTCTTCTTGGCGTAGTCAAAGAAGATGTTCACACGCTGATGGTTCTCCTGAGTCACAGTGGGATTAAGATCTTAGATGAACTCCTCAATTCAAACTTATTTGCTGCACAGATGGAGCAGCTTTCCGCAATATAATGTTATACTAATGCACAGTTATAATTACATGTTCAACAAAATGAAACCCAAAAACTGTCATTTTAAAAATTGTTTTACAAAAAGGCAAGTCCACGTCAGGATAACAGATTACTTACCTTATCTTACTATCCAAATTCAACCACATACTTTTTAAACTGTAACTATTACTAATTGTTTAAAATTCGTTCAGCCACACACAATGTGCCTCCTGAAATAGTATATCTGTCAATACATTCTTACATATTTATTTGTGGCAATTAAAGAAACTAAAGGACCTAAATGAGAGGAAGTAATCTGGGATTAATTTATCTAAAAAAAATCTAAAAGCTAAACCAAAACTTTAGCCTGGAGGACATAAAATGATGTGATCCTGAGAGATTTCAAATTTTTGGCTGCTCTCAGTCTGTGGTCTGGATGTGTACCTGCAGAGTGTCATCAATAAGAGTCAGGATGTACTGGACTGTCTGCTCCTTCGAGATGTGGGCCATCAGGTTCAGAAATGTCTTTGCACACTGAGCAGAAAACAAACAAAGAAAATCAGACAGAAAGACACAGTCCCCCACGTAGCTATTGACAAATTGAACAAACTGTCTTTGCTTTTATTCTGCCTGACACCTCTAAAAACAGTCCAGAGACTAAGGCAAGTCAGCAAAGTGCAAGATGGTGTGTCTGCGGTACAGATTACAGGAATAAATTTCATGCTGACCAGTGGTGTTACAGCATGACATTGCTATTTAGACCAACTGAGGATACAGCAGAACAATGCATGCAGCTGCATTAGAGTAGGCATGTAAATACTAGGCTCTGGTAAAAAGGAACATATGAACCGGGAGGTCCAGTTTAAAGATACTTCAAAAGCCAAGATACTCCATTCTGTTTAATGAGTCTATGAAGTGGAACTGTACAACTCTGACACGATGAATTGTAAATGAACTCCGAAGGTATTTGTAAAAGCTCACAATATTCAAATTACTATCTGCAAATACAACAGCAGGTCTGAGAGTCCAAAAGCAGGTAAATAAGGCCTGTTTTTGCTGCATTGCCATTATTTATCTTAAAGAAAACCAATACTTTATCATGTAACCAGTGGTGTGAAGGGTTGTGAACTAAAGATTAAGCTGAAGAGAACTCTAAAGGTATTATGCTTGATGAGAAAATCAACAAAAACACACAAAAATGATTGAAATTGATACCTGATGTCCTTCATTGGTCAGAATGATCTGTTTTTCCTCAGAGTTTGCCACCTCAAATTTCTTTATGAATTCACAGTCCTCTGCTGAGATCATCTGACTCCTACAAGAAAATTCATCAAGACATTAAAACAATGGTAAAATAATGTATAACAACACTTAAAGCAATTAATTGTATACATTTTTCACTTTTAACAACAACAGGGTCAACAAGATGGTGGCTTATAAGGAGTGATTGTTTTAATTTTATATTTATGAGGCATTAAAACATGTTATTTACCACTGTTAAAGAAAACACACAGCATACAAAACTGCCACTGACCCCCATACTTAAGGACTGGCCTCTGTCATGTCACTAGCATGCTGCTTCTACATGTAATTGCGAGGGAAGCTTGAACACTTATGGCAATTAAGCTGAAAATACCACATGTTCTAGTTAAAGTACAACACACCATAAATGTCCATGAGGGTAGGCCATTACAATAAAAAAAACATCTCTCTAGTATATTGATTACAATGAAAAAAGGAATCCAGGTATCAAAGATTTTTTTTTTTTTTGGAAATGATAATGTGAAGTAGAAATCAGATCAGCTGCATTAAATCATAGGCTCAGAGAGGAAGTATCACTCAAGACAGTGAATCACTACACAGGAACTAGAGCAGAGCTGCTTTTGGACTGGTACTCTACCCTTTTTTGAAATTTTTGCACTTACATATTCAGAAGAAAAATCACATATGTATATGTGATGGACACTTGGGAGAAGTTTGATACGCTGACTTTACATGATTATGTGATATCATAACAAACTATGTAAAATATGCAGTCTACAATGTGTAAATTTTTGTTACTTGTGCTATTTAGAAGCCTTTGGCAGCAGGGGAACATATGTAGTAAATGGGATGGGCAAAGGTCAAACACTTAAAATATAATGCAGTCAGGTTCAACATAACAACCTAGACCTCAATAATAATCATAAAATGGAATTATTACATTTCAGACTGTGTCAACAAAAACTAAAAGCTTCATAAAAGTGAGAATCATGGCAAAGCTGCTGTATTTGAAATGCATCAGAGTTTATAAGTGAACCAAGTGAAGAGTCCAGTGACTGTATATTAACATAATGTGCCATTTAGATGTGTACTTACTGCAGGTAGGATTGCCAGTTGACCTGATTGGCCCGCACCTCAGCTGCTTTTGCAGCAATGATGTTGGTGGGGACAGCAGCGTCCACAGCCCCGCGGATATCCATACTGTGATATATCTATTTCAGTATAGATATGTATATATTGATTTAAGTCCAACGTCTCCTAAATGAAAATAAATTAAACATCAGCACAGACATAACATCAGAGGCAATGCCAAACATTTTTGTCTGGTTCTGAGTAATTACTAGACACTATTAATTGTAGAAAATTCAGTTACAGCCTTCAATACAACGCCTTATGCTGTAAGTTAAAAAAGCTTAACAGCTGACTAGCTAGTTTGGTTTGCTGTTTCAGAGCTGTTGCCAGGAACAAACCCTTTGAGTTGAAATTAATTTACCATACATACCGTGTACACTTCGACGTGTGGCAAAAATCTATTTTAACGTGCATACATTAGCAAAAGTTTAATTTCCAAGTTAGCAAGCTGACAAACAGCTCAGTTTCCCTGGCTGAAACCGCTAGCAGCAGGTCATGCTAGCTAGATAACTAGCTTAACTCAATGTCACATAATGTCATGATGGATCTTTCTAAGATTACCATAAAGCAACGCAGTGCATAGCCCATGACATTGCATTGTAATGGGGTTGCAGCAGAATATAAAACTTACGTATAAGATGTATAGTTTGATGTTACTGGTTAAACAGGTATAAACGTTAGCCTTCCGTTAGCTAATACCAACTGGCAAAATAAGCTGAGGATGCCAACTAAGCTAGCTGTGCTAACATAGCTTCGCATCCGTTCTACTCCTGTGGCATAATGTAAACAGCTCCACAGGTAATAAGATTAAAAATCATATAATTATAAATCATGTAATTTAGGAATTTTAATCCATCTGACAATGAATAACGAGGTACAACTCACCGACTACAGTCTTGTGCGAACAGCTGACAGACTACAACAGAGCGTCACACTCTATCATGTGACAGCCAGTCACGTGAAACCTCCGTCTGACAAGCAGAAGTTCTTCTTCTTCTTTTTAGTTTTTTAATGACAACCTTTTTTGAAACCTTTATTGAAAAAAATACATAAGAGGCTATATCGTTTTATCATCTTTTCAAGAAATCTAAAAATCATTCTCAGGAGCTTTCTTAAACAGAACATCGAACTAAACAAAAAAAATTATACATTCTGTCAATAACTTTTTTGCAAAATAGCTTGAGTAGTGGTATTTTCACTGCCACTTTTTTATGGTTTCAAGTGATTGTTAAACCTCATTCTTGACTGTAAAAATATAACGAAAATTTTGAGTGTTGTCATGGATGGATGATATTTAACATTTTGAGATTTATTTGCAACTCTGTTGCATCTCAGAAAATTCATAGTGTCTTAAGAAACACTATTCCCTTGCTTTCTTTTTTGTAATTTACAAAATTAAAACCAAAGGGGCTGTTTGTGCTCCTGCTGCCAAAGCAATTGTAATACTGCATATGGGCCTTAGAAGCAAAATAGCATGTGGGAAGAGAAGCAGGAGACAATGTTATAATGCAATGTATTTCTGTCAGAAACAATTTAAACATCCTGGTGGGCTAGAAAATGAGATCTGCACTAAAGCCAATCAGTTATAATCAACTGTGCTATCAGCTGACAGAGTACTCTAACTTCGTGACTTGGTGAGGATGACAGAGTGCTGAAGCCATTTGATTGCTCACACTAAGGAGCTTTGATCAGTGTTTATCCTTGTGAGTATAAAATGAAAAAACAAAAAACAAAACCAAGTGCAACATACTAGAAACCCCCACACAGCCAGGACAGTGTATATATATGTTATTGGTGCTTTATGTATATTGTAGCCATATGTTTCCTCTGCAAAGTCCATTTACAGATGTGTTTTAATCCAGTGTATTACATTGGAATTCATCAAGGAGTATATACAATCACAAATAAATCCACGCCTGTCACTATTCTTCCTCTACGTCCATCTCACTGAGACACTAAGACCTCCTGGCTTAATCTGGCCTAAGCTGGTGAGACTCAGTAAAGCACAAGAGGAATCAGGATCGCATCCAGTAGGAACATTGTCCTAATCCCCTTCTGCCCTCTCCTTTGTAAACTCTTGTCTCTTTGTCAGGGTCACTGATGTTTTTTTCCCCTCCTGTCTCTCTTGCACAATGTGCTTCAGAAGAGACAACGGGAAAACATAGAGAAAAGGAGAAAAGGAGAAAGGAGTGTGGATTTCTTATGATCTCAAAGAGATTTGAACCTCACGTGGCGAGTGAGGCCTCATGGACGGAGCATGCCATGTGTTATAGCCGTGAGACAGTTGGAGATCAGGCCCACGTCTGCTCTGCGGGGGATCAGGCGCACCAGGGCCCTGATGTGGCAGCGGATACGGAGACTGGCCCGGGCCTGCCGGCATGGTGTGGGATACCCAGTGAACTACAATGACCCGATCCAAGAGGAACAGGAGATGGTGTGCCTTGAGGTATGGGCATTGTTATTTTAAGCACTGCTGTTTTTCGCTGATAGCATCATTATCATAAACATAGCACACATAATTAGTTTGAAGCTAATTTTCAGGGACAGAAGTAACCAACTAAGTTGAAGTACAGCTTTTTAATTGCGCTTATTTTACTTAGAGTTCATATTTAAGAAAGTTTTTGAATCACAGCTCACTAATCAGTGTGTTTTTTTTGTTTTTGAACTAAATTATAGCATGAAGCCACAACTAACAAAGAAACACAAGTCTGTTGTTGAAAGTTTCTGTCAAAATGAGAGCCTACTTTAACTTTAGAATAGCATCATATCACCACACATCTTTTGAATGATACATCTCTTAATAACCACCTGCAGTAAGCTAAAGCTCCCTCATACTGTGGTTTGTTGTTGTTATTGTAATAGCATCAGCGGCTCTTTTTGCTTCTTGCCAAACTTCTATTTAAGGAAGCACTTCCTGTCTGAGTGAGGCTTAAGAAGATTAAAAGAAGAAGATGGTGTGTCTTGAAATATGTGATTGGATTCATTAGAAAATCTAAACAAATTTGTAGTTAGTCTGTCAACCAGACAGTCAACCTACATGCCTACTTGTACAGACATCCCAATGCAATATTTAAGAGGAAAAACCTGAGAGTGGTGTAAATACCTTCACTTGTTTCTAAAGATAGTCTGAAGATGTGATTTTTCCTGGTGTTTGGCAGCAGACTCATTCCTAGTAAATGGATAAATAAAGATTTCCGATAGTTCTCTTTAGTAAGGAGGACTACGTTACTATTCCCAGAGGTGAAGGGATTGCGAGGGAGCCATGAGGTCACAGGAGCTGCTCCCAGAACAGAGTGAGAGAGCAGAGGAGTCACTCCAGGTCATTGATATATACATTACACAAACCTGATGCTTTGCCAAGTGTCTGAGAGCAGAACAGGATGTTTTACACAGCTCCCTCTGGGGTCATAATAGACCTAACTTTTTTTCTCATATGCCCCAACAAACTGTCTCTGCTGTGTAAAATCAGCTGTATAAAATCTGCTCTAATGTAAAAAAAATAAACACTTGTAGATGCAAAAATCAAAATTTTAAAGTCAGACTGTAATATTTTGCCCTTTTTTTGGAGAAATAAGTTCATTAGTCAATTAGAGGTCCACACTAATGAAGACATGTTGACTTGTCACAGTAGAAAAAAGCACAGGTGTAATTGATAAAATCAATGATAGTCAGTTACATTTAATTTCACATTAAGCTTTTCCAGTGACGCCCTGGTCCTTGTTGTTGTTATTATTTACACCTGTGCTTTTTCTGCCGTGACATCTCAAACTTCAGCTGTGAAAGAGAGTTACTGTTATGCTTCATATTAAGATGATAAAGGATCTGCAGATGTGCAAAATCTGCATCCATCATTATCTTTACTACTAGTTTTAATTTATTCATGTATTTTAACAATTTTTTAGACTGTACACAATGAAGAGCCAACTAGAGGAGGGACAACAAAATGGGACTGTCTCACAACAAATCTGCCAGACTCAAACCAGGGACAATGCAAGAGATCATTTCAACACATCTTGACACATCACAACAGGAAAAAAACACAGGTGTAATTACTAACCACAATGACAGCTGCTTCCCTTTTACCTCAGCTGGTTTCAGGGTCCTGGTGTTATGAATGTTTTTGTCAGATCTTACTGGGACATTTTAAGGAAAATGAGCCATCATCATGCTCTTATTTACACCTGTGCATTTCCTGTTTAAGGTGTTCTATCTAAAATTTTAGCACAGATCAGTGTAAAATTTGCATAGAGATTAAATTAACACTATGTTCTGTATGAGCAGCCTTGATGTCAAGCTTAAACCACTCTAGATGAACAAAAGTGCATGGCAGCCTAATGAAAGTTGACCGAAAAACTGAAATTGTTCCAACACCAGGAGTTGAGCTCAGGTCACTTTGGTGAAAATCGGGAAATCTAACAGGTGTACCACATGACACCTGTTCACTAAAAGCAGAATTCTCTATACTGTAGCTCATCATTTAAGATTGGGTTAAATGATTTAAAGTCAAACAAAGTCATGAGAGTTTAAAAAACTGCATCGCAATTGGTGCTAAAATGTAGCACAAAGCACATTTTAAAACACTTGCAGTGAAAAATGTCCATTTTGTGATCTGTGTCTTGGACCTCCAGGCCATAATGACAACCTGACCTATCATTCTTTAGAACTGTGACTGAATTTACACTTAATTACAGATTTTATTGATTACCACACATACACCCATCTACATTAATCATTGTTCATTTGCGATCATTCAATTCCATTAAAAGAGATGGTGTGATTGGCCATACAGTAAGTTTATATGTTCACAAGTATAATTATAATCACAGTTATGTGCCTATTACATTACTGTTACATGTGTTTACTGTTATCTTAGCTTTTAATTCAGATTTTTTATGTAAGAGACCTTTAATAGTCATAATGACAGTCTACTGTGCAAAAAATGCCACCCATTCACAGTCCATTGCATTGGGTTAAGTTCTGATTATAACTTCACGCAGTTTGAATGTGATGTGTTATTATGAAGTCCAGGCATAATGTTCTGATGGAGACAATGCCTCCTACTTTCAGAGTCCTTGGCAGTAGAGCAAAGTGACCTAAGGTCTCCTTCCATTAGTGACTATTGAAATGGCTGATATTGTCTTAAGAGCTCCTGCACATTTCAAGAAGAGGACTGTATTTTCAGTGCATAGAGGTAATTGAAAATATGCACAAAGATATGATTTGTAATCACATTTAAACCCTTAGTCCAGACCACTCAGTTCCCCTGGAGCAGTTTGAGGGGTTCAGTAACTTTCTCTTAATGTAATATCAGCTAGACTCAACTCACTTGCAAAGCAACACTCACACTCAAACAGAGAAGCTTAGAAAAAGCTTCTTCCCTCTATAACCATCAGGATGCCGAGTTCCTGACATCTGACCTCTGAACATACAAAGCATAATCAGTTCATAATCATAATCATAATCACTAATACAAAGCATATTTTCCCAGATAGAGATTAATGTATTTGTACATGGTCTTATTTATAAGTACATTAAATAAGCTAATGTAACTAAACTTGACCTGCCTGACACATCTTTCTCTGATTTGTCCTGAATATTTGTATTTAAGTATGTTCAAACATTTATGATATAGTTTACCGATATAGTTCACAAATACGACACATTTTTATATAGAACAAATATTTATTTTCCTATTTTATCTTTAAATTTTGTATCTCTCACATATATTTCTCTGTTTTGTTTTTAATTATACTCAGTTATCTTTCTTGAGTACACAGACGTCTTTCTAGTCTCAGGAGTGTGTCAACATGAACTGCACATATTGTATGAGAAATCCAGACTCTTTAATCAGCGCCAGAGATCAGGAATGGCTTTTTGACTCAACAATTTTAAATCTGCTGTGTATTTATCAGATGATATTTGATGTTGTTTTCATGTTAAGTGTATTTTTTATTTGCTGGCTGCACACTGAATGTCCTCGTCACGGACATGAAAGGAATGAATGTTATTTCAAATCATTTCTAATGACACTGTAGCAAAAGGTGTGATAAAGATCACAGCAAGATCTTGTGTTCAAAGCTAAAAACAACATTTCTCCTGCCGGCCAAATAGAATTGTGTTAATGTGGTGATTTGGACACAGTTTGACTAAAGATATATTGCCTAGAGTGGTGTTGATAATGTGATGTTAAAGTAAGAAACTAAAGAACAAATCACTGCGTAGCTTGGCTACAAGGATTAAGAAACCGATTGCATTTTATTAAATTGAGTCTGACATTTACAGTACAACTTGATCAATTTGCCGGAGGAAACAGAGACACATTACAAGAACAACAACGTCCACAGGAAATTATAACAGAATTGAGGGAGAATAAATGCTGTTTCCTGTTTTCTGTTGCTGTCACAGCTGCTTCAAAATGCTCACAGATGCCATGCATGATCCTTGGAGGTGTTAAGTGGGTAACTCACTTCCTCTCCCGTGCCTATCTGCATGTTGAGCTCCAATGATTGAATCTACTCTTAATTCTGTCTTCTTCAAAGCTTCACAATGCTTTGAATCCTCTTAATCGCATATTGAAAAGATTTCATTCATCCTGTCACTCAGCTCTGACGTCCTTCTCCTCCGTGTGACCTTGTGGGTTCAGACTCTTGTGTCCTCAGAGGAAAAAAAGTCTCTGTGTTTGTCGAATCACAGAAGCATAAAGTATCACCTGCCACTTGCATGTGTGTATCAATCTTACATGGCTATTTGTGGGTCTGAGTTGCATAACATGAACACAGGGGAAGGTGTTAAATGAAGTGTTGTGGAGAAAATCACATGTTCATTTCTCTGGAGGGGGGAATAAAGATGTATGTGTGCTGAAGAAACACCCCAGTTCAGAAGAGTCAGAAAGTAACTAAACTGGACAGAGAAGAGTCCATTTCTTTCCCATTTTGGGTAAGAAAACATTGTATATCAATGCATCAACCTTGGGTGGCTCAATAAACCTTATTAACGGACAGTGGCAGATCTGTGCATACACTCTAAGAATAGTTCTCACTCAGTTTTGTTTATTAGTTTGCAGCATTTCTTTTTAAAAAATAATTATTTTGAATCTTTTTTGCCTTTAATGGACAGTTTGATAGCAAATAAGCAGATATGAAAGATGGGGAGAGAAAGAGGAGGCGTAGGATATAGAAGAAAGGTCCCTGGCTAGAATTAAAGCAGCAAGCTTGCAAACACTGAGCATGTGCAGCAACCATTTGGCTGCCAAGACACTCCCGTAGCACACTGTGGGATGGATAGCATTGATTTTCAGGTCATCAAAGAACATTTTGACTGACAATGTGATGTGAGTGTGATGGTGTAAATGGGGAAGATAATTACATATAATACAGTATGTTGTACTAGATTTTGACAATGAGCAGAGTGCCATCTGGTGTTCGCACAAAGCAAAACATGGCATGCACGTTAAAGGAGAGCATAATAAAGGCATATAGATTGAACTGAGAGATGAGTGTGAAAATGTACATCCCAGTGACTTGGTATGGTAACTAAGAGCTTATACACTAGCACTTTTAAATACTCCTACATTCATGTATAATATTAAGAATCATATTAAAGAGGTCATATCTAAGAAACAAAGCCATTATTTTCACTCAAGCATATGAAAATGAAAGCTCTATAAGTCGATCAGTGCTTCCCTGGCATATGAAGAACATCATGTTGGTGCTGCAGTTCGAGCTACCTCCAGGTGGCAGTGTTGTCATCTACATTACTACTGGCTGCAGGCCTTTGCTGTAGATTGCAAGACACATAGTTGCCTGATAGCTCACATTTAACACCCCAGGACTTATTTTGCATAAATTTCCAAGGAGTAATGGAAAGCTGGGGTTAGATTTAAAGTTTTTTTAACATAAAAACGTAGATTGTTGCATGAAGACAAGCAATGCTGCAGATGTGTCTATTAACCTTACTAAGGCAGTCCCTTAAAATTAGAATAAATCAGCTATATTCATGAATGCATCAGATCAAGGATAGAAATGGAATCAATTTGTACTCAGCCAACACACTTATGTTAAAAATAAGGAAATACGACTAAACTTTACAAATGACGTATAATTGATAGTGAAAGTCATACAAATCCCTCAGCGAGTGGAAACAAGTGCTGCGTGTTTCAGCACCACAGACAGCGACGCCAGGCCAATTCTCACCGGCGCATATGTCAAAGAAATCCTGACTTTTTGGTAATATTTGTGAATAATATTTGTAATGTCTTAAATAGCTGATAGGCAACGATAGCTCAAATAGAAATTAAAATTGTTTTTTTTTTCTGTCTGGTGCGCTCATTTTTGGGCTTAACTCTTACTTAGTTACTCTCCTTTTTGATTGCAACCCAGCCTCTGTTGCTTGAATAGCGCGTTACTCACTTTAAACGCAGGTTAAAGGACCTGCACTGCAAACCTGTGCCATACTGTCGGGGTTTACTCTCTTCACTGGGCTACTACAAGTTGGAGAGAAGACGCATGCGTACTGACTTGAAGCAGCCGGTCGGGGGAAAAAGCGTTATGTGCCATCGGATATAATCAAGGCAAAGAATTACCTCTTCTCGCTGTGCATACATGGTGAAATTGTAAGTACTGGTGGCAAACCGATAGATCACTGCACGGACATTTAATGAGCGGAGCGTTTGAGAGCGTTTCCCGGCGTTTTAAATGGCATGTCACTGTGTTGCTGTACAGCGGGCTTTTAACAGATCTAGGCAGTGTCTTGTCGGTGGTTGTCCAGGGCGATGAAGCTCTACGGTTCTTCATGGTGGCACTTTCCATTGATGTGATGTGCGAGTTGCTAATGCAATGGTTTCTGCTGCTGAATCGTTCGGGGAAACCATGAAATCCCAGTGTCGCTCATATTTCTGCTGCGGTGGGATTAAAGAAGAATAGTGGTTTTATTTTGGTGCTATCATGATTTATCCTTTTGAATGAATACGACCACCCCCACCCCCCATTTCATCGTCTATAGCTGTTGAGTCGAGCCATAGCGTACTGCAATCGTGTCAGCTTTGAAGCACCGACACCTAACGCGTAAAATATGCCATTTGGCAAGACGCACGAAATCTGCAGCCGAAGCCAGCTCCAATCTGAGAGAGGAAAAAAAAAACGCGCGCGGATCCATTTTAGAAATGACCAAATGGTATTGCATTCACTGAAAGGCTGTGATAGAGCGATGCTGCGGTTATAGATTTGCAAGCTGCGCCTTCGGGGCCCCCTCCCATGTACCAAATCTCCTGACATTTTTTAAAAGCATCGTTTCTTGTGTCAGGTAGTAGCCGGTTGATGCCTGTGGTGGGAGCGACAGCTTTGTTACATAAATGATCTGACAGGATTTGGCAGTGTCAGACCCGGTGATGACACATTTGTTAAAATCAGACAAGAAGTCATTCTGTGATTCTGTGTGTTTGTCTATAGGCCTGCAAACCTTAATGGGGATTGTGTGAAATACGCTGGAGAGCTTTAGTCACAATTATAACACAGTAACATCCCATGAACATGTTAATGTAGCCTAAAGGTGCGTGACTTAGTGACGCTTGCAGAGTAAAAATCCAAAAAGATAGATATTGCCATTTTTTTCATGTGTATTTAATGTATTACTTCACTTGGGTCCTGTGAGAATTGCAAATCCTTTAATGCACTGCATTTATGCTCAGGCTTTCACAAATGGGATATTTCAAATTTTGGATTATGAACATTGAGCC
Organism: Acanthurus lineatus; assembly: GCA_029814665.1. Classification (NCBI taxonomy): domain Eukaryota; kingdom Metazoa; phylum Chordata; class Actinopteri; order Acanthuriformes; family Acanthuridae; genus Acanthurus; species Acanthurus lineatus. The sequence continues at coordinate 16,574,995 of JAPZDV010000004.1, read as the reverse complement.
CATGTTCATCAATCCATCCCTTTTTCATTTGCAGCTTGAGTGTATAAGAGAAAAAAAAGCAGCCAATTTGAGATTAGAGGGGCTGAAATGTGCTTGGCGGACACATATTTGGCAGGAAAAATACAATCAGCACATTATTCTTCCATACTTTTGCCCTGACTTGAGCAAACAGCATTCCTTTACAGTGTGACCTCTGGGCATGCCAACACATGCTGAAACCAGAAAGCAGCGGCAGTAAAATCCCAAATACATGTGAGCACTGGTGAGTGGTGTGTTAAATAAATCTAATTAATCGTTACCATGGTGAAAGTGATGCAAATGTTGGTAAAAACTGGATGCACTTTCAGGATTTCCCTCTGGTCTCATTACAGATACACCCATTGCTATCCTTACTATTTATTTTGCACTGACACTGATTCATATCAAACAAATGCGTTGCAGGTCAAGAGACTGTCTTCCCACAAGATAAAATGTCAGTTAAATACGGTTCCTGATATCTAAGCACCAGACTCAGTGCCTCTCTCACTGCCTGTCTGCAGCCCATGGGATCAGAGCGGATGGAGATGCGAAAGAGGCAGATGTCGGTGCAGCAGGAGTCGGCAGCGGGGGGAACTGCACCGGCTCAGCAGGGCCAGCCAGGCCAGGCCAACCCACGGGGCTCAAATGCATGTTGCTTCTGCTGGTGCTGCTGCTGTAGCTGTTCCTGGTAGGTCTTTCACCCAACCTAGAATTTGCTCATTGTAGCCCAGCATGGCTGATGTTATTGCACGCAGGACAGCACAGCCTGACTTACTGTGTCTCAGCAGCAGAGTCCAACTGTCTTATGTTCTTGACATTTTTGCATGTGATCTGCAGGTTTTTGTCTTGCAGCAGCTTTATTACAATGTTGAACATACCTAATCTGCTGCAAGTGTGAGAGATGTCAGAGAAATGTCTGCAAACTAATAATTTTTGACCAAGGAATTTAACTCTGGTTCCAGATACTGTTATCATACTTAGAGTACAGATAAAACATTGACTAAACAACACAGATACAACTGAACAAAGAGAAAAAAAACAAAAATAAATACAAGCAATTTGAAACACATGGCTTTTATATCAAGGCATGAGCTGGACAAAAGACAATATATAGTGTTAGTAAATAAAATGGCATAAATCTCATCACATCACAATTCCCTTCCCCCAAAATGATGTCCACTAATAGCATTTTTATTGTCCCACAAAGAGTTTAAAATCTATAGATACAGAGTGCACAATCACTAAAGGCAAAGAAAGTCAGCAACTGTTTATATTTGAGAGTCTGGAACCCATAAAATTTTGGCAATTTTTATTAAAAAAATGGATGATAAAGTCAATCAGTTATCTTATAGCTCAGATAAATGCAAGATACTCTATTTTTAGAGTTGGTTTTTGTGCATACATGTGCATATTTGTGCATATATTTGTTCATCATACAAGCAAAATTCTGCTTAGACTTATGTATAACAATGGAAAAATAAATGTTTACTACTTTGCAATATAAATTACAGATATGAAAATGAAATTAGAATTAGTGAATAACTCATTCATAAAAAATATGTTTGTGTTTGCAAAGAGTGATTGCAGTTTGTAATAACTCTTTCTGTTGCATGTTGCGTTTTTATGTCACCATTAGGAATGAAGACCGGGATGAGAGGAGCCGAAAGGCTTCTTATGACGTCAAGGAAGGGACCGCAGACTGTGAAGACTGGTCAGTGGATTCACACAGACACCGACACGCCAAACCTGCTAAACATATTTGTGATAAATATATGTTGAAATCACTCACTCCCATGTTTTTCTGCGTCCTCTGCAGTCCTAAACCCACGCTTGAGGAGGTGTGCTCATGGGGGCAGTCGTTTGACAAGCTGATGTGCTGCCCGGCGGGAAGGAACTCCTTTCGCCAGTTTCTTCGCACTGAGTTCAGCGAGGAGAACATGCTCTTCTGGTTGGCGTGCAACGAGTTCAGCAAAGAGACCAATAAGGGTGTGATAGAGGAGAAAGCTCGGGTCATCTATGAGGACTACATCTCCATCCTCTCTCCTAAAGAGGTCTGACTGTTTTTGATCTCACTGTTCTTAAAAATGTGGTGATTTCAAGTGAAACTTCATGACACTTGATTCATCTAATTCTTCCTGATATTAAAGGAACAGTTTGACATTTTGGGAAATACAGTTGTTATCTTTCTTAAATAGAAGTAGGTGAGAAGATTGAAAGCACTCTTGTGTATGTGCAGTAAATAATGGAGTTATAGCTCACAGTTGGTTAGCTTAGCTTAGCATACAGATTGGGAATAGGGGTAAACAGCTAGCTTGGCCTTTTCCAAAGGTAGCAAAATCTGCCAGTGGAATTTGAGAGAATATGCATTGCTACCACAGAATATGTGAGGCATAGCAGACAGCCAGCAGCTGCTGTCACTCAAAAAAGTAAGTTTTGTATAAAATCAGCCAGCTTACATTTCTGTAGAAAAGGAAGTAGCAACAGAGACCAATACCTTTGTTTTTTTGCTGCAAAATTGTACATTTATTATTAGACTCTTTGAGGATTAACTGTGGAGCCAATCTCACGTAGCTTTTTGAAGAACTGCAGATTTTGGCACTTCTGTGTTGGCAGTTCAGCTGCAAATGTTGCTGCTTTTGGTGGCGTGAAATAAGTGTGCAGGTGTTACCTTCCTTCTGACAGCTGCTGCTGGTGGTGGAGGCTTCTTATTTACTTTATAAATATGACAGTGAGATCAATTTTATAATGAACATTTCAGCAACAAAGAAAGGAAAGGCTTGTTTCTACAAAAGTCAAACTATTCCTTTAACATAACTGTCTTATTTAGAATATGCACTCACTGTTGTTCCCATTTTTCCCCTGTTCTTGACTCCCAGGTGAGCCTTGACTCTCGTGTGCGTGAGGCAATCAACAGGAACATGCAGGAACCCACCTTGCACACGTTCGATGATGCCCAGCTACAAATCTACACACTAATGCAAAGAGACTCGTATCCCCGCTACATTAACTCCCCAGCCTACAAAAACCTGCTCAACACTCTGTCAGAGCAGTCTCCCGAATCTTAGGGTGTTGACGACCTGTGATCTTTTACCTGTCTCTAACCCCGCCCCAAACCCTCCTCCTTACCCCCTTTTTTAAAATTTTCTTTGTATGTTCAGTGTAGGATTACATGAACTGGGCCTCGGGCCTGGCCCCTCCCAGGGATCTCAGCGCTATTGTGATCTGCACCTGACCGAAGACACTCAGGTCTCAAAATCTCCCGAGGGCTCGACATCACAAGTACTGCTACAGATCAACATAGCGAAACACTCCAAAGGATTACGAATACATTTTGTTTTGGTTTGAATTTTTTGTTTCTTTTGATAGAAATAATCTATTTTATTTGTGTTCAGAGTTTTTTATGGTCTGTTGTTTTTTGTATAATTGTTTGGGGGAAAAATGATTCCTACTGTAGACTATATATTTATGAGTTTGTAAATAGTGAAAATGGAATTGTGGGTATTTTATGTAGAAACGCCTGGTTCTATTTAACTGCGTATGAAAATCAAAGCTCAAGTCAAAGGCTACGTGTTAGCTCTTCTTGCAGGCAGCTTTGTGGGGTACTGTATGAGTTTACCTTAGTTTCACCCTGTTTTGTTACCTAACCTCACACTTTGGTACCTGTGACAGTGACTTGGCAACTCCAGTTCACATAGAAACTGTGCGTGATTGAAACTACTGGTTATCAGTGAAGTAATAGAAAGTGACTATAGCTCTTTTCATGGTTTCCTTAAGAAACACAAATCAGAGATGGAAGGGTATTTAAACTTTCTTATTCAAAAACCGCAGAAGATTGCCTATTTAATGACTTTTTTTTTAATTCAGGGGTTACTAAATGCACACCTCATAGTTTTAATATAGTTTTACCAGTGTGACATAAGAGCCTAAGTAATTCTATCTACCAGATAAAGTATTTTTTATTTTTTGCTATTTATTGCCAATACAGAAAAACCAACGAGTACAATATATATTGAAGACCAATGGTGGATCAAACTATACTTCTTGGTTAGCTTGGATAAATTTGAGTAAAACTTTATTTTATGGTGATTTCTTGGAAGTTTCCAAACTTTTGGGGAAATAATTATTTTCTTGAGAGAATTGATCCATCAATAAGTATTAATTCATTATGAATGATTGGAAACTTAGACACTTGAGGAATTTGTATATTTGATAGCTAGTGGATTGTTAAATGGGAAGATTCACACTTTGTGTTATTTATAGCTTTCATATCTCTATGCTAAATGTAAAGCTGTTAGCTTAGCATAGCTCAAATACTGGGCACAGGAAAAACAGCAAGCCTGATCCTGTCCAAATGTAAAAAACTGACCTATTACCACCTTTACAGCTAAATAATTAACACAAAACATTGTATGTTTAATCTGTACATAAAACTTAAGTATAAAAACAACCAGCAGACACTCCTGAAAGTTACTGCTACCAGCCAAGAAATAGTCACAATAACCAGATAGCCACCATTTTTTTAGATTTCAAACTTTTTATGGATTAAACAAACAAGATATAACGTGTCAATTAGTTCTCAAGGTGCTGGTAGGAGGGTTTTGTCACCATTTGACTGAGCCATGCTAGCTGTTTAGCTTTTTTCCAGATCATTATGCTAGGCTAAGCTAACTGGTTGCTAGCTGTAGCATCATTTCAGTCTTACAGATATGAGATTGGTATTTATTTTCTCATCTGAAGAAAGCAAATAAGTGTATTTAATTCTCCATTTATGTCAACTTATACATTTGCCTGGAGAGATTTTCTCATGTTTAGTTGACAATTAGTTGGAATTAATGAAAAAGAACTGCCTGTCTCTATTTTAACATAATTAGTATGTAAATACAGGTATTTTCAGAAAACTTAAAGAATATCATCAGAAAATTAAAGACGAGTAAAATAAAATGTCACCAAATTTGCAAGAATGACACTTTTCTAAAGCAGGCAGAGTAATTTGTGTATCATCGTGCAGGATTTTGACTTAAAAATCTGTTTGAAAAGCCAACCTGCAACATGAAATTGACTTGCAATCGAAATCGACCCTGCAGGTCAGGTTAGCAGCAACACCAAAGCTACCACTTAAACTGTGTTCATGTGCTTATCAAGAGCGTTTTCATTGACTAAAATTGGAGTTGCCAAGTGTTAAATACTTTTATGTATTCTGATAGTTTTAGTTGAATTACTTTTGTTGCCTCACAAACATGTCACTCAAAGACAAGATCCTCACATGGGGAAGTGCCTTGACATTCAATTTTATGACATCTTTCTCATGGGCAATGGTTTTTTTCACTCTTGCCATAAGGGTGGTTACTGGAGCATGAGACCAGTTTACTAGAAATCGTCCCTCTCTTTGGCCAAATTATCGCATGTGTTTTGTCTTGATTCCTTAGTCGTGAATAAATGGGTCCATTTAGGTAGCGCCACCAAACAGTATGGCGGAGGGTGAGGACAACACATGTCTTTATTTGCTGAGGACAAAGAAAGATCAATGGATAGGGCTGGTTGATCTGAACTTCTCGCCAACCTGTGTGCTTCACGGTGGCACTTCTACTTGTCTTAGAGTTAACTTAAACTTACTATGTGCAATTTGAGCTGATGGATACACCGCGCGGATCAACCTCAAAACACAATCTAAGCCAATGGTTTGGAGTGATGCCTATAAATGTTGTTTCTTCTTCTGTTTACTGTATGAAAATGTGTTATTTTGCGCTGAGTTTACTGAAGAATACATTTTTAAAAAAACAAATAATGTGAATGTTTACAGTATATGGTTTAGTTTTTTTTCTGCTACTCTCCAAGAAAATAATGACTTGTGGGCATTTTGATTGAGATAAAATAAAGCACAATAATTTTACTGACTCTGGAGTGATTTGATCATAAAAACAAATGATAGAACCTTAAGTAATAAAACTTCATCAAAAATCCTTTGACACTCAAGAATTTCAGTGAATCGTGTAGAATTCAAGGAAAAAATTAAGGATTTTGTTTTCTTACAATATTAGTGGTTTTCTTAATAAACACATGAAGTGCATCTATAGAAAATCCCTATGAGATGGGGTTAGTAGGATTAATTTTCTTTCAAGGTTTGCTTTTACTACTAATAACAAACTGACCCTTATTAAATAATTAATACTTGACAGTGAAGTGAGGCACTTAGACAACAGAATTTGAGAAAAAAAAACTTTTGTTCAGCCTAACATTGTCATAAGTCAGTTTTAAATTAAAGTTTTAATACACAGAATTTTGGCCATGCAGCCTTACTCAAGTAAATAGTAAGCCAACGTGTCTGACTGGCCTGGGTTCAGTTTGTAAAACAGTAAGGCAGCACAACTGTTTGTCAACATAAGAGTGGCTGCACCTGGCAATTAAAACAACCTCATGGAAAGGGAAACAATTGTGTCTTCTCTGCTTCAGCCAATGACATTATCCCGTCTGCAGAAGGATAAATATGCACACATCAGCATTCGCTTTGATGTGATGAATATTCCACCAATAACAAACATATACTCCTCCATGCACACTCACACACACAAACAAACACAGAGTTTGTCCCCCTGAATGATCGAGATTCACATAATCAAAAGACACTGAAAACCAATGAAAAGCACGTCCTTTTTAATCAAATGGATTACATTTTTATTGGGAAATTAAATAAAACAATGCAATGTTGTGAGGGGAAAGCAAAACAACATTGTCCAAAGTGTTAAAACTACATATAAAAAAATGCAGATAAAGGAGAATGAGACAAGACGGATCGCGTATATCTGACAGTGAGAAACAACTAATAACAATAGTAAAAGATCTTGGGGGCCGGGTGCTGGGAAACCGACAATAAGCTCAATCTATGAACAGTATATTTATTCAAACGGTAACCGCAGTGGCGTCGTTGTATGGCATGTTGTGCACCATTTACCACGGAAAGCAAATCATCAATCTGTTGCAGAGACAGAACCTGGTCCAGGAATTTTGCTACTTGTCCGAGTGCCGTGGAAATGCCTGCAGACTCAGCAGAACTAGGACACACACACAAAAACAAAATATGAATACCCAGAAATTAGAACATTTAAAAAAAAAAAACATTATTTTTAAGCTTGTATATCATAAAAGATAAATACAGTTTAAATATTTGGATTTTGGTTTGCAAATATGTTATTTTCATTATTTTAAATAACACTTTATGTAAAATAATACTAAATGAATGAAAAAATAAATAATGATATCTTTTGGTCACTAAATTGTTATAAAACTATACAAGATGCCTTTAGCTGTGTTTTTTTATCCAAGCGAAAGATTAAAGCTGCGAATTTTGACTGCAACACCAGCGCCAGAGAATAATGAGATCTTTTCTGATTACATAAATATGAAAATTGATTATCAGCTATGTTGCAGATACAATTTCTATTGACTGACAAGTTGATGAGTTTACTCCTGATTTCAGTTTCAGTTTATAGGAAACAATATTTGGCATCAAAAGGGTGTCGGTTTGGCATTGATAAGCTCAGCACAGGTGCGACTCTCTATATTAATGTGAGAGTGAAGGACTAAAATCCAAAGCCGAAGTAACCAACGTACCTTCCATCTATTCCCGCATTGATTGCAGAAGACAAACGTGGTCATTGGCTCATCAGCACTGCGAGTTTGAACCTGGGAAACACAAACGTTTAGTAGGCAGGGCTACTACGAGCTGACTTTAATTACTGAAGAACCTAATAAATATTCAAATGTGCCACAGTATTTTAACAAAAACATAAGTAGAGTGCAGGTACTTATATCAACTATTCCAGCAGAGGAGCAAAAATGACTATGCTGACAGACACAGTCAGAGTCAGAGTGGTAAAAAGTAACAGCAACATCTGTCACTGTGCATGGACTGTAACATATTTCTGCTACAGCCAGCTAAAATGAAGCTGAAATAGCAATCTGTACCTGTGTGTAGGTGCAGCTCTTTCCCTTGCACTTGCCACAGGTGAACAGATCAGTCTGAGTCCCTCCGGTGGTGGCCATCTGGTGGTCCCTGACAGCCTCTTTGGTCAAATTCTTTCTCATTTCCTTTAGCTCATCACTGGCCATTTCCTACAAAAAAAATGAAACAATGCCTTTAAGAAACTAATCTCATTCTGTTACTGCTATAACAAAGAATTATATGCACACTTATAACTGAGTTTTACTAACATGGAAGTAAAAATGCAAGAAACAAAACTCAGAAAAGCTTTAAAATAACTACTGACTGTGTTCCGACACATCTTTAAGATGAAACTATTAACAGCAAGCACACCTCTGCAGTCATCTTAGCTATCCGCTCAGGAGTAACACTCCCACAAAGCACAGTCCTCCTTAAATTAGGGTTCTTCATATCCTTCAGATTCGAGATTCGGCTCCGCACACGGTTCTTATATTTCATGTCTGTGTTCTTGAACTCTTGGAAGATACGTGAACATTAGTCAAGGGGATCAACTTTGGTCATGTAGTTTTTAAAAACAAGTAAAGCTTAAATCTACACTGATAATTACAGTCTATTAGGTGTGTTAGTGATGAAATACTTTTACTAACAGTCAATCAGTTTAAAGATTTTAATAGGTATTTATGTTTTTATCGTTTACTTTATAAAACTCAGTCTCTCCTTTCAGGCACTTGTATTTGATTTTTTTTAATTTCTCATATTTAATACTTCAGGGATCATTTCATCAAACAAAACAAGCCTTATAAAGACAGACGACATGATCTTGGGAGGGGGAACTTGTGATAAACTTATCACCAGTTTTTGACTTTTATATTGGACTTAGAAATAAATTAATCTAAAAATCTAAAATGAGATGAGAAGATTCAGAATCTCAGGACATTACGATATATCTGAAAATTTGCTTTAAACATATTTTCCACTTAATGTAAAGGATATATTCCTCGACTTGTGCTCCAAGCTCATCACAATCAGCACCGATAGCAATATAATCATCTGTAAGGAAAAAAAGGGATGTCAGAGAGTGGACAGAAATTTGAATAAAAAAAGAAAACACTGTAAATAATTAAACCACAAAAACAGACAGCTTATTTCATAAATTTGTTAATATGATTATAATAAAAGGATTACCTCCAGTCTGCAGAGCACTGGCTATCATCTCTCTGCACTTGAGCCTGATTGAGTCAGAGGTGCTGGGAGCTCGAGGGAAGGTGTTGATTAATGTGTTGGGTGTAACGTCAGTGGGCTCACTCTTGCTGCTGGAGTTACTGCTGGAGCTGCTGTGGGAAATGAGAAGAGAGAGCATCTTTAGAGATCTAAGATCCAGGAAAAAAACATAATATGCTTAATGCATAATGTCTACTGACCAGTATTGTTAAACTTGTCTGCAATCAATCATTATTGATAATAAAAACAGGTGTTGATATATACAAAATTGCTTTAATTGACTTAACAAACACAGCATTGACACATTCAGTTGCAGTAGGTGGCGGTATGAATCTTTAAAGTTGGGTTGTGATCTGCTGAGCTCGGGAAACTGTTGTCACATTCAAGACATTAAACTACCGCACCTGGGAAAAGTCACACTCTGTTAACTGGACAGACAAACATGTCGTCACCTGTGTAAATGTGTTTTCAGAGGACAATGACAAGTTTATAACATGCGTACATGTTCCACAAGGTTCAAAAGAAGAGAAAAAGTACTAAAAGTACTAAAAGTATTAAGTTTCATTTGGGTACATTACAGCACTTTAATATTAAATTCCCCATTGCTGCTGCCTACATCATGCCTTCCCTACTCCGACCTACAGTCTATGAACTTTTTAAATTACAAAAATGTAAAACTGCTGGTAATTTTAATCTTCTAAAAGATAGGATAATAATCAGTTATTTGTATTGTCTGAAAATATCTTTCTCTACATCCCAAAGAAAATGAATACTGCTGATGGTAAAGAAAAGAGGAACATATGCAAAAAATATCATCACTCATATGTGTCTCAAGCATCTAAAAAAAACTCAGAAGCATTTTTAACATAAGCACGTCTGTGTTTTTCAAAACCAAACAACACACCAACAGAAACTAGTCAGAAAAAATAAAAACAGCATACCCCAACTTGAGAAAAGCAAACTATTGTATGTGGTACTTCTAGGGAGGAATGAACACACTTGTATATCAGGGAAACCAAACAAAAATTTAACAAACACATGGCTCAATAGTGGAGGTCCAAATTTCAAATTTACAGATACCTGAAAGACAGGGACTCTCTTTCATCAGCAACAATGAACATATTCTGAAAAGGGAGGACAGATTGTTTTGAAAGAGGAGTAAAAGGCTATTTACACAAAAGCAGAGAGGCCATCTCTCAAAAGAGGAAGTCTACAACACCACTTATAACCCCCCTAGACCACTGTCCTTTCATTGTCAGGAGATTTTAAAACCATTCACACTTGGTCACATGCAACCACCCAAAACAATGGTCTACACTTAACTTCAGGTTACTTATGGTCTACTCACATTGGACAATATGTAATTTGCTCCACCAAAGCCCAAAACCTAGTTTGTTTGACTAGCATGATCAAGTGGTACTGCACCCAGGTATGGTATGCTTTCTTGGACCAGGTGTGGTTGAAAGAGGAGGGCTTTAGCCCGTTACAGTTCCATGTGCACGAGCATGTAATGTGTACATGATGTCATTGATGCAACTTCTGTGCTTATCCAACATTAACAACAATGCAGGTGGATTATTGGCTTGAAATGTGGGCAGACAAGAACTTACAAATGAATAAAACATTTAAGATTTCAGAGACTTTGTAAGAACCTGAAGCTATCTTCTTGGTCGTGGATACCAGATAAAAACTGAGGCAAGGTGAAAAACCCAATGGTTCAATATTTAAGAGCATGGGACACACTGTGCATAGCAATGTGAGAGCAGGCCAGCAGTGAAATAGGGAGGAGGGACAATCATGCTTGAGAGCAATACAAGGCAACTGGGCCAAGTGTGAGTTAGCCCTTAAACAACTCTAGTGGCTGCTGTTAGAACAGCTAGGAGCACCAGCAAACCAGGTGTATTGAAAACCTTAACAATGGCTCCACAGAGGTTGAAAACCTAGGATTCCCCCACCACCACCAGTCAGTTAAGTGTAACTCAGACTTAATCAGGTGCTAAGGCTTAAAAAAAAACCCCAAAGTAATTGTATTCATTTTAATGTAGGTATCCTGTTACAGATGCTGTGGTCTGGACCACAAAAGATTCTGACAAAACCAAACAAAATCTGCATTTGCAAGTTAGCTGACAGTTCCATATGTTGCACAAACCTATGGTGATCACCACAAAGCCTGATTTGTTCTGAAAGGGCCCTGAAGACTTGTTACATCAGCCAGGGGCACCAACAAACCAGGGGTATCAATGACCTTGACAATGACACCACAGAGGTTAATAACCCAGGACTCCAAACCAAACACTTAGAACTGAAGAAGCTCCTTGGATAATCTCAAGTACCTACAACCAACTCCAGATGCCCTTGATCAACCTTCCTTCTACAAGAGAGGGTAGCTTTAATCAGCTACTGAAGCAAAATGAAAATATGTAAAAGTAGAGAAACAACAATTTCTTTCTATGCTGACCATAAGGGATGCTTAAGTATTAAAAAAATATAACCATATTTCTTGTTACCCTTCTTCTTTTGCCTCTGGGCTTCCCTGTGATGGAGACACAACAGGTGTTGTTTGTTCTTTTTTCTTCTCATCTGAAGTTTTCTCCCCACCACCAGGCTCATCTGGATTACAAAGGTAAGCATGTAAGGAAATAACACAGTGAGGAAGAGAAAGCCAACATTAAATTTTCTAAGTAAATACTTTTGCTATAAATACTTTTGACAAGTTAATTACTCTTCTTTATGGTTAAATATCACATTCTGCAGTGCTTCTTTATAGTATTTGTGTGGAGAAGAGTGTCAGATATCCAATACAGGTACATCTAGGTGTTACACTTTGGACATTAAGCACACTATTAGTATGTCATTAAGCCTATATTACACAATAACTAACAACCTCTATTAATTTTCTAAAAATCTTTTCTGGCTGATGCTCGCTGTCAGTCCATCACTTTGGATGTCTTTACTAAAACTGTTGGCCGCTGTTTATTTGTTTGTGGTGCTGAACACCTCCATTACTCACAACACTGTGGGCTGAGAATAAATGTCAGTGATTTAAAAAAACTCTAGGACAATTTTGACAGCTAATGTACTCAGAGTGTGATGTGTTACAACGAGTAATGACCAAAACTGGCCTGGGCTTTATATAGTGGCTGTCAATCAGATACAAAATAACGATAATGCTATGATAGGATCTGATACAAACATACTAAACAGCTTGGCATCTCATAAAAAATACTACATGTAACAAAACAAACTGAGATATGTTTAAGTATAGGCTGAACAGAAAAGTAGGAATTACCCAGAAGCTTCTTCCACGATTTGATCAAAGACTTGGCTAGAGATGTCACCTCCTCGTCTGTGCTCTGCTTGCGGATGGCATTAACGGACATCCCAATTCTGGTTGTCTGTGGAGAAAATATGTGTGAGATTGCTTCAGGGTTTGAATACTACCTCAGTCAATGAGAGGAATGAGTCTTGAGAGGAATGAGCAAAAATACCTGCAGCAGCTCAAGCGTCATGGGGACACTGCGCAGCTCCTTCAATAGGTCCAAAGCTCCTGCCTGCAGAGGGGAGAGGTGGTGATGTGATGTGAATGTTTAGATGCATTTAAACCCATCTCTTACTAAATCTACACTTGGCTTTGTACTGACTTGTCTGCTCTCTGGAACTGTACAAGATTATATTGATGATATTATTGCCTTGTGAATACATATAATGAGACCCCAGACAATGTGTGTATTAGAAATGATATGGGTCTGAAATTTGTCAAGTTATTTTAGCAATGCAGTCTTGGAAAATAAAGAAAAGGCAAACTCTTGTGGGTAACTAAAAAAAGCAAAAGAAAAACTTATTATGAACAAATTTTTAAAAATCATTGGTTTTGTCCTTAGCCCAGCTAAAGTATAAATTCCATTGCAGACATTATTAGGCTAAGGAAATGTTATCTGGTTATTATACTTGGTGCACAAAAAAAAAACGTTTTTGGATTCAAGTTATACATTTACGTTCAGATGTAAAAAACAGCTGGTCGGTAAGTTTGCTGGTCAACTAACGAAACTGAAACTCTTTTCATAGTTGCGTAATGGTTTAAGTTAATTTAAATATCAAATTTGCAAATAATAGTTTGTATTAGCTTCTAAGATGTGATGACCTGCTGCTTTCTTATATTAAATAATTATGATTTAAATTGAATTTATTATCTTAAGGTAAAGAACTGTGGGTCGGACACATTTAAACATACTTATCACCTTGAGATCTATAAAATGTAACAGGCATTTGTTATTATAGTCTAATATTTAAAAGACCAAACGATTGCTTTAAAATAATTGTCACAGTGTTTGTTATAACAGCCAGCCGTAGCCCTAATTGACGTTATATTACATGTATATTGTTTGTAGTGTTACTCTGATAGCTAGGTGGCTAACAGTTGAACGCTAAAAACAGTTACGGTATAAGCTATTCAGCCACTTGAAAAGTCCCAAAAGAACAAAAACAACACAATGATAACGGTGTGATTTTGTTACAGAGTGTGATACAGAGCATCTTAACTTTCACATTCAATATGTGATTACCTTACAAAGTATAAAGCTAGCAAAGTTGAGTATGATGCTATGTGGCTAATTGCTACTAACGTATAGAACTGCCGTTAACGTAAACAGACTTGCTAGTTAGCTTGCGGCTAGCCAGTCAGTCAAAATTATTGATAGCGTACACTATCCGTTGACCTAACTGTTTAGGATAACGCTTTAGTTACATGTTGTAAAAATACTCTGTTAAAATGACACCCTGGTGCTACATTGCGCTGACTGTCTGAAATCTCGATTAGCTTGACTAGACAGCCGGCAGCTAACACCAACACAGTCAATTAGCGCCAACGCTAGCTCAACATCAACATCATCCTGATCGGCTAAGCGGCAGCCAGGTATGCATTCATTCTTTGCATCTCACCCCGTTTTTCTTCTGCGCCATTTTATCCATCTTCTTCGCAATTCTGATGATCTCCTCTTCCTCCTTTCGACCCATGTTGACTGATTTAACGGAATCTAAAAATCAGGAGCAAATAGAAAGAAAATTCGCCACAAAGACCACGCCACTACTGTGCAAGCGGCGGCGTCGACGGACCGGGACCGCACACGCACCCTCCGCTGTGTAGCAGACCTGAGTAGTCGATGCATGATGAGTTCAGGGAGAGTTAATCGAGACGGAAACCATTTTTTTGTGGAAGCTGCGAGAGCAAGCAGTCAGCTTGTCATCACTAGCTCATTAAACAGATAGAGAGACGTTTCTTTATGAGTACGTAAATATTCACCTCTGAGTTTTCTGTTGTTATTCTTGAACATGTGTCCTTCTTTTGTTCTAATTAAACTCTGCATTTTGACATATTTTTGTCTGCTACCCTTTGTTAGGTAGCGCCAAACTGCTCAGGCGAAGCAAGTGACTCTACTAGTATAAAATTCTCGAGTCAAGTTAGCCCCAAATTTTGGGTTGTCTCATGTTTTCACCTAAGTATATGGAAATATGAAAACTTTCTGGCTTCTGCCCATAGCTGAAAAATAGATGCAAAACAGCCATTTTGGTAGGCGAAATAGAATTTAGACTATTTTCACTTACATTATTTTCACTCACATACAAGTTCCCCAAATTTGTGCTGTATTGTTGAAAGTCTTTTTCGGTATTTTGTTGTATGGTCGCAAGATAAATCTAAGGGGCCACTTTAATCAACAATTGAAAGTGGGCCTACAGGTAAGTGAAACATGTCTGTTTTACACAGGCATGAAAATCACTCACCTTTCGGCGAAATTCTCCGTTTTAAAACTGCGAACATGCGCGCGCGCCTGAGGGGAGCCATGAATTCGATAAAAACATTCTCTTTACAAGCGCGAAAGCATGGCAATATTAGCGCGAAGGTAGGGGAATACTGCTACCTGATTGGTTTGTGAAGGGTAATACTGCTACCTGATTGGTTTGTGAAGGGGAATACTGCTACCTGATTGG
>JAPZDV010000004.1:16528307-16559732 GCA_029814665.1 Acanthurus lineatus | reverse complement strand
CAAAATGTGAGTGAAAATAGGAATAATGTACATTCATGGTGGTATTACCACGAGCGAACACACACAATGAAACAGGAAAACTACCTTATGAATTGTGAGACTGTGAGAGTGAATGAGGAAAAGCGTACAGGCAAAAACTATTATGTTTTTTTAAAAAATATTGTTGTATTTATTATGCTGTTACAGAGAATGAGGAACAGAGTGGTGGAGGAGGAGCAGGAGCAGATGCAAGGAGAAAAGAGTTCGTCTCTTTGAACTAAACTTTGTTAACTAAATCTGTTCATGCATGTGAATGTAAATAAATATTGGCTCCCATCACCGTAGTGCATTTGTACGTTTGAGTGGTGGCATTAATATAGTGAGGCTGTGTGTGTGTGTGCGTGCGGTGGCGGGGGGCTGTGCCCCTCCAAAGATGCAGGCCTAGCAACGCCCCTGGTGCAGTTTTGTTTTAAAATAAGTGTAGAAATAACCTTAGAGTTAAACTACCCAGGTTACACTATAAAGATGCCAAACTGACTGTCAGAGGTTTAAAATGAATCACCATCATCATAAACAGCCATGCTTGAAAGCATTCACTTACTACTCAGGTCCAAACTCATTCCTGAGCCCGAGGGCATTACTTCTGACTGCTCCAAAATATATCTTACCGTAACTCCACTTTTTTCGTAAATGTCACTCCAGACTTCCGCCTTCAGATGGTAATTACTCTGGTCCCTGTATGTTTTGGTCATTGGATTTTCTGTTCAAAAAAGGATATTAAAAACCAAAAAATGAGGGGTTATTTGATTTTCATTTTAAAATTCAAAAATTAAAATTGAAATTCAAGATATTTTTCTTTATCGGGGTCAAGAATACTACGGAAGCGCATTGCATTCACTGGCTAAAAAATAATTAGACACTTTATTTCGTAATAACGAGATCAGGATCTCGTAATTATGAGATCTTTTCTTGTAATTACGAGATAAGGTGTCTAAATATTTTTTTATCCAGTGACTGCAATGCACTTCAGTACCTTTGTCCTCCTGCTGCTGAATTAAAACTGAGTGATGTATATAGGAAGTAAATTGAATGGCGGCGCAAACCGGGAGCCAATCGTTGATTCTGATGAGTGTTTCCGTGGGCGTAAACAAACATGACAAATGGGGTGAAGTTAGGGGTACAAACCGGATGAAGGTTTTCACGTGTAAACATCAGCTGTTGTGTCATTGTTGGCTGGCCTGTGCGGGCGGGTGGGCTGTGTTGTGTTGATGCTTGGAGTGAGTCTCCGTCTAAATTTGCTTTTCTTGCGTTGTCAATCAACGCAAGAGGGGGGGATTACCACAGGGGGGAATCTGTGGAGTGGTGGAGAGATCAGCGAGGACGTTTTGTTGCATAAAGCACTTGTGGAAACATAAGAAGGAAAGGAGAGAGAAAATTAATAATCAAATTTTGACTTTGCATGAAGGATTGGTGGATTAATTGGCTGGTTAAACAGTGCATGAGTTTTTCTGTCTCTGTGAGTCTGTGTGTGTGTGCTCTTTGTCTCTGACTCTGTGCAAGTCCAACTTTGAGTGATACAAGGCAGCTGAGGCAGATGTTCACTCTTTGATGGTCAGAGCATGTTGGAAGTCACCGTGAATTTTGAGGGGAGGAGCAGAAAGGTGCTTTATACAGCGCACCAATCAGCTTGCTTTGGTCAGTGTGATTGTGACCATGAATGGATAGATACTTTATTATACATTCATACTGTCTTGTAATTCTGCTTGATTTTTATCTTCAAAATGCATCAGATTGATGCTTTTAAATATGAAATATTCAAAATTTTCTTCCGGGGGAGCATGAACCTGGACCTCCCTAGAGGGGTCATATCCTTCTCACCTTTTTCACCCCTGACCCATTTTCATGCCTGTTTACAAAACAGTTTCACTTAAAGGGGTCATAAAGCCAAAAAAAGCTAAAAATATAAATATCAAAAATAATGTTTAGGTTTTTGTTGTAGCATCAATTTTGGTAGTTGTTTGGTGGACCAGCTGACAACATTTTCACTCTGCTTCAAGTAGAAGTTGACATTTACTGATGTATTATTAATTGTGAATAACTGTCAGTTTAAGTGCTTCAGTCTGTCTAAGGGCCTTTGGTAGGACTCATGACTTTTGATGAGGGCATGGCTGTTGTGCAGATCAAACCGGTGACCTTTGAGTAACAGGATGATGGCACACTGTTGATCTTATATTGCATTAATGTGGCGCTGATTGACTGCTAATTTGGATCTTCCTAATCCAAACAGATCAGCACGTGACATTGCAACCTAGTGACTGAAGGTGAAGCAATCACTACAAACGTTTTCAGCAAAATATGTAGCATGCTGCTAAGAAAAAATTCAGAAATTATAGACTTTGTATATCAAAAATGTCAAATACTTTGCTATAATTCATATTCTTATCAGGTTAAAAAATGTAACCTTCTGGTTTCAACCTAAAAAAAATCAACTTTTATTTTATGTTTATCCTAACTTTGAACATTTAATTTAGTTCAGTACTTCCTCATATTGGACTCAGTTTGAACTCCATAGGTTCTTCCTTCAATCCCCCCACCAGCTAGTCTCCATCTTCTAGGACACAGCACGTGAGAATGGGAGGTATTAGCAGCCTCTACTCAGTCAGGGGCAGTTGGTAATTGGCACACTGTCTGCTAACTGCTGTATTGTGACACAGCTCTTACCCACTGATGCATTAGGGCATTAGACATCACACTAAACTCAAGTAAACTACTAGATGGTAGAAACATTTGCATATATATATAATGTAAACCTTTCAAGCTTGCATTTAAAGCCGCATAATTCCCCAAATTATGGCCACAATTTTTATTAATGGTCCACCAGGATTTTTTAACAAGTGCAAATACTAATGCATGATTTGTTCTGAAATCTAGTAATGGATTTCAAATACCTGCTGTGAGGTAAAAGTGCTGCATTAAGACCTTATTCTGCCTCACGCTGTCAGCAAGTGCGCACAATCTTTAACCTAATCCCTATTAGGCCAAGACTCCTCAAATCTGATTAGGCTGCTTGCCAATTAGAAATAGTCCTGGCCACCTGTGGTAGCTATTTACAGCGGTAAATGTTTACTAAAATCATCTGACTCTGAGGACTCATTTACCTTCATGAATTTCACCATCTCCTTCATTTACTGAAGCTTTTTTTTTAAGTATTCACTAAGTGTTTTACTGGCATTTACTCATTTACTTCTTCATTTGTCTCTTAGAGCAAATGGCAGCTGAGAAGTTCAGGACCAATGAGGAAGAAGAGATCTCTGGAAGATTTCCTTTTTTTTTTTTTTTTGCAATACAGATGATCAGTCTGCTGTGTTTCAGTTCCTCATTTTTTCCTTCATTTGTAACCTTACCTTCATATGCTGATTAAGTGTGAGCAAAGATTAAGCAAATTGGCCATGATGTTGCATGTCCCGAAATAGCCCTTGAATGCTGCTGAGAGGCTTTGACCAGTGCTCAGAGGAATGACGGATGCTCCCTTTCTGCAATTTTAGCTCTTAAATTTAAGGTGAAATGTGAGATATACGGTAAGTCTTGTTCATTTTATTTCTATTGACAAGTTTGTTTATTAGTTATTTATTTTCTTATGTATCTTAAGGGTATAACTTGACTAAGTAGTTGATATGTTACAGTGTGAATGGCCTACATTATAAGTACACCTAATTTGTCTTGGTCACAGTATACTGGTAAACTGTTAGTGTAACAATAATGATGCAAAATAAGTTAAAAAACATTATTCCTTGGACTTACTATGTTCCCTTCAATGTAAACTGTAATGTGGCTTATGAAACCTCAATAACAGGCTAAACAAGAGAAGCTCTGTGCTTTTCTATCATGCTTTATTAGGTTCAATGATGTTATGCAACTATATTATGTTACTGCACTGTAATATTGCATTAAATTTAATATAGAAAACTCTTTGTATGCATGATAGCCCAAGAATATCACTGTACTTCTGATTGTATAATTTGCAATGCTATACAAAACACAAACAAATTAATGACAGCATTTCTAATACACCTTTATAGTCTTCTTAATTCCCATAGTAAACAGTGCTGTAAATGAATGCTTAAAAACTGCTTAGAGAGTTGTTTGGGCTCTCACATTGGATTTCAGTATTGCAATGAGAAATCAGGAGTTACAACTGAATCCAACAGTGACTATTTTCAACCTCAAGCTACTTTTGGCAATACATTAGAGCACAGAGTAAGGATTTGGTGTGACATGAAAGTCATACTTTTGAAATATAGTAAGATGAACTTAATTGTTTTTAACATGCAGAACATTGAGAGGGAAAATGAGACAGACAAAAGGTTTTGGTGGAGTAGCACTTCTAAAGCACATCTTTCCACAATTTAAACACAACATTATGGTAACTGTAATAACTGACTCACTGTCTTCCACTCTTTGCTGTCTTTCCAGCCACCTCCACACAACATGAGCAACACACCCGTCCAGGAGCCCCCAGCCCAGGAGTTGTCCTCTGGCAGTGGGCAAACGTTACCCCCCAGACCCTTCCAGTCTATTTCTGATCCCTCAGCTTCTAAAAGAGTGTGTTTCTACAAAAGTGGGGACAATAAATTTGGCGGGCATCGCATGGTCATCAATGCCCGCACCTTCAAGACATTTGATGCTCTGCTGGATGCTCTGTCTAAGAAAGTGCCCCTGCCATTCGGAGTGAGGACCATCACCACACCTCATGGGACCCACCTGGTCAGGGCTTTATCTGACTTACATGATGGGGGGTCATATGTGTGTTCTGATCAGAAACGGGTGAAGCCATTAAACCTGGAGGAGGTGAACCGGCGACAGGTACCATGGAATACCACCAGACCCTTTACAACAGGCCGACGAATACGGCAGGGACAGTTTGGTCAGTTTGGCAGAAGGAATGAAACCAGCAGGCCAGCGAAGGTCACTGAGAGGGTGGCAGTTCGGACACCAAAGAAACTTGTGGTCATCAAAAATAGGGATCCCACTGTGAAACGCACAATTGTGTTGCAGAGGAGAACAGCACCAACATTTGATGCTTTACTGGATTACCTTTCCCAGATCCTGCAGTTCCCAGTGCTGAAACTCTTCTCAACAGATGGCAGAAGGGTAAGTGCTCAGTTGACTGAAAAATGGAAAATTTAGTGCCTCTTCTGAAATGTTATATTTAAAGTGGCTTCTTTTGTGTCATAGGTGTAGTGTTTCTGCTCTGCTTTAAAGTTTTTATGGGTAAATATGTGTTTGAAAATTGCTTAAATACTTTGAAAACTACACGTGATTGACTTACTGCCTTTCTTGCCAAGACTAAGGTGAGAAGGTCGATACAACTCACATAATTAGTAGTACAACCTAAAGCTTGAGCAAGCAGCTGTCACCTCCATCATACCTTGTGACCAGTCAGTCAAATGATGGGTGAGCCTGATGGGTCACCTGAAACCACGTTCAATCTCATATATTTATGTAATAGTCACCTAGTTCACGGTGAGTCCTAGCTAATATTTTCAGATTTTATAGAAAGAGAAACAAGACAGATCTGAATAGAAAAGAATATATAATTGATTTATTGACATATACAGCATGTAAGATCAAAACATCATTTGTCTGTGTGTCAGAAAAGTATTTAAAATTAGGATTTTGTCAGACATTCAGTTAGGACCATGCCACGTGAATCCATGATACCTCGACTGTTCTCTTCATCAGGCTATAATCGGAAAGGGTACGTCTAGGTCACACAAATAGGATGTAAGGCTGAAGAAAACTTAACACAGACACAAAAACGCATCAGTGTAATGGCTGTGCACCATTTTGTCACTGAGACATTAACTTGTTTAACGGCTCCTTATCAGTCTTAAAAGCAGCAGTTGACAAATCAATCTTCTGCCTCTGTTTTTCCACAGCTTTCAACAATATCACATGGTCATCAGTTGGAAGAGTTTTTCCAGTTTTCACATAACTATGGATATTGGAACTTTGTGAGCACCTTCAGGGCCTCTTATTTGTGTTGGTTTAAAGTTGTTAAATACCAAAAAAAAAAAAAAATTAGTAGTAAGCAGCATTTACAATAGTTTGTGGACAATCACCGACAAAGATAATAGATTTCATTTGTTTGTTTGTTGATTCTTGGTTTGGTGGAAAGTTCATCCACATGTACAAAACAGCACATGTAAGACAAATAACTAGGAACTTAATTTTCACCGTAACTTGTATTAGAGGAATTAGGAATCAAGGCTTTAACCCTGTAACATTACAGATTGTAAGTATTCCAAGAACAGCTAAGAAGCACTATCAAAAACTCTACCCCCTGGTGGCTGGGATCACCCTGTAATCCTTCTTTCCTCGTGTTCCAGTCTTCCTATTAAAGGTCAAAAGAGTTGAAAACCTTCAAATGCGTCCTGTTATTCTAGAAATGCATTATAATATGGGATCTTTGTCTTTAATAGGATGCATGTGACTTAATGTTGTGTCAAGTGTACATGCTGTTCTTGCTATTGAAAAGAGAATCTCTTTTAAGTTTACATCTATTTACAAGTGCAATAAGTAAATCCATGAGAGCTCAATGTGAATAGTGTTGTGAAAGGTCTCTCTGTTTCTTTTTTTTTAGGTTGATGGTCTTGCAGCACTTATCTTGTGCTCAGGAGTTGTTGTGGCAGCGGGCAATGAGCCATTTAGATTAGGAAACTACAGTTTTAATAGGACGAGCCAGATGGCACAATCAATGTACATGGATCCTGTGGAACCATCGATGTTGCAGCCCAGAGCTCGTAAGTGTTGGTCAGCACTGCTGTAAAGTTTCTCTGTAAAGTAATGCAAAACATCCACTTGATCCTGCTGCTATTTTCTAAGATTGCATTGACTGTAATTGCAAATGTGCAGGAACACAAAGAAAAAGTTAAAGCCTGAGAGACAGTTAAACACCAGCATGATTAAAAACCACCTTAAAAATGGTAGAAATCATCTTTAAGAAAAAATTATTCATAGAGTTCTCCTTGAACTATTCCTGACAAAGAATGTGAATGCTTAATCAGACACAATGTCCTAATGTTTTTCTCCTTGTCTCTCTTTCTCTCTTTTGCAAACACTTTGTTTATCATCTAATCAAACACTTTCAAACAAAGAAAACAACAAATCTTACTCAAGTGGAAGAGGCTCGAGGAATTTTTCCCTATCATCAGAGAGATACATTGTCGACCAAGTAAACAAGTCTCGTAATGGAAGCATGAACGACCAACTGCATCACCACAACCAATCATTTGAAACAGAGGTCAACCATCGTCACACATCCGTGGACACATGTGGAACTGGGAGGGTGGGCAATGAGCATCTTCCTTTCAATGTACCTCAGGAAGATGATATCGAAAAGTCTTTCCGTGTGAATCAAGACGGCAGCATGACGGTGGAGATGAAGGTTCATCTGACCATTAAAGAGGAGGAGATACTCCAGTGGACTACCACACTTAGCCGCTCCAGCCTTAGCAAGAGGACAGTTTGTGCCTCAATTTATGAGTCGGGCAACAGCTCACCTGACTCAAACAATGCAGTTGCCAAAGGTTCCTCTAGCATCAGTGAGGGTGAAACCAAAGAGGAGAACCATTCTGCTGAAGCTGAAAAGGGTGTTAGCTTTAATGGTGAGCAAGCATATGAGAGCTACACTTCACCCACACTGGAAAAAGCAAGAACAGGTTTCAAACGTACTCCAACACCAGGCCCGCGACATGTTAGTAAAAAAGCTTCTGTTGAGAGTGTGAAGATGGTGACAGAGTCAGGAGTTCAGGAGAGCACCCTGGAACATTATTCCTACATGGAGAGGACGGCTGATGGCGAAACAACTGAGGGATACCATGTTGTCAGACACAGCAGCAGCAGCAGTAGCAAGCCAATCCCAAAACCTCGGAAAACAGCGTCTGCGGGGGCGAGTAAGAAAGGCTCGCACTCCTCCATCAGGTCGTTGGGAGTAGCTGAGGTCCTTCAGATACAAAATAATGGAATGGAGGTTACAGAGACTGTGATGCATATTTATGAGGGTCAAGGATGCTACGATAACTATTTTGCGAATGAGGAATATAGCGTAGATGGTGTGTCTTTGCATGGTTCAGCTCCAGTGCCAGAAAGCAAACCATCCACCGTCTCAGTGCCGTGTTCATCCAGCAATGATTGTGATATAGACTTTTCAACCACTGACTCATTACAAAGACAGAAAGAGGAGATGTTATCGTTGTCATCAGAGCCAACAAGTCCAACACACGATATCACAAACACTTTGTCTTCAGTGACTGAAAATGAGGCCAAGACTGCAACAAACTCTCAAGTAAAGGGGACAGTAAAAAAAGACAAAACTTGTCCAAGTGAGAAGACGAAAAAGTTGATTAACCCTGCAAGAAGTCAGAAGAGTTCAACTTCAACAAGCAGCTCAGATAAAAAGAAAAAGGAAAGCATAGTGACACCAACACAACATAGCAAACATTCATCCACAGACAAGCTCAGCAGCAATGCCAGTGTAGGGAAAAAGAGTTTGAGTTCATCAGAAAGTGCTAAAAATGGTAAGAAGGGTAAAGAAAAGCCTCAAATTAAGAAAGTCAACAAGGATGAAAAGACGCCTAGGAAAGCGCAAGCCTTATTAGCCAACACTAAAAATGCTGAAGTGACCCTGCCTCAGAGGCAAAATGGAAATAAAGCTGCTGCTAAAGAAAATGGCCATAATGTAAATACTTCAACTGGAAGGCCTCAAATGAAGAAGAACATGTTAGACATCTTACAACCCAAAAGATCCCTTTCGCCAGGCAAAAAGACAATTACAAAACCAAAATCCATGATTGAAAACAGAATATCATCACCTAAAGAGTCGTTAGAGTTGAGTGAGAGTTTTTCATTGCCTTCTCTCAATCCTTCGCCCTCTGAAATCCACCAATATGTTGAGAGCTGGTTGGAGAAAGTCAGCCCAGACCCAGTGCCATACACTGAGGAGGCCACCACAGATGAAGCAGAGCCTCAGACAAAGGTCGTGTTTCAGATAGGCGGCGATTCTGGATCAGATGAACAGAGCGAAAGCCAACCTGTTGATGTTTTGAAGAAATCACCTTCTTGTCTATCAGTACCTCATTATCAGGCAGGGCCACCTACAGTTTTGCAACACAATGAACATTATTTGAGAGGGTTATGTGTCTCGATGCCGAGCGTCAGAGTCGATCCTGTGCACCACGAGAACAGACTGAGGCCACACAAATCTGCAGAGGCCATCGGCCCAGCTGACGAGGAACCACCCTCAACCATGTCTGGTATCCTTAGTCCCAAAGCAAAGATAAGACCTGCCTTGAGGCAACTTTGTTCATCAATTCAGTGCATCAGAAGGGCGTCGGACGCCAACACCACATCCAATCTTGAGAAGTCCAACAGCCTGCCTGATTTCCCAACGCAAGTGGCTTCAGTGTTCGGCTCGTCATGTAAAGCCCTCCTGTCATTCTTATCAGTAATGACCCTGCGAGATATCATATCAGATGACCGATCGAAAAGCACATCTGAAGCAATGCTCATGATGGAGTCCCTGCAGAAGATTTCTGTTATCGAGGACAAGGACGAGCAGAGGGCAAGTCTGACGGATCTGCAGAGCAGAGCGTCTTCTCAGTTTAGAGAACGCTGGATAGATTTCCAGATTCTAAGGCAAAGACTTGAGAGTGAACCTCTGTCTCCCAAAGTTTCAGAGACAGAATTCGCCCTGGATGTTGTCTCAGAAGGAGGTGATGTATTTGAGGACCAGAACTTGGTTATTGATGAGCTGTTGGAGGAGCTGAATATGCCACAAGAACTCAGAGCAAAGATTTCTTCAACAATCCAACAAGCTACAAGTTTTTACCCTGTGGATGAGAGCACTTTTGTAGAAACTGAAAAGTATCATTCGGACTCAGAGGAAGATTTGGAAAAATTTGTTGAGGAATATGATGATAAAACAAAACACGCCACAGAGCCTGATACTACCAGCATAGCTGAGGACGTTTCTCAGACAAAACCGGGAGATGATGATAATGAACTGGTTGAGACAATGGCTCAGTCAGAGCAAGAACCTGATGAAGAGCCAGAAACAAATATGAATGTAAAAGAATCAGAGATATCACAGCCAGAAAGAGATGAGCCTTTAAAAGACAAAGAAAATGAAAAAGAAGATCAAATAGAGGAGGATAAAGATGACACGAATGATAGAGAGGATGGAGATACAAAAGAAAAGGTTGATGATGATGAGACTGAAATCGGCGATAGGGAGATAGAGGATGAGGAAGAAGAGAGGGCTCTCACAGAAGAAAAAATCGATGACAATGAACAGAAGGAATGGGAAGCAGAAGAAAGAACAGAAGAGGAGGTGGAAACTGTTGAGAAAGTGGAGGGAGGGACAGAAGAAGAGATGACAGTTAATGAGGAGGAAGAGTGGGTGGAAGAAGGAGTGGTTGAAGAGAAAGCAGAGGTTGAGGTGACAGATGCTGGTTCAGTGAGGGATGAAGAAGATCAAGAGCCAAGAGAGAATGATAGTGTTGAAGAGACAGATGAGAGAGAGGGTGATGAGGGGACAGAGGAGGAAGAGAAAGGAGAGGATGCTGTTGAAGAAGAGGCAGAAAATGGGGAGGAAGGGCAAACTGAGGTGAACAAAGAGTTTGAAGAAGAAGCAGATAACTTAATTGAGGAGACAGAAGAAAGAGATGAAGTAGATAATATAACTGAGGAGGTGAAGGAGGAGGAAGAGGAAGAAGAAGCCAATAACTTAATTGAGGAGACAGAAGAAAGAGAGCAAGTAGATAATATAACTGAGGAGGTGAAGGAGGAGGAAGAGGAAGAAGAAGCAGATGCTTATACTGAGGATATAGAGGAGGAAGCAGAGGAAGGTATCGAGGAAACTCAGGAAGAGGAAATGATGGAGGTTATTGAGGAAAAAGATGAGGAAGAAGAGGTAGAAAATATAAATGAAGAGATGGGAGAAGAGGAGGAGGATGATGAAGAAGAAGCAGATGCAGGTAATGAGATAGATGGAGACGATAAAATTGCTGTTGAGGAGGACGAGGAGGAAGAAGAGGAAACAATGGAGTTTGTTGAGGAGAGAGATGTGAAAGAGGAGGTAGAAAATATGAATAAGGAGATAGAAGAAGAGGAGGAGGAAGATGAAACAAATGTAGTTGCTGGGAAAGATGTAGAGGATGAGGTTACTGTGGATGAAGAGCAAGAGGAAATAGAGAAGGTCAGTGAGGAGGATGAAGAAGAAGATGTCAAAGAGGAAAAAGATGAGGAAGACGACAGGACCAAGATGGTTAGTGAGGATAACTATGAGGAGGAAGAAGAAGAGGAGGTAGAGGAAGTTGAGGATGTTGAAGATGTTGAGCTTAAAAGTCTAGAAGAAAGAGACAAATTTGAGGAAGAGGGAGAAGATGAAAATGATGTGAATTTAGAAGAGGAAGAGTGTGATGAGGGTGAAGAGAGCAGGAAAGCAGAAGATAGTCTTGAGGAAGAATCAGAAGAAAAAGACGATGTAGAGGAGATGGAACTTGAAGAAAACATGAATGCAGAGCAAACACTCGATGAAGAGGAACAGGAAGATGATGAAGATGTTGAAAGTAATGAGTTAAATGAGGGGTTAGACAAGATAGAAGAAGAAGATGTTTCTGATGATGCAGACAGTATTGCTGTTGATGCAGAATGTAAAGTCCCACCAGAAGAGGCCTTGTGTTTGCAGCAGCAGAGTAGCTGTGAGGAGGAAGCGAACATAGATACTAAGACAGCAGAAAATGACACTGAATCATCAGCCAAAAATTCCTCTGAGGGTCTGTGTGAGGATGAGAAAAGTAACGGAACAGACACTTTTAATGAACTAGAAAATGGTGAGGAAGAGGAGCATCATGAGGACAGAAACAGCAGCCTTCCACATCCAGTGGAAATATCACAGGAATTACTTGACTTTGTTAACTCTGCCCTGCAGTCTTCTTCACTTATATTCACATATGATACTCAAGGGAACATCAGAATAGAGCCAGATTACGCTCGAGTTGTACAGACTACACAAACTGTTATTCCAAAAAGTAAGGAGGATAGATTGTATGGCTTAAAGCGTCTCCCGAGTCCGGGAACCTCAGATTTGTCTGATTACAGGCCGGAAACATCGGAGAGTGGTGGATATAAAACTCAGGACTCTGTGGATGTTGTGACAGAGAGTGGAGAAGAAGCCTCAGAGAAACCTTTTCCGGTCTGCAGACGAAGGACTGATATCCCTAATGGGAGAATGAATGTGGAGCGAACTAACTCCAAGCTGCCAGGTTCAAGTAACTTAGAAACCTTGCAAAATTCTGCATTAAAAAGTGAAGGGAGTTTCTCATCTTTACGTTCAGGCACTAAAGCTTCAAGGGAAGATCTGTCGTATTTCAGTGCTGCAAGCTCACAACGTGCAGATGTAGAACCTGCTTCAATGGACACACAGTGTATGTCTTTTGCCTCAGAAAAAGACTTAGCTGATGGCATTTTGATCGACCAAGGAAGGTGGCTGCTCAAAGAAAATCACCTCATCAGAAAATCTCCTCCAGTCTCCCTCGGGATGTACGGTAACGCAGACAGTTCATCTTCAGATACAGGTCAGGAGAACAATAATGAGGACTCCCTGTCTCATAACAAAACCCAGCAAAACCCTCTTGCAACCATATCCTCATCGGAGCTCGAGGAGATGGCGAGGCCTCAAACTCCAAAGTGCACCTACTTCAACATGCCACATGGAAGTGATTCAGACCCATTTTTGGATGATTCCAGTTTCAAAAATGGACAAAAAGATGCAGCAAATGTCAAAGGGAGAGGCTTCAGAGTTTCACCTACAATTGACACTTCCAGAACATGGGCGAGTAAAAATGGTAGTCTGTCTTCATTTGCATCGGTTGAGTTTAAAATACCGGACAGAAAAGTGCATCCAGAGGGAGAGTCTTCAGCTGTGACACAGGCAAGAAGGACATCTAGTGGAGGAGGAAGTGTACTACAAGCACAGGACTCCCTGGACACACTACATGTGAGATGTGGCCAATATTGTCCCATACTATAAAAGAAGGACATTATGATTCACAGATATTCACACAAGTTGTGACCAGTCAGTTGTAATTTACCTAGAGATGTTTTATGTTTAGTCAAATAATCATTAACCAAGACTTTTTGTCCACCAGATTTACAAATGTGTGGTAATTGCAGAGAGTTGTGCCTCATATTGATGTTATATGTAGTTAAAAATGTCTGTTTACACATAAAATTCAATTCTGTCTGTCTGATGGTGACCTAAAAGATCATCACAGAGTCAAATGGGAGAAAACAAAATCAACAAATAACCTTTTTTTACTGATTGAGTTCTCCACACTGTACATCACTATATTTTCTTACATAAAAAGTATCAGAAATCATCTGTTTCTTATTGAATATAATGCAATACTTTGCAGAAATGACTGTATCTGCCAAGGAAAGCAGATTTTATTGCTTGCTGTATATTACTGTATTTCTTGGGTTCTTCCAGAAGGTGCAGTGTATACATATTCAGAGATTATTACTCAGTCAAACAGATGTAAATACTGTAATGTTGACTTGTTGCTCTGCAGCTCCTCTCAGGATTGTAACAGAGGATGATTGTCAGTTTAGAGCTCTGAAAGAGGTGAGGATTGATCACTCTGAAAAAAAAAATCTGTATTATAAGGCAGCTCCCGAAAAAGTGTTGTTTTTGGCTATAAGATTATTTAATAAAATGTGTTTATTTTTTAATTGTGTTGCTAGTTGCCATACTGAGAAAAAATTAAAGGGGTATCCCAAAAATGCAACACTTGTTAATAAAGAAAAAGAAAAGTCAAAACTGATGCAGCAGAGGCCCAGATATCCTCAGTGTCAGTTGGATCAAGCAAATCAAAATACTTAAAGTGACTGCAATTGATATCTTATAATACAAAGTTCAATTAGACGCAGATGAAATACAGAGAATTATTGCCTAAATTTGCAGCTCTCATCGACTTTGTGCTTCATAGTGAGTTTTGGCTCATTGTTTAGTCTGGCTGGCTGCAAATACTGTTTTGGCTCATTCTCAGTTTTCTCATGTTTTTTTCTCCTCAGCTGCAACAGCCAGCTGTTTTTGATAAATAAGCTCTAAAAGCTCACCGTACACTATCTAATCAGCACCTAACAGCTGACAGGCAAAGTCAGCAACCAGCCGGTGGACATAAGCGCTGCATTTCAAATCCAGAACAATTTAAGGGGAACCTATAGTATTGCACTTTTATAAAGATGTGGACTCACAAAGACAGATTAAAATTGAAAAGTTAAATTTGCTGAGTTTCCACTTTGTAAACAGGTCAAGAACCTTGCTTTATCACTGTGTTTGAAACATCTTTTTGTCCAGATGGGTAGAAGAAAATTGAGATTTCTGAAAATACCCACAAACAACAGTGCTAGTTTTTTTCAATGAGCTTTAAATTTTTTCAATTAAGGCCAGAGAAACCAATGATTAACTCTAACACATGCTATAATGTTGCTTTGCATTAGTTAAAAAAATCAACGGCCTAGTTTAAAGGTATGCCAGTGTTGTTTGACTTGTGTCTGCTGCCCTCAAGTGGCCAAAAAATCTTTTACTGTAGGTTTATGACCATATTGTAGATGTAATCTCATGTTTACATAAAAACTCTATGCAGGATATAAAGCTCAGATTATGTCTCTTCCACACAGTTGATGATCAATTTACTTTTAAGAGTCTATAAAAAGTAGATCTGTGCTGTAGGCCTATAAATGTTTATTGATGCACCGCTGAATAAACGAATTGTATTTAGCATTAAAGCCATGTCACCACCAGAAAGAAACCAATTTTGCAAATAAGGATCTGATTTAATGGCTTAATTCACTGTTTAAGTAGTTTAATCAGTAAGTATGTAAACTCAGTTATGACATTCCTGTGGTTGAAATACAAACTGTTGCAAATAATCCCACTTATGATGTTTGCCTAGAAGCGTCTGAAGTGACATTTAACTTGAACAAGGTTATTAACTAAGAGGAGCATGTGAATTCAGAATGAGCTGTAGGCTTATAATATTCTGGTTATCCTTGGAAGTATAAACTCAGTGTAGGGATGTAATTTTTAAATCAGACAATCCAGCAAAATTATTACATTAAGGTATGAATAGTTGTTATGCATTTATATTTTTCGTCTCTCTTCACAATGAAAAGGTTCTTCTTACACTTACCTACTTATGCAGAGGACAGAGAGAGTGTCATGTGCAGCTGTCAGTCTATCTGGGTGATGCCCCCTGATGCAGTCAGGCATATGCAAGTGACACTTGTGATGTGATCGTCACTGACAGCCTGGCTGGAAATATGTGTGACCCGAGGATATCATCCTTGAAATAACAATGACTAAATGACAGTAGGTCATTTTGAAGAGTTTTATGCATTTAACAATTTATTCATGATGATTCTATGCAAAAAAAGGGACAAAAGCTGGAAAGTTATATTTTCCCTCTTTCCCCTTCCTGTCTCTGACCCAAGCATTCCCTGCAAACACACTCATGCAGGGAGGCAGACAAAGCAAGAGAGAGACAAAGAGTGAGAGTAAAAGAGAGGTTTTTACAAAGTGACCATTCTGGATACTTTCCAAGGGTTTTGTCAGTCACTATGGAGATTTGGAAAATAGCCCCTGCAGTTTAATTCCTCTGTTGTTACTATGGCTAAAGGTATCGAGTGCAAGCCCCCCATTCCCTGAAATAAAGCCCCCCCCTTACTGTGCCCATTCTTTCTGTAAACTCACATAAAGCTGGAGTATAAAGTTCTGGTATGCCTAAGAAAAACTTCTCACAAAGAATACAGGAGAGGAGATTCCTCATGTAACTAGCAGTAGCCAGCCAGCAGTAGATGAAGTACAAAGAGTACTAATAGAACAATATAAAAGTATCTTGAGTAGAAAAAGAAGTATAGTCAAGCAAAAGGTACAAAGTAAAAGCACTTATTCTGCAGAAAAATGGACCCTATGACTCATCATTCTCCATAACATTACTTGCTTGTTCTTGCAGCATTGTCCTTAAAGTGGAGCAAATTTTTGCTACTTTATATGCATAGTTATATGGTTAGGTCGGCTGGGCTTGTCCAAAGGTTTTTAAGATAAGTTTGAATGAATTTTTATGAGTTTTAGCTCTTTTTTTTGGAATTAAACCATTTGAGACTTTTAGAGGACAAATGTCTCTTTGGTGGAGCTGCTAACAACTCATTGATGTGTAAAATGAAACAAGGGGCTCCAACTACACACTAACATTTACCGAGAGCCAAAAAGGTTCAAATCACTGCCTTAATCTTCAACAATAAATTATTTTATGGACTTGACAAAAGCCCATTTGACAAAAGGCCTCCTGGATTTAAAGCCTTTCTTTCTCACATTAAGATTTACTTCAGTTTAATCTCCATACATTCAATTAGATGTAACATAAATATTGCGCTGCAGGACTCCCTCCACTAAATCTGCCATGTCAGAGATGCTCTTGAAACTTTGTTATCTGACCGAAACCAAAAAAAACAACACAAGACATGGACTTGCTTCTGCAAACCGCACACCACAAACACTTATTTCTGCAACTTTGAAGATACAATAAAATCATTCACGGCCTGTAAGAGTTCGTCTCTGGTAACAGCTCAGGCAAATAATGCTGGGGACGATTGCTATGGCTACTGCGTGCACGGGTCTGTGATTCACCATCATGGGAGATGAAACAAAGGATGCCATTTTGCTGCCTGGCGCCTGCGGTTTTGAGGCGATGACACCCAGAAACGAGATTTAACTTATCTGTTGCCCTGTGCCATTACAGACTGACTGACTTTGACTAATGTTGAGCCTTGATTCTTCTTCTTCTTCTCCTCCTGCTCCACAATCTGTCTAATGAGCATCCCTACAGTGCTGTTGCTTTGGAGGGAAACAAGAACCTCAACAGCAGAAATGAAAGGACCAAACGATAAATTCCAAACATTGCCAAGAATGGGAGCTATTTGGTCTAAACCATGGCACTGGCAAACACCGGGCTACAAACAATAATTACGGCCTACTGCCTGCATTCTGTTGCTGCAGTTAGGTGACAGATCAGCAATACACAATCCCTGCTCTGTCTGTGACAATCCCGGCCTCTTCTGTCTGTCTCTGTGGCCAACACAGGCAGAGCTGGCTCATAATGGGCCTGGGAGCAGGAATTTTTACAGCCCCCCTGCCTCTAAGTGAGTGTTGATCATGTGAATTTCCACAGTTAGTTGGAGGTTCCACTGAGGCCCCTGTGGACCCTCCAGCACCAAATGATGCATTTGTACTATCATTTTTTTCTGTAACTATTGTGCCTGTGTTTATATGGCAACTTTATTTTTCGTCTTTAAGTTTGTTTAAATCCCATCCTGTGGTTAACTGCTGCGCTTAATATGAATTACTTTACTGTATTTAAGTGTTTCCATTTCATGTTACAGAGTACTTTTACTACACTACAGTGCAGTAGAAGATATACTTTTAAACTGCATTTTCTTGACACTTAAGTTACAAGTTACTTTATATATTAAGATTTTCGTTCAAAACAGGATGAGCTTATAAAATGTGCTGCATAGCTAAAATTGGCTTCACCTCATCAAACAACAGTAATAAAATGTCATGTTCAAATAAATGCATCATTGTTTATAATAATCCAATTTAATTTGATACTGAAACATAGAGGCCATGTTTCTTAAAAAAATAATTTTGATACTTTCCTTTTGTTTATTATATATGAATATTTTTCTGAAGTATTTTTCCATTGTAGGAATTTAATTTTTGTGTTTTTGCAGTTTAGCATCTCTACAGTAAAACATGAATACTACATCAACATGGTTTTCCACATACTGTACCAGTCTTGAATATAAGCGACTTTCTGAGTCAAAATTACTTTATTGGATTAAATTAAAAAATTAAAGCTGCAATCCCTCCCCCTGTACTGGTGCTTTATAAGATACTGTCAAACAAGCAGTTGTAGCCAAATACATTTACTTGAGTATGATACTATTGTACCATTTGGAGGTGGTTATGCTATGAATGATTTAATTGTAAGCTGCTACTTCTAGCCCAGTGTAAGGGGATTTATGAGGGGAAATTTATTTTTGTATGCAATACAAATACATTTATTTTACAAATGTATTTACTTGTAAATTTAAAGATAAGATTTAAAACCAATAACGTGATGAGTTCATAAAATAGGATGTGCTACTATAAATATAACTGCATTAAATATAAAAAGCATTTAAAATAGCTCCATGTGGGCCAATTACAACATGAGGAAGGGCTAAACATGTTTATACACAATAATCATTAAGTATTTTGATAATTAACCACTGACAGGAACCATTTTATATAATAAGTAGTTTATTGAATAATTTTTTCAAATCTTTTACTCAAAGTTTTTACTGTTTTTTTTGAATGTATTGCTACTGTTGGTATTTAAGAAAGTGATTCAATATGACTGCATACTACAAAGACAAAAACTACATGTAGGTATGTGGG
Source organism: Acanthurus lineatus (assembly GCA_029814665.1). Taxonomy (NCBI): domain Eukaryota; kingdom Metazoa; phylum Chordata; class Actinopteri; order Acanthuriformes; family Acanthuridae; genus Acanthurus; species Acanthurus lineatus. Next base: position 16,541,188 of record JAPZDV010000004.1, on the reverse strand, counting down.
TTTCAACAGTATTCTTCTGTTGAGTGTAAGTACATTAGTTTATTACATACTAAGGAGGATGACAAGGTTACAAATAAAACACTTATGTTGTTTATTTTTCTCAGAAAAAGCCAGACTACAGTTTGACGATCAAGGCTTCGCAGAGATCAAAACAGGCCCACCAGTAGCTGATTTTATCTCTGCACAGTCACATCTCAGGGGCAACATGCCAACTTTAAAACACTGCAGTCACCCGGACCCTCGAGACAAAAATGTGAAAATCTCTCTGAAAGGAATATTTGTGCATTCAGGCTGCTCTTTATTTGACAAACATCCTTAAAACCAGGTCAGATCTCCTGTAATAACCCCCTGTTTGCTGTTTTGTTTAGAGCACGGTGTGGTTTAGAGGTGTACAGTGTCACTGGCTCAGCTTTGCTGCCCTGCGTCTCCCTTCACAGTCAGTGAATCTCAGCTAGTCAGCAGCACTGCAGCATAGACAGCTCGGCATGCAGAGGTGGAAGGAACAAAGAGACTCAGACAGATGGTTAAGGAGATAAACAGCTTCTCTAGTATATCTGATATATGTTTATGAATGGCTGTATGTCAGTCTGAGCACTAAGAAACTGCAAACATTTGCTCCAAAGCTGCAGAAAACCTGTCAGCATGGAATGACTTTGATTATTACCCCACCCTAACCTATGAGTGTGTGATAGATTAGGCATCCTGGATGTGTTTGTGAGTTCTGTCTCTCGCACAATGCCCTGCAAACCTGATTAACATTATGAAACAGCTGACCTTCACTTGCTGGACTTCATTTATCTTTCTAACACAACTATTCTTCGGATGGATTGAATTTGTAAGTCAATTACAAAGAGGCAATTCTCTGCACTGCATCATGTCCAAAAGTGCAGAGTGAGGATGAAACTTTCCTCTCACGGATGATCAGTGTGAAGACAAATATGAACTTAAATTGTTTTTGGAGATCAGGCTCATTGTGGAAAAGTGTTTTTCATTATGAGTGGGCAGATTTGCCAAACATCAAAGAAAGAAAAAAATCCCCCAAAGACCCATCTGCACCCCAATCTGCATCTTCTGACACTCACGTGATGTTGCACTGTACTTTTTTTAAAACCAAATTCAATTACCCAAATGTGATTTTAGCTCGTGCACAGTGAGGTTTAAGGTCGGACAAAATCCTTGATATGACAAAATGTCAGACCTCTCATACCCTTAATTTATTGTGCGCAATAAAGGCATCGGTACAGTTTGATCTGTTATGGACCTGAAAGACAACCTTCGCGTGTTCCGCTCTCTGATTGGCTGTTCAAGTTGTCGATCCAGTCACCGTTCATTCATTTGCATAAGGAGGGGGCTATAAATGAGTAATGTTTCAGGACACGCCTTTCCAAGCACACTCCGCTGATGCAGTCGGGACAAGTGCAACACTGAGCGACTGTCTGCGAAGATACAAGCAAGATGTCTTATAAAACAAATCCACAATCTTCTTACAGGAAGATGTTTGGCGGGGAAAGAGTCATGGCCAAGACCACTTACTCCGGCCGCCAGTACTCAAGCCCGGTGCGCTCCTCCCGGATAACCTACGCCATGTCCTCCCCTCCGACTATCTACTCATTGAAGACCCAGAGGCTCCGGAGCAGCGCAGCTATGCCCCGGTTGACATCCGAGAACTTGGACTTCTCTTTGTCCGATGCCATAAACAGCGAGTTCATCACGAACCGCACCAACGAGAAAGCGCAGATGCAGTCGCTCAACGACCGCTTCGCCAACTACATCGAGAAGGTCCGCTTCTTGGAGCAGCAAAACAAGATCCTGCTGGCGGAGCTGGAGCAGCTGCGGGGCAAAGGCACGTCCCGGGTGGGGGATCTGTACGAGGACGAGATGCGGGAGCTGAGGCGCCAGGTGGACCAGCTCACCAACGAGAAGGCCCGGGTGGAAGTTCACCGGGACAACCTGGCGGACGACATCGACAGGCTGAGACAGAAGTAGGAGGCGTGGCACCTCTCTGTCCTCCACTGTGTGATGACAAAGAATCAAAATACAACTTTTGATTTGTTGCATATGCATATAAATAAGATCAGTTCTTATGTTTGTGCATGCGTTGTTATTAATTTGTTATATAGATTTCAATACAGGCCTGACTTAATTCAGTTTTTGTCATAATTTGTGTCAGGCACTGCCCAAACCTAAAGTGCTGCTGCAGCTTTCAAGTTTATTTTTACTCAAATGCTTCTTCATGCGTGAAGAAGAAGAGGAGGCAGTAAAAAGGCAAACAGAGCTGAGGAAGCAGAAAAAATGGGGCTGCAGTTTTCTAAGGTGAATCAGTCCCATCAGCAGCCAAAATGAAAAGCCTGCTGTTTGTCTGTCTTTGCAGGTTGCAGGATGAGATTGCCCAGCGTGAGGATGCTGAGAGCAACATGCAGAGCTTCAGACAGGTACAGTATGAATCATCTAATTTCACACTGACACACTGTTGACATTGAGCAAATCTTTGCATCTGTTTAATTTCTGCAGCAGGGAATTTTGTACTCAGAGCGATAATAGTTGCCTGGGTTCAGACCTTTGAATTTTTCCAAACCACCAAGTTCAGCTTAAGGATGGACGGTTCAAGGAATTGACAAGTCTGTCAGATATCAGGCAGTGATAACAGGGAATGACCTTAGTTTTCAGCAGCAGAAGATGCTGATGATGGCCCCTCAGACCTCCACTGCCCCACCTACCCTGCTATGCTAAGTTAGGCTATTTACAGGCTTAAAATTAGATAAAGCTAAATGATCTCTATGAGTCTCACTTCTAACAATTATGTGGTGTGACTGTCCATTTTCTCTCAATCTAATTTTTGCTCATGAGCTGCACAGACAGGAATGCACCCTTCTGATGACACAACAGCAGATTCTAGACTTGATCCGAAATAGCTGTAGAGCAGAACTGACCCTGGTCTGGTACAAAAGGCCAAGTTGTGGCTGTTGAGTTAAATCAGGCCTGCAATGAGAGGAGATCTTTTTAAGTCTGACTGGTCACACTGAATGAGCTGGACACAAACACAACAACAGTGTGGACCCAGTGTGGTTATCAGAGCGAGAAGACAAGCCACCATGTGATCCGGCTGTCTCGTTCTGGAACGGCATCAGCACACAAAAATCTCACTCGTTATGGGCTTGTCAGACATTGTTCCTTATCACTGGGTCCCATGCTGAACAATGAAGTGGGCATGAGCTGTGCTAATACTGTCAAATGGGCATCAGAGTGCAAAAAAAGGGAAAAACAAACTGCTGTGATTGTATGCAATTTAAAGTATGCAGTAAGTCATCAATAAATTGCAGATCATGACCTTGTCCGTGTTGCATGAATGGCAGGAAGGAAGTCCCCGTGGCCTTCCATGGTGGCACTCAGACAACAATGTAATGCCCACAGCCGGCTCTCGCTCAGTCAGGCAGACAGTCACTCCTCCACCCTCTGGCCTGTTTGGGAAACCCTGCTGAATAGAATACTTTGTTTGTGGCATTAGAGCAGGGGCAAAGCTGCTCCATTTGCTGATACCTCAATTACCAGCCTGCCAACGCCCTGACAAGGCGCAGTGGTGTGGTGCCGCAATCATTATGTACACAGGAGAAGCTGAATGGAATTAAATAGAATACAAAATAAATTTTTTATATACAAATTAACATTTTACATTATAGTGTTTTATTTTTAGTTTTCTTTCGTGAAAAAAAAGCCTCAAGCAATTAAGTTAAGTTATAAAATGGTAAATGAAAGAAACATTTTTAACATTAACCACGCAGTAACCACGCAGTAACACGGTTTTTTAATGGAATAACTCAGTTTCTACCAAGAGAACAAGTAGAGATTTTCTGGGTAAGAATGTTTGTTAATAACAAATGGGATTAAGGTTCTCCTGAATAATGCTTTGTGGTTCTGGGCGCTGCACAGTGCCTCCTTTATTAACTCAACTCAACTCAACTCAATTCAGCTTTATTTATACAGCACCATTCATAGAAACATGCGGCCCAAAGTGATCTACAGAGCATGATTAAAATGGTACAGACAAAAAAAAAACAAACACTGAGAACAATAAGTACGGTTTTGTAAGACTTAAGATTAAAACAGTACAATAAAACCAAATTCCTTTATAAGGATGGAAAGGATCTGACTGAATTTTTGACCCTTTTTCCAGGAGTAAGAACAAACAGTAATCCAACTATAGAGTTTTATTTGATTGTTTTATTGTACGGTAAGTGGTCTCATCTCTGAAGTGGTGGGAGATCCTTTACTGCAGTGAAACCTTGGTCTTAAAATACTCCATTAGAGAATTCCTGCATTCCAAACTTTATTTGAATAAAAGTAAACAAGGATTAAAATTGAAAATACTCATTATTCTAAAAAACTCATGCCATTGTTATAATATTAATGACTCATTTTAAAAAAGTACACATTCTATTTTATCACTTGATATTATGTAGGTTTGCAATTTGTCAATACATAGCCAATTTTAGTTCTGGCAAAACATGCTTTGTGCGTTTTGCATGTAAAATCTTACTCATTAGGACCCCAGAAAGAGTAGCTGTTGTAGTGTAAGTCTAAATAAATATAACAGGCTGAAAAATGATGAATTACAATAATGTTAAATGTAATGGAGTAAAGTAAAATATTGACTTAGAAATATAGTGAAGTAAAAAGTATGCAATAAAAACACCGGAGTAAAATTTAGGTGCATCAGAATTGTATATAAGTTACTTTCCACCACTCACAGTCTGCCTGTGATGTTGTCACAATGTGGCCTTAAAGGTACTGCACTGTTTACAACACAAGGAAACCCTGAGAAAACACCTAATTTTCTGCTTCAATGACACTTGTCAGTTGACTCCAATTGATTTTATTGGATGAATGTGCTTGTGACCTTGCCTCACTGCACAATAGGTCAGTTTGTGTGAGTGGATGTTGTGTCAGTGTGTGTATACTGTTTATGAAAGAGATTTTTTTTCAGCGTCAGCAAACACATAATGCATTATTCATGTTACCTTCACAAGTCACCTTATTAAGAATCAGTGTCTCCCACAGGACGTGGACAATGCTGCCCTCGCCAGACTGGACCTGGAGAGGAAAGTAGAGTCACTCCAGGATGAAATCAACTTCCTCAAGAAGCTGCATGATGAGGTAAACTTGCTCTTTTTGTGTTTAAAGCTGACACTAGTGTGGAAACCATGTGCATGTGCAGCCTAGCATGCTAAAGGTGTCCTAGAGAAACTGGACCGATAATTTTGAGGTAATTCTTCATAGAAAGTTAATAAATCAGAGCAATTTTTATGCAACTAAGGAAGTCAGAAAAAAAGTATATACAGAAATTGTCAAATTATTACTGCAATACTGGCCCCTACATTTGTTTGATTGGGCAAGAAATGTGAAGTATTTATACATGCTTGATCTGCTGATTCTATTGCAGGAAATGCTTGAGCTGCAGAGCCAGATGCAGCAGCAGCAGCATGTGCAGGTGGACATGGAGATGGCTAAACCGGACCTGACAGCTGCCCTGAGGGATGTCCGTCTGCAGTATGAGAACCTGGCCTCCAAAAATATCCAGGAGTCTGAGGAATGGTACAAATCCAAGGTAAAGGTTTTCACAAAGTCTTAAAGTATTTAACTGGTGTCATTTAAAAAAAAAAGGAACTTGTTATAGTAAGCTGTAGTAGGCTCAACTCTATGGAGCATTTTTATGTCTTTCAACTCTTTGTTTTGGTTTTCTGGCCTTATATTGTACTTTGTTGGTTCAGTGTTACTTTCTGCAGCAGAAGGCAGCTGTTTGAGTGTGAGCATAGCTAAAAAAACACTGTACACTACTGACACAGCACTAAACAGCCAAAAGAGTAGTTTTTAGTAACCAAGGAGACAGAAATATCCCTCAGGACTAGGTGGAGCCAAAAGCAGTACTAAAATAAAGCTATTTTTTTACTTTAAAGGCACAGTATGTCAGTATGTCACATTCTGCACTAATATGTAAAAACGAATAGCTAGCTTCAAATTAAATGCATTTTTTTCCTTATTAAGAATCTATTGAGGCGTCTGCTAGTAAACGCCATCACTAAAATCAGTGAACCTGCCTACTGAATAGGTCTTAAAATTGTTTCAACCCCCAAACTGCAGTATAATCTTTCATTATTTACACACTTGACGCTATCTGCCGTATCCACTCTCCCTCAACCTTTGACTCATCATTTGTTGAACAGTTAATTTCACAGTTCTTCTTCCCTCTCTGTATGTTTGTGGCTACCAGTTTGCTGACCTCACTGAAGCCGCAGCCAGGAATAACGAAGCTTTGAGAGTGGCCAAACAAGAAGCCAATGACTATAGACGTCAAGTTCAGGCACTTACTTGTGAGGTGGATGCCCTTAAAGGAACTGTGAGTATGCAACTTTAGACCTATGCTGTAATATACGAAACAATGAGGCAAAAAACAGTATTTCCAATCCATAAATAGATGAAATCGGACAAACTGAGCACAAAATGTTCAGAAAATGAATCTGCATTTGTTTGAACAATGACACAGCATAGAGATAAATATCCTGGGAGAGATTATTTTCACACATCACCCTTTTTATTTTATTTTAATTTGAAAAGAGTTATTTTTATGGCCTGAGTGTCATTTTGTGCCTTCTTGGCTGCTGTCCCAGAATGAGTCCTTGGAGCGCCAGTTGAGAGAGGTGGAGGAGAACTTCTCCCTGGAGACGGGTGGTTACCAGGACACCATTGCACGTCTGGAGGAGGACATTCACAACATGAAGGACGAGATGGCCCGTCACCTTCGGGAGTACCAGGACCTTCTTAATGTCAAGATGGCCCTGGACATCGAGATTGCCACCTACAGGAAGCTGCTGGAGGGAGAGGAGAGCAGGTATCAGAGATAACCTTGGTAACATTGCAGGACTTACATACAGAAACGTTTTTTATTCGTTACATGTGTTAACTGTCTGAGCATTAATTACATTCAACAAAGATGCAATGATGATTTGTGAACTGTACTTTTTCAACTTTTAGGATCACCACCCCACTTCCAAGCTTCTCGTCTCTTAACCTGAGAGGTAGGATCACAATCTGCATGTTGCTTTCACAGCAGGAATGTTAGCACAAGTTATTAAACTGCCAGTTTATAATATAGCACACTATTTTTCTTTCTTAGAAACTATGGTTGATTCCAAACCTCATATTGAAACCACAACAACCAAGAAGGTTCTCATCAAGACCATTGAGACTAGGGATGGTCAGGTAGAATCCACTTCAAGTGATTTTCAATCAGTGAAGTAATTTTGTGACCGTCAGACACACAGACATACTCATTACCTTTTTCTCTGTCCTCAACATCTTTGTTCAGGTGATCAACGAGTCAACCCAGAACCACGATGACATGGAGTAATAACAATGTCTTTGTCCTTGCCTAAAAATCAACAAAAGCAATATGAAGAAACACAGTTCACTTGGGCTACAAGCAAGCAAACAAACCAACAACACACAAAAAGCAAACAGCTTATAAAAGTGCCTTTTTATGTGGTGATCCAGTAAGCCTGTTAGTTGACACAGATTGTATTTTGCTTCTTCTCCTCTGCTGGAAGTATTATCTTTTGTCACATTTGTTTAGACACAATAATGAAATCAGCACAACATAGAAATCTTCAAAAATCTTTCTCTGTAACCAAAGTAGCATTTTTGATCAATACAGCATGCACACTCCAGGAAACATGTATGCTAAAGTTGTCACAATTGCCTGTATTCAGCAATAAACCATTAAGACCATAACTTGGTACTGTGCATGAGGTGTAATACTTTGAGACACATCATGGTGATGAAGTAGCGTTAGGTAAAACTATTCCTCATTTGAAAAAAGGAAAAAATGGTTGCCACTGTGAGTTCTGCATGAAAAACATCTGAATATGCAAGTAAATAAATTGTGCAAACACTCTTAAAATCTTCAGTTTTTCTTAATGATGTAAAAAAAAAATTCATCCATCAGCTGTTTAAGAAGCAACACTGATTTGGAGACTGTGTTGTCCAGCAGTATTAATCTGATGGCAGTTTAGGTTTGAAAACCAATTTAAGACACCAAAGACCAGAATAAACATAGGCTACATAATTACATCGTAAATGTGTGAGGTCAGACAGGGGTAAGATAATAAAAAATGTCCTTGCTGAAAGTCAGAAACTTGACCTGCATTATGCAAATAACGTTGACAGAATATTATTATCCATGTTGGTGGAAAAAATTAAAATCACTGCTTTCTAAAGGCATGAGAGATTCAGGACACATCTGCAAGACAGTTCTGTCTTATGTAGGAGCTTCAGCAGAGTTCTTTGAATTAATTTCCCATCTCATCACCGCCTGCTGCCCCTTAAGACATTTACATATGCAACAGAGCCAAAATATTGGAAGAACACAACATTTTTATTTCAAAATCCAGTGCAACACCACTATTAAGTGTGTCCATAAAATCTAGATAACTGAAATTAAATCTTTGATACACTGTCATTAAAAACATTACAAGGTTCACATAGAGGCTTTTACACATGGTTGTTGTATTGGACTGTATTAGGTTTTACTGGGGTACCTAAAAACTATTAACTCTTAGTGCGGCATCACATTTTTCGGTGTCTGTTGTTTAATCACAAAAGGCTAGAATTGGTGGATCCATCAGCATCCCCACCAACCTTGACCTCCTTGAGGCTGTCTTCCAAAAAAAAAGCTGTAGTAACTTATAGAACTTATTACATATATAGGGTTCACAATAATGATATTGAGATAAAATTAACCAGCAGTATGTGTTCAATTTAGCTCCATGTCAACCGTATTTCCAAGCTTCTTTCACATTTATGTATCAGTAATAATAATCAAGTACTGTAATACAATAATATAGTTTAAAAAATTATCTTCTATATCTGAATGAGATTTAATGTATCGTATGGAAAATCAGCGACGCTCAGAGATATTCCTGGTTAGAAAAATAAAGGGATCACAAAATGATTCCCAAATCAAAAGATGGTGCTCTAAATTCACAGTCTGAGTCTGCTGTGCATCACTGCCATCTGTCGGTAAACAAAGTCAGCTGAACTGCCTCCAGTGGTGGGTCATTTTATGCACAGCAGGCTACGTTTTGTCAGAAGTAGCCCAGGAGCTTCATTAAATCACATTTTAATTTCTTAGTTGATTCGATCCAACTCAAATCTCGCTAGAATCGATATCACATACATTTAAAACGCGATTTTGTTCAAGGCAATTCACGAGCATTTTATACCACCAAAACAATGTAGGCCTGTTTGAACAGTGCAGCTTTATTTCTGCTCATTTTAATAATCCGGGATACCTGCTAGTTAATTGATGTCGCTTGTTTTCGCCGGTCTGCCCCGAGAGATCAGTGTGTTTGTCGACAGAGCAACTTTCTCCATGTGACGTGTCTGCCGGAGGATGCAAGTCGAGAGGAGAAACCGACCGTTTAATTTCCGTTTTTTTGCTTCTTTAATCAATTTGATATTTTACAACCGTTTACTTAAACATGAAGCTACAAGCTAACGTTTTGTGAGTGACAGAGGTGATCGTTTTAGCGCTGTGTTAGTTGATTTTGGCGAATAGATTAAAAAAATGGAGTCAAGTTTCAACAGGTTTTGAGTACAATGAAACTCAGGGCAACTGTCTCCCATTAAACCTTCTGACCTTTTTGGTGATGGGCTCGGTGACTTCTGCTCTAACGAGGACACGAAACGCGTTGGTGAAGGTGGGTTCAGAGCCGGAGAACCATGACCCGGAGAGAAGCCAGTCGGCTCCGGAATCGGACCGGGCCAGGAAGAAGAGCGCGCGGTTCAACGTCTCGAGCCAAACCGGACGGCAGAGTTCCCGCCAGTCGCTGTCCGAGGTGCTGAGCAGACAAGACTCTGACGGGGCCAAACAAATTTCGAAGAAAAAGACCTCTGAAAGTCAACAAAGCGGTGAGTTTTACAGTTACTGGAGTTCATACTTTAAACAAAGTATCTCACTGGAGACAGCCTACATGAATGCTTGTTAAGTTGCAGTACTTTGTTACTTTACAGCATATGCAATGTACTCATGCAGTTCATATATAGATTACTTTGCTTTTTGTTTGTTTATTTTTACACCAGCTGAAGGTCATATAGTGAATACTCTTTTGACGCCGGCTGTCAGGGTGACAGAGGGTCACTCTGTGGGCCAATTTGGCAAAATCAATGAGAACTTTTTCTTTTCATCTCCTGTGAAACGGAAATTTCCAGTCTCTCTGAACATCCTGGCCTTAAACACAGCCACTGTGTTACTTTATGCTGCACATCTCTTTTGTTCAGTTTATGGATTTATCTGTAGATGAGAGCAACTGGTCACTTCAGAGGATTACTGTGAATATGCTACTGGAAAAAAAGGTATTCACTAAATGAATGCTGGGCTCTTTGAAGGCCAGCCTCAATGCAACATATCTCCACTACCAAAGCATCTCTTTGATGTCTGAGGTGTCCCTCAGTCTGAAATAAACCAAATTACAGTCCCATTAATTTTAACAAATTCACAAGTGAAACTGCAATTTTGTAATGATGTGCTATGTTGTTTGTACTGGAGATGCATGCTACAAAATTTCACATAATCAGCATCTGCTCTTTAGTGAATGCACCCCAAAAATTAGATGTTGCTCATGGTAAAGCCATACTAATAAAAAGCAAAAAACTATAATATTGCAGATCTGTCGTTTTATTTTATGGGAGGGACAAGATAGAATATTTTTAGTTGTCAATTAAATGACTCTTTCTGCAGTTTAAAAATGTTGTACAGCTCATACAAAATCCCCTTTAGCTGTTTTTATACTAAACTTGTATATTGATTTTATTTTACACGTCTGCCCTATGTGTTACCCAGAGTTTCCTGCATTTCATCCTGTTTATCTTCGACTCCCTCCTCTGCTGTCACTTCTAGTTCTAACTCCCTGCATATCTGTCCCGGAGGAAAATAATTCTCCCTGGTTGACTCTTAAAATACCATCTGTACTGTGGCGTTTCCATGACCGTATGACAGTGTAGACTCCCGTTGAGTTTCCTCCCTGTTCCCCAGTGATGTTCATATGTGCTGAGGAGTCTAATCCCTGACTGTCATCTTACTGCACACTTATCTTCCCTCCCGCAAGAGGCACATAACACAGACACTTACCTCAACTTATCTGTTGGGTTTCCAGTGTTAAAAAGTCCCAGTGGTGCAGAGATCTCAACTATTGCTTCTTTCTGCAGTCAAAAGATGTCAGACAATAGTTTCAAATATGCTCTAATAACTTTAAACTGTGGCTTCTACCTGTGCTGCCATGCAAAAATAAGATCAAACACCCCACAATTAAGATAATGCATTGTTTTAAATAGTGTCAAGTTTTTTAGGTTATCTAGGATACATGACCAGTGTAGCACAAGCTTTATGAGGAATGTCTTATTGTTACTTAGCCAGACAATCAGGTGTTAATATAAAGTACTCGAGAGATTCTACAATAATAGTTATGCTGAAAAGCTGCAATTACCCTACTGTTGATTGCAATACTGGCACAAGAACTAGGTTAATTTGTGAGGGTTTCTTATGGTGTGCAAGGAGCGCCACAGAGGAAGGTTGTTCTCGTAGCCTATATTAGTCACACTGAATGATATTTAATCAGCAGCACATTTGGTGGAAGCAGAAGAGAAAAATTGTGTTTAAGACTATTGTGTCACATACTGTTGAGATGAAAGATTTACCAGATTGAAAGAGATATAGAGCGAACACACATTACAGTGTAGTTCCAAGCAGGTAAAACAACATTTTAAGTGTTTATTAATGTACATTGATTGTCAGCATGGAGTACAACTTCTCTTATGAAGACTTTTTTTTCCATTATTAAAACTGTGTTTCACATTGTCAGTCATTATCTGTCTATACCCAGATTCACCATATAAGTGCCCATAGTACACAATAGTTGTGTGACGAATTCATTGGGAAATTCAGTCATCTAATTACAATTACATTATGTTATAAACCATTTACCAAAGGCTTAAATGGTACTTATGTATTATGATGAAGTTGCCAACCAGTAAATATAATTAGGCACTTAATGGAAAAATATGTTTATGTTTAAATAATGTAACAAGTAATTATTGTTTTTGGAATGACAGACTAATGTATACTTCTAATGCTGCTACTCTTATTATGAGTATATAATAATGCATGCTTGTTTATCAAGTGAAGAGGCTGCTGATTGGCTTAAAATCAAGGGTTAGGGTTAACCCCTAATCTCTAACTCTTACCCTAAAGTTTGGATCACAAAGCTGATTGAATAGTAAAAAGATAATTAAGGACACACAAATCAAATCAATGAAAGATAAACGTATTCAAATTTAATGAATGTACTAATCAGTGGAACATCAAACTGCACATTAAATTTTAATGGACAAATAAGGTAATTCCCTACAATATATTTTTATGTGTCACATTCTGTCAGCAAGGACATTAATGAAACAATTAGTTGTTAATACAAAAGCACTTTAATCTAAACAAATAACTAAAGCTGGGCTTTAGGACAACAAAACAAAACAGAACCAGCCATTACGAGCCCAGTGATGGGTGATGCAGCTTTTACACTTGTCATAAGTAATTGATATCAAGTAAAAATGACACTGAATCCAGCAAGTGTGCCCCATATGGCAAATATCTTTCCCATCTATTACTTCATCTCACATCCCATCCTTCATCTCTGCTCACAGTGGGAGGAGGACATAAAGAGAGCATGGAATAGATGCTGTTAAAGGAGAAGAGGTTAGATAAATAGGGAACAGAAAAAAAAACTTTTTATTTAAAAATAGCGAATATTTTTATTATATTATATTATATTATATTA
>JAPZDV010000004.1:16491300-16526858 GCA_029814665.1 Acanthurus lineatus | reverse complement strand
TTTTTATTATATTATATTATATTATATTATATTATATTATATTATATTATATTTTTAAATATCTGCAAAAAAGTTTTTAGTGTTGTGCCAGTTATTTGATACATTTTTTTTAATCACTGTGTTTTGATATAGCAGAATAACTGTATACAAACTTACACAGCCATAGAAGATGTGTATACTTATTAAAATCATTCTCTTTTTATATGCATTTTAACGATGGAAACATTGCAACAGAGCACATAATTTACTGTGCTGTTTCTACGATCAACACCCATGGCAAATGTTAGGCTCTACTTTTCTTAGCTTTTCCTTTGATGTATGGCCTCTGTGACCTGCCTAATAATTTACAGACTGTTTTGTCACTGAACACCACATGTGTGAGATTTTCATAAAATGAGCGGAATGGTGTACTCTTTTGATTCTGTCCAAATTAAGGGTGGATAGTAACAGAGTCACAGAGTAATTCAAGATATGCTACTGCCACGATAGATAAGCCATGATGACAACAGTATCATGATACAATAATTCTGTAATACCTGACACATCACAAGACAGTAATCTAAGACCAATCAGAATGCTTGCGTAACTGAGGAAAAAAACACACCTTATAACCTAAAGAGTGGGAATTGTGTGTGTGTATATATATATACACAGCATTATGGCACCAGTTTAATAAAATCTGACAAATGAGCAAGAATAACATACAAATAAAGTGAAGAGAGTCTAAACTTAGTTCCTTCTTTACACACACACCAACATATCAATGTCCACAGCTGCCATCATTCCTATATTAAACAATCATTTCATGGGAAAAAGGCTGAAATTCTAGAAAGCAGAAAAATGAGGATATATGTCATGAAGAAATGATTCTGTTTGGTGTCAGTAAGATAGCTGGATGTAATCAAAAGGTTTACATTTGCTTGCCCTGCTGACCTAACACTAATCCAACTAGCTCTGTCTCTTTGGTCTGGAACCATGCTGGTAAAAAACTCATTAGCTTTACTTGTTGGCTATGTGGCCCAAGACATTTTTCCCTGTCTTGGCGCTGCACAATTCAGATGACAGCTCATGTGTCTCTCTGTTTTGCCAGCTCATTTCCCTCAGGTTTCCAACACAGGCTAACATTACCCTTAAAGGTTCCTCTAATGAGTGTTTAGCAGGGGAAAAGGAAAGCTCCCTGGCACCCTGTGTGTCTTAATTACTTGAATGTGTCACTGTGGTGACAGTGGTGTGGGGACTGACAAAGTGTATATCGCTGAACAGTCTAGGGGAGACCTCTAATGAGCTTGTTTTTCTTTCTGATTGCGTAGTTGTTGTCTTGTATTTTGTGCAACCGGGACAATCAAAAAGCCCCCAAACTGGTTAATGTTTGATGAAACATTATAAAATGATGATGAAATGTCAGTTCATCAGCATCCAGGAATTTGGGAATGCGTAGTACTAAATTATGGTTAGTTATCCCAGTGATTACTTGAATAATATCACTATTTTGGTAAAATTAGGAAATTTTTAAGGATTTTATTCCTTTTTAATGCAGTGTTCTGCCTCAGAAGATAAAGTAAGATAAGCTGCAAAGACTAACCCTCTTTGGCAAATAACTCAGACGCACAGGGAGCCAACTAATGTCAGAGAGAGGCAGCAAAAAGAAAAAATTGTCAAGATCCTGGATATTTTCACATCTAACTTGTTGATTTTAAAGACTGTGGTTCTGATGAAATTTAATGGTCACTGTTTAGTAAAGAGAGACTTATATTTGGTAGGTACATGGTTGTATTTTCTCTTAGGTGTAAGGATATTTCCATTCTTGACATTTGATCTCTTTATTTTGTTTAATAGACCAGCCAAGACAAAAATGCTTGCAAAACCTAGCAAACTCACTGTTCTCACACATCTTCATGCAAAAACTTTGTCTATATGTTTGTATGTATGTGTCTCATCACTTCTATGGGGAGTTTGTGCTTGCTGCACACACCTGCCTAAACATATTGACCATCAGTGTTGTCTGGACTGACAATGTAAGATGGAAAATTTTAACATATCCCAGAACCCTAGTGGGGCTTAATTTAATTTATTTTATTCACATAAGAAGCCAACAGATTAATTTCTGTACACAGATTTATTAGACTAGATCTTAGGTCACTACAAAATAGAAACTGGACTTCATAGGAATTAGGATTAATTTGATGAAAAAGCAGTTTTTAATCTCTCAAGTTAGTCCTCACGTTTCCTTTATTTTAGCAACTAATTAATGTCTGTTGATGATGGTCTGTCCTAGTGTTTGATGACCAGATCAAAGGTTGAGCATTACACAGCAATAGTAAGCAGGTGCGTTTTTGTGGCAACAAATCCAATCAACAATCCAGTGCAGCCATCACTTTTTTTAAAAAACTTTTTTTTTCTCTAAAAAAAGAAAAAAAATTGCTGTAATACATCATTATATCAATTGTAAATTCTTTATATCATCAAAATTAAAAGAGTTTTTTCTGCATTTTTATTGCACAGATGTAGTTTAGGAAAACAGACCCTGGAAATAACAGCAAAATTAAGCTGAATACCACACTAGTGTAATGACAGCTATTTGCCACATTAACCCTTTCTCATCCTCAGTGTAATATATGCAGAAGACATCTGAAAAGTCTTTCCGTTGCCTAGTGACAGTGACGTGGCTTGAGTATTGACCCTTGAAGGAAATGGATCTTAACAAGGACTCAACAGATGTATGGGTATAGGATACACCTCTCAGAGCAGCTGTTGTACTACATTAAACATGCAATGGATTATATACTGTGTACTCTGCTCTACAGGTGAACCAGAATTCTTAGGTCACGCTTGGCATCTGTGCTGTCATAATGTATCAGCTGGCCAGAGTCACACTTTTCTTATTAAATAAGCTGTGAGGGATGATGGTACAAAGGTTTATTAAAAATAATGAGACATCAATTCAGCAACACATTAAAAACAAATAAGCAAAATAGAAATCATTCATCAAATGAAATATATTAGTAAAACATTGCAGCTGCATTAAAATTAAATATACTTGTCTTAAAAAAGTACACACCATCTGTAAAAAGTAACCTTTCTTGAAACAATTAGGGACTTGTATAAAATGATCATACAGAATTTATTTGACAAAGAGAATTAAAATTTATGAGTAAGATTATAATTTTTACTTTTTCCTTTCTCCGTCATTATTCTGACACCAGCTCTTGGATTTAGTTGAATATTCTGTTGCTAGTAGCAACCAGTAGCACAGTTCCATAGCATTAGCTGACATTCCGACTTTCACTGTTTTGTCACATCTGTGCCCAGGCAAGTATTGACAGGCATCCTTTTTTGCACTCCCCAAATGCCCTTGGAGCATTATCTGTTGGTTACTTACTGATTTGTGTTTTTTTAATTTAATTTTCTGTAGATCAGTTGACCACTTGCTAAATCAAGTGTCATTTTATATTGATGTCAGTTTCATATGACATGTGTCACAGCTGCATCACATGTCATTGGACTAATGGATTGTTGTGTATTATGCCCTGACTGAATTCTGGACTCTGACTGGTCAATACCTAATGTTTTGGTGATGGTAACAAAACTTACAAAAAGTAACAGTGCAGTATTTTATTGAGACGAGAGCTATATACTACACCAAACTCCCTGTAAGAAATAATACTTATTCTGTTTATATTCGCAAAAACAAATTACCCTAGCCTAGAAACATTAGATCAAAGGAGTCATATGTTGACAGTCTTATGTCCATTGGGCATTAATATAATCTATTAAATTAAACTCTATTTGCACGCACACATAGCAGATTTTTGCATTAACTCCCAGTGCCTCTGCTAGTAACCTGTGCTATTTTAGTGAAGGAAAACCATGAGAATGAGAAACAAACCATCTTAGAAATGAGGATTTATCCCTAAGAACACATGCTGATTGGTATGAAGTATACAACATATACTACATTAAACACCACCTAATAGCACAATTAATTTGACATTTATTATTATTTACACCATACAGTGTTTTGCTGCTTGTGCTGATCACAAAGGTTAATTGCTAGCTAGCAAGTTCGCCTTTTAGTGGAAGAAATCATGTGTTACTGTTGATATCGAATGGGAGGACAGAGGCACTGGGAAACATAGGGTCTTTCATGTAGACTAAATAATGCCACAAATAGGCCAGTTCAAAGCGGGGGTAACAGGGCTGTCAGACTAGTGGAGTGGTAGAAAGAGCATTTAGGCACACTCCGTGACATGCAAAGCACTGGCCTCATGCCCGTGGTATAATTTCTGCCCCTTTTCAAGTACCTGTTATTACTGATGAGATGAACTGACCTGTGCAGCTTTTTGGTGCAACACTGGCTCCAGTTTATCTGCAACCTTTTGATAAATGATGTAGTTTCTTTGGAGAATAAATCTCATCAAAAATTGCCCAATTATTGCTGCCACATTATTTTGTCTTAATGCAAAATGAGGCTTTATGAGGCTCCACATGTAAAGATAATACCACATTTCAATAAATACAAATGAATTGATATCAACACATCAATCTCAAATCAGTTTAAAACTGACTATAACCCAGATTTTTATAATAGCTACATTACAGGCTTAATAACATGTCTTACTGCATTTCTCTGATACTGAGGTTGTTTTTTTTAAGAAAAAAACAGCAGAAGTTGAGTTTGAAGTTGAAGTATTTTTGTCACATAACAGTCAGATAGTTGTGTTGAAGTTGAGCTCATGCTGGGTTACATAATGTTATGTAATAAGACATGTATGGTGCCCAGTTGCAATATGACATTACAAAGAAGAGATGGAGAAGATGTCAAACCCCACTAGTGCACAATGATCATGTAAGATTTGAGATAGTACAATGCTGGTGTGTACTAATTAATTATCCAAACTAAGACACGTTGCCTTTCTTTGCATTTTAGTTTGATCAAAGTCTGTTTAAGTAAAAGTGCCTTTAAAATCCCAAATGTGCACTTGAGCTAAAACTGATCACTTGACCTGCTTTGTAAAAAATAACAGTATATTATATTTGCTCTGTATTACATAGCCCTAAAACAAAGACTAGCATTCCAGCCCTTGAGGCTACTGTAGCTTACAAACCACTTCATGGACATTAAAACAAAAAAGAATGAAGTGTATGATTAATAGTAAGCCTATGTTTACTCTGTCTTTAATCTTTTTTTCTACTGAGACTCATTTAGCTTTCTGCTTTTGTTTTTTCTCACTGCAGAGCATTACTCCAGCAGGTTATTGCACCATGTCACTCTCCTTTTTGTTTACATCTGCTTCCCCATGAGATCACTTGGGAGAGATCATTTGAGGTGGTTCATTGCTTTCTCTTCTATGATAATCTTAATGTCTTGTAGTGTGTGATGTGCCATTATTTTGAAATGATGTTATGTGTGGATTAGAGAGAAAAACATCTGTCAAATTTCTCCTTATGTGCATGTTGCAACCCATTTTCAAAATCATTCAGGATTTTAATTCCCCTGTAGTCTGAGCCTTACAAAAAGTGATTAACAGGCAAACGCCTCCGCCATACTTACATTAGTACAGACAGAGGCTTTTAAAAGAATACTCTGTAAAAAGCCTGTGTTTTTATGGTTTACAAGGTTATATAGAAAATTGAAGAGTATCATGTAACTTTTGAAAGCCTCATGAAAATAAAAGCACACTCCTTCAGGTAAGTATATTATGTAATCTCCTCTCTATAACCCCTAACACATTTAACAGGAAGTTATGAACATACTGCAGCAAACTTTGACCATGATATTGACACTTGAACACCTACTCTCCTGGAATAAACTCTCAAAAAATGACTGCCAGCAACTTCTTACTTCTTCAATAAATGTCCTGGGCTGTTAGATGTTTTTTGTCACACTATTTACAGATCAGTTTTATTTTAGTGACAGCTCTGTTTAGAAATTTGATGATATCATTAATCATACTGACTCAACTGTGGCCTCGACAGGCTATTCATATTTAACTGTAGCAAATATGGATTTAAAAAACACATTTTGACCAGTTTTAGCCTTTTAAACAAATGGTTACCTGGCAGTCAGTCACAAAGGGAAAGAATAATAAAGTTGCAATATTCCCACACATGCCCTTATTAACATAAAAGCTACCCTTGAACAGGGGGGCACTTGATGTTTTAGTGTAAAAGTATTGCAAAATCAGGATCCTGGTAAATTACTTCATACAGTGTGAATTGGAGGATGGGGAGAGCAGGGTGACAGGACAAGGAGAGCATAAAGAGCTCTTATTGTAGCTTGCAAAATGAAATGAGAAGGAGAGTAATTATCTACTAAGTGTATAATGTGTCTGCTGGAACCGCACTGAGCGACTTAAACTGGCTCTGATATAAATTGTTGAATCTCTTGATTGTGATAAATTTCCTTTTCCTTAGACACCTTAACTACATGACCAAAAACATCAATTAATGTATATAGTATTACTACTTGTGTCTTTATTTGTGTGTTGACTGCTTTTGTTTGACAAATCAAGGATTAGTCACAGTGGTGGACATTCACCCTTTGAGATTACAAACTCATTTCAATCTTTAATCTCTTGCCAGAGTGTGATTACAATTCTAATTTTTAAAGTAGGTGAGATTTTTAGCCATTCAACATCATGTAGTATTTATTAACAGTTTATTAAAGTGGGAACATGTTAATCCCCTGTCTCCACTATTACATTGCTTATATCACGGGACACTGAAATAATGCCTTTTTCATTTAACCTTAGGCCACAAAATCCCAGCAATAAAAAAATAATGAGCATTCACAGGGGAAAAAACTAAGCTACAACATAGAAATTAAAATTAAAAATAAAGAGTAACATGGATTGGCTGGTGTGCATCAGTTAATATCAACAATGTAAGAAAAAACTATCCTTAAACTCATTTATAACCCATGTTTCGGGGGGTTACTGGTTTTTCCAATATCATGAATAATAATAGTAACCACCACATATATTACTTCAGAGAAACTATCCCTTTTTTTATACTTTGGGTGGGTCAAATTTTGAGACAGGAATTTTTCCAAGAGCTCATTTCCTTGATGTTTAAATTGAAGTTCAATTTTAGACTACTTAGAAAAAAATGGAGCATGTTTTAATTCAATGGTGAAATATTGTCCAAAAAATAGCAATCACAACCTTTTAATCACATTTCTTGATAAATGGTGCGGTGCATAATGAACACCTCATATTATTATGTAATGTATATGTACCTTTTTAAAATTTCAGTAATAAATTTAATCAACTAGCATTTCTGGTGCCAACTAGCAAGGGTGGCAATAATTAATTGACTGCATTGCTTATTGAGCATATTCCTAGAAATGCATTGAGAAGATTCTGAACATAAGTGTTATAATTGTATTGTAGAGTTGTGGCTGTTATTAGAAAAGTAGCTTAAGGAAAGAAAAGTTTGGGAAAAGAGAGGAACAAACTCAAAGAACATAGATAAGCCAATATTAAATTCATCAGGAGCAATTCTGCATTAAAATGTAAAGAGGTCAAAGTTTTTTTCCCCTATTATCACAGAAAAGTAAGCTGTATAAACAGGAAATCAAACAGGCTTCTTAAATGATTTGTACGTTAATTAAGTATAAAACAACAATTTCGAGACATTATGTCTTCTGAGCAGTGTGATTATAGGCACATCCGTTGAAATTAAGAGATGTTGTTTAACAAGCCAGAAGCCTTCATAAAGAGCACTCACAGACACTAATCAAGGGGGGAAATGAAACATGGAAAATTTTTGAAGCTAAATGTCAGATGGTGCTAATAAGGGGAGCTCTTTTATCCTTTGTCGATATGGTGTGCAGGAATGTGTGCTTATGTTAATGTATGTTAATGTACAATAAGCACAAACTCATTATTTTTATAGGTTACTTAAAATAATGAGAAGGCAATGTCCTTGCTCCAGTGTCATTTGCTGGAATACACTAGCATTTAAAAGGAGAAAAAATGAGGCATTTTGTGCACTCATACAAATGTGGCCATTCAGCTGGGTACCAAAGGGCTTGATTTTTTTTTCTTTCAAACGAACAGTATGTATTCTGTTAATGGGCTTCATTCTCCTGTGCCTGTGTAAATAACTTGTGCAAAATGGAAAGCATTGACATTTATTTAATGACTAGTTTTCACTCAATACACACAATCACTCTCTGTCTGTCTTTCTTTCAATCTGTCTCTCTCTTTCCGTCTGTCATTCTCCTCTCAGTGCTCATGCATGAATGCACGTGTGACAGACTATGATTTTTGAGTCAATTTTTTGCATGTTTGAGGGAGTGTAAAAAAATAGCAAAGACTACAAGAGACCTGTGCAATATTAACTCTGAGCTTTTAATGCTTTTGCTATAAATTCTTGACAGTAGGAGGAGTCATGTTCATTTTAACACCTCTAGAGATGTCCTCTCCTCCTCCATCCACCACCACCACCACTGCCACCCACTACGCACACCTACTGTACCTCTTGGGGAAGAGAGAAGAGGAGAGAAAGCGGGCAGGCAGGGAGGGGTGGAGAAAGAGAGAAGAAAAACAAATCAAGACCCATAAGCTCATAAGCTGAAATGAGCTTGTTGAGGTGTGAGGAACGGGGAGCGGGAAAGAAAAGATATGTACAACAAAGACAAGGGTGTGGAAAAGGACTTGAGAGAAATTCTCCAGCTCGGTATCTGTAACGAGAAGTGGTGAGTCTTTTGACAGTTCTCCACCAGCGCTCAGCACTAAGCGGAGTCGGAGGATTACATTTTTTTTTACTCTCTAGGAGGAGAGTTACTCAAACAAAACTGAAACAAGACACAGCAACTAACGAGCCATTCAGACTGCTGAAAAGGCACAAAGGTGACAGGAGTGTGCCAAAAGCAATGGAAGCTGACTCCAAGAAGCATCGATTTAGGAAGGGTCGGAGTGCCACCTTTAGCATTGACGGCTTCAACATCACCATCGGTAAGAATCTGCTGGGTAGGCAGAGCAGGAGGAAAGGTTAAGTGTGTTTGCATGTGAGCTAGATGCATGCGAGAGTGTGTGTCAGGAGCAGAATTCACTAGTGTGAGAGAGTGTTAGAGCAATGAGGCATCTGGCACCAACACAGTCACATCGTTAACCACATCACATTTCAGCCTCTCTGCACAAGTCGCCACATTAGTCCATTCTACTGAAGTTGATTCTTGCCTCTGTAATGCAACTACACCATGGAAACAAGGCAGCTTCATACTAAAGCTGTGTGCTGCTGACGTCACTGTGAATTCATTCTATTGTCTTGACAACCAGAGTGTTGATGAACTTATGTGCCACTTGCCTTGTTTTTTTCTTGCAATGCTTGTTAAAAGTCTCAGGAGCAAGCGCTGAAACTTAAAAACAGAGCAATGAAGATTTTCTGTGCTAGTGACTACAGAGGAACTGTGTGCTCAAATTTGGTGATAGTTTATGAGAAGTTGTTGGACAGCTGTGATGTATGCACAGCAAAGCTTATTGCACATGTAAAATGATAAACAAAATGTTGTCGTGTTAGTCTTGGTCAGACATTTTGGATGTTAAACGGGAAGTTCGCCTAAAACTTTTACCATAAAGCTCTCTTTGATTATAAAATAAAAGCATATGTTGAGGCCACAGGCTACTTAGGGCTAAGACTAATGATGCACCTCATGCTTTTTGACATAGGCTTTAAGGGTAGTTCAAGGTAAAAAATTCATGCTGTACTCTGTGCCATACTTCAATTAGTGTTGTTGTAGTGGGGATTTAGCCCCCAGCTGACAGTAAACACCTGTAGCAACATCACAGAGTTGAGACCAGAAATAAAGCATGAATGTAAGTTTTAGCCTTCACCCTAATGCAAACGTCAGTAAACATTACATTTTAACTGTGTTTTCATTTTGGATGCAGTGGTACCGAAAAAATAAGGGTAGTTACTGCTTATCTTCATGTTTCATCACTCATTTCTGAGTGCTGCACTTCTATTTGTCAACAATAGGATGATTTACTTTGTTTAGTGTGAAAGGGGTTTATTCATCTTGGCTTTAAAGAGTGTTTTAACATTTCCCACCACATTGTTTTGTTTTTAAAGCATGTGGTTTGAATGTTTTTGTTCACTCTCACTGCTTTTATCAAAGCTGTTTTCAAAGGTAGCAGGCAGCAGGTCTCAGTAAACATGGACTGATAAACCCACGCAAACTGCCCTCCCAAAACAACAGTAAACATAAAATGATGTAATTCCCTCAGGAGCTGGTAGAGACGGAAACTTAATTAAAGGAATGAATATTGTTCAGCATTTGTGAGGGGATCAGACACATGACTCCAAAATAATGCTAATGTTACTACATATCTGCTGGAGATGTAATTGAGCAACTGCATACTAACTCATTCACCGTACTAATTTCATACAGTTACATACCCCCCAGGTGTCTTAAAATAAGTTAACACTGCTTTAATGCTGTAGATTTTACAGTAAGATTTTGTTATCTAAAAAATTACAAGGGTAATTATAACCTTAATCATATGTAAAAAACAAACAAACAAAAAAACATGACAATTGAAAGAGGTAGGCTCATCTCATTCAGAATGACTAAGGTTGCTCCCCCCCTCGGCTCTGGCAAACCAATTTTTGCTGGTTAATAGAAAACCAATGGTTGGTAAAAAAGATGAACGAGGCATGTCCTCTGCCTCCCACTGTACAAAAATAAGACCAAAAAATCATTGAGGAAGCCAGAGCCTGCGCAGTATTTAAGGGCGGTTGCACTCACAATATCAAGGTCCAGCCTCTCCTGCCAACTCAGTGGCAGGTCAGGGTTAGCTGTCAATCATGATGTTACACTTTCATTTGAAAAATAAAGTAAATGAATGATATCAAATTTAGAAGACAAATGAATGCTTGAAAATACATCAACTTAATAAAAACTTCCTAAGATGACTATAGTCAACTTTAGGGAAATTTTATTTGACATGCACTTTTTTAGTTTGACCAGTGTCCCATCTGCCAACTTGAAGGGGCAGGATTTATGATGTATAGCGCAGCAAGCCACCAGGGTGGCAGCGGAGATATTTTGACTTTACAGTTCAAGAGTTATAATGCTGCCCATTTGGATCACATCCCTATTAGTACTCCAACATGGAAATTTTTCCACAAAAATCGGATTTAAACTCAATACAGAATACAGAGACAATGACCTGGCCGAAATAATCTCTATCAGCATTTTTGAACTTGTTGGCAATAGCTTGAATGTAATAAATTGTGAGTCATGTATTCATGTATTATCAAGAGTACTTCCCTCCAGCTTTTGAAGTGTATATACAAATTATAGTGTTCGCCTTTGTACAGATATAAGCAGATATACAGGAAATGTACAACAGAAAATATGTAAAGTCAGGAACCTTTACCTGGATGTCACTGTAATTGTAAGCTTAATGGTCACAGTCATATTCTTGGTTTGAGCAGTGCCTTCTCACTTGATGAAGGCAAGTGTCATCATAGTACATTATAAAAAGTATCACTTAGGTTGAACCAGAATGTCAGTGGTCTTTTAGTTGTGTAGTGTGAGACACAGGAAATACTTGGTCTATGGCACACACTGCCCACCTCAGAGTACACCAAGGTGTTTCTGGGTGATAAATACTGACAAGAAGTGGAATGTTTAAGTGTTTAAGTGTTAAAGTTGTGAGGAGGCAAAAGTAGAAGATAATTTTCCAGATATTTATTAATAAGCAGCTTAACAAGATGTATGATCATTCAGAAAATAGACTTTGGATTTTCCCCCTGCATGGACACATCCTTTGGTCTTTCAAACCTGCCTCAATTACATGTGGCCCATATCACAGCCATACTGTCCACAAGCATGGCAGTTGTCATGGTAACCTACAAGTGTCGCAATCAATTGCTCACTGGGCCTTGGTTTCAGTCTGCACAGCGTTTTGCCAATCACCTCCTCTGAAGCGTGACTCCTAAGCGGTGGTACCTCATTGCCTGGTTGGACACCTTGTGTTCAGTTCTCTATTAAACTCTGATTCTCAGTTGGCAGCCTCTGCTCTGATTCTTACTGTGATGCTTGGTTGTGTGTTTGGCTTGTTAGTTTAGTTATGTTTTTGTTGATGTTACAAATCTCATGGGGAGAAAACAGATTTGAACTTTTTTATTTCTTCTGAAGGAGTACAGAGCTTTCAGGCTTTTGTTTTGTTACATACACGCTGCCATTTTATTCGGTCTCTTTTTTTAAATCTGGTACTGTGAGCAAAATTGTCATAGAAATTGTGTTTCATTGAGTTGATGTCTGGATTTGGCTTTGTAAGAACAAGTACAGCTTCTCTTTGTGACAGTTTTGAACAAAGAGAAGCTTTGTCAGACGCAAATTGTATTTGCTGACAAGAGCTTTTGTCTTTCTTTTTTTAATCTCTTATTATAAAGATTGTCCAGACATGTAATTATTGGTTTTTCACGAGATGTGTTTTTCAACATTTCTTTCTAAACTTCTGAATTAATTGTGAAGTCATATGTCATATACACATTTGTACAGTGATTTTACATGCCTTTCTACACTTATGTAACAAGTTTTCATAAAACCTGCCTGTTCTTACAACATAGTTTGTCTGTGCAAGCGATTTAATAAAGCCCATGTTTACATTTATTGTAAGGTGGTGACCTCTAGTGGCCATAGAAATTAAGTCAACGTTTACTTATTTTATCTTAGGTAAAGTACTTAAGTTTTGTCCTGTGGGCAACAGGAATGTTCTTATTTTAACCCAAACTGCCATCTTTTGTTGACCTTACCACATAGTTGTGGTCCGTAAACCTGAGATAACTGCGGTTGTTTCAAAAAGTTAGGTACTTGACGATGAAAGTACTGTGCAGCATACTGTACAACAAAGGTTTGGTAATTCTTTTGCTGGTAGTCATGGATATCCATGTTGTTTTGGAAATGGAAATATATGTGGATATATATGTGTTTGGGGCTCACTAGTAATTAATGTACTGAGTTTGGTATGTTTAAGATGTTTAGAGTGGGGTTGTAAAAATTAACATTCTGATTTGTTAATCGTTTGCAGGTGAATGAAATAACTTCAATGTTTATTTAAATATCCTCACAAGCGTACAGGATTGGTCAGGATCTAATGTTAATCAAGGTTCTGTGTTCTTCTACACATTTGAAAGGTCATGGACATAGTGAGGTTCATACAGTGAAGTGGCTTGGAGTACAGGAGCCATCCTCCTTAAATAATCCTTGAAAAAATAAATTTCGAAAGATAAAAGAATAATTATGTTTCCTCTGGAGTGTCTTCTTTAGTTCATAAATTTTAGGTGTTGCTGTTTGATGGTCCATGATGTTTTGATACAGAAAGGTTAAAATTGGCTAAAAGCAGGTCAGATCATTAAAGTACATCGTTAAAGAGGAAACTCAAACATCAATACAAGAAACAATAAAGAAATGAAGTGGAAAGATTGTGATTCTGAACGTAATTTAAAGGTTATATAGAGTAGAGAGGCAGATGGAGTAAAATGTCCATGTGGATTTCTAAATCTGGGAAACTATTTCATTTTAGTAAGAGAAAAGCAAATTAGTTATTTATACATGTGGATTTGGATGAACTCAGAGCAAAACTGTGCATTACTAATAAGTAAAATAATAAAGTTTTTTTAATCAAACAGTTATATAATCAAAACCTACAGTATCAGACATTGGTAAATGTCTCTCAATTGGGTTTACTTATTATATATATGCAATATTTCCGTATATGAAAAGGAAAAAGCATCAAACGATAAAAAGGGATGAATATGATTATGTTTCAGTCTTGTAGTTTAAAAGTTGCTGTAAAATTAATAAAATTTGTTAAATTAATTAGTAGTTGAAGGACTGCATGGAGGTTAAAAAGCAGCTGTGAAAGGGATAGAGCCAGTACTGAAGTTCAGATTCACAAAGACTTTATACTCATGAAAGAAAACTTATGTCAGTGGTTTCCATGGTGAGACCTTGGTGGTGTTTTTCTGTGAAGGGGATTAAAGGAAAAAAATCTTTTGACTGATATTTTTTGTGAGTCCTACTCATATTTCCAATCAAATATTTTATAGAACAAGTTACAGAAGAGGCTACCTGTTATTCCTAGATGCCTGCAAATACCATCATGAGCTTTTCAGCACCGTCCAAAACATAAATATTGCTGCAGTCATCTCTCTGTAACATGACAGTGTGCCTGCTCAGACTGTGCTGGAAACGTGTTTCCCGCCCACAGCAATACAGTTGTCGTTCTCTGCCTACCTTGCTCTCTGTATTTCACTTCCTGCAACTTCTCTCTGTTTTCTAAATTGATTTTTGGTCTCTGAGCAGTGGCCTCTGACCCAAGCCAAGAGCAGGGTAAAATCAAAAATGCACATGTACCAGTGATCACAAAAATGTGTGTTACTTAGTAGCTTGGGATTGTCAAGCAATGTAACCTGCAATACTCACCCACCAAAGTTATTGAACAGAGCAGTGTATCACTGCACAGCGCTCTGTTCTTGCATAACAGGAGCAGTCTCTGACAAAACAGGCGCCGGCCCCCAATGTCACCTCTCATTGAAGCTAAAAAGCTAAGCCTCAGTCAAAACAGTTTGAAGGCATCCCTGGTGACACTGGAAGCTTATCAGAGCCAACACACAGCGATTTTATTTTCAGTTAAGTTTAATCTTTGCAGCCCTCTTGAAACATTGACTTTGGCATCTAACCAGCTTCATCTTCTCACAGTTACTGATGGTTTAATTCACTGAACATAGCAATCTGTAAAAAAATCTGATTATTTTTATAAGTCTTAAGCGAACATTATTGCATATATTTATCACAGGAAGATGATAAAGAGACTATATTTTCTGCCAGTGGAAAAGAATTAATATGACCTATAAACATCACCCTACCTCTATGAAACAAATTCAGAAAAATAAGATTTTCTTTGTTAGACTAAAATAACAAATGTGGTACTACAGACTGAATTTTAGTAGAAAAAGATTGGATGACTACATCAAGCGTAACTGAAGGTCATCCTAATTTGCTTTTTTTTGCTGCCTGTAAAGGTTCATCAATTATCACAAATGAAAATATACAATACAATCTTCACATAAAACACAATAGACTTGAGATCACAGTGCTAAAAGAAGTGTAACATGAGATGAACCTGCTTAGAGGAATGTAGAACATTTGAATTACAGTAGCAGATTATTGAAACGTTTTGTCACTGAAGATTTTCAGGAAAAAGGGATTCCTGGAAAGAATAAAATTAAACCTATTTATCTTTATTTGAAGACAACAGGGCCAAATAAACAATGGCTTTGGGAAATCGGGTCTCCTATCATGCTTTTATCTTAGAGATCCACAGCATGGGATTGAAAGATTCTTCTTATGATATTTAGGGGTGGCATCAGTCTTAGGGTCATCAAAGGCCATAATAATGTTGTATGACCTTTCTGGGATAAGCCTGAACATCCACAGGTTGTGGAACTAAGCTCTGAGCCTGCTGATGTTCATCTCAACCCTGGATTTAGTCCCACTAAGGGCCAAGTAGAGGGTCAGAGTCTGTGCCTTAGGGAATCAGTAGGGGTGCTGACATATATAATCACCAAGAAACCATTTAACTCTTGCAATCATATATATTTCTTTTGTTGTTGTTGTTGTCGTCAATAGCACTTACAAATCCTTGCAAAAAAATATTTATCATGGACATCTTTTGCTTAGTTCAATAAACGTAAAACTTAGTTCAAGAAAAGGCAAGTTTATATGTACAACATGAACCATAATAAGAACATATAAAAAAATTTTAAAAGTGACTGAGGAAAGTATATTTAATTTTTAACAAACAAAACATAAGATAAGTGGATATAAGGATAAATGTGCTTGTATGGGACTATAGTCATATAAATCAGTGTGTCACCCGTGTAATTATTGAAAGATATTTTATTGCTTTCCATGGTCTGCTCTACTGAGAGCATTTATATGTAGAAACAAAGAGGCCTGAGAGTGTTAGGTTTGGGGGGCGCGTGTTATTTTTGATTGCTTAGATGTGCAGTAACAGCACAATAAGTAAACAAGGTGAATATACCCTAACAAACCTTTTCTTTAGTCTCAACTTTGCTCTAACTAGCAGTGATTTTTAAAATAACCACCTCAACATAAACTGACCTTAAGTATTCATCCATGTTGAAACAGTCGTTTACTTTCAAAGCTTTTGTTCTGACATGCTTCTGTTTTTCTTCCTTCAGTGGCAAATGAAGATGGGGACGGCTCTGCCAGACCACAAGCCAGTTTTGCACGTAAGTGTAGTGTTGTGTACAGTTCATTCTTCGTCAGACATTTTTTTAAATTCACTATCCCCACTTTGAAATGGAGGGGGAACGATTTTTTCCCTTTATCTTGCTGACGAAAAACTAACTTCAACTAACTTTAGTTAGTTAGATTATTGTTAGTTACTGCTGTAACTAACCATATTCTACCAGTTTACCATGTTGAAAATATATTTGTTGTAAAAAGGTAAAAAAAAAAAATGATTAAAGTAAAAAAAGGTAAATTTGTTACAGAGTATTCTGGTTGTTGCTCTTTTTTATCTCTAAAAATAGATTTGAAAAGTGTAACACATTTTCTTAAAAATAGAGTATAAAAGTATGACACATTTACTCTTCATGGCATTTAATGACATTACTGCTGACCTCCAGTAAATCTGGGGATCCAAAAAAGATTAACTAACTGATAATCATAATACTCTCCTCAAAAAAAAAGTTTACTTTTAGTAGTCTGTTTGGTTTGTTATTTACAGAGTTAAACTAGCATTGACAACAAATACCCACATGGGGGCAGCATTACAAAGGTGCTCAATTTTTTAACATCCTTTTAGTGATATACTGAATGTCATGTGCTGGAAATGGAAATTTAAACAATTCAGCACTTGATAAATGGCACCATACATGATGACTGTAAAACTATAAAGACTTAATGTCTTTCTTTGTTCCTTTTTTGGTAGGCTCAAAGTCCCAGAGTGCTTTGTGGAATGCCATCACGGCGGGGATGGGGATGAAAGGCAAAGAGCAGAAGCCCCTCCTGAATGACCCACGAAGTCCTGAGGAGATTCTGGCCGATGATCTTCCTGCAGCAGATGAACCAGATGCCACAGAGAAAACAGCCATCAGGTTTGCGTCTGCCATGCTGCCTCAGCAGTTAAGATCAAAATAAAGATACAGTTATCATTTGCTAATTATCATGAAGTAAGTCCTGTGTGCTGTAGTAGGAGATCGACAGCCTTGTCAAGCTCATTAACTTACAAAGGTGTAATTAACATATGATCAATATTCCTTTAGGTATGTGGGGAGGAAACAAGGCAACATATACCATCAGCCTTTGTTCTGCATTGTGTATTCAATCTATGTTTATGGACTCTGATAAATGCCAACTTGAATATTATGTTTAAGGACTTAAAATAGATGCTCTTCTTGTTATCTATGAAGAGGATAAGCCTCTGTCTGAAACACACACACACTCAGACACACACACACACACACTCACTCGCACGCATACAATGTTGCTAATTGCTATGTATGGCTACTGACCTCAAGGGACATGGGCGTGATTGATTCCACCTTGATAACAGGAACTTCAAACCACCATTAACATAATTTGTTGTCACTTTTAGAATATTAAACGTCTTTTAACGCCTGATTCCAATTAACCCTAATGGCTCTGGAGACCGTAACAAATGCCGCAGGTGGCAAGAAATGAGCATTTGTCACAAGATACTAAAAAATGCACCTAGTACGTGATAACAAGCTTTTAATTTTATACATAATGGACAAGGAGTTATGTCAAGACAATTTGAAGAGACTGTTTTTGTGTGTGTTTGTGTGTAGCAAACACTCACAGAGGTTTACAATTTATCAGGTGTTTTATAAAATTGTGGAGGTTGGCTGAATTGCTTCCTCTCCTTTCCAAAGTCTCATTGCAGTAACACATGCTGCTTTTCTGGTGCTTCTTTATGCTATCTCAGTTTACAGTGCTGTTGTTCTCTGCCATAATCTCCCCCAAGAAAACGGGTCTTTTTTGCCATTGTAGGGTATTGACAAGGAGAAAGTGATTTTCCACTTGACTGGACACAGCCTGTTCCTTCATTTAAAAGCTAAAGCCTAGATTTTAAAAGAAAAACGTAGCCATGGATGGCAGCTGAAAGCACTCACACCTTCCAAAAAGGAAGCAGCTCATTTGTTCACAGAGACAGTGAGTTATTTCAGTGTCATATATTAAAACATAGCTTTAGCTTTAATCAAGATGGGAAATGATGCCAAGCATAAGACAAATGCTGCTGAATTTTGATTTGTATCTTGAATCTTGAACTTGGCTGAGGCTGAACATTTTGCATAACTGTCTGCAAGCAGAAGAAATATTAGCTCTGATGGTACTAACAGTGTAAACTAAAACAAAGTATGGGTAAAAAAAAAAAACACCTTTCTTGCCAATTTCTTGTCTGTTAAAGTCGACTGGTGATAAAGTGACTTCACCTGTTAAATTTGTCTATCTACCAGTACATTTGTCTTAAGAACGACTTGAGTCTGCCTCTTTCGTTGCATCAGTTCAACACGACTCAAAATTCTCAATGGACAGCAATTGTCTTTCTTATGTCTTTGTTTAGGAAGTCCCACAAAGGTCAGGGGAAGTCTTCGGCTGCAAACAGTGGTTAATAGAGGGCAAATCTACAGGGAGTTGTGGGAATCTTCAACTGAATGACAAACGGTTGGATTATGGTACGAGGTGATTAAATGGTCACAGAACTAGCAGTAATCCATAAAATGTTTTAACCACCCGTGTCACCTCCAAGGCCAGAGCTAGATGATATCCACCAGTCGATGATAATTAGATTTTATTGGGCAATGGAGAGGTATTACATGATTTGTGGCAGACAGGACAGGAGGGAAGGAGTTAAAGGACAGCATTTATTAATATAAACTGGGGTAGAATGAAGGAGCAAGTCTGCTGATGTCAAAGCAAATATAGTGAAATTTTGAAGATATTTATTGTGTCTGTAAGCATTCTACCATTTCGATTAAACCCCGCAGCCATTTCCTTTCAAGTATCCTAAAGGCTAATTGGATCTGCTCAGCTGGCTGCATTTATCCAGTCATCCCTCTGTTTACAAAGCTCCTTGATTATCTTTTTACCTTTTTTTCCATTCATTTTTCAGATCAACTGAATAGCTGCCTAATATTTCAGACACATAGCAGCTGCTAAAATTGTTTTAGGATTACAGCTGCTGCTACAACACAATTGAGTGCATGCTTAATCACACAGTGAGGGACAGAAAACAATATGCAGCCATTAGTATATAAACACACACTGACTCATCTGTGAGGCTGGTGTCATGCTGCTGTTGCTGCTCATTAGGGATGCCTTATGCATTTTGAAGCCTGCTAGCTATTGAATGGGCTGTAAGGTTTTCAGGCAGAAGGTAAAACCCCTGATTTTTTCATTGTTTGTACTTGACTTATTTGTAATTGTTTACCCCAAAGTCCGCTGACTCATCATTGCTCACAATTTGCCTACGACTGTTGTCTATTGCAAATTTCTGTGCTGTGAATACAAGTTTAAACTCTAATGTTTAACTTTAATAGGGTCAATTAGTCATTTTAATTTTAATCTTGATCTCAAGCAATTAAAATTTATGTGTGGAACTAACCAGACAAATCAGCATGTAATCTGAGTGCAATATACCGTCTTCATCATTTCCATCATCAACACTCACTTCCCATCCAGTTTAATTATTTTGATTGTTCGATTGATTTTTGTCTCTATTCCAAATTAAAACTTTGCTGTGACAGCCAAGAGTAAAACAAAAAAGGACAAAAGCCTTTAAATTGATTTCAGTTCTGATCCCAAGTGATGTAGAAGTGGTTTTTGGCAAAGAAATTAAAAGAAGTTAAAATGAGCTTTTTTGTTCAAGAAACTAATTGCCTTTCTATTGCATAGAAATGAATGTTCCATTGTAATTGGAGTCTAGAAACTGGCTTTTTTATTTAGAACCATTTGACAATGGTCAAAATGGATAAATAAAATTTTAAATCTGGAAAAATAACAAGCTAAAACTAGCATGTAATGTGCACTACCATATAGATAAGTAATGATTTAGACACATAAAAATTTTATAAATACATGCAGTTCACATTTACTGTGTTGCATGTTAAAGTGCAATTTTTTTAAACACTGCTTGAAAGAAATGCTCTTTTCCTCTTGAAAGCAGATGTTATCAGTTAAGATGTAATAGCACTTGTGACTACTGACTACCTAACTCTTGTATATTTGCATAACAGCAGTGAATGTACACATGCTTGATCAGAAAATGTGATTAAAACATTCAAAAATAAAATGAACCTTTTGAAAAGAAGTAACAGCTGTGACGTCATGTCAAAGATGTCAGTGATGGCTGATCAGCCTTTCCCACCTTTTGCTCCTCTCTGCCCTCATGCCTCTGCTGTCCCTGCATGTTCTGTTTTTCTATCAGAAATCTGCTTGGAGCCACTGCAAATCACTTCATTACTGTAATCCCTGCCGTCAAACTGGCCTCAGTCGTTCTTGGAGGCTGTGTTTAGTTGTGGCCCCACTGTGTTTGCTGGGAGGCCGCTGGTCGCTCTATAAACATTCTGTTGCTCCAAGCTCCTGTTACAGTTACACAGCTCAACTAATAGGCCATAGCCATTTTAGCTTAGGGTTTTTTCACTAATTCACCTTTGAATGCATTTCCTTTTGGACTTCCAAAACTTGCCAAGGACTAGACTTCTAAAATTTAAATGGAAGTCTAGTGACTACTGGCTCACAATATCTATATTTATATCTTGAAATTCATCTCTTACAGCTTCAAAACAGCAAGCTAGTCTAAGCAAGTCTATTCATCCTGGACCAGTAGGATGACAAAGTTTACTAGAGCTGTAGTGACTACTCACAAAACATAGGGTGCTTTGCGGATTTTCAGTAACTAGTCTATTCTGAGGCCAAATCTGCCTTTTTAAAAATGAGTTCAAACAGTGATGCACGCATGCAGCTGAAGCTCACAGAAGATACTCCTCTGTGGTCAGCTGTGTGATTTATCTGCTGGTTAATTGGATGCTGTGAGTCGCTGTGAACTTTGCAGTTGATTAAGGCGACTGTCTCTTCCGTGGCAGCCCGCAGTTTCGAAGGCTGACCCCTCCTTTGGCTGCAGCCGCAGGTTCGCAGACCCCTACTGACATCTGCTGTGCAGCAACAAGCTCCATCACCAGTCTCACTAGCTGGCTAATGAGCCTCTGCTGGCCAGTGTGACTGGAAGCACATGGGTAAATGGCAGAAGTATTCATCAAAATGATTGAGGCGTGACCTCATAGTTATGATATTAAGGAGCTGTTTTACAGCTGTCTGCCACATGACATCACTTATTTCTAAATTATACTTTACACATATAGTAAAAATAAAGGTCAGTGTTTGCAGCAACAGAAAAACAAGATTTAAAAAATCCTAACTTTTCCTAACCTCTAACAATACATGTGCTTTCTTTCAAGGTTACTAACAATACACAATGCTTTAATAAATATTTTTGATTTAATTGTTTGCAGTCAACATACCTTTTTCTGATTTGACAATTTCTTTGTTTTTTTGTTAAAAGTATATGTCAGGAGAGGCTCATTAGGGTGTTTTCCAACTTGGCCAAGCTAAGCCATTAGAACTTGGAAATGATTACAAATATACAAATTATATAAGTGATAGAGTGACTTGAATGGAAACATATTTCATTTTAGAAATTAATCAAAAGTACCGGCAAAAAACTCAAATATTGTAAAAAAAAAAAAAAAAAAAAAATCCTGAAACAAGGCTACAGTTTACGTTCACATTGATATATGATGTGATCAAGTTAGTCCATAAATCTTGACTGTATACACAACTAGGCTGAAAATGCATTAAGGGGATTTCTTTAAATCTGGCCTTGCCCCATGTCTCCTGACCTTACTAAATAACATTGCATTTACTTTGCCCACTTAACAGCCTTTAAATACACAATGTGAATTACAAACCACTGACTCATGACATGAATAGTCCCCTCCTTTCGAGCTTTGCACACATCTTATTGTTGGGTTAATAAAGTAATAGGATCAGAGCAGTTGCCTGCTTGGAGGCACTTAATGGTGGAGCAGAATTTTAAGTCTGCGCAGCATAAATTTGCTGTCATCATTTTGTCACTTTGAGCTGTGTGAGCTACAGTAAGGTTGGCATTTCCTGAGCCTTGACCCTGAAGTGAACTCTGGAAAAAAAATCCCATCTATTATGGACTATTTTATGGTGGCTATAACTCACTAGAGACACAAGTTAGAATAAGATTTAAGCTTGTTGCCATGAGCACTTTTATCCACAAACACTTGCTTTTAGATGGCTTTTGAACAAATCAGGTGATAGCTGGCCATCTGTGTTGTGAAAAAAAAACATGTAAAACTGATAAGTTTGCTGTTGATACATGAACAAGTCTAAAATACCTTTTGTGAATAACTTTAGCACAACTGGTACTACTTATTAAGTGAAATGAAACACCCTGTGCAAGCGCTATTTACACCCTTAAGCTGCTTTTAGTTCCTTGTTTGGCTTATCCAGTCTGTATTTAGATTATATGGTTCACTCCCAACAGTTCTCACCAACGCCCTCAGCCAACCCCTCCAGGAACCGTGTAACCATTTCTAGCTAACAGGTTTAGACAGCCTATCGTAATCTACCCTCTCAGGGTGAATGACAGAGAGTAGTAATGAACTAGAGCCTAAACAAAGTGACAAAATTTGAAGACCAGAGATAAAATTTGAGTAAATATCAGCGCTGTATTCATCAGCTGGACAGAAACATGGCATACAATGAGATATTATATTTCCTGCTGTAGTAGTACTAATGTAAGTGGGCAGTTGTTTGGCCGTAGTATAGCACTTAGCACAATATAATTATTATAATATGGTATTATAATTAGTATAAGAGAAAGAATCTATAGCCATGTTAGCAGCTCTACTGAGCTTTTACTTTGAGCTAAAAATCATGCTATTATGCCAACATTGTCACAGATTGGAATTTTGACCTGATGGTGGTGATCGATAAAATATTAGAGAATGGCCAAAGTCTTTGGAGTTTGTCCTCTTGGATCCATGAATGTCTGCACCGAATTAAATGCCACTTTATCCACTAATTGTTGAAATAAATTACTCCAAACCAGAGTGTGGACTCACCACAGACTAGGAGCACATGGCTTAGGTGTTGGCATTTGTCACTAACAATCAACTGGTATCTGAGAAACAGTCAAAGAGAAGTCAGATTGGCAGGGATGGGCTTGGGTTGTCACATCTGGAAAATATTCATTCATAATCCTAAGCAGTTGGTCCTCGGTGGCTGTATGATTCACCTTTGACCTGCAGAAATCTCTCTTGAGGATGAAGTAATAACAAGTTGCTTCCCTGGGGTATTTTTCAGCCCCCATCACGCTGCGAATAAATGTAGCTTTATTGCCAGATATTCTCAGTTTCACCTGCCTATCCTTCCATACATCTAATACAAAAAAAGAAATGAAGGATAGATGGGAAATCATATTTTGTGAAAGATGATCTTCACCAAAATGTGGTCATTACCGTAAAGGCGATTGCTATTTTGATGCATAGATATCCTTACCCACTTGCCTGGAAATTTAAATGAGATTTGAATTTTTCATGTACCTCCAAATGGCCGGGGATGTTAATGTCTTGATTTCAATGTGTGAGCTTTGAGAGTGCTCGAACACGGTGACAAGAATACCTTAGCAGAGCATAATTTCCAGCAAGTCCCTCTGTCATAGTCATACGAATAATTCATTTTCCCAGGACTTGATTCATTAGGTCTTTTTTTGTGAGCAGTTGTTGTGATAGTAATGAATCAGGGATGTATTTTGATGATCATTATGTAAAAAAGACACAATCGGTTTTGACTCTTGTGTGGGTTCATCAGTCTCGAAAACGTATATAATGTTGGCTACATGTGTAAACTCCCTTCCAAATATATATTATTATTGTGTAGCCTCTCTAAGGCAAAGCTTTAATCTGTTTTCTGCTAAGTTTGCCCCTCCTGCTTTGAGTTCAGTTTTTACATGGGATTGTATGGCAGTTTTTGTATCATTTGGTTAAACATGTATCAATTACATTTTGTACTTTGGTCCGTGAATTTCTTCTAGTTTTGCAGGAAGATGCTTTGACAACAGTTTCATCTAATGTAGAAACAAGCAGCCTGCAAAATGCTTCTATGTATTCCTAGAATTTAATTAAATACAAACTCAACATGTTGTATTGTCTCTCTCACCATGGGGTGGTCCAAATAAGCCACATTGCCACTATTGTGTTTCTTTTCCGCAAGGTGTTTCATTCATCAGAAGGCAATGTAATGAAGGTATTTCCTAAGATTCCTTGGATACAAAGGCCTTGGGGCAACATCTCTTTCAACAAGACTCCATGCTTGATTCTGCTATGTTATGCACAGGACAACAATTTTCCTGGTGAAAATGGAATGCTGTTAATATTTTCTCTTTATCTCTAAGAAATATTAGCTCTTTTGTTCTGTAATAATCAAAACTCCAGTAATGAATGCTGTCAGTCTATTCAAGAGTGACTGAGAGACCCATGTCATAGGCAATAAGTGAAAACTACCAATTTTCATTAACTTGTCTATTTTGCAAAAAGCACAAATGGGGGCAAATTAGCTCAGATTCCATATTTGGCAACTCCAGCTTCTTGACAGTCTTTTCTCAAAGGCTCTCATGCCTTCACTTTTGCCCACTTTCTCGTCTTCATACCCCTGGATGATATTGGCGTAAAGTGAGTGAGACTGTCGGTTTGGTGATTTTAAAACAGTTGCAAAAGCTGTTAGAATAAACTAAATCCAGTCTCTAAAATGACACAGTTCACTTACAGCGACTACAGTCTTCCCATGGTCCCCATGTTTAGATACATTAGGAATCAGTCATTTAAAATGTCTTTGTGGCATAAAAAACAAACATTGTCATGGAATCCAGTCATCCATTACTGATGTTCTTGTGGTGTGTGATAGTGTGGAGGTAATTGGAAAATTGGTCTTTAAGTGTGGAGAGCACATCCTCTTCTCTTCCTACGCTTTTCCCTTTATTCCTACTACCAACTGATTCCAGCAGCCTTCCAATCAAAGTGTCTACGAATGTAAACTTCTTTTTCAGTAAACACTCTCTTTGTATTTTTTCTTTTCTGAGCAAACACCCAGTTCTGAGTGAAATGCAGTTTACAGTGACCTTCCTAGTCTTTGCAGTGTTTTTGACAGAACATTTCACTTCAGGCTCAACCTTGTTCAGTGTCACACTAGACACAGAGAGTCATCTTTATGTGTACGTGTGACACCGAACAGTACATCAAGTCTCTGGGGTGTAAACCTGTGAACACTAAGCAGTAAAATGTGAAGTTGCTGTTGTAGTTTCACCTCAAGTTGACCTGTCAACTCTGCCTTTGGCTTGAAAGCTCCTTGGGGCCAGCATACCTCCACAAAAAGGGAAAAAAACATGGCAATGAAGAGTGGATTGAGGCGAGGCAGCCAGAAAGAGAAAGAAACTGAAAGCTTAAAAACAGAGGGAGAAAGAGACATTGATAAGTGGCCTTTGAAGAGAATGACATGTTCATGGTACTCAAGCAGACCTCTATCCTCCCTCCTCATGGAGGACCCATCTCAGCAGATGAAAGCAGGAGCCTCTTTGAGGTGGTGCCCTAGCATTATCCCTGCATCCTGCATCAAGTAATTGAAAGACCTAAGACCGAGTGTGGTAGGGGGTTGGCAAAAGGAGGGTCTGGGCTGAGTCATCCTCGCAAGTTTTGGACTTGCAAAAATGAGAAGAAAGAGCTGTATGTTCCCACAGATTTTTACTCAGTGTGCTCTTAGAACTATCTAAGGAGGAGAGTACTTGTAATATATTCATATATTTTGCACTTTCACAGCAACATCATGTACAGTCTTGTGCCAGGCTAAGTGACAGGGGAGCCTTAATGTTGGGATAACTATCATGTAAACATGTAATGGTTTATTAAACTTTTATCAGCAAAAATCATCATTACTTATATAGTTATTGAAATTCAAAGTTCTTTTCAAGTTAAGTTGATAATTAAAAACATGATGATAAAAATCTGGACATTACAGAAGATAATTCCAGACTAGAAAAATAACTGACAAAACAATATTCAGCACTTACTGTATTCTGTATGAAATTACTGATGCAGCTGTCATAAAGATGAAATAAAACACATTATATATGCAGGAAGGGGTGTGTTGTAATGGCTTTTGTGACTGCAGATAAAATAAAACTGTCCTAAATTTTAAAACTGACCTGGTGCTGCCACATTGTCTGACCCAATGAAGGAGATTTGCCCATAAGAATGCAGAAGATAATACTGTTTTTTGGATGATGTAGTGGGCTATGAGTGTATGCTAGAGACAGAGCAAGAGAAAGAGACAGAGAGAATGATGGTTGAATATGGGATGGTCCTGAATGCGCTCAATGGATCAGAGTAATCTCAGTCAAATCAGTGTCAATGCACTGCCTGCACACTATTTAATCCTCTCTGGCATGACATTTAATATGTTGTAAAGCAAATGTATGATGCACATTTTCAAATGCAGACATTTCAGCTATAAAGCCTTTGCATTTGCAGTGAATGTTTTCATTGTTTCAAATGTTAATCCACAGTGCTGATGGAGTTGTTCTTCAAGTAATGACATTTACCTTTACATTCTTAATGAAATAAGCACATGTGAATGGAAACAGAAGGAGAAGCTTTGTCATTATTGCAGTGTTTCATGGGAAAAGGTCGCATTTACATTCTTTTCTTTAACCATATATTTTGGTATGGTAATGTAGGACACTCACACCTTTGTCATGCCTTCTCCATGTCTGTTCATCACTATACGCACTGGTTTTCCTCTCTCACTCCCTCTGGTTCTCCACTGGATGAAACTGAACATGGTTTATCATTATCAGCCAGACTCCTCCCTCTCTTTTACTGGTGGTGTTCCTCCTCCCTCCCTCTTGTGTAGAGAGCTCGGCAGTGAGCGATAATCCCGGATTGAGCTGCCCTGCCGTCTGCATCCCGTTGTTGCTGGGAGAGCATGGCACGGCTCCAGGACCCCTGTGCTCACACAGGAGAGAATTGAAAACGAATAGGGGAGAGAGAGAGAGAGAGAGACAGAGAGAGTGGGGGAGAGAGAGAGAGAGAGAGAGAGAGAGATAGAGAGAGAGAGAGAGAGAGAAGAGAGGAGAAAGGAAGAGGTACAGTTGGGCTGTTTCACGACAGTCACAGCTGCTTGAGCACTGCACTGCACTGAGTGTTATTGAGTTTCAGATATACACACTCTCACATAAACAAGGGAGAAAAAGGGAAGAAAAAGGAAGGATGATGGCTGGTTTGTCGCAGTTGTGGGTGCAAATGTGAATCAAGAATCAAGAAAGAGGAAACCTCAGTCACGTCCTGGGTTCCACCACATCGCAACATCTCTCCGCTTGGTGTTGCATTTTCCTCACCACTCACACTTAAGAAGGATTAAACTTTTTTTTGATCTCTTGTTGGCACATCCAGAACTTTTTGAGCCTCTGACATGGAATCTCCCACCAAAGAGATCGAGGAGTTTGAAAGCACAGCCCTGAAGTACCTTCAGCCGGAACAAATTGAAAAGATTTGGCTCAGGCTCCGTGGACTGTGAGTATATCCACTTCTACTTTTCAACAAGTGTCTGTGAGGCAATGTATGTGTGCCTTTGTGTTAGTTACATTTAAGTTTTAATTGACTTGATAATCATGGGTTATATATGTAATGGCGCAATTCACAGTTAAATTCTTCATAAAAAATGCAGGTAGGGTACAGGAAAGAGCTTGAGGGCAAAAATGAAAGCCTACTTTTATTTACCTTTGACATATTTTGGTTACAGCAAGTGCAGTTTGCATTTTAGGTTTGTGTCACCCTAAATGTGAGTGCTTATGAGAAAGAGAGAAAGAACCAAAGAAAGACTAATAAAAAAAGATAGAAAACCTGTAGAAACACAGGGAGAGAGAAAGAGAAGGAGGAAGGGGGACAGAGAGACAGGAAGTCAGAGATTGAAATTACTCAAAACAAACAGCTCTGAGCTACTTCCTCTGTAATATTTGGATTTGGTTTTTTTTATTGGACAGCAAGGGGGGAAAGAAAGTATATCAAAGCTCACACTTGAACCCTTACTGCATGTTTATTTTCATTCACTAGAGGTCCTTTTTCCAACTACCATGCGTCAGAAATTTTTAAAGAGGCAAGAACATGTCATCTGAATAAACACCTGTTGTCCCTGCAGAAATGGGATGTAAGAGGACTATGAATTCAAAATTAAATGGTTATATGTGTGTATTTTCAGTTGAGTGATTGAACCTGAAGGAAACTCCTCTGTGTTTGCTCACATATTTTGTGCTGATGTGTTTTGCGGTTTCCTGCCACTTTTCCATCCTTAATATTCTTCTTTAAATAATACAGAAGCCTCCCTGAGCCTCACATTTCTCATTCTCACAGTTTTTTTAGGGACATACTTTGAAAAAAAAAACCCCAACACTACATTATTACTTTCTCTGATCCACCAACCAATCAACACCTCTATGACCTTTCACCATTATAAGAACACCCAGCACACTGTGTATGCAAGTTTAAGGAGGAATGATCCATTTTCAGTTCACACCTTTCTCACAAGCAGAGGGAGGAGAAAATGGTGTTGCTAGGAAGTTGTGTTAAGAATAAAAATCTTTAATGTAACTGCTGTAAGGTCTGAATGAAATGCAGCATCTATCTGCGAAAAAGATAACGGCTGGTTGAATGAACCATGCATGGGGCTGCAGTTCACCCCTCATCTCTCCTCCCCTTACGTCTCGCATCATTCTGTTTTATTTTTAGTTATTTCCATGTCATGGTACCCCTATTGTTCCATGATTAGTCATTGTTTCTCTCTCCCTCCCGTGTCAGAAGCCCAAGATGTGGGTCCCACCACTATAGTCCCCTGCCA
Source organism: Acanthurus lineatus (assembly GCA_029814665.1). Classification (NCBI taxonomy): domain Eukaryota; kingdom Metazoa; phylum Chordata; class Actinopteri; order Acanthuriformes; family Acanthuridae; genus Acanthurus; species Acanthurus lineatus. Next base: position 16,497,814 of record JAPZDV010000004.1, on the reverse strand, counting down.
CATTTAGTTTTCTCGGATGACTTCATTGTCACTTTCATTTGGTCACTGTCATAAATTTCCTATCATGACCATCTGTCTGTTTTGGATATTTGATGGATAGTGAGTCAGATGAATATACGGGGGGCCTGGGTCTTTTTTTTTTTTTTTACATCATGGCCACACTGCAGTCTGCTGGGTGCTCTGAGGGCTCCTGTTGTGTGTCAGAGATCACATTAGCTTTTAATCTCACAAAGAGCCTCCATCTAAAGAGTCAGAGCTCCAACTGACAGGCAGCCTCCACAGATGTTGACACTTTGCACAGTGTATTTTGCACACTGTTTGTTTAACAGAGAGGGATCAACAGTATGCAACATATATATATGTGTGTGTGTGTGTGTGTGTGTGTGTGAGTGTGTATGTGATTGGGAAAGGTTGACTGTGCATGTGCTTGTGTGGATGATATTGATTGCATGTGTCTTTGAAAACATATAAAGTGGCTTGGTGACATTTACTGTATATGCTGCCAGCTTACCATAGGAGATTTCTATGGCAGCTGTTTGATTTGTGTGTATGTGTGTGTGTGTGCGTGTGCTGAATGCCTGTCACAGTACTCTCTGGCACAAGGTACTCCACAGAGTACACCACTCATCCATAGATAGACAGAGAGAGCATTAGCTTTGGAGAGGTTTCCCTTTGCTCCACCTTTAGTGATGCAGTCTTAAACATGGTAACAACCACTGATGAAAGCATGTGTTTTATTACCTCCCTCTGATAAATGGCCCCTTTATGTTTATGCATCTGTGAATGGATTCCAGTGGATTTCCATTGATAAATTAGATCACTGCGACAGACACGACCTCTCCGTTGCCCACTCATTAATGGAAATCAATGAATAATTTAATCACTTGATCAACAGTTCATCACAGAGAGCTCCCTTAAGAGAGGAACAACTCAGATTTGGCCCAAGGAGAAATAAGGTAGCCTGATGGTTGCTATATGACACAACTGGGTTAATAAGACTGACATGAAATCAAAGAAATCCAAGCAAAACAAGCATTCATAAATCATTCAAACAGCTAATGTAAGTGACCCTAAACATGCACTTTACACAAGGTTAGATTTTGCATCAAACCTTTTCAGTGACCTTTATCATAACAATAATTTCTGGAATTTCCATGACCCTTTGCAACCCACATCCTCATTATGCTGAGGATATTGCATTAAAACCTTATAATTAGGAGAGGCTTTAGGTTGTTGACACACACACATTTAAACATAAAGCAGGCTCAGTGATGGGGGAAGGGGCAAAAGGAGGGCTAGAGGAAATGAGAGAAGGTGAGAGGTAGGATATATCCATTCTTATGTTTCTCCTTCTTGTTCATCCTTATTCATCTGTCTCTAATGTGCTTTTGTTTTCTATATTCTATTCCACTTAAAACTCTTCATCTATTCATGTCTCCCAAAGTTTAACTGCCTGACGGACCTGAAATGATTAAATCATTTATTTCTCGCACATCTTGAGGGGGCTCTTAACGTTTCTTTGTGGAGACTAACTTCCTTGGCTTGCAGATTTACGCTGAGCCCAAGAAATGATGGATATAGAAAACGATTGAGAAACAAATCAAGCTAAGTGCTGTGAATTCTGCCTGACCAGAATTTAAATGCACGTCCGTAGTCTAACAGCAGCGAGTCCATCCTCTTCTCCACTTCACTATGAGTGCCTTAAGTGAGTGTGTGTGTGTGTGTGTGAGCATGTGTGAGCGCATTCATCTTTTCGAGTCACGTTGATATCTCTCTGGACGTGTGGGTGTGTTTCAGGCCAAATGTTAGGGAAACTGATAGGTATTTTCTGATGTGACCATGGAGGCTCTGTGCCAGCATGTGTGTGTAATAGTAAAGTAGGTGTGTGTTTGTGTGTGTGTGTGTCTGCTCATTGTTACACCTCTGTTAAATCCCTCATCTGCATTAATGACTGTCTGTATTTGCATTCTTATGAGATTTACAGTGTGAACACAAAAAACATGACTGATATTATCTCCCTAAAAAGGTAATGGAAACCAGTACCACCATTGTTCTAAATCTACACATCTGATCAGGTCGTATTTTTGTGGTTGATTATTTTTTGGGACAAATTCTGTTGTTGGATGCACATTGACTGTAATGCAAGAATGTTCTTGCATGTTACCTGAGACCTCTCTCACTTTTCTCTCTGAGGTTTATTTGTAGCAAGTCATATTCAGCAAACTGGTTGCTCATTTAAGTGCAATGAAAGCCACCTGTGCAGAAGTAGGTGTTTGATCATTTGCATAATCAATGGCCACGATAGCTGTAGGAAGCTGCCCGCTTCACTCTCTTTACAGGCAAGTGTTATTCAAAAAATGGAATTGTAAAGGGGGATCCAAAACAATAAAGATATCAAACTACCAATGACATGTTATCTGTTGTGCTGCACTGTAACTGAAATAAAAAGGAAAGAGTTGACATGAGGTTAGATGCTTAAAAAGTGCTTTAAAAAACAAATCAGTAATGACTTAGATAGGAGGTGTTTACTGTGGAGTTCTTAATGGCTCCACTTGAACCTGAGCAGAGTAACATTTCACTTGGTGCCTCACTTTCCTCTTGTTTGTTTTCTCTGTCAGGCGCAAGTACAAGAAGACGTCCCAGAGGTAAGACTTGCTGCTGTGATTCTGGATCCCATCAGTCTCTTCCTCATCTCTCCCTCCTATTCTTCCCATCTCTTCCTACCTCTCTCTAATCTCTTCACTCTCTTCTTACATTCTCCTACATCTCTACCTTCTCCAATGTGTTTCTTTCTTTGCTTGTAATTCATTGTAGCCTTTAAAGCACTTTGTAACTGTTTTAGAAGTGCAACATAATAAAGTTGTTGTTATTGTTATTGCTGTGACTATTATCATTTTTATGCTCCGTTCATTCAATTTCAGTCCCAATGGTTACAGATCTTAGCTGAACCAGCAAACTTGTCACACTTGTATGCGTTTGCTCTTTCTATCATTCGCACTTCCTCTCTAATGTTGATTCAAATGTCAACTCATCTTCATTAAATAACTGGAAGCCGAAAGGTCAGAAATTATGGGGACACAACTCACAGACCTTGTAAGCTTGACGAATAATTGGAGTGCCGTACATCTTAAATGCTGTTATCTTCTTCATTGTGAAACTTTCATTTGTTTGGCTCTGTCAGAGATGCTCAGGGGAAATCATGCCCTCGATTAACTGGGACGTGTTTAAATGCATTTGTTTACAAGCATGAGAGCAGGAATTAATTAATGCCAATGGATGAGTGGGTAATAAAGATTTAAGTATCATTTGTTCAAGATGTTTCTGTATTGATCTGAAACATGCAATCAGTATTCTTCATTATTCAATTCATTTTCTCCTGTTATCTTTTTTCCTGTTGTAAAAGAGCCAAGAGACCATGTAAAACTGTAAAACTGTAAGATGTTTTAGCCCCATCTGGCCAAAATATGTGTTCCATATTTTTGTGAAGAGTCTGATCAGATATAAACCCTTCGCCAGGTGGTTTGTTAGCAGTTAAACCTTAAATCACTCTTGTATCCACTCGATGTCCAAGACTATAACTCTCTGTATTTTCTCTACACAGGCTTTTATTCTCAATATTTACATTATTTCTTTGAAATGCACATTATAAGTAAGTGATTGAATGATTGATAACAGTTTCACTGTTATATCCCTTCCAAATAATTCCAATGTTTTGTTAGTAACAAGCTCTATAGTCTACATTCAGTATGGATCATCATCAAGATCATAATTAAATGGACAATAGAGTGTTAAATGCATTTAATTTTCATCCAAACCAAAAAGATACATTTTTTTTGGAAACATCAACTTTTCCCAACCAAAGGCAGAATGCCAGTCAGGACCAAATCCCATCAAAAGACCAACATGAAGACTGTGTTTGGTGTCTCTCAATACTTTTTGACTGACCTGAGCTGTCTCTTTTACTTAACACTGAGCCCCTTTGTCCTATTGAGGATCTGAATCATTGAAGTTGGTAATTTTTTAAAAGGATTATTAATTTCTTGAAAGAGTTTGTCATAGTAGTTTCAGCAAATGTTACTCAAACAGGAGTTAGCAGTGATTTTCCAGAGATTGCTACACATTTGGTGCTCAAGTAAGAATTTACAGTAGCAGGACCATGTTTGTGGTCCGAGTAAGCTATACCGCCCCAGCTGCTATTATAAAGGAACATGTTAGAACATTGTGGTTCATTGAGGTTTTTTTTTTTATTTTTTTTTTTAAATAAAATAACAGCAATAAAGTGTAATGGCACAGAAATAACTGTCCTTAATGTCCGTAGTCCTATCGATATAAGACCAAGGACGTTAAAAAAGTACAAGATCTATACAATATTTTAGCAGGGCCATAAAATTGTTGGTTGAATTGGTTTTTTGACAATAAAAAAAATACATAATTACCTGCCTTCTTCTTTAAGGGTTACATGGATGGTAAATGTATCAGTTAACATATGCTCTGACTCAGTTTACATTATATATTTAATTAACATTTTTTCTCAATAATTGTCCAACAATGGCACATTTGAATAACTAACACTGAAGACATATTATTTCCACAAACACCACAATACTTACACTACTTATTTTTGCGGCAAATAAATCAATAACTTGTCTGGTTACATTAATCAATGCACAAGGAAAAAATGTGTTAACTCAATTAATAGAAATTTGTAACTACTTCACAAATGCAGCTTAAAATAAACATAGGTTGTCAAAGCGCCACTACAGTGCGGGTTCATAGCATTTTCCTGTGAACTCTGGGATTGCCGCACAGTTAGAGTAATTGAACGAAACTCTCCTCATTGCACTTATTTGCACAGCGTGTGGTCGTTTGCAGTGGTATAGAGCTAGCGGTTGGAGACTCTCATTCTCTCTCTTCTCTCGTTTCTCTGTCGCTGTCTCTCTGTCTCTCTCTGCTGGGTGGGTGAGTTCCTGTGTGGAGGAGCTCGGTGATTGACAGCTCCATATGTGTCTGTGTAATTACGGCCGGGCTAATTGGCACAGAGGAACACTAGGACATTGTCATTACTGACACACCAGAACAACCCCTCACACACACAGATGGAGGGAGAGGTAGCCCTCTTCACAGAGGGAGGGATGGAGCGATTGGAAAAAAAGAGTGTTTGTGTGTGTGTGTTTGTATGAAAAGGGAGTTAAGAGAGTTGGCAAAAAGGCTAAAAAGACAGGTCTCTGTAGGCCTTTTTGTTGGTTGCAGTCAGGAAAACAGTTTGTTACTATTTTGGTGATTTGTTTTTTGATTGTTTTTTGATTACTATTGTGTTCCACATTTCTCTTTCAATAATTGACAGTTTGCTTAAACATGCCACCCTCAGATACTGTTGCTATGCTTGTCAAACTTTTTCAGTATACAACACATATGCAGTTTTCAAAGAAAATATTTTGGTAGATAAACCCCCTGAAAATCATTTTAAATTTTTGAAACCATCCAAAAAAATTAGATAGAAGTAGATTAAACCAGGCTTTAAGCTTTTAGCCTGCAGTCATTGATTTTGCGAGCAGCAATAATAACCTCTGCTGGCAGATTTTATCAGCTTTGGCTTGCTAGTTTGTAGGTTTAGCTTAAAGTATTCCTTTTCAAAAGAAGTTAACCTCTGATATGAACAGTCTCTAAACTAGTCCTTACTATGCACTTGATACAAAGATGATATTATGGTTGGTTATGGTATAGTTTTCCAGCAAATAGTCAGTATCCTCACCAGTTAAAGAATCACAATTTGTTGCTGTAAGCTTGACAGACTTGCCTGGCCTAGCAACAATTTCTAAGCTGTGATTGGACATTTGCTCTTGTTCAGTCAATGGGTTTTCGATCGATTCTAAATGTGTTAGTTCTTTGACAAATTTCAGCTTAATCTTGTGCATTTGAATGGGCCAGAGAGCAATTTTAAAAAGGTATTGACAACCAAGCACAACCACTTACAGTAATTATTCACCAACAAAAAAACAAGTAGATGGCTTGTATATCTCTTTGTGTTTTCTGATAGGTGCCTGAATAGCACACTGAATGAAACAGGCTTTTACTTAAGCCTTTAAATATGCTACAGTGGTCACTCCTTGTAACTCAGCTCTAAAAGCTTTAAGTGTTTAGCCATCTTATCAAGGCAAGCCTCCAGCCTTAAATGGCCTTGTGTCTGTCCAGTTGCCAACTCTGTTATGTGAATGTGTATCTGCTTTCCTGCTCCCAGGGCTGCTGTATTTGTTGGGATTGCAGTCTTGAAAGTTATGCAGGGCTACAGTACATGTTTTCAGAGGCATTTATAACTCAGGCAGCACAGGCAGCCTGGTCTCCTCCACTTTGCTGCAAACTGTGCTTGTAAATATGTTTTTTTTGTGCAGAAATTTGTCTGTGTTATACATTATATTTGTATTACAGATCTATCTATCTAACTATCTATCTATCTATCTATCTATCTATCTATCTATCTATCTATCTATCTATCTATCTATCTATCTATCTATCT
>JAPZDV010000004.1:16471531-16486510 GCA_029814665.1 Acanthurus lineatus | reverse complement strand
ATCTATATATCTATCTATCTATCTATCTATCTATCTATCTATCTATCTATCTATCTATCTATCTATCTATCTATCTACATACATACATATATATGTATATATATGTATGTGTTATTATGAATGTATATATATCTTGTTTGATGTATTATAGTAGTTGTTTTGTATCATTTGCATAAATATGTCAAAAGAGGAAACAGTGAATGAAAAAGATCACCACATTCACAAAGGTAAAAAAAAAAAAAGAGCAGTGGAGAGGAGGACAGATCTCGTCAGGGTGAGAGTCACGAGGGAAAATTGAACTCTTTGGTTAATGTCAGTAATCAGTGAGCAAAATCTTCCAGGCATTGGCTGCCTTTCAAGAACAGCCCATTAGATGCCATTACCCGAGCTTCTCTGTCTCTCTTTTCTTTAGTCCGAGGCCATTTGTCAGTCACCACAGCTACTGGGCTATTTATCGGAGATGATTCATACAGGGCAACAGTGCCATACTAGTTTCAAATTTCGGATTAACTGACTACGGAACAAATACAGTCACATTTCTTAAACAAATAATAGCTCTTATGCAATAAGGAGCAGAAATTACAGTGGCAGTAAAGATGATGATGTGCTTAGATAATAAACGAAAAACAAGAGGGTGCACACATTCAATTAAAAAATCAAATCAATTAAAATAAGAATTAGTAGTACAGTTGTCACCTTAGGCTTACTTAGGGCAACACTCCTACTCAAACATTGATGTATAAATAATAACGAAACTGTTCCTACAAGGAAATATGATGTTTTGTTGTCAATATGTAAAGTCTGTTCTATATATTAAATTGCGACTAAGTTGTTTTTTAATGAATGCTATTTATAGGCTAGCCTACTTATATTATCATTAAAAACATTATAATTATAGGTAATAATAAATCATGACAGAATTTCGCAAACCTTATTGTCGCAAACCTTATTTGACATACAACAAGAAAGTCTAACACAACCTCTAGTCAGTGGAGCTGTTACTATATTAAAATTAAGTCATTCCTTATTTAAGTCTGAGAGGTTCAGATGGATTACAGTCTAGCTAAAAGAATTCAATTTCAGGCATTAATTACTTGCTGTCGCTAATATAATTGTTTCCTGGTTATAGTGATAGGTTGTGGCTTGTTTTTTGCATGTGTTTCCTTGCTGCTCCTGTTTAAGTCCACACCTTGCATATAAGACAGACCAATGCAGCAGTGAATTCATTGTTTTTAGATATTTATAAAGATTAAATTACTTCTTTGTTTCAGATGTGACATTTTTTGTAAAATTTGTGGGCAGCCACTGTGTGACACCCAGGGACCAACTCCGGTTCTGAGCTAGTACCTCAGTATAACATGGCACTAACAGGAGACTTAACCTAACGTACCTGTTTTTGATGGTTTATCCTTTGCTAAGTTGGGAAAGCACGAGGACAAAATGCAAACCCCATACAGAAAGTTGAAAGGCGGCATTGCCACCTACCAACCTACTTTTTTTTTTTTTTAGAGGGGAAATTTTGGTGATTTGTATTTAATTTTTTTCCTCTGCACACATACACTCATGATTAGGCCTCACCTGCTATTTCTTTTCCCATGCAGATCTCTCCCTCCCTTCATCCTTCCTTCACCCTGTCCCCTTCTCTCTCCTGCTACCTGATGATTAGAGGGGTAATTGCCCAGCTCAAACGAATCTCCAAGCATGGGCTAATTACATTCTTCTCAAAAGCTTTTTTTCCCCCTTTTTTCCTTTGTGCTTTCTCTCCACTTCTCACCAGGTGCTCTTTCCTTTTGGAGGTAACCAACTCAGTGAGATTGATTCACTACATGTGACAGTCTGCTAAACCACGCAGGTGCTGAGAGACACCCTTCAGTTTTTATACATCAGTGCACATTTAACAACAAAAATCTAGAGGATACACTCTGCCCTAGAATCACTGAAGTCAATCATTGGATGTTTTCATCTAGGGAGCCTGGTTCGGCTGCCAATCTCAAAGGAGAATCAGCTTAAGTGGCTAAAAATGAGCCTATGAAACAAAGGATCACTCCCTATATGTTGGGGTGCTGAATGTCAGATTCAGCTAACTGACATAGAATTACTTGTTTTTTATCCAGTAAATCATGGCAGCCTATTTTGGTAAAAATGTCAGTCTGTACATAATACTGTTAAGAAAAAAAATACCTCTGTTCTTGTGAGCAAGTCACAATGGTAGACTAGTTGCACTGCCCTTAATTGATTTAAGTAAATAAATCACCCTCCCACCTCACCAGTAGAAACGATAAGTGCATCTCTCCATTAGGAGCTTTTACACAGGAGACACAGGATCTTTATTTATTATGTAAATCTCCAAACGCCAACAGTATTTAATTTAATTGATTTAATGTTTGTTAATGTTTTGTGATTTTCTCAAAGTCAGAGACATAAAACACATGGTTTGTACAGTGAAAGTATTTGGGGTAAAGCAGCCTTTCCAATAAATCCTGAGCTTCTCTTGGAGCTGTCTGAGAATTGTATTTCAGAAGCTAGAAGTTTAATTCTGTTTTCTGTGTCCTGTCAAGATGCAGTTTTTAGTTTTACTGCTTGGATGTCCCATATTTTCTACAGTGACACTACTGACTCTGAGAGCAGCATTTGTGATTAAAGTAAGTCATTATACGAAACACAAAAAAGAAAAAACCCTCACTGTTTAACGTAACATATAGTTTCTAGAAAGTCAAAATCAATTTTATTTATATATCAGTTTTATAAATTTTATCAATTTTATATGCTCTGCTCTCTAAAGTACCTGCTTCACTTCCCCATCTTGTTCAAAAATGACAAAAATGCTAGTATTCTTAATGACATTTTAGTTTCCTGGAAAAAAAATTTAATTCACCTTTAAATGAAAAAATAAGTCATATATGCTATAGATGCCATTTGATGTCCACAACAAGTCTGTTCTTCACTTTTTGTGTATTGCAGGGAGCATGTAAATACGCAGAAACAACTAGCATACTGCATTCTATTTCATTGTAACTTTCAAAGACAAAAAGCAAGCAGGGACTAGTAGAAGTGGAGTGAAAAGTCCAAGCCAGTGCAGGTCTCTTGGTCAGAGAAAATAACTTTTCATGGTGGAGGCTGGATGCTTTATGCCTGAATGAAATAAGAGCTGGTTCAGGCATCAGTAGTGGGACTACTACCACTGGTACTGCAACATGCGCTTTTATGGACAAACAGCTGCTTGCATTTACTGATGTGACAGATTTTAAATCCAGACAAAACAGTAACCCTCAATAGCTGCACATGATGAGGCAAATCACATTCAAATGGATTTTTTTTACTTTGCTTATCTTAAAATGACGGTGCAAGAAGTGTAGTGTATGCGCCTGTGCTGGGTTTCCATTCTGCGAGAAAGGGCTTCCACGCTGATTATTTTTTCCCTCTTCGTCAATCTCGGGAGGACATTATTGAGCTGAGTGTATTGCTACTCTGAAGATTGATTCGCAAAACCTGAATGATAGGCTTTTATCCTAAGTTGAGGCTGCAGTGGAGAGAAGAATATAAACGTCACACACCTTCTTAGTGCCAGCCCAGCTCACAAGGCTTCCTCTTCCTGCTGCCTGCAGTAGATAATATTGCAGATTTATGGTGCAGATTGTCTTCTTAATCTGGTTGTTCACATCCATTCTTCCTACAACCCCCCTCTGCTGCTTCATCCTATTTCTACCCCTGGTCCCTGTCGGCTGTTTGTCCAAAAGGTATTACCCCTGGACAGGCGCAGGTAGACGAAGAGATAGAGTAGGAATGTGTAATATTTTAGTGTCTGATTGTGTTGAATGAGCCTGCGAGCTTCTGGTGTTTGTGTGCTGAATGTGTGTACTCACGTGATGTCCAACAGTCATCTGTGTGTGCGTGCTTGTGTGAGTGCTAGTATGTGTGCTATGTGTCTTTTCTTTCAATTCTTCTATCACCTCACCTCATTTATCTCCAGCCAACCCAGTCATTCTGATCCCAGCAGGAGTTGCAGACTTCACATCTAGTGTATTCAAATACCTTCTGTGGCACACACTCTCCGTTGTAAACAATGTGAAAGATAATGTCTGCAAAATAGGTCTTTCTTGCTGAAGCAGGGGTTGAATGAAGCCAGAAAGAATGGATGAGTTTGAACCAGGCAATATTTTTGTAGACTATTTCCAGCTCAGTAGAATATGCGTATTCAGGCGATGAGGAAGAAGTGATATCACAAGACTGAAATCTGGACAAAGTTGGACAAAAGGGTAGAGTTTACAGAGAGGATTATTGAAAAAAGTGTAGTTGGGTGTATCCTAGAGAAATTCTGTTTATATGGCAATAAATTGTTTTCACCAGATACATGAGGTGGTTAGGTTGTGTACAGGGCTTATAAAGCACAGGACTCTGGCACCACTGATTGAGGTTTGGATTATGAGTAATGATCGTGGTTACGTTAAGGTAAAAAAGCAGTGTGGTTACAGTTAGGGAAAGGTTTGGTTGAATGTTAACAAACATGTTGTGTCACAAGCAGATATTATAATGCATTATCTGATATTTTGGCAGAAACACATTACTTTTGAATGGTTTTTGGATGGGTCATGGTTTTAGAGCATATTTGGACTGATGGTTAGTGGGAATAAAAATCGATCCGGCACACTATTCCCTGATGTTGTCTTGTCGTCTGCTCTGGGGGACGGGAAGTGTGGACAAGCAGTATAATAAAAATGAATCAATAAATCTCTGACACATTTCTAGCAAAGCTAAATGCTATGTATTTCAAAAGTATTTTATGGAGGATTGGTCTTTTTTTCTTCAACTTTCACCACGTCATTATAGATATATTTAGAATAACGTGTTTAACATATGTTTGACAATGCAAAAAATAATGCAACATTATCAAAGGGGTTGGTGGTAGTAGAAGTGAACCTATGGATAACTATTCTCCTAGGCTTTATGGAGCTTTAAAGTGAGTTTCAACTGTCTGGGTGCAACTTTAATGTTTTAATTTTCAAAGGACAAAATAGAACATTTAGCTGACAAGGGAGAGATTTTTGCTCAGGAGTTGGCTAGGACCTGAAAGAGATCTAAATGAGTGTGAATATTTGATGTCCATCTATACATTCAGTATACAAAAACTCGACTCAGGATACCGACATATCAATCAACTGTATACAGCTTGTCTAAACTGACCGTGAGCAACCCAAAAGATATTGCAGGTTTAGATAGGAAAGTGTGTGTACGACAAGCTCTGGTGTCAGTAGTGAGTGACCTCTGCTTTTTTTAAGCATTCAGGCTCTGTGGAGTGGGAACCAAGCAGAATATGTCCTGGTCAGTGATGTGATGCTCTGAAGTTTGTTCCTGCTGCTTAGCTGTTATATAAATAATAGCCACTGAAAAAATTCTGCAGCATAAAGTAACACTTGCTGATACTCAATTTGTAGAAAATCCTTTCAAATATGGAAAAAAAGAGTAAACACTTCGGTTGTTTCTGTTTGAGTGTGTCTGAGGTTGTGCATGTGTGTGTGTGATAATGCATGAACTGCTTTGTGCAAATGTGTGAAGATGTGAAAACTCCTGCCGTTGTTTTCTTTCAAGTTTATCCAACAGGAAGGCTGAGAATCACAGCAGTGACGCAGTTAAGTCTCTGTTTTCTGTCACAGCATTTTAACGCTCTTTTGGCCACGCTGGATTAAACATCCTCTCAATAAAAAAACACTGAGCACAGGAGTTTACTGATACACAGTGAGATTCTTAAAAAAAAAAAAAAATAAAAATTAATTCAATATGTTTAATGTGTCATCTGTGTTAACACTTTCTCGATCACATCCAGTCTTAGTTCTTGCACATATGTTAACACAGTAGGTTTAAGCTCTCCTGCCAAGTTTCAGAACGTTTTTTATTCTTCTTTTGAATTATTGAACACAGGAAGCCAGAGAGTTACAGTATGATGCATCACAACATGATATTGAAATGATTAGATCTTGCCATGCTGGAGGCTCTTACTTTTTTATGAATAATGATAATGAAATACACAATATTAATAATGTATCCTCAGATGTCAATTGTATTATTAAATAGAAAACTTTTGCAACTTTTAGATAATTCTATCACAAAAGAAATATCTAAAATTATCTATAATATGATGTACTGTCATTTCGTTTCGGTGTTCTACATGTGCAGTGCCATTTGCACTGACTGAGTGGTGGTATACAACAAGTTTTTTTTTTTTAATTACTAATACTGTAATACTGATGGACCTAAAAGCAGATGCCAAGAGAGTTTAGGCGTTGGTTGAGCCCAACTGAGATCTCTTTTTCCAGTGTCACAATCTGAGGTAAACAAGCGGCCTTTAAAATAGCTCTTGACAATCCTCTCATCTGTACAGCACTGTCCTAGGTGTGCCAAAGCTTAATTGAGTCATGAAAGAAATGCTAAGTTTGGCTTCCTTGATATTTGAAGGAGACGTTTAGTGTTTTTACGCAGCTTAGAGAGATAGTTTGGTTTTGGTTTCCAAAACAAGCCTTTTAGGTTACATGTTTTCATTAAATTTTACCATATTGGCTATAGAGTATGTACAAGTATTAGTTTTATGACACTGAAAATAATAGTTGCATCTAATTTTTTTTAAACATATTTGGAAAAGTATATATTTAGGTGTGATGTAATCCTTTGATTACATTTTAGATACAGTTTCTAGTGGTAAATATCTTCCAAGGGTTAATGCAGTCTTCTGAAAGCAGGAAGTTACCATTCTGTAGGTGTTTTCTTGGCCCACAGTAAATGTCAGGAATTACTTTTGTGGTTTTTCTAATCTGTGTACCTGCCACCTTTATGGTTGTTTATATACCTTTGTTATTGATTTCCCACATTACCCAGAGTGACTTTGGACAACTCCAGAGAATGAGCCTGAACTTAAAGCTCTCTTTACCTCCATATTTATAACACGTTGCTGTGCAAGAGCAAGACCTTTCCAAGGCCAGAAAAAGTACTTACTCAAAGCACAAAATGCATTTTGGCTGCATTATATTGTGTTTTCTCAAGGAAAATTGAGTGATGACTATCTCCCTGTGCGGTTACTGAATAAATCTAAAGAGAATATACAGTGCACACTCTAATACACACTGATTGACGGGTGTGAAAGAGAATGAAGTCATCTGGAAAGACAAGATGTTCCTGTCACTACCACATTTTTATAAGTTTATATACAACAGTGGCACTAGGTTGGAGATATTATTTTAAATAGACTTATAAATACTGATGACATGTTTTAATTTTCACAAATTATTTTTCTCTATATGGTTGATTTCAACACCACAGATGTATTTATTTTAATATCATTTTGTTTGTGTTGTGTAAGTTGGAAATGAAATGAATACATCCCCAGCATAATTCCACAAAAATGCAAAATATATAAAAAACTTTTTTGGAGTGTTAAAAGGAAAAATGTGCATCTTTTGCTCAAAAAAAGTCACTGATTTAAAAATTGAATTAAATTACTCTTTCTTACAGGAGCTCTTGCTGCTCCAGCACTTTTAAATATGTTGTTTTCGGGAAAATCTTAAAAACATTAATTATTAAATGGGTTATGATAATGAAAAGGGAAATGCTTGAGAAAAAAATTAAAGCAGTAAAATGATAAATGGGAGGGGAAAATAAATTAATGTGTGATTTTTTTTCTTTTTTTACAAACACTTTAAATTATTTAAAAACTCTATTAAATATTCATGTACTAATTTGTACTCACCAATCTAGCTTATTGGTTTTGAAAAAGAAAAATTTATTGACAAAAAAAATGCGTGCTCTACCTCAATTACATTATACTCTTGGCCCTTTTGGACATTGAATTGTGAGCTCAGTGTGAACTCGTACTTCCCTGCTTTTGGTGTACAGCAGTGATTGTTTAGTCGTGTTTGTAGACTAATAACCAAGGACACATGAACAACAAATTTTCAACTCACGTATCTTTTTATGGGTTTTTCAATGAGTTCTTATTTTTTCTCTGCATAATTTTGCTATAATTCAAATTAAACAGGGACAGTTATGGGTGTTGAAACCATGAAATGCCCATATGTGAGGCACTCAAACTGGACTGAATAATGGGTCATTGTTGTTAGTAAAGGACGTGGTTGCAAGGTCTTTTCTGTGTGCGTGTATGTGTTGTGGGCTGTTGCCAAATAAAGTGCACTCAGATGTCCTTTTTTGTCCAGGGGTTGAAGGACAGCTCGGTGATGACCTCACCCACCACAGTGCACCACTTTTCAGCTTCTATTGATCTATCTCTGTGGTTGTGTGTTTGTGTGTGTTTGTGTGTGTGTGCGTGTGACAAGGACACAGAGGGCTGTGTTATCACGTCCTCTCTCTCTTTCTCTGTTTCTCATGTTCTCCTTCTCTTTGTGTCTCTGAATTAACCCGAATTATCTCTACATGTGGTTTCAATAAGCATATCTTTGCCCTTATAACACCACCAGGGTAATTCAGCCTGAGGTAGGGCACAATATTTGCGATAAAGCCTTTGTTTCTGTGTCTGACCTGCTGTCATTGTCAAAGTAACACCGAGGCAGCTATAATAGGCATATCACGATGTCTGGATTACTGCTGTAATAATCTCTGATAGACTCAGAGCATTACACACTGTCTGTTATGCGGGTGCTCTGGCTTAGAGTCAAACACGTAATCTAATTGAAAAAGCTGTTCTATCTTCCACTCCTATTTCATTAGAATAGCCCACTGACCTGTGTGTGTGTCTTTGACTATTCACAAGTTAACTGTGTCTTTGTTTTGCTTCAGGGATATGATTACCTTTACAGTAAGTACAGTTTAAGGTCATGTCAGCCCAGCCCCCTCTTTATACATTAGTATTCTTCACAACTGCCCTTCTTTGGGCTTCTAGGCTTTTATTGTCTCTTAGATGAGATAATACACACCTACTGCCCATGAAAGGACAGTCGGAGTGGATTATGGCATAATTCCCCAAGCTGGAAACTTTCTGGAATCCCACTAAACACTTAGCATTCAAACATTGTCCTATGTCTTATATATATTTTTCTACAGTGGTTGTGTTTTTCTGCATCTTGATAAAGCTTAGATGTGTAAATTTGTTAAATTTTCAATCACCCATGTCTAAATAAAGGTACACTTGAAAAGCTTTCTTTAGATGATTCACATTCTTTTTCACACAAGCCTATTTCAAAGGTGTGACTACAACCTGAGAATTAGTGTCATCACCCTATTTTCTTCATTTTTTGAGTCATGCAGCCCTTTGAAAGTATCCCACATTGACTATACTACACTATACTACTAAACCTAAGTATAATATGTTTGAAGTACCAATTTTGTCAGCAGGTGCCACTTTCTACAAATGCAAATATCATTAGATGTCATAAAACATTAGATTTTCTAAGGTTATCTTGTCCTGTGGTTAATAATGGAAGATGCCATTATTTTATAATGTACTGTGTTGAAGCAGAATACTTCAGTGACAACCAGACAGGTTACTAAGGAAGTGTAATGTTGCTTTTTATACACTTTTGTACAGTCAGGATTTTAGACTATCTCTCCAAAGTGGTGACAAAAAAGATGAATACAAACTCAATATACATCTCCATAATATAGTTATTGAGAATTCTTCAGGCCACAATAATCCTGAAATACAAAAACCTGTGTCTTACCAACAAAAAGAAACTCATGAGCTTTGGACTAAGGCTGCTTGAAGCAATATCGAGCCTTGGTCTTACAAATAAAAAAAAAAAAGGAAAACCAACAGGGATTTCTGTGCCTGTGCGACTGAGTTGAAAAGAAGACCTCCATTACCAAATGTGATGGTGAGGAGCAAAGTCTCAGGTGTTGAGACTGCACATGTTTATAAATGTTAGCCTCAGTTTGTGTCTCTAGAGACTGCCAGGCCCCGAGGCACCTGCCAGCCAAGGAAGGCAATCGACTTTTTTGGCAATTCCAAAGGTATTTTCCGTTGTCTTTGAAGCAATTTTAGGGGAATTACCTTTCCTTTTGGGGAGCTGTTTTTGTCACACATCAATAGTTGCAATCATCAATCCCTCCTCACTTTTTATCTTCATCATTGTATTTAACCAGGAACAGCTGAAAATCTTAGGTCTTTCATGCAACATTTATGCAATGGCTGTGGTGTCTTCATTATGCTAAAAGCTGTGTTTTCTTTTTCATCATCACGTTTGCCAATTTAGATTTCCATAGGTTTGTAAAGACAGAACAGTTCTTCTCTGAGCTAACACAATGAAAATTCACATGAATATTCAGAGACGTTTTTTTGAAAGTGAAGAATACATTTATGGGTTTTTTTCTGTTCTGTTCCTGAGCAACCAAGTTTTTTTTTTTGGTCCTTTTCCTTTGTACCTTGTTCTTTGTGTCACAATGGACTGCTGACATTTTAGCGGGCCTTAGAGCTCTTTACCTCTAAGTCCAAACAGACCTTTTGGTGATTTCCCTTTTTCCACTCTTAGAGAGCATTTTCACCTAAATTAGTAGTGTCTAACATACATATGGTATATGAAAATAATATATTAGTCCAAAAAATATAATGTATTACAGCTCTTGCTCAACATTTACTGTTTATTTTCCATTCTTACTTTTAACCAATTACTTCTTATGTATCCCACTGCAGCTACAGAAACAGCTCTTTTGCAATGCACAGTTGGATTTCATTTAATAAAACGTCCATCAACTGTGAAAATGACTTCACAACTGACTGCAGCTTGCATAAATACACCGCTGTGATCTACCTTTCTCCATTTGCATGTGCATTTGCTTCTTTCACATTAAATTTGTTTTCCTTCACTTTCAGCTGTAATTGTGTTTTTGAATTGCTCTCCAAGTTGTATTCAGTTTCCAAAGCACAACACAAGTTTTCACAATTCTCAGTCACCCCAGGTTGTTTGTTATTGTTTGGAGATTTTTGAGTTCGCTGTGCCCTGATGAGCCTGTAAGGTTGGAATAAAAGATGCATGTTAAAATCATTAGTCTAGCTGTAGCATTTTGCAATGATAACACCTGCTTCTGGCATACAGTGTGCTGATAGCTAATCAGTGCTGGAAAGAACAGAATCCTAAAATAATATCTGATTGTGAAACCAGAGTAATTCTGGTTCCTGGGTTGTTCTAGATAATAACAAGGAGATAATTAAGGAGTTCTAACTGTTCCACAGAAATTAGATCCAATTGCAAAATATGAATTTGTTTTATTTGTGATATGAATGTTGCTTTTTAACCAAATCAGTTTTGGGGTTAACCCAGTCAGAATATTTTGTCTTCAGCAAAACAAAATTTAGCATTCATGTCTTTACCAAGCTTGACTTTGGAAACTACCTGATATATCAACAGTTTTGTTTAACTGTTGGCCACTGAACAGCATTAATGAAGCAACTCTGGGTGAAGTGGTATCCTCAAGGGCACCCTGGTGGCAGTGTTGTTAGAAGGACCCCCAACCTTTTCAAAATTGCTTTTGCAAACTCTAGCACTGCCTGCAGTTTCTTAATTATGTGCGTGTATGAGTATATTCTGTTTGTGTGTGAGCCTTGGCTGTCATGGCTGACAGAGATCGGCCTTTTTGTTAATCTCTAGTCTGCATGACTCATCTGACATGGGAATTCAATGACCTTTGAAAATCGGGTTTCACCTTATTAGATTGTTGTAAGTGAATTACCGGCATTTAATGACGTGGTTATGAACTGGAAACATTGTAGACAACACTGAATGAACTGACAAAACTAGACCACATGATCAAACCCAATTTATCAAGTACATAGGAGATCCTTTGTACAACTGAAAATCTTTTTAAATCACTGTTTTCAATAATTGAAGGTACTCTTTGGAGATAACAATAGCTATCCCAGTGACTCATCATTTAAGGCATTCAAAGCTTTCATTCAGCAGCTTTTCACAGATAACATCGGCTTGATGGACATTTACCAGTCAGTAATAAAGTGCAACCCATTAAACCTCAGTTTCAAAAGATTTTAGGTTGAATGCAACTGTCAAACAGCTCTCCTCCCTCCAGTAGCACAATTCAGCTAATTAGTAGCACCTACTCCTTGTATGTAGCACAGAGGCCTCTCTGATACACTTCTGCACCTTTACACTTTTGACATGTACAATTTTTGACAAAGGTAAAAATTTGAATTTAGAGTGGTAAAGTCAGAACTGCTACTATTGTAAACTGCATGTCTGGTTGGCTGGATCAGAAAACCTTATGCACAAAGCAAAAGACTACTAATGACAGGTGAATCATCCCCCCTACATATATACTATTTTTTATCTTTAATGTTTTTCTTAGTTAATGTCCCCTAAAACATCAGACGTTGATGATACCGACATGTATCTGTGCAAAGTTTGTTGCTATGGATGCATCTGGACATCTCTCTTTAAATAGGGGAAATATCTGTGAACATCCTTGAAATCTTTTATTCAAACGTAGCCATGGCAAGCTTACGCTTGGTTTTTAGCCATTGTTATCAACTTTGGTCAGCCTAATGCAAGCAGCTGTAGTGGGCAGGGAACAAGGGCTGCAATTCATGGAATAAGAATTTTTCAGTGAGGATTAAAGAGAAATGTGCTTCCAGACACTTTTCAGATCTTCTGTGCTTTGCATGTATAATTAAAACAATGTTTAACAAGTGGTAATCATTTCAGAGAATTTTATATCCTTTAATACTTGGAGATGGACTTTAAAGTCTTATATATCCTGAAACATTTGAATCATCAGCAACAACACAGCTTTTCAGTGATTTATAGAACAGTTCTAGTTAAGGTTTTTCATATATAGTTTTCTCTTTCTCTATCTGCTATAGGCCCATGCTGGCCATGGGATGCACAATTTAATCTCATGGATTATGTAACGCGTGTATAACTGCACATAAGGGATTACAGTATAGTCCAGCACTGACACATGTCAGTGGACACAGCACGTTTAACAGGACAGCCAGTACTGTAGGTATGATCACTGGACAGAAATCTAGGAGGGGATTTGTTTGTGAGATTATAGATGCTGTAGTGTTTGTTTGTTTTATGGTGTTTGGTTTTAATTCTTTAGTTTCATAGCTTTTAATTCCTCATAACATCAGTGTACAGAACTTTGTCTTAGTAATGGACTCACATATGTTGTCAGTACATTCAGTGTTCATACTGAAACATATGGTAGAAGGAAGCAAGTTGTTATACTGTGGTTATAGTGGAAGGTATACCTTAGAGAGAGGAATATGCTCCATAAGTGTTTATGTTTATCATTCCCCATGTGAATTGTTGAAGTCACAGGAGCTGTAGCTTGGTTGGGTCAATTAGTGCAGTTGGCTTGTTTCGCGTCAGGCCACTGAACTTTGATTACACACCGGGCTTTCTGTAATTTCACATATCTAACTGTTCCAAATATGTGACTCTGTTGAATTTCAACAGACTCCAGCAGCTGTGCGATAGTGTATTGAATGTTTGATAGAGCTGCTTCACTCTTCTGGTTTTGCTAATTAAGTTTAACAAGGATAACACATTGTCTAGGTGCCGCAGTCACATTCCAGACTGTTTATGCAAATATAAACTTTGGATCTCACAAGCTTTGCTGTGGGGATTCGAGATCGTGTACTCCTTATACACTCCCTCAAACAAAAAATTAGGGTTTGATGCAGTTAGGATCTGTTAAATGTCAAGTTAAGCATATCAAGGAAAAGGGTTGTGTCTTGATATCACGTTATGATTTTAATCTTTATATTTTTTTATTTTTTTGTCTTGATACTGTTATTGAATGATGATGTAGCTCTGGCCTGGAAATATTTTAAGCTCTTTTTATTTCTTGAATTGCAGCCAGCAACAAATAATTCTAATAGTAAAAATCAAGCTTTTTAATACAAGAAATTAAAAGTACACATGATCCTTTTCACATTGCACTGTCTGCTAATTGTTTGTCTTAATCATTTATTGTCAACCACCATTACTTTTAAATGCACAGCTTTTTGGCAGCTGTCTCAAATATTAGATATCAAAGCTACTCTTTACGTGGTGTAATAGGAGGCCTAAATTTTAATCAGAAAAGATATTTTCCATACACTTGGAGTTTGAATGTCATTCATGGATTAACCATACTAATCCTTTCTATGTCATTCCTACTTACTGAAAATATGTCTCTGGTAGCCACAGGGCCATGTTACTGTTTCCTGTGGTGTAAAAAAAGTTCATGTTCACAAACTTTTTGGCTCTGAGGGGTAACAGGCAACAATGGTAACAAAAACAACAACAACACAGGGCAAGACAAAGTACACAACAAAAACCATACAAACCACATAAAATCAATAATGTAACAATACAGGAATTAAAAGTAAACACAATTAGTACAAAATCTGCCATAGTTAGTGAAAAAAAGACATGGGCATGTCTAAAGAAGTGCTGGTACTATCTGTTCTTTAGTTGACTGGTTGAAATACAAATATGAAAGAGAATTTGTTAGTTTTAATTGATGGTTGTTTGAGGACTGATACGGCTTTCTTAAACAACTTTTTTTTGTACAGTTCAGATCGACTCTTCCGTCAAGAACCAATAATTTTCTTCTAACTTTCCTCACCCTTTTGATGAAAGTTAGAAAGAAAAAAATATGTTTGTTACAGCAGAAATTCAAAAACAGTTTAGTTTTTCCATAATGTGTTATTTAAACCTCTCTCTGGACTGCCTATTGAGGCCTAAAATAAAAGGCGCACTAGAACATTCATTAGGGAGTCCATTAAATCTTTAATTATGCGATCCTACAGCGGCGTCTATGTTACTGTTAGCTTGCATTTTTGCTACAATGTTCATTTGCTTATATGCGACCTTTTCTCCCCAGCTGCCTATTTTTTCTCTTCTGCCAATTAATTGCATGAGCCATTCAAAGACTGCATTAATTGACCATATCTGCTTTTTTAGGTTTCTTACAAGCTTAGTGACATGCAGTATTTTTAGTAACTATATTTGGGCAGTTTTCACCTTGAGAAAAAGACAA
>JAPZDV010000004.1:16441466-16468322 GCA_029814665.1 Acanthurus lineatus | reverse complement strand
AATATGCTTGAATTTTTTAAAGGTTGATAATGTGATGTTTAGTCACTCTGATAATGACTGTCCATATTGATACTTAAACAGCTTGACAAGACTCTGAACAGAGGTGACTCTCTCAGAGTTACTTTGTAAAAACTTATTGTAAAATACGTCTTACCTACCCAAGCTACTAATCCGCAATCACAACTACCTTTTGAGCGAAACTTTAAAGTCCAGTGTGTAAGACTTCAAAAAAATCTATTGGTAGATTATTGCAGAAATGGTATATAATACTCAAGATTTGCACAACTAAGAACATAGCGCATATACAGTGTACATGTAAGTAAACGAAGGCTGATGTTTCTGTGATGCATCGTTCACTGTCGTCATGCTGTAGTGCTTGTTGTGTGCAGACTAACTGTGTTCTGTTAAGCTGCTGACTTTGTTTTATTTCCCTGCAGAATAAATGACTTCCCAGAACTCACAAATTGCTTACTGGGATTAAAGGATATGTAGTTTGGAATTAGAAAGGCTTTTGATTCTTGCAGACACAACACAAATACATACTGTTCACACTTAATCATTAACACACATACAATAGCACAACCACTTACACATCGTTAACGTCACTTTCATATTATATTTACTGACCTTTATAAACTCTGGTCAAAACATATTGTTCTCCCTCTGTGTGATCAGTCTGCATGGAAAATGAGGCATTGTATTTAACATTAAAATGCCATTAAGATGGTAATGAAAGTTTAAAATGTGAATATTAGACTGGGTTTTTTTTTAGAATTTTCTATAATACTTTGGTAGAAAGAACCTTCTTCCAATGAACTTTTTGTACCTCAAAAACAATGTAGGCCATATACTGTGCCCTCTGAAAGAAAGGATGACGTTGCTCTTAAACTGTTAAAATGCTTGTTTAATATGATATATCCCACCCTACCCTATTCGATCACAATGGCTATTATTTTAGTTAAAAATTGTATACCAATGGGATTAATTATGGAGACAAAAATGGTTTTCTTCAAGGGAAGCCAGAGGGACAGGATTTTTTAAAATGTTTATAGCTTTGTGCTTTGTTATCTCACATTGTTACTTTTTTAACACTATCATTTGGGAATGCTAAAGTAAAAAAAATTAATAAACCGTAGTTTCTTACAACTTGGATCTTATTTGTCAAGTCTGGCCATCATTTTTATTGGTTATTGGATACTACACTCGTGTTAAGAACTGAGATTTCAAAACACAACAAAAGTGCTAAAAAGAAAATTTGAGGGGGTAGGAAACATGAGCAAGTTGTTGTTAAGACAGGTGGTAAATAAAATTGTAGGCTAGCCAAACTTACATCACATTTTACAGATTTTTGTTGTTTAGCTCTGACATGTGATCAGTCTTTAGTTGTTCTAAATCATAGTTTTTCTCTGCTGTGTGCTTTGGGCCACTCACTGCTGGTTTCACCTCCAAACAAAGTTTTTGAGATAATTTGGCTAAATTTCCCTGGTCTAAACGTGTCTGGTTGTTGGACTGTGGCTTCTCATTAAACTTCTTTTTTTTAGACTTGGATTGTTCCCAGATCTCAACAATTACTCTTGAGAATATCATGTTTTAATAAACCTTTTGAATAATTTCCAAAGCTACAATAATGAGACTGAAGAAACACAATTTCCTTTTTAGTTTTGGAACAATAAACAACCATTTGGTTTACTCTCTAGATCTCTATTTTATCATACACTGTGAAGTAAACCTGCTGAATATCAAAGATTTCACTTGAATTAAGGTTCTCAGGTTGAAGGATGAATTTATGTTGCTTTATTTCACATGGAGCTTGGAAATACATACAGAATTAGGCAGCACGATAAAAGCCCATACGGCAGATGAATGCTCAGTCTTTTAAAATTACGACTTGGCTACTGGTAAATCAAATACCCACCCTTAGCTGTTGCCAAATGGTCCATTGCCTTTCATTGAGTAATTGTGTGCAGGCTGGGGTTTGCTGAAGCAAGTTATCTTGCAGTTTCATGGTTACATTGATGTGACCATGGTCGCATAAAAAATTAGCATATGTGCATTTATCCTGGTTCCAGATATGCATTACTAAATAGTTCATATTATGAAAAGAATGTATAAACAAAACACATAGAAAATATTCAAATCTACACTAAATGCAAGGCCTGTATCTGTTTAAAGTTTGTCACTATAGTGGTGTTTTCACATACCTCTACTGTGGCAATGTGTGTGCACTTCCTTAAAATCAGAGATTCAAAGGGGCAAACTGGATTTGGTACATCACAAATGGGAAAGTCAGTCATTGGCAAAAATACCTGAAACCTCGTGAGCAGGCAGACTTGTCAGTACAGACAATGAGGGTATAAGCACAACCACTCTCAGTTACAAGTTAAAAAGCAAACAAACAACATTAATAAAAGATCTTAGCCACACTATTCACTCACTCTGATACCTCTGCTAGTCATGAGTCTTTGTACACTGCAGGATCGTCAGAACACTTGGTCAAAAATCTGCTGTTGTCAAACCTATTCTTTGAACTTATATGTAGCATTTGTTACATTTGTTGCTCACAGAACTAATAATGTGCATCATGTGAATCATTTGCACTCCTTACAAAAAACTGGTCAGTACAACAAACTAGACATTTTATATTGTTATCGTTTTAAGGTTCATAGTTGAGCCAGTGATTATAGGTAGCACACATTTTGAGTGACACTAGCTTTAGGGCATTGCTAATTTTGTTCATTTTTAAAAAGAATGACTGCAAGGTATCTCAGAATAGCTCATGAGATTCTCTTTGGTGTCTAAGGCTGACACCAAACAAAAATATGCAATAAATAAATAACAGGGCCAAATTCCTAAAGGTTTTTTATCTTTCTCAGTAACATTATGGACTTATGCACCCTCAACAACATGAAATAAAGGATTCACTCCTTTATTTTGTGCTTATAGTGCTGTGAAAGATTTTTTTTCACTTCATCTTGTGAATTTGATTGGCAGATTTTGACATGAGTGGGCTGCATTCAACCAACCACTGATCTTTTTTAAGGTTTCTTCTGTTCCCAACCATTCTTGTCGCATCTGTCACTTGCAACCTCCCACGGGAAAAGGCTTTGTTTAGAACGTATAGAGGAACTTTTTGAGGGAGTCACCATCAGAGAGCTGCACTACAAGAGTATTTGTAATTTTAATCAGAGCCATCAGCAGCCGTAGAAACCATCAGCCAGAGCCTGCTGGGGCTGTTCCCAAGTAAAACTGAATGGCCACCAACACTGAGTGTGGATGTCGCATTAACATTTGTGCTCACATTCAGTCACATTCATTCAACATAATAATTTATTTGCTTTGCAAAATGTTAAAAGGAAAATTTAATCACAATTTACCAAGCTGACATCTTAGAATACCGTGTTTCCTCTGACCAATAGATCAAACCTATAAAGCCATTAAGTTACCTATAACATAAAACAAAATAAATCAGGAGATTATTCCCAGCAAAAGACTGGTACCAGAAAAAATAAACTTTTTTTAATTGTAAAAGTATTTTGACAGCTAATCACTAATCCATGTTATTGCATATTAATTTTCTGTTAGTTGATTTATCAACTCATTTCAGCTCTAATTTAAGTTTCTATTGTGATCACTTATGTTTTTTAACTGTAGTTACTGTGCAAAAGGACTTTATAAATACTAATATACAAGTTAAGAGTAAGGTATGAAATTATTCAAAGTTGTAACAATTGTTGTAACATTTTGCCCTTTTTTATCAGAATTCATCATGGTACTTCTCCAAAAGCAAGCCATATGTGAAATAGAACTGCTGAGTTCAATAGTAGTTTGCAATGAAAGTTCACCACAATCAATAGAAAACAGGTCTAAAATTGAGCTGCCTTCTGTTGATCAGAAGCCAGCTTCAGATTAAATCACGCCTCAGAGCCCTGCTTCACTCTATCTGTCTTGCCAAAATATGGATGCCCCAGGACTCAAGTATTTATCGATGAACCTCCTCCACGCTGCAGTCACAAATCACGGCCGAGACTGTAGAATACGTGGCTTAACTTAGTCATCATGTTTTTACAGGCCTTGTACCGCTTATCAGTTCGAAACCTGTGTGTGTTCCCTGAAAGCATGCTAATCTCCCCAGATGATTACATTGACCCCAGGCCATTGATTACAACGTCTAGGCTAGAATGTCACTGAAACACAGGCGGTGACCAAATTTTGCATCCTGACAGTGGTCTCATTCCTCTCTGTTCAACCAGCCCCATTTATCCCCCCCTCCCCCAGCTTTCTGCTGTGTGGAAAATGGGCTCCAACTGCTGCTGCAACTTCTCAAAGCAGAAATGGACTTGTTTTTATTTTGAGTTAGGTTGGAATGGGATACATTTCATTTTTACATTTTTCTCCCAGTGGGTATGCAAGGAGTGTTGTTTTTTTTTTCGCTTGAGTGACAGTGCATTTGTTATAGGAGAAAGCTGTTGCTACGTTACCCTCTGCTGTTTAATTTTCCTTTTTTTCATGTTCATTTTATGGCTGTCACAACAGCTGTCGAGGGGTTAAGCATTGTGGAGCTCCACCGTACAATGCAGGGTGGCTCTACTTTGACACACCACTCTTTAATTTTTTTCTCTGAGCGGGTCAGTCAAGGCCAAAGAGCTGGAGGCAATAAGAATAGGCGAGGAAAATGCTTTCAACCTGAATTCCAACTCTTAATCTCCTCTCTGTGCTCCCTGCTCACCCCATGAGGGAAAACAAATAAATCTCTCATCTTCACATATAGAGATAGACAGCTGAAGGCACATGTCATGCCTCTCTCTGTCACTGTCCTGTTTGACCTATAGCTGCTGGAATTTGTTACATTAGCGGAAAAAAAACATCCATTATACAATAGTTGGGATTTTATGAGTTACATTACATTTTTATGGAAGCATTAGTTGGTGATGCATAATTGTAGCTAAGATTAATGTTTCCTTCTCTGTAATTATGCTAAGTTATTGATAATGAAAATGTTTTTGAAAGTCTATTTGCAATTTCTTGGAGTTTTCACAGACTCTGTTTTATTTCTCTCCCAATTTCTTTTATTCCCCTTTAATGTTTCTCAAAAGAGTACTATCTTTGGCATGACTGTGTATGAATTTGACTCTAAAGCACTGCAGCATGTTTTTTTCTAGACTGCAGTACGGTAAAAAGAAAAAAGCTTATTGTGGAAGCAAAAACCTTATTTTTATGAATATTCTATGCATTTTATCAATTTCTGTGACATTCTGTGTTTTGTAGTTAATTCTTTTCTCATTACTAAATATCACAGTTATGTCCCTGTTTTCTGTATTATGGAATTTGTAGGGTTTTACAATCCTGAAATAGTCCTAAACTCTGATCTATGAATCCTTTTAAATGGCAAAAAAAATCTATAAAAAATGTTGCTTTGAAAAATTCATGCATAATAATTTGTAAAATGTTTTCATAGTTAAAGAAATGTTTTTGTTCCCACAGCGACACCTTTATTTCCCACATCAGGACAGCTCAAGCTTGGGGAGCTTGGATTTTTTTAAGGTGGATTTCTAGACACGATTCACCACCATATCAGAGCTCTTACAGGTCAAGTTTTACCAGCTGACCTTGCCTGGATGCAGCTGTCAGCAGTATATTGAGTTGTCAAATAGGACACATCACATCTCAGACTTCACAGTTCTGAGAAGCACAAATCAAAGACTAAACTCAGCTGCTCAGGGACGTGTGCTGTCTCCCCTGCAGTCCCAGTAAAGCTCTCTGTCAGACTATTTAAGTTTGCAGATGACAGTGTTGTTTAGACTGAAACAAAACAGGACTTTGAGCTGCATGTATTCTGTTGCATCTACGTGGGTTTGTTTATGTAATCCAAAATCCCAGGGTTCTTTCAGAGGATATTACAGTGTAAATTTGATGCAGTCTATCTTTAGATATTTTATTTTTAAATAAGTAATATTTTTACATAAGTATTATTTTTCAGATGATTGTAGATTTCAGAAAAAAGCCACCCACCTCAGCTTTAAACTTTAAAATACACATTGCCCCCAGATCTATCTTTGGCATATCAAAAAAATTCATGTCTGAGAAGCCATTAATTTTAATCTTTGACAGAAAACAGTAGCCTTGTATTTTAATTCTACAAAGAAAACAGAAACTGTGATCAGCTTGAATTCATGTTGATTTGAATGGATTTTATCAGTGACAATTTTTTCTGTAGAAAAAGACTGAATTGTCTACAGACTTTCCTACAGTTTTCTACACTAGACTATTATGTCAACATCAATAATTAAATTACTTGTTATTGGTAGGCCGAAAAGTATGACTTTATATTACTTGTTGGGCTTAAAAAACTATTAAAGGGAATGTACAGAGAATATATTGCCCTTAAGTTCCTATAGAGCAATTTGAACACTATGGTACTCCTTGATAAGAGATGATAAAGCTATTTTGCAATGAATCAAGAGTGAGAAGTTGATCATGGGAGCTACTGAGAAAATTAATTCACTGCCTCCCCATTAAATGATCTGTTACAGCCAACTGTCTGGCCGTTGCTCCTCCCCTACCAGCTCAAACTGAATTTCCCAGTTGGCTTTGTGCCCAAGACTTACTTTTGGTCTGACCTGCGCTATTAACCCGGCGTGTTGCCTCCCTTGGTAATGACAGCTGGTAAAATGAGCCAATTTTGTTTTTGTTGTCAGAGATATTGATTTATCGTAGGTTTTGGCACTTGCCTCATCATCACAAGCCTTTGTTTTTAGTTTGAAAAGAAGCCCAGTTGACTCAATAATTTGCAGTCTTGACAAAGTTGATTTTTTAATGGCTGTATCAGATTTTCATTTTTTTTCTAAAACCTGCAATGCACAAAGGATGTTAGATTTTGTTGTTTTCTTTTTCTTTTTTATTTGAGAAAGCATTAACTCTCAGTATAAAACCCTCCTGGATTCTATGCTAAGTTAATGTTGACTGAACAAAGAAAAATTGATTTGGCATTTAGTTTAGTGTATCATCAGCCAAACAAAAGCCTGTGACAAGCCTTTCACAGAAGCTCTCACAAACATTTCTTTCATTAAATGTGCTGTTGTCATTCAACAAGGGATTTCTGAATAAGCACTAAGTGGTAACAGCATTGCAATTCAGGATGTAAAATGAAAGCAAGTGACCGATAGAACAAAATTTGACATTGTTTACCGAATTACAGTCCGATAAGGAGCTTTATTTGAGGAGGTAGGGTATTTTTCTGTTCTTGTGTGTCAGCAGGGAAGCTCACTGGCACACAGCTGTTCTTAATAACCATCATTAGTCAACCAAATCACATGTGCAGTGATTCTAGAGTTGCAGCATACCCTTCATCCATTCACTTCCTTATGATTCTTAAAATAGCTGTCAGTAGCTTAAGAGAGATTTCATTATATGAAGCAGCTGTTGTCATCTTTAAAGGGTTTGTGGGGAATATTTGATCTTTAGTAGTGTTTTCTTTCTGTAAGTGAGTTCTGTGTATTTAAACACAGTCCTACCAATGGTCTCACACTATTCCAGTAATCAACAGGTGGCAGTTACATGGAAAAAGATGCAGCAAGGTGACATCAATGGCAGAGAAGAAGAGTAATGCAAGCTAGTTAACATGGATGCTAGTTAACATGGTTTCCTTTGACAGCACTGGTGGCATATCTCTAAGAATGGCAGTTTTTTTTTGGTCTACCACTTTGGTCTTGAAATATTACATTAGAAAGAGATTGATGATTTACAGACAATATATTTCTATTGATGATCTTATCTGGACAACTGGGATGGATTGCCATAAAACTGTGACTAATACTGCTGTCCTTCATGGAGGTATGGGAGGGTTGTGCACTGACACGTGCACACTCATTGTGGTTTGTTAAAAAAGAAATTGTATCTGTTCAGTGAGAAAAGCAGGAAATGGGGGTAAAAAAAAGATTTTAAAAACACTTTCCATATGCATCGATTTTTTGTCTTGACATTTTATGAGACATTTTCCGTGTTATTATGGAAATTCTGACTGTGTGGCTCTTTTACAAAAGTGGACCTGGGAAAATAACCTAATTTTTTCAGCATTTAATACTTGTTGTAACTGCACTGCAGATGGAATAGAGTGGTTCATATTTAAACCTTTCAGCCACAAAGACACAAGATATCATTTTATCCCTCTAGTTTTGAGGGATCCTAATTGACAGTTAAAAGATGTGCATGTCTGTCGGTCTTTAGAAAATATTGTGATCCTATTACCTGTCGCGTGTGTTTCACTGCTGTACACCTAATAAATTTAGGCCCCTCAACTTTGGCCATAAAAAAATTAGTAAATAAATGTGTCAAACTACGTTCATGAATATATTTACCCCAAGACATTTTCCCCTCAGTCTCTCTCACATAAACATTTTGGTGCCTTTATGTTAAAACCGCAACCACTGTCAGAGATTTTAATCAATGAGAGCATCTGAACATCCTACTCTCCCACCTTTCTGCTTAATAATTCAACGAGAAGCCTCCGTGGGCATTCACTGTGAAGGTGAGCGTGTGACCTCCAGCACAGCAGCAGGAGGTCTACTGCAAGAGGTTGCAGGATGCAGAATTGATGATTATGCTAAGTTTCTTTTTTCTTTAATGTTACTTTTGGTGGGTCTTGCTTGGATTTAAAAGTGTTTAGAGTTAACCACACACATTGATATATAGTCTCAGGTTGTCTGGTATTGAAAGTAACAGAGAAGAAAGTGTTTTATAGTTTTGTGATACTGCACTTTTAATACCAAATAGTTGAAAATGTTGTAAATGTATTCAGTTTTACTGAAACCACACTACGTGATCAATTTTGGTGATGAAAAATTACATCATAATACTGATTAAAAATCAAATCACTGTACAACTCATTATCAGCCCAACTGGTGTACTTGAATTACAATTTTTTTTCCCTTTTTTTTTGTTACACACAAAATCAGCAATTGCTTACAAATTTATAAAGAACTTTATAGTCTTTGAAAATTATTGTTGAAAAACTCAAGATTACAAAAACTGAATCTGTACTGAAAAAATAAGTGACACTGATCCAGTTATGCTGGAAATCTAATAAAATGGATTGTATCAATTGTGTCAAAAATGATGTTGTAGGAGCACAGAGAACTAGAATATTCATTTTAAATAGCTAACACATGCAAAGGATAGAACGTGGAGTCTGTAGACATCAAAGATGCTGTTTTTAGAATATATAGACCTTTCAAGCAGACATTTTGACTTGTCCTAGCAGGAAAGGCACAGGTGGAACTAATAACATTAACGGTAGCTTCCTTCCAATTAAGTCTGAGCCAGCATGGACAGCATCATAGCTCTGGAGCTGACACACGTACATAGTCATTATTAATGTTATTAATTAAACCTGTGTTTGGTATGTCAGAATGTCTCTTATGAGAAAGGATGATTTATGTTATATTTTTGCCCATTCAGACACTTCAAAAGGACACCAGGACTCTTATCAGAGCTTAAATATACCAAAGGAGAACAGTCCTCTTTTACTGGTTGTGGGAGTATGAAGACAAATCCAAATATTTCCTACTCTGACGCTTCCCAGTAACCATTGAGAAGACTGTTGTTTGAACAAATAGTTCCAAAATGCTTACCTGACCATCAGCTGGATGTCCTAGCATCCTGACGACATGACCCCAAATGAGACTGTTGAGCTATTCTGCTAAGGTTTATATGCACAGTTGTTGCTCAGCAGTGAGAGTGTCCTATGCCTGACTCCTGATCAGTGTTTACTCACTAGTTTAGGGTCCATGGTGACTCATTCTGGCATTACGATTTCAGATTGTCCATCCATCTCATTTTTTGTGAGCAAGATATCTTACTGGACAAGTGTGTGAACACATAACAGAAATTCAACTCTGTTTTTTGTTTCTCTGACTACTACACATACAGCAGTAGTCCATCATAGGGTCACTGGGTCTGTGTATGTTGAGCTTCAGATGATTTGTGTTGCACAGTGTGACAAAACTCTGTATCAGTCTTCTGTGCTCATTTGTAAATATGGTCTCAAAGTGAGGAAAACAGGTTTCTCACTGGGAATTATTCACAGCAGTTATACATGTCAATATAGTGATACATTCGATTACACCAAACAATGCACTAAATAGCTTCTATTAAATTCCTATTTAGTCTTCACTGTATAAATTATATGATTTGAACAGATGTAAAATGCAACTTGGCTAGCATAAAATCAGAGGTTGTTCTAGTAAAAAATAACCAAACAAAACTTGCTTTATGCTGCAGGAACCCAGACCAGATTAATTCAATAATGGCTGCAATTAATTTATCATGTCAAGACAGCAGGGGAGTAATCCCATTTGTTAAATGACTACTGAATCTCTGTTTTAGATTAAGATGTCTGGTAAAGCAACTGGAGAGAGGAGAGGCTTCCCTGACTGACCTCAAGAAAAACCTTGAGTATGCAGCATCGGTGCTGGAATCGGTTTACATCGAGGAGACCAGGTAAGAAAAAGAGACGCTTTCCACCTTGAAAAAAGTATCAACATGGTTTATTTAGAACAACAACACAGCACTGATACATGAAAGATTCTTAAGTACTTATTGTAGGTACATTTACTAAACTTTTTACTCCTCTACATTCATTTTATAACAATTAACTCCACTTTCTCAAACTACTACATTTGAATACTGACATGTTAATAGATCAATAGTTGTGATTTAACAGTTTGATTACATAACACAGACTTATGTCTATGCTTGACATAAATAAAATTTGAAGGGCAAGAGTTCTAAATACACCCCACATTCAAAAACATTTGGGACATTGTGTAAGTTTTCTGCCTCTATATTTAGATTTAGGCATGGAAAATTATTTGGCTAAGGTCATGAGAAGATTGCTGTTATGGCGAATAATTGCAAAGGCTAGGATAGTTTTAGAGAATATGCTAGGTTTAAGTACGTCAGTACTGAATTCAGGTCCAGAATTAGAGATATGACCGGGCTTACAGAATTATGTAAGCCTCTCGTCATCTAGATCCGACCAGATTAGGACCAGTGATGGCACGACCACTCCAGGATGGAGGATGATGAACTGCCCAGTGTAGAATTCATGTAGCACCATGATTATCAGTGTGATGTGAATGCTTTATCTTTGCCATAAAAGCATGTATTCAGTTTATTGGATAGAGACCAACTGGCTTTGCTCCTGATCCCATGTACATGTCAACACAACAGGGTAGCTGCGGAGAATTATGTCACACAATTGGATTTGAATCCTCCACATCACGGTGTTTCAAGAGGCCTGGGATGTTTTGATGTTACATAAGAGGTGATATTATTTGATGGACAGCACTGGGATTTGGGTTTGATCCTTTGAGAAAGTAGAGCTAGGATAAATAATAAATATTTTAGTAAGCCTTTAGTCTCTGCATCTGTCTGTTTTCCCATCCACTGTTTCTCTTATTCTGCTCCTGTCATTCACCTTTCATTCCTCCCATCTCCCCTCTTTCAGGCGTTTGGTGGACACAGAGGATGAACTCAGCGACATCCAGTCAGAGTCGGTTCCCTCAGAGGTGCGGGATTGGCTGGCCTCCACCTTCACCCGCCAGATGGGCTTGATGTTGCGACGCAATGAAGAGAAACCTCGCTTCCGCAGCATCGTCCACGCTGTCCAGGCTGGCATATTTGTTGAGAGGTAAATGTGTGTGTGTGTGTGTGTGTATGTGTGTGTGTGTGTGTGTGAGAGAGAGAGATGTACAAGCACGCAGCCACTTTCACACACTGACAAGAAGTCATTGATGTTAAATAATTAATATGGATTGTCACCTTTATCTTTCTTCCACTGCAGTGCTATCTATCATTGGTCAACCCTGACAAGTGTAGCCCCGAGCAACTTAAAGCAGTGCTATCAACATCTTTAGTTTGGCCTTGCAGAAAAAAACAGATAACCTCAGTGCTCTCACACGTTTAAGTACATTCCCTGCACGTACACAGTACATTACTAATATTTTGCAATGCACAGTGTGTCAGAGTTTTTTGATTTATTATCACCATTTAAAGAAAATTAATTAGCTACTGCTTCTGATATGTGGCTAGTTGCTTTAGTGATTTTTTTTATTAAAAGGCCAAACGTGATGTTTTGAAATGTGAGGTCCTCTGTTGAGAGAATTGCTGTTTTTCTTGGTCACTTGATGACCTTGTGAATGAGCTTGTGCTCTGGTATATTGTGATGAACATTTTCACACTTAAAATAATCCTTAGTTGCTAGGGTGCCCTTCACTAACCAGAATGTCATTTAAGTGTATAAAATCTAACTGTAAAATTTTTGCACTTATATTTCCCACAGTGGAACATAAAAATGGTGTTCATGGCATGTTCACTTCCTTCTGCCGACAGTCCCACAAAGCACAATCTTGCAATTTATAGATGTGAAAACAACAAAACAGCCATGAATGATGATGCAAAATGACATAATTTATAAGTTTTTAATATCTCAATTTACTGCAACAAAATCTTAAGTCATTATCTGCTCTAATTTTTGTATAAGTTAGATTATTGCTGACTGTTACTGTGTGCATTTGTCAAATTCAGCCTGAACTTGTTTACATATAAAAGTTAATGCAAACCAGATGTACAACCTAGCAGGCTGACATTCAGAACTCGAAGTCACTACACCTTGGTTTGCAAACTGATACAGTCCTTTTAAATTTTAATCTGTTAAAAATTCTTGTTCCACCGTCTTCACAGCACCTCATTCACCTGAGTCGACCATACATCATCACAGCCTTGACAAGCCTGGCTAAGCACAATCATTCAGAGAGTTGCAAACAGCTTCCTCTCCAAGGCCGCGCTTTATCACACAAAAACATGAAACATGCATTCTCTCAATGCAGTAAGCCCCAAACTATAATCTGTCTTAATCTCTTTCACAGAGGGCAGTCTGCCTTTAGATATTTACAATGAAGAAAGACTGGCAAAGGGAAGATGAAAATAAAAAAAGGCAGAACCGTGTGCTTCAATAAAGTGACGAAGCAAGAGGTGTCTACAGTTTAGACTCAGAACAAAAAGTCCTATTTTGACAAAATGTGTTACTCAATATTTAGTTACATGTTGTAAGCTATCATCTCAAGTCATCTTGACAACATGAGCAAGTGGGACAACGAAATTAAGTAATATTTGAGATGTTCAGGGCTGTATACTATTTTTAATGCCTGACACTTGAAACTAATTTCATGAAGAACTGCACAGCTTGTTTTGCAATTTTGTGATTAAATTAATCTGTAATCTGTCCCTCATGTAAACAAAGCCTTAAACCTTTTGCATGTGAAAAATAAAACAACTTGCCGGTACTGTTGCCTTTTCTCAGACTAACCTTTTCATACTGAGTTGTGTGGATTTAAAGGTTTATAGTGAGTCTTGGTAGGGAGCCTTCCAGGCTGTGGTTTGGAGGCCAGTGTGGTAACCTCTGGTGTTTACACTCAGCGGTGCGCTTCATTTGATGTTTTTATCTCATCCTAACAGGATGTACCGACGTACCTCCAATATGGTGGGACTCAGCTACCCTCCCTCTGTCATATCTGTGCTAAAGGTATTACCATGTGCACACGCATTCATGCAGGAGTACACGAATATGAAATAACTTAGCACGCACACATCCATGTGCCAAAGTAGCACACCTTGAGTTATTAACAAGAAATCGACCTGCAAAGTAATCCATCTTAGTGATTTTGTGTTTTGTAAGATTTTCTTTACCTTCATTTAAATTTTCTCTTGCCCACACAGAATGTTGACAGGTGGTCATTTGACGTATTCGCTCTAAATGAGGCCAGCGGGGATCACGCACTTAAATTCATATTCTACGAGCTGCTCACAAGATACGACCTAATTAGCCGTTTCAAGGTAAAGCCACAAGGATCTAACCCACCACTGATCATTGCTATGCCTTCTTTTTGTGTCATTAAGACAAGAGGAAAAGAAAATTATTCAGTAGAGATCATAATAACCTTCACAATGCCCCTTCACTATGCCTGATATGATGGAAGTGCACATACTCACTTCTCTGCCTCTTAAGTGTGTTGTCGTATTTCCACAATGACCAACAATGAGGGGGGCTGGACATACTTCATCTCATCTGATAGTGAAGCTCATTTTCCACAGCATCTTACAGCTGAGGACACTTCACTTGAAGTGACAGCGTCTAAAAGTAAATGACATGGGCAATGAAATGAAGCCCACATGAATTTGTAATCGTAGTCTGCAGTAGCCTCAATGATTCCCAATCTGTGGTTTTATGACATTAATTTCAGATAGTGAGGGGTCTGGGTAGGCATTTAAATTATACACACTAGTAATTTAAATCACCAGATAGCTTTTTGAAGTTTCCTAATGCCTGCAGTGTTTTCTGTCTCACAGTCAATTGCTGTTGTTTTTGTTTGCTGCAGATCCCGATCTCTGCTGTAGTCTCATTTGTAGAGGCCCTAGAAGTGGGATACAGCAAACACAAAAATCCTTATCACAACCTAATGCACGCTGCCGATGTCACACAGACTGTACACTACTTGCTCCTCAAGACTGGCATGGTGGTGAGTAAAACTGGCAGTAAGCTTACCTGTTAAAAATAAGGGTGAATGGGTTGATTGTTTTTTTTTAGCATTCAAAGCTTTTGTTGAGGATCCCTTATTTTAATCCCACAATCATAAAGTATCATCCCCCAGCTCTCATTGTCGCAGTCTTAATCAGCGTTTTGCTGCCCATGTCTATCCCCTCACTCAGCCCATCCATCTCACACAATACTCAAACAATCCCTGACTGACTGTGCAATTGGATCTTGATTTCAAAATCAAATGTTAATGTTATAAACAAAGCTTCAAAGCTTCATACTTTTTGGTTCAGCCCCCACAGAAACCTGTTGTTTCCAAGCAGGAGAGCTTAGTCTATGAAACCAAAGCAAAATTATCCACATGGTATTCAGAACATTTCAGTCAGCTGTCGAATGCCGCCCTAATTGCAGCTCTGCCTGATGTGCAGCTGCTAAATATGTCTGTTTTTCCTTGGGTGATCCATAAGCCATTCTTCATGAAAAAAACAATACGCCTTAAGAAAATCACCCCTCTGTCCCAGGCTTTTGAGTTAGGTTTGAGAACACTAACCTACATTTATTAAAAAAAATTGTCTTTACATGGTTATTATCACAACGTTTAAAGTCAAATGTCTTCTGTCTTTTTTTCAAAATGTTGGCTTATTTCTTCTCTTGATATTTCATGTAGCTTTTATTCTTTTTCTTATCTGATGACCTTTATTTCACTCCCTTTCACTGGAGGAACTCGAGGGCAGTTATGCTGCTGTGTTCATTCCAAAACCAAAAAACACCTCGCTAGCCTTAATAAAACCAAGTTCAAAGTCCCTAACCAGTCAACCAGCCGGCCGCCCCCGCCTACAGTGTTTTTATTTAATCACCTTAATAAGGCGACTGCAACAGCTGTTGACATGGTATGTGTTACTTTGGGCAGTGCCTTGCGGAATAAACCACATTAGTTCTTGAACCACAACTCCTGGGAGAGCAAGAGGACAGCATCTATCATTTCACAAGCCCTCCAGACTCCATTAAATCAACAATCAACAGGTCATTCATAAAGCCGGCCCCATGAGGAAATATGCTGAGGGATGGATCGGTCATCTTGCCCCCCCACCCCTGCCTTCCCCCTTGTACTTAATGACTCCTCCATCCCCCACTGTTGATTAGTCACCAATATTGACTGGGCTTCCCGAGCTAAATCTCCTCTGTGTGTGTGTGTGTGTGTGAGTGAGCGCACTCAGATGCATGCACATCTCAAAGGAAAATGCACACTAACAGTTGTGCAGGTGCTGCATACACTCACAGATTAAACATGAGCGCTCATAATGAAAAGCACATATATGCACACAAACATGTACAGGTACACTCCATATTATTTCCATTATTTTGAGGTTTTAAAAAAGAAAAAATGAGAAAGCACAATGTGTGTTCTCACATTGTTACAACATTTATAAGATTGAAGAGAGAATGACTTCTTATTTATATTTAGTACTGGTGACAAATCAGTCTGAGACACTGTCTGAAAGGGAAAGGTTAAAGAGGAGTGTTCAAGTGACAATTTAAAATGTGATTCTCAATAGAGTTTTGATTATTTAAAGTTCCCTTTTGCTTTGCTGACCTTTCCTCTATCTTCTCTTACCCATTTGTCTGCTTTCACCCCTGACTGTAATGTATTCCTCTTGCCAAATACCTCTCTTTGCATCCTTTATATCACTTTTCTTCCTTGTATGTTTATGACGTGAGGAGCCATTCCCTGCTTTCCCCTTTTTTTCCATTCACTGGCTTCTCATTTCTCTTCTCCAATTTCTGTCCATTTTTTCCTCCTCTGTTCATTACTTTCCCTTCCTTCTTTCATGCCAATGTCGCTTTCTTTTCCATCTCGGTGCTTCCTCTCCTCAAACCCTTTTCTTTTCCATATACGTCACTTAATATCACCCTCCTTCTTGCTTATCTTCACCTGCCCCTGCTTTCTTGCTCCTTGCCTCTTCCCTCCTCCTTCTTCTTCTTCTCCTCCTTTACCTCCAGCATTGGTTGACTGAGCTTGAGATCTTTGCCATGATCTTTGCGGCGGCGGTGCACGACTACGAGCACACGGGGACCACAAACAACTTCCACATTCAGACAAGGTAATGGATCATAAAATCAAAAATGCATAGCAGTGACTCACCCGATCAATGTTTTCATTTACAGCAAGGGGGCTTTACGTTGACTCTGAGATCGCCTGCAGTGCAGTAATAACACTGAGGCAGGACAGGAGTCAAAATGAGCTCAGTGCCCTTGAGAACTTGAGTCAGAGAGAACACATTATAACAAAACTTTTTGTTATTATTAGAAGAGAAAATAAATACTTTTGTTAACAAACCCTGCCCTCATGCCCATACTTTCTTAAATATATGCTTATTGTCATCCCACAACTTTCTTTTACTCATTTCTCTTAAGTTCTTCATGAATAGTTCAGAATAATTTATTTTACAAAAAGTTAAAGTTGTCAAAGTGAATTTCTTTGAACAATACATTTACATTTTTAAGGGGGAGAACCTTAAAGACTATTTCATGTCTTTTCTAATAAATGTGCAGATTTACTCTCACTGAACTGGATAATTATTAAATCACTGATGTGCTCAAAGTTTTTATAAGCAATGGTCAGTTTTCAGTAACTGAGGGTCCAAACTAATTAATGGAGGGCCTTGTCATGTGTTTTATAGCCTCATTAGTAATTATTTTCCTTTGTGCACATTTAGACATTTGTAATACAGCTTTATTTATTTTTAAGTAAAATAAAGGGAACTCAGATTTTTCTGAATCTTAGACTTCTAAGAGAATTTCTCAGAGTTAAACCAGATTGAAGTCTGTGCAAAGAGGACAAGACCCGGTGTGCCACATTCATAAAGTGACATATTTTCTGGATAAATTTAATCATAGCAACGTCTAGTCAGCACACATTATTTCTCTTTAAGCTGTTCCTCCAAATATAAACCAGTGAGAGACTGGCCTTCTCTTTCCCTTTGACAGGTCAGACACAGCTATCTTGTACAATGACCGTTCAGTGCTGGAGAGTCACCATGTCAGTGCAGCCTACCGCCTACTGCAGGACGAT
Source organism: Acanthurus lineatus (assembly GCA_029814665.1). Taxonomy (NCBI): domain Eukaryota; kingdom Metazoa; phylum Chordata; class Actinopteri; order Acanthuriformes; family Acanthuridae; genus Acanthurus; species Acanthurus lineatus. The sequence continues at coordinate 16,450,659 of JAPZDV010000004.1, read as the reverse complement.
GACGAGATGAACATCCTCTACAACCTTTCCAAGGATGACTGGAGGTCAGTGAGGCACATACTTAGACAGAAAGAAAGGGAGACAGACAGATAAAAAGAGCTGAGGGACAGCAAAGGGAAATAAAACTCAGAGATGTAATAAAAAGCAGTTTGAGTCTGACAGAGAGGCAAATATGACGAGTGGAAACCAGTAAAGGCAATCAAAGCAGTTTCCCAATGTACGTTTCATCTGTTCGATGTCCAAAATGAACAAATCTCCTTCCATTTTAAGAGTAACCAATGTGCTCGGTGGAGTAAAAATCAGAAAAGTTGGAATTTCCTTCAAGGTCTAACAACTTTGTACTTGATGAAACCATTATGTGTTATAATACATCAAAGGAAACAGCTGCAGTCTGATTTTCATGCTATAAGCTGTAACTTGTCAAAGCAGATATTATAAATAGCTCTCAAAAACTGTGTTGGCTGCCTTCATTTACTGTAGCGACTTCCAGAATAAGTCGGCGTTTATTACCTGCCAGTTTGACAGTTCATTATGCAGGACATGGCACAAGTTTTCCTCTCCTCTGTTTTCATCCAGAGAGCTTCGAGCCCTGGTGGTGGAGATGGTGTTGGCCACAGATATGTCCTGCCACTTCCAGCAAGTGAAGACTATGAAGAACTTTCTACAGCAACCTGAGGGGTCAGTTGGTTTTTGTTCACCACTGTTTACACTTCCTGCCCTACTCCCAACAATTTACATCTTCATCAACCCTGCCACTAGATCACTGAGTGCTAACCACCAGCTGTTTGCTTTCCAATTAACTCTCCTTTCAAGAGTGTACTTATTGAGGAACACAACAAACATTAATGTTTATATCAAATGGACTGTTCAAAAAACGAAGGGTAATATCTGTTATTCAGGTGTTGTTTACACAGTGTAATATTATGTTACCACAGTGCAGGAATACAGTAGGGTATTACTACAGGCCCTCTTAGGCACAAACACAGAATAGTTTTTGTTTTTTCGCTGGGAGTCTGCAGCAGAGTTATGGTGCAGTCACACCCGATTTGGCGTGGTAAAATTTATTTTCACACTGCAGTAAAAAACAGCCGGTGTTAGAAATATTGTTAGCAGGTTTGCTGGCACACTGGAGGCTGCTAAATCAGCTAGAAAACATTTAAGAAACTATCTAATATTGACTTTACCAGCTTCTACAGCTTGAGTCACTAGTAATAGCCAAGTTGAGCAAATCTAATTAATTTTGTTGACAAAATTCTCTGCAAAGCAGCATAATTCAGATGGGTTCTCATCAGCTGCAGGCAATGTAAGAAGAATTAAGAATTAAAAAGGGGAGTTCTACACAATAAAAATTTCATCTCTTGAAAAACTTTTAACTTTCTGTACTCATTTAAACATTTTTGGCAGAGAAATATTTGATGTTTGCTTCACTGAGTTAACTCACCAGTTAGGGGTTTAAATTACATATGCGACCAGAAGCTCTGCAAATAGTATTGTGGAGTGAAGCTGAGTTATCTAACTTATTAATATTTTTAATAAATGGACCCATGGAAAACTTTAAAGACCATTGGAAAAAAAACCCTCATATTTGTTAATAATAATAGATTTTAAAAAATCAAGAATTAATAACCCTTTTGTACATAAAAATACAAGCAGTGGTCATGAAGCCATATGCTTGACAGTTGGGTTCTTTCTTTGGATGACCTGGGATGCAAAAGTCATGTGACAGAGGGAGTCACCAAGCTAGCATTACAGCTGCCTAGCTAAGCTGCTAGCATGTGCAGCACTGGCTGAGTGCTGCTGGTTGACTCTCCACTGTCATTACAATCTTACACCACATTGCCTGTGGGCTAGAAAATGTTGTTTACAATTCCTTTTTTTTAATGGAACCATTATGGTATGATTGAAAATGTTTGTCTTTTTACCGTGAGGCACTGAGCTTTTTCCTCTGCATTATCTTGATCATTTTTAAGCAAGATGCTCTCATCAGAGCTAGTGGCAATCGTCTGCAGGGTAACAGACCACCACATTAAAGACTCTGAGGGGAAATCGGAGAGTAACTTACGAGAGGGGATTGTTAATGTTTTCTTTTCTTCAAAGCTATATATATTTAGTGGGTTGCAGCTTTTTTTTTTAAAGTTTCTTAGTTGTTTTCAGAGGTTTTAATTTGAAATAACCTTTTTATCATGTGTTTCTCCTGTTATTATTGTCCTTAAAGAATAAATAGCCAGAAAGACACACCATTTTTCTTTGTCTCTGTCTGTCATCTCTTGACCTGTGCTTTGCAAGTTATCTTGAGCCCTGAAGAATCTTATTTTGTACAGCTCACATTCCTCTAATTAAAAATAAACCAGATTATATAAAGAACATAAATTCTCCTATTGGGCATGTTCAGCCAGGTTGACCTGAAGACGAGCGGGTTTATTCACAACAGAAAGTAAATATGTTTTAGTCAAAATAATTGATTTTTTTTGCTGCACTTGAGGTTTCTAGACTACAAGCCATGACTTCTTTTTCTCACAGTTTGAATGCAGCATCCTCACAAATGCCCAACTGTTGGTGCTGCTCTGCATGCAGACACAGAGCTGCCATTTGCCAACAGAAATAAAACAGAGCTATTAAGCAAACTATCATATGACACGATGAGCTGCCAACTGCTGATGTAGCTGCAACACTGACAAGAGAAGGCTGTGAGAAACATGTTGACCTTCAGGATAATCTCCTCAATGTGATGAAGCACAGACTTGAAAACTGCTCAGAAAGCAGTGATATGGCGATAAGAAGCAGCCTCTTTAGGTCATATGTAGGAATCAACAAAATTATGCTTGCTATGTTTGTTAATATATCTGAAAACCAGAGAGTGCTGACTGGAGGGTAATCACTGAGCTACAGGACAGGGTACACACACATGCACATGAGAGATTGCAGTCTGCAGGCAGCTGTAATGCTGAATAGACTCTAATGTGAAGTAATTTCAAACCAGTGTGCTACAGGCCTGCTTAGAGTGCATTTTAAGACCCAATCTGCCACAAATGGAGAGAGGGGAAATTTGAGCTAGTCTTTCTCACCTCTGTTTAACCTTGTGCTGTGCGTGTGATTTCATGTTTTCATCTGTGTGCCTATTTTCCATATTGGTATGAGTCTGTCTATTAATGCTTCAGACCATTAAACATGATATTTTTGATACGGTTATCTGGTGATTTATCAGACACCGCTGATGTCTGATGAGGTGAGATGAAGCATCTTCACGCTGTGTCCCAGTGTAGAAAACTGATTAGCCTTATAGAGGCAGTTTGATTAAAGAGGATTTTTTTAATTTTGTGTTCTTGATGGAGATGTGTCTCAATCTTCAGGTGGCTGTACATGTGTGTTTTGATAACTGTGTCAATACATGTCTATCAGGATAGTTCAACTGTTTAAGGGTGCCTCCATTAAATCAATAAAATCAGAGCACTTAAGAATTTCTTATTATCAACAAATACCATTAAAAAAAATCTAAAATAGCAATGACTGATCACAGTAATAAAATACGAAATATCATCCTTTATGCCTTAGAGTTTTATTTTTGTTCAAATACTGGTAAAAAAAAAAATCAATGGGCCACACTGATGTACTGACTGACATGTTTTTTATGACCAAGAACAAAAACTGTAGTTTATTTTAAGTTACTCCCACATATAACATCCTGCTGTCTGAAATACTCAAAACAGGATGTGTATTAATCCACAACTGGAAATATTGAAAATACTGTCATCCCAAACAAATGCACTATTTTAACCCTATTAGTGAAGAATTTATAAAGGTTTTTAAATATTCAATAGGAACCAGTTGGATCAGGGATGGGCGTCATGGATAGTTAAGGGATCCAACAGATTTCTGTGTTTAGTTTTTTCCATTGGATTTGTTGACAATTTATAAAATACAAAATATTGCCAATCTTACCATTTAAGTGGATATCATCTTTTTGGGGCATTTAAAGTTTACTTTAACAAATATGCATCTTTGCACTGTTTGCACTCAATATATCCTACAATATTTCCATCTGCAGCTTGTGCACCACTTCCTCTCTTCTTTCTTGGATCTCTCTCTAAAGCAATACCAATGAGAGATAATGTGATGGGAGAGAAAATCTGTTCAAAAATGCCTTCCAAAATTATGTCAAAGCTAACACAAGGCTCCAGCATTCAGACTTTACCAAATCAAATGGGCTCTTCCCAAACTTATAAGTCCAAAAACATAGTTGTATAGCATTTACTGGAAAATTTTATTCTAAACATATCACAATGCTCAAAGTCAATACATTCTCCAAAATAGTGGAAACAACCGAAAACTAGACAGTATTGTTACAATACTAATGATAGATTAGTAAGAGAAATTGTAAAAAAGCATCTTCTCTCTTGGACGTTTTACTGTTTTATTGTGCTTTTATCACACAGCCAGACAATTGTTACATACATGTATTTGCAGCTGTGCCACATTTTTTCCATTTGTCTTTATGATTGACCCTACCTGTCCAAAGGGACACCAGGAAATGTTCTTGCATTCTTTCCCCTCTTGGTATTTTTCAATAAGCTCGTTGCAGAATTGTCTGAAATGTCTGTTTTTCATCACAATGTAGTTCTTGCCACGGCACTCACGAAGCTGACTTTCATCCTGCCAGATGCAGGTGCACAGTATTTAACCTAAAAGCCTTCGTCACACCTCAATTACACAGAGCTACTCTCATTTGACCTTACTATGGAGCCTCCAAAACCATCTGGCAGGAAATGGAATAATTAATGTTGTCTTGTTAAGGGATTTTTTAAAAATTCAGACTTAATGCAGTCCAAACAGAGAAAAAAACACAGCACAAAAACACACACACTTAAAAAGTGCACAAGACAATTTAAAGAAAAAAAGACAACAAATGAATTGATTGAAAAGGTGATTTATTTGTGGTGCAGAGTCTGTTTTTAAAACTGTATCTGCTTTATTTGCAGCATTGATAAGCCCAAAGCCCTGTCCCTGCTGCTGCACACAGCGGACATCAGCCACCCAGCCAAAAGTTGGGACCTTCACCACCGCTGGACCACCTCCTTACTGGAGGAGTTCTTCAGACAGGTGAGTGGGTGCACCTGGCAGGTTGCAGAGTAAATCATGACTGGCTGGTTCAGTGAAGATGTTTTGATGCATGTAGAGAGAACATAGCATGATTCACAGAGCTGCAATATACACTCCGCACTCAAGTTTGTTAGCTATGGTTTTAAGTGTTGCAGTCCGACACAACAGTCCTACAATAAATCAAATACTTTTCTGCTTTTCCTCCTTTTCTTTCCTTTCCTGCTGCAGTTGAAAGATCACCTCTGCAAAACAGTTTCAGACAGAAACTCTAATGATGCTTATTCTTGGTCCATTTAACAGGATTCCAACCATATTATCTTAAAAGTTGACCTCTTAATGACTCCTTTTTGTGCTATGCGACAATATCTGTTCCTCTGGACCAGCTGTGGAAACTGGAAGGAAATGTTTCTCCAGGATCTCTGAGTATTGCCAAAAGATGAAACACTAGATTTGTAGTAGAGTTGATTCATTGTTTCTCAGAATAGCAGGACACTTGCTTTGTTTTTAACTTGTGCTTTTTTCCAGGATTGTAACACAGGGAGAAAAAATGAAAATGATATCATTGAATGATTGTTTTAATATGGTCCTTGGCACAACTCAACCCCCCATAGCACTTTGAATTAGTATGATATGCGGTCGTATTCATGAGTTTAATTGCAGGCACTCTGCTCTTTGTCATTTTTGAAAATGATTCCATGACAAAGTGCCATGGCAGATTAACATGTAAACCATTATCTTGTTTATAAAACAATGCATTTGGCTATAAATAATAAATTGTGTATTTGTAAATGTCAACAAGAAGAACAGACGTTCAACTGGTTTCGCATTGCTTTCATCTCTTCCATTATTAATCCACATTGTTCTCATTATCAGTGCTATTGTTATTGTGGCTGCTTTCACAAAGCCTTTGTCTCTCGGGATATGAATTGCCGATAAATTGCTACTCCAAAGAACATTGCCTCCCGACACCACATCTCATCTGTTTGTGACAAATCAGGAGAGAAAATGAAACACATTTGTGGCCCAAAAGCCCTTGGGGTGGGGGCCAGAAAAACCCGAAAGCCTGTTGATAGAAGTGTGTATGTAAGGTTTACTGAATGGTGGTGCAGTGAAAGCATTTTGTGAGTGAATGAGTGTGTGTTCGTGTGGCCTGAAGGTGAAGTGTATTTCCGAACTAACCACAGTTTGAGACTTTGGTTAGTTAAAAAACAAGACTTTGATGGAAGATTTTGCTATTTTATGAAGGGGGACAAAGAAGCAGAGCTCGGCCTGCCGTTCTCTCCTCTCTGCGACCGGAAGTCCACAATGGTGGCGCAGTCTCAGATCGGTGAGTGACGACTCCATCCTTACATACACCTCCTGCATAATGAAGTGTGTCTGTGTGTTTAAAAGCTTTGCTTAAGTGGAGTTCATCAGAGGAACGTGACCTTCTCTTAGTTTAACTTTTAGCACTCAAGGAACTTTCTGTATTAATGTGCATTTATATCAAACTCTCAAAAGACAAATTATGGTGAAATAATGTTTTTTCTTCACAAAATTATCTTGGATTAGTGTTTCATTATAGTTTTAATGGAGAAATATTGAGAATGAATAAAAAAAATTGGGGATTTTTTATGTTATTCTATTGAAATAACTATGTTGATGACAAATTAGCGGAGGAGGGGAAATGGCTGTTTTAGCCCTAAGCTGTGACTTTTAGTTGCAACAAAAATCACAGCAAAAGATAATAAGACTACCTGTGTGTTGCTTGAAAGGCCAAATCCAAAAGTGTGAACATATATTTGAATTATCCTTTTATTGCTCTAGGCACAGAGTAATTATTGAAGACCCTTAAAAATGAAACATCACTGCTTTTATCAGCTTAGAGATTCTCCCATCTGCAGTTTGCAGCTGAAAAGTCTAGAGGATAGTCTGTTATAGGGATTCGATTAGTGAATGTGCCAGATTTTAAAAAGTGAGAGGAGCATGGGACAAAAGGTAACAATAGTCTACGATGTCAACATCTGTAGATTAAGGTCTGTACGTATTTTAATGTTCCTGGCTTCTTTTTGTCCAAATACGCATGAAACACCTCAAAAACTAAACAATAATGTTTAATAATACTAATATATTTGAACAAGAATTACATTCTCCAATATCTTCTTCCCCAGGCTTCATAGACTTCATTGTGGTGCCAACCTTCACTGTGCTGACAGACATGATGGAACGCGTCGTCACGCCGCTCATCGACGAGGCCTCCCATTCAGGTTTTGCCGGCTTGAGACGCTCAAGGTTAGCAGAAGCACTGTTCTCTGAGAGATGATTTTGGAAATGAAATCTTTCTAAATGATTCTGTTATGCTGCTGAGAAGCAGGACTGAGCAGATGGGAGTGGGTGACTGCATGTAAATGTGAGTAAACTTAAATCAACCAGCCTGGTAAATTAAAGACAGGAAAGTTGCTGTTTTCATTCCTCACCTATCGTACCTTTCTGAGTAACTGCTCGCTCAGTGACGTGATTAAACCTCGGCAGTTCCTCTGCAATAACAGCATATCTAATGTATGCTGAATTGAGAACAGCAGATGAGCTTTCCATGAGTAATCCATTTCTGTGCGTGGAAATGTCTCCACCTTCTATCAAGCAGAGCCACACACCTTGAAATTGATATTTTAGAGATGCTAGTCAAGTTCGCCTCCCTGTCTCTGATCGAGAATGAGCCTCAGTGCTGGATTGACACAAACAATAGTCCCTCTAAGTACAGAAGGAAGTGATTTTATCTCCACTAGCTTAATTAATTGGCCCAGTACTTTTCCTCCAGACACATACTAAATCAGGTAAGTGCAAGGTTTTGAAACCAAATAAATGAGCCAGTACATTAAACTTACTCTTGTGTTACTAATTTAAAGTAGCCTGTGAAAGATCATTTGAGTCTGTTTTTTTTAACTTTGTGTCTTTTCAAGTGAGCCTATTAGAAAATGAATCAGTGCTTGGGGAGTCTGGCACTGCAGCTTCCGTTGCACCTGCACGTCGATATCAGCCTCCCCTTTCTCCTCAACAGCAGTCATTAGCATCACTCAGTGGGCCTCCAGTCAAAGCAAACCAAGTGGAAATCTTGGATAGTGTTGCCACTTGTGCAGTCTTCTTGTCTATGTACACACCTGGGTGCTCATGTGTTTGCCTGGAATGTTTTTTTCTCAGCATTTATAGCTGCTTTCAGTCATCTGTAACTACGTCTGCTCTCTCAGTCTGCTGCCGGTTATCTAACTATCTCTCTTTTTTTAATCTGCCTCTGAATCCCAAAGCTTATAGGTCATAAAAATAAAACTGAAACTTTTTTAGATTCGAATCTGTTTGAAAAAAGCTGCCCTGTACTCTTGTGTTACAGCGGGGGCACTTTTGTGTTTTGAAGCGGGATGAACAGGCTGGATTTTGTCTTTTAATATCCTTTGTGCAGGCACATCACCAATATCACTGATGCTCTGTCGAGGGGTACCAGGGTGATCTTGGTGCTTTTAATCACCCGCTGCAGAGCCTTTTTGCCCCGGGCTGTACACATCCTATGCTAGTTTGCGTTTCCGGTCCGATTCTTTCTCTCCTCTATAAAAGTTCAAAAGAACACAGCACAGGAATCTGCCTGCTTTTATTTTCTGACAGATTAGAGGTTTTGAAGCTTTACCAGGATGGAGATGTGTGATGTTCACGATTTTAGTCTGTAGTATAGTGAGAATTCAATTAACCCTGGATTTTACCTTTCTTAGGGTTAGGGTAAGGGGTTAAACATACCATCTTTTAATCTTATCTCTTCAAGTGCAGTCTTTAAATTAGGCTTTCTGTTAAGATATTGAGAATCTTCACAAAAACTTTATCCAGAAATTCTTTAACTTTTTTCACACTGGCTGAGTAATATTATAAGGAAAAATCAAGCTGATCTTCTTGTGTAAAGTGTCCCTGTAGCTTTTCATGTAGCGCCATCATCAGGTCAACATTTTTATTAGTATGATACCCTGATTCATATTCAAATACTTACCAAACTAATACTATTCAATTCACCCTCAGCCCTTCGAGTTTCGTACTAATTAGCAAATGTTAGCATGCTAACATGCTAAATTAAGATGGT
>JAPZDV010000004.1:16412038-16441366 GCA_029814665.1 Acanthurus lineatus | reverse complement strand
AATACTATTCAATTCACCCTCAGCTCTTCTTTGAGTTTCGTACTAATTAGCAAATGTTAGCATGCCAACGTGCCAAATTAAGATGGTAAACAGTAAACAGCTAAACATCACAGTTTTAGCGTTTTCCTTGAAAGAATGTTAATATGCTTATGTTAGCATTTAGCTGAATACACTGCTGTGTTGGTACAGCCGTGCAGAGCTGCTATCATGGCTGTGTTTTTTTTCCCAGAGAAACTTTTAACTCCATTTTTCCCTCTCCTGTTTCTGTCCAGTCTGAACAGTATTACCTCAGACGAGGCCAAGAGGCACAGTGTGAAGAGCATGGGCTCCGACAGCAGCTCATCAGGACAGAGCTCTCTGCTAACCGTGGACATAAAGAACTTCAAGGCTTTGTGGAATGAAGAGGTTTATCAGAACAGAGAGAGATGGAAAGCACAGGCCAGTAAAGGTAAAGGACAACCCCCCCCCTCCAAAGAGTATAAGAAGATAAAATTGAGGTGTTTTTTGCACTCAGGGAACATTAAAGCCTGGCCGAAAAGATCATGATATCCACCAGAATGGGAAAATTGGCTTGTAAAGCAGCAATGCTCTTAGCGTCTGCAATGCTCTTAACTCACTTGCAGGGGGATTTTGACTGACCTGTATTAACATGGGATTTTGCAGGATACACAGGGATCAGTATGTTCACAGGTTATTTGCTTTTATATGTATTTTTTTTAAGTTGGTACTATGTTTTAGTTACTGACCCATTATAAGGGGTTTAAAAGTTGTAATACCTTATGAACTTATGCTTGATACGTCACTTATAAGCCACTAACAGAAACAGCATTGAGGCTGTCATGTTGTGTAAAATTCCTGTGGTTGGTATTAATCCTCCTGCTGCTTGCTGCTTCTTTAATCTGCTTAGATTAAGGGAAATATTAAGTGTCGGGAATCAATTCCTGAACAGTTTATTATCATTTAGAGTTGGAAAGTCAATGAGATGTTTTTAGAGGCATATATTAATAAATATTTAACACTTATTAATGAAGAGCTAGTGGCCTATAACTGAGAAATCTGTGTTTTTATTCATTTGTTCATTGTCTAACACTTATTATCAATCCATTTACCCAGCTGTAATCAATATTTTATTTTGACAATAAATATTATATGTCAATTTGTACTGTAGAGGTATTGGTTGTACTGATAAAGCTTCACAGAATTTATGTTTCCCCTCATCTCTTTAAGCATTTAGCATCTTTTGGCTCATTATTTTAGTTTTCCAGCCCATAAATTTACTGTTGTGGTTCATTTTTTATCACTCTCTTCAACATAGTTAATTAAACCAAGTGGAGCATTTAGCATTTTGACTTAGAATCATTAGGTGGAGACAAACATGACTCCAAATGAACTACAATGCTGCTCCATAACCGCTAAATGTGAATATAAGCAGCTGTTTGCTAACAAGTTTACAGCATCAACTTCAAAGGTGATATGTGTATTTGCAGCTTGCTTCTGCTGCCCCCAAGTGGAAATCTCAGTTAATGCTGGATGAAATCTATCTGTCTGTAACAGGCTAAGAAGAGGCTAAGTAAGAATTACATAGTGATGAATTAATGCACTTGGACACACACTCACACACACTAACCTGCCTCCACACTCCATGTGACCTCAGAGTCGGAGGAGAGAGCTAAAAAGGAGGCAGAGGAGCAAGCCCAGCAGGAGGAGGCTATGGAGCCTCAGGAGGTCCACACAGAATCAGAACAGCCTGAACCAAAGGAGGACAAACTGGAGGGGGAGGCCCACGAGTCAGTAGAGGCCGGCAGACCTCCAGATGGTAACACAGGGGAGACAGAGCTGGGGGCCGAGCCTGAGAGCCCCACACACAAGAATCCTCCACTGCAGAACGGTACACCCCTGTGTAATCCCATTGCATGGTCTGTTTTTATAAGGCATGACGTAAGGCAGCTTCTCTAGGGGGGGCTAAACATACATTGTATTGACATGTGAAGTAATCCTCCACACTGAAGTTGTCTTTAAAGCTACAGTGAATGTTTTTCTCACCCCGTCTCAACCATGTTTCATGTAGTAATCGGTGAAACAGTTTGGATTTATATCATTTCTCAACCTTAAGCCTATTCACTTTTATTTAAAATGATAAATAATTCTTATTGAGTTAAGATGGAGCCCCTGAAAGGTCATGGTTAATTTTTTTTCTAAAAAAAAAAAAAGAGATGTGCTAGTGGAGATGGAAAATTTTTCAGTGGGCTACAGCTGACTCACCTGCAGGTAAGGAAGGAAGGAAGTTTGAAGGATTTTATGTTCCTTTTTTATTTTAATAGAGTGCATGTTTGCTGCCTGCGTCAGCGTGACAGCTAACATTTAAATAAGTGGTCTGACTTTTCAGGAGAGTTGTCTGAAGAGGCTGAATCTCCAGATGGTGAAGAAAACAAGAACAAAGGATTGGATGGTGAGTTAAATCTGCAGTTGATGACTACTGACAAAAAAGTAAATTGAAGTATCGACAGAGTAAACACTTGTATTCAGCTCACAAACTGGTACCTGAATGTAACATGTAAACCAGTATTTTGAATGGCTCTCAGAGAACCTTAACTTGATCAGAAAATTAAACAAAAATATAATCCATGAGAATTCGTCACTAAACAGAAAGATTTCCCCAAAATAGAAAATCAATTTGTTAATAAATTATGTCGATTTTGTCACTAAAATTATTGTTTGCTAATTTGTCTCCTCAAAGCAGAGGTTGCAATGGAATAAACCAACTCATCTTTGCTGCACTACTGTCGACCTAAACCTGCATTTACCCTTAAATGGGAGAAGACTCACCACTGAAGCGAGGGCCATTAGCTGGACTGTGTCGCCCTCTACAGGACACTAACAAACTGACACCTTCACTTCCATTTTTGTCTCCATAATCAACTGCTTTTGCCTCTCAACATGTTTATACTCCCGCATTCTTGTATGCAGAGCTCTACCCACGTGCATTATCCCTCCTTCCCTGCTTGCAGATAAAGATGATGCAGAAGATTAAATGACTGAGATGATTATGTTGGTCATAAGGAGGAGCCTGTTGAAGGACTGGCACTGTAAATGTTGCTTTTCTGTTTTTTTTGTTTGCCAATCTTTTACTTTGTTGTGAGTATGTTCAACTCAGCCACTGTGTGTATTTCTTCGCTCACTTTCCTAGATTTTGGCATCACAAGTATAGTCTGCACAGCAATATATTTTAGTCATTGCTGGATAATAAATTAGTGCAGATTTGTTGGAAATGTAGAATAGATGTAAATTAAGAGGAAGTAAAACTGCTCCACAGTATGTACAGCATATGAGTATGTGCGTGCAGTACATTGCTGTTAAAACCACAGGTCCAAAATACTACTATTTTAGTAGAAAGTACTACTTAAACGAATCCACTGTATGTAGAAAACTGTTGCCTATGCTTCAGGAGCTCCTGTTTGGAGTCTCTGACGTTGGCTGAATTTTGTGGCTTGTTTTTTCTCCATTACCATGTTTACTTTCCTTGTGCTTTCCTCAAACATTGTGCAACTCTAAGTGTGTCCCTTGCAGTCAGTCTTCTTTACTGTATATATCAAAAGTTTGTAAATGTGTGGATCTGAGGAGGAATAGAAATCCTATGAATCCACAATCCACCAACAGATATTTTCTTGACTCTAATGTAACATATTGTAGTAAAAGATGTCTGAGAATTAGAATGCAACTTTTCCATTTGACACATATCACACACAGACTTGCAAATGCATCCAAGTTTTTGTAATTTATGAAATATTTTTTGTTTACCATTTTTTTGTATTATTCTTGTTTGTTTTTCATTCGTAACGTCCTGTATGAATCATGCACTAGATGTGTCTAATATCCTCGCAATGTACATCATTTCATTGTCAAAAGACTTCTTCTCGATGCCTTCTTATATGTATTTAAGCTGTAGCAAAAAGTCAACACTGTCGCTAAATTAGAGGAAACCTTATGTATGTATGTTATTTTATTTGGATTCGTTTATGTTATTGCAGCTTTATCCAAAAGGCTGCTGGCGTAACGTTTAATCAGTGTGTTTACAGTGTGCTCGTACACCTATTGGCCAGCTGAATCCACCATGCTTTCGTAATGCATCAGAGGCTATGAGTCCAAACTGTATCTGCTTCTTGGTTTTAAGGCTTATAATGTCGTGTATAGGAGATGCAATTTAAAGCTAATTGTGCATAAGTAACATATTGAACCTCTGCAGTGCTGGTTCAGCTTTTACTATATACTTAACGTGTAATCAGAGGAAAAGATGCATTTTGGCAGTATTTGCAGAATAATGATGTTTCCTTGAAATTGTGCACTTTTATTTGTTTTATCCTTTTTTTCAATTTTTAAGGCATGAAAATCCAAACATTCATGTGCCAAGATCAACTTCTTGGTACATTCTTAGCTTATTTTAAAGTGTACTGCGAATGTGTATACAAATACTTTTACTAATTTGTATAATATATCTGGAGTTCAACGAGGAATATTATTTAAAACGTAAAAATTTGTAAAAAAAAAAACTGTCATCATATTTTATAGCTCCTTTGTTTTAAAGCACACTCCCCTTTTTTCTTTCTTATTTCAGCAGTTATCACACAATGTAACCACATGCTACTTTCTACCTAAAAGATGCAGTCGGTGGTTAGCAAGCCAGCTGACTGAATGTGTGCCTATATAAGTACTTTCCATTTGACACCTTTCACCTGTAGGAAAACCAATATTGTGATGTCATTTGAATCTGTGCTGATCTGGGTACAGTCAAACAAACCTTTCTTCCTACTTTATTGCAAACTAAAGAGTCTTTTATTTTGGACAAGTCTGTCTGTAAGTCAGCGGTTTGATGTTGCAGAAGTATTTTATTCATAACGGTATATTTATTGTATATTTTTGCTTTTTTTTCATATAGAAAAATCAGTTTTATAGCTGTATAATTATTTTTGTTTTGCTGTATTGTTTGTTCCCTGTTTTTTTTTCTTTAGAGTCTGAGGATGGTTTGTCAAAAAAAGTACGTTTTCAACATGTAATGACATTTTTATTTTTGTCTCTCCTCTCTGTTGTTATTTGTTCCTTGTGTGTCTGTTCGATAGATTTTTACTCCACCAGCTCTGAAGTCAGAAAAATTCCAGTGGCTTAAATCTGTACATTTAAGGTGTATCAGTCATAGCAAATTAGATTTTTAAATATATATAGTTAAAAAAAATTGCATCCTCACAATATCCTGCCTGATACTTGGTAAAGCAGATTATATTTTCTGTGCCAAGGGACCAACACGTGTACAGTCTTGTAGTTTGCTCTATCTTTCACTTGCTACTGTGATAGGCTACTGTATGAATATTTAACAAGAATTCATACCAACCATAATCAGAGACATTAGCTGTATTTATGACATGTAAAGACTTCTAATCATGGTGTTTTGTAATGGTTGCTATGGAACAGATTATTTGTTGTTTGTTTTATGCTTTGTTTCCTTGTTTAGTCTGAATCATTCTGTAATGACTGATCTCAGAACTGTTCCAGTGACTGAGGTCAGACGGATGTAAAGCATGTGTGTGTATGTGTGTGAGCGTGTGTGTGTGTGTGTGTGTGAGAGAAAATGCCGAAAAATACTTAATGTGCATTTCTGATCTCCTCACTGTGACCTGCTCTATCAATGATAGTGTGATGGATGAGATAGGTGTGTGTGTGTGTGTGTGTGCCTGTGTGAGTGTGTTTGTATATGTGTGCCAGTGTGTAGGTGTGTGTGTGTCTGTGTGTGTGTGTAGTAGAGAAAAGTGGACTGAAAAGCTGGTTAAACAGCTCTCATCATAAAAAAACATAATCAAAAACTACATTTCAGATAAGGTTTTAAAGATCTGATTCTAATATGTTTATACACATTTTATCAGGCTTGTACGACTGAATGTGTTTACATAAATAAAACAAAAGTAGACATACAAGAAAAATTATAAACAGTTATGTTTGCCTAAAAAATGGATAAATAGGTTAAAAAATAAGGTGGGTAGTTAGACTCGCTACACTAGTGAACTGCCTCAGGTTTAACTTCCACTTCATCCCTGAACAGACAGATCAATCGATCGATCAGAGAGTGTGTGTGAGTGTGTGTGTGTGCGTGTGAAAGTGCATGCATGTGTGTGTGTCACTGTCCCATGCCGGCCAGGCGGCCGTGTGTGCCACCATGCTCTGTGACTGCACAGCCGTATCAATAAATCTGGACTCAAAGGGCTCAGATCATGTCTGCCTGTCTTCATTTCCACAACACCACAGTTAGTGACACATTTAAAGGGATTATCCGCTGATTTTTACACACAAAGAGCAAAACAGTTACACTGTTTGTGTGGTAGTTTGAAGAGGCAAACTGTGAAGTAGTCTATAAGATGTTAGTCAATATTTAAAAGAATAGTTCACAGTTTTCCGAGCCTTTTTTAAAACAGTTGTCAGGTCACATCATGTACAACGACACATGTTTTGCTCGCTGTGATGATTCCTCCTGTTCAGACTAAGTACAGACTGCATCCTGATGTGATATACATGCATGTGATGAACAAAATCTTGGTTTATGCAAAAAAAAAAGAGTTCAGCTGTTACAGCTGCATGTCTTCCATGTGCTGTTTGTCCATTTGCTCTTCTGTCCTCTTCAGCTTATCCAGGTGTGTCACATCTGATTGCTGAATGCGATGCAGCTGATCTCAGATCAAGTGCTTAAAAGCTCCTGTGCCTGCATCAGAGGGGAGAGGCTGCAGGAGTGAGGGCTTATGATGTCTCTCAGCCTGGGATTTTCTGTTACATGGTCTTGATTTGATTCTGATTCTTGTGTTAGTCTCAACTTATTGTCTCAGTTGGTCTTGGGTCCTTTTTTTGTGATTGATATTGGGTCAGTTGGTGGACTGGCTTTGAAAGATATCCCTGTGGTTTGACTAACTCAGAATGTTGAAGCTTTATATAAACATTATATTGTAGTTTTTGCATAAAACAAGGACTGTTGATTTAAATCAAGGAATATATCCATTCTTATTAATCAAAGACAAAAAACAAAGCTGCAAATCTTCACATTTGAGAAGGTGGAACCAGAGAGTCATTGTCATTTTCTCCTTGATTAACTGAATCAGAGAATTAACTAATTATCGGAATTGTTGCTAATTATGTTAGCACTGATCCATACAGAAAAAAATCTTTCCTGCTTTTGATTAATCTTTCTCACTTCATGAGAGTGCAGAGTAAATGTCTGCAGTGCATTGTTTCTTTGTGAAACTATGTAATGGGTTTACTGTGAAAATGAGCTGAGACCCCTGCTGATTGTAGGTTCAGCTTGTCTTTATTTGTTATTGTGATGGGTTTTTTTGTCTCACCTGTTGGTCATCATGATAATTTGAAACACCGGAGCAACATCATCAACACTTATTGTGGTGCTTGTCTGTTATTACCCCTTCTCTTTTTGACACTGACTCTACAGACAAACTGATGCATTCACTTTGTTCCCTTTTGCAGTTTCTCATATCTCAAGTCAGCAGATTCTCTTAATCCTTTGCATAATCTTATTGTGCTGAAGTCCCCTGTAAATGTAATATACACTATACTCATCTTCCTCCAATCTGTAAGCTTAGCTCAGTAGGTCAAACTTTCCTTACAACAGAATAAGAGCCTAATAATTGAAGCAAAAACCAAATAATTACTCAATTTGAGGTTCACACTGTCCCCTTTTTCCTACATGTGTCGGTCTGTCTCTAATTTTTAAAACAAATAGTTCCTCTAAATTAGGCAGAATTACACTAATCATTATGGACCATAATTTAAAACACTTTAAAATATTCGTATTTTTAGTGTTAATTGTTTTTTCTTACGTTTATGTTTATACTACAGATTTCTAAATGAGAAAATACAACAGCCCTTTTTATTTAATATATAAACAAAGCCAGTGGTTTGTCTGACAGGATTCAGGCCTTTACATCTATAATAAACAAATATTTACTTCCATTTGTTGGTCCATTGCTCACTAACTGTAACATAAACATGACTCCTAATGATCCACTAGATGTCTCTGTTAGACTTCAGATCACAGCTCTCAGCCTTACAGGGCCCAAGGCACTAAAAATGATCAACGGACTTGATGTACACCGCGTCACTCTCCCAAGATAGTCGGTGTGTAGCTCTTTATCCACCATATATGCAGCTCCACAAACATTAGACACAGAACGCATATTTATCACAAGCAGCATGCATATTCATGGGCAGGTTGATGGAGCTCGTGGAGGGATGTGTATGAGTTCTCAGAGTGCCGAAGCAGAAGGCGAATGTTAATTCAATTATACGGCAGCTGTTCCTTGGTGCCCATGGCCACTGTGTTTGCACTAGAACAGAAATCTTGTATTATGTCCCTCGCCATAAAAGACCATTGCCAGGCATGAGAATGGGGACTGCCTGTAACCAAAAGCCATCAACAGGATTGTAAAGAGCTTTTAATGCTTATTTTTGGCACGACTGAGGAATCTGGTGACTGCAAAGTGAGATTTTTTTGTTGTTGTTGTTGTGTTTTGTTTTGGCTCTGTGTTGATTTACAGAGCTTTTGTTTTTGGTCATTATTCTATTTAATAGTCAAACTGCTTGAAAGGAAAATGTGCAAATGGGTTTGCTGGTATTAAAACTAGTAAAGGTGGTTGAATAGACAGAAGTTGTTGTCCTGTGGTTGTTACTCCATCATTTTTGTTTGTATTTATGTGAATTCGAAGCCACAACTGCTCTTATTAAAACAAATATTTTGAGCATAAATAAGACAACACGTGTGTATTTGAATGCTCACATACATGCACATGCAGTTTTGTCCATGCATTTAAGCCAGTGTTGGTAGGCTATTTGTGTTCCACCCCACCTCCTGTCCGAGGCTCGGGCTGAGCTCCAGTACTACTTGGTGGAGGAAGAGTAGGAGGAGGAGGAGGAGGAGGACAAGGGGGAGGAGGACAAGGGGGGAGGGTGTGAAGGCATCCGGCAGCCTGTCCCTTCATTACCAGGCTCCCTGAGACTTGCTCTGTGTGATTTAATCACGGGCGGGAACTGCTGCTCTGATGTTACCTGGACTTGCTAATAAGTTTGCTCTTCCTTCATCAAAAGGAAAAGAGTCGTACGTGTGGGAAGGATGCGCTCAACTGCACATTACTTATGTATAATATATGTAGGCATGGAAATGAGGAACACCAAACATATAAACTCCTGGTTTATCCTCATATCAAACACAGATGAAGTGCAGAGGCATGAAACATTTTTTTAAGCAAAATTTATTTCCCCCTTGTTCTAAAAATGTTAGAAAAGAGAAACACTTTCAGTCTGCAGTTCACTTAATTTGTCTAAGTAACAACTAAGAAAATCAAATACCTTTTGATTTACTTAGTTGTGGAAGATAACATTCAGACTGTTTACTTGTGTAAAGGTACTAATAACACACTTTAAAAATACTCTGTAACAAAAAGTAGAACTGCTTTTTAGATGTTACTGTAAGTATGCACATATCAGAGAAATGTACTTATTAAAACTGAAAGTACTGCAGTATGCAATGAAATTTCCCATGTGACTGTTTTGCTATAATATGTAATCACAGCATTTAATTATTTATGTGTTGTATTCATGTAAGAGAAGGATTATACTGTGGCAGAGAGTATTTACGATGTATCCGATGATTTATATAACTTTATTTTATGTACTTTATTTATTTAGTAGATTATAGCAACCAATCTACTTTTTGGTTGTTTTCTCTATTAACTAATTAACTGTTTGGTTTGTAAAAATCATGAAGTACCCAGATTAGAAACACCAGATTACTCAGAGCTCAAAATGACACCATGACAATACCTGTTTTGCACGACAGATGGTACAATCCTAAACTTTATTATATATGATATTTTCCTTTGAAATATGTTGGAGTACAAGTACAAAGCTGTATTACAAGAAGAGACTCAAGTGCAGTACAAATACCTCAGACTCATACCCGTGTACAGTCCTTCCTAGCACTGAATTTATAGTTATTAAAGGAAAAGAAAAGCAGTAAATCCTCAGATTTGACTTGTTGGAACAAGAGAGTACAGTTTGGCATTTTTGCATCAACATGAAAAAAATTAATTAACCAACAAAATGGTTGTAGTTTGTTCTGTAGATCACAAATTGATAAATTTAGTTTTTTTTTAATCTAAAGCAAAGACTGCAAATAAAATCTGGAGCTGTCATTCTGATGCCACGTTATGTCTGGCCTTGTGGGAATCCGTCCTCTAACCTAAACAGAACCGACAACATGTTCTCACCACTTAACTTCACACGGCCACGCCATGCAGCATGTAAAGTAGACATTACATATCAAGCTGTTTAATAAAAATTAAACCCCGGCCATCCACTGGAAGGAGCACAGAGCTCTCTTTAGAGTGACTGATCGGGAGCCCAGAATCAAAGGGCCCTGTGGCACGAGCTGCTAGTGTGTCTGGGAATTGGCCCAACTCTTAAGGAGCCAAGCTTCCCTCATCTTGACTGGAGGCCGATCCCCAAAAGAGGGAGAGGCGATTTCTGCTGGCGGCCAAGTGGCTCCTCTCTGGAAGCCTGTCAGGTGAGGAGTCGTGGCGGCCAACTGTAACCCCCCTCAGGTGGGCACAAGGGGCAGGGCAGACCCCCGTCACAGCTCCAGCATTGTGACACACAGCAGATGATGCAGAGGGCACCGAGCCTCCTGACAAGAGATCTGCTGTCAAATCTCACCGGTCTACTCCACATATGATAGATTATAGAATATACAAAAATACAAATTTTTTAGGAAAATGTCATGTATTTCTTTAATTTTTAGGTGTGTTGTATACAAGTGTAGTAGACAAATGTAGAAGAAATACATTGATTTGCATATTTCAGGAATTAGATGACGTCTCACTCATACATTTCGACCTCACAGCTATTATCAGCTTTTTCATTTAGGATGTGCCAAACAGGCAAATTTTCTGTTAAAAAGGATGAATGTTAACAGGAAAACCTCTAGTGCTGAAAAAGTAACAAAGTATATTTAACCTTGCACTGTATTCCATTACAGTTTTCAGTGAGTGTAAGAGTGTTTGTTATCAATACACGTCTTTTTATCTCTACTCCTCTACATTTCAGTAGGCAATAGTAATAGTAACAAGTTACACGTGAACCATGGAACACGTGAAAATGTATTTTTACTTTTTTTTACTTTACTTATTTAGTAGATTATAGCAACCAATCTACTTTTTATTTCACAACATTTGCCATTTATGCTGACAATGCAAAGCTATCAACTCTTTGGGAAAGAAAAAAAGAAGCATCCCCTGTCTCTTGACCCTGATTTGATATTGATAATGAAGCTAAACCAAAAACAAAAGACAGCTTCCAACCACAACACCTGATCATATCTTACTACACTTTTTATACCAAAATTTACTATGGCAACACTAATATGATGAAGTAATGATGAAGATGATGAAGTGCTTTTTGTGAAAAACTGCAAAACTCCTCCTCTAACTTCTGAAAGCATATTGGAGTAAGTGCTGTGGGTGAAAATGTAGCTAGCTAACTAGCTAACATTATGCAATTTTTCTTTTTTGTAAATTTAACGTGTGGAAATGCTTCTAGGTATATATAATATGTATTACCATGAATTCAACCATTTAGTAAACAAGAACTATTACTTTTACCTCTCTATTTAGATTGTGATAATTTTTCTGTACTTCTTTAAATTTGAAGAAATTTATTTTATGCCTACCGAACCACAGGATCTTAATACGTTTCCACCCTTATCAGCTTCATAATTATGACAAGAAATCAATAGAAAAACACATCTTATGGCAGCTGAAGATGTCTCTAAATTACAAACTAGAAGATTGCTTGTTTTCCTTTGTGTGCTGACACTATTTTGATTCACCATTCATCATGCTACACTTTCCCTTTAAGTCAACCTCGTACCAATTTAACGTCATTACACCATGTTGCATGTTCCTGCTGAAACTGGTTAAACACAGATGGCACAATGTCACGCTGAGATATTTCCAGCAACGATACAATGAATTTTATAGAGTGAAGAAGTAAGTAAGTGGAGCAACACTGAACAGTCAGGGGTGAATTTACATTTTAATTCAGTTCTTTTGAAGTTTAGTTTACTTATTGAGAACATTTTATTAATACAGCTCAGCCTCTATAGTCTGTCTAAGTACAAAATGTATTTTAAATCAACTTTTGCAAGATTCAGACTTTTTCAGAAAGAATACAACATATTCTAAGCTAAGGGGTTAACACAACTATATGTATACCTGGATACAGCATTCAGCATTTTAAGATTTTGAGGAGAAACTGATACCAGTTTAATATTTGTCTATTAAATGATAGACAAAGATAAATGATAATAAGCTTTAGGTTGCATAAAGCCTGGAAACAAGGAGAAACAGCTGGCCGAGCTTTCTCCAAAGTTCAGTTCACCCAAAACATATCCAACGCCTCCAATTTAATATGTTGTCTGCATAAACACAGACATGTAAAATATCTTATTTGTGGTTTTAGAGGGAGTTATGTCATATTTCTTGAGGAACAAGATATATTAAAATAATAATTGTTCTTTACTTCATTAACCAACAGAGACAAGAGGGTAAAGAAAAGACTGGAAGCAAAACAATTGAGAGAACTCAAGTCTTTGGCTGAATTCAGTCAGAGGCTGAACTGAAAACAAACACACACAGACACAAATATTCTTAGCGTCTGTTGTTACTCACTAGCATACAGATAACAAATACTTCTATGGCTGTTTGGGATAAAAAATAATCACAAATGATCATGGAGTCAAACTTGTAGTAAAAACTAAAAGAAAATATGTTGACATACATTTCAAGGTTAATTTATTTGAAAACACCAGTAGAAGCCTGAGAGCGTCAAACATTTACATTTGTTACAGTCCTAAAACATCAAGAGCTTTAGAGCTGCCAGTGCCCGTGGATGTCATTAGGCCTATTTTAGTATTTAAATAATAATAATAATAATAATAATAATAATAGCAATAATTTGATTACTTTTTATTATTTTTTACAGTGCATACTG
Source organism: Acanthurus lineatus (assembly GCA_029814665.1). NCBI lineage: Eukaryota > Metazoa > Chordata > Actinopteri > Acanthuriformes > Acanthuridae > Acanthurus > Acanthurus lineatus. The sequence goes on along the minus strand of JAPZDV010000004.1, from coordinate 16,428,277 downwards.
TGCGCTCAACATAAAGAAGCAAGAATATGAGTTTAAATTTTATTAGCTTTCCTCAAAGCCACACTATCTTTATTCAATATTTATGCAAAGCTAACCTGTTTTAAAAACCTTTCGCATAAAACACATGGCTACATTAGGAATGAAAAGGGGTTTCAAGCACAGCAAGGCAACAGGGAGCTGAGGACAGTTGATGGGGGAAGAGGAAAAAAGACGTCATATCAACACTAAAAGTGTCGATTAGGTGAGAAAACGACATTGCAGCGCTGTCAATCATCTTGGCATCATGCTTAGAGGGGAGAAAAATGTGGAGCTGCTAACAAAAAGTTGGACAGAATCACATGCAAAAGAGAAAATAAACACAACTCTTTCTTTCCTGAGTCTTTATTTATCTTTATTTTCTCAGTTTTTGTTGCATTCTGGTGAGCAGTACATGCAAAAAATGTCACTCATGTCAGACCTTTTAGAATATTAGTAATGTGTTTATGTTTGTAGGCATATGTTGACATGTATATTCTCTTTAGGTTACAGTTGTCAGACCCCCTCCGCTGTTTTACAGTGTAGTGTAAGGAGTTTACTACACAATACCTTAAAAGCAAAGATGTGACTGTTGCTTAAATATAATATCTGACACTTTCTTAGTTATCTTATCACTTTCTGGATATAGAAGTGTCACATTCAACCACAACAGATTGCCACAGCCACTTTGAACGTGTGCGAACAGATTGTGCTTTGAAAAAGAAACGGGAGCCTCCAGCAACGTTTCACGTCTGCGTCCCATCTCTGTCTGAAAACGGGACTAACATCTTTACATTATACATCTTCAAAAACATATCCATTATTCATATTTCCATATTTTAATACTATTAGCGCTTGCATGCCACCCACCTAAATACCTGTGTGTTTCTTATCAAAGGAGAATTGGCAGTCAGAGTTACTTTGTTTGGTTGAAGAGAAACGAGTTGGGATTAAGAAAAGTACTGCAGCGGCGGACCATCAAACAAAGCTAAATTCTATCGGTGAGGTGACAATATTTTTATATGCTGGAAAATCTTGCATCCAAACACAAAAGGGCACAAGAGAAACTTTGCTTTCCTGCAACAAAGCCAAACACACAAACACACACAAACACAGAAATGCACAGTGGTCCCACCTGTGTGGGTGGGAGGTGTGGCCACTCAGCAGCTGAGTGGGGGAGCATATGGACTTTCTAATTGGGTAGAACAGCACAGCTGGAGGACACCAGTCCAGGACCTGGCCTCTGGTAATCAGTCGCACAATCCTCAGCTCTCCTCTGCACATCCACATGTGCATGTGCACCTTCAGAGGGGTGGGGGCTGGGGGGGTTGTTGGATCTGTTTACCTGCTGAAACCAATGTGAAACTCGTCCAACGTTTTGCAGCTTGTTTTCCTCTTTGAATCGAGGTCATGTTTAAAGCACCTCTATGTCCATCGACGGCAGGGACTTCCATCTCATTTCTTACTTGTTTGAAAAGGAAAAAACAGGCAAAAGCCCCTCAGTTGTCTTTAACACACTTATCATCACTTTATGGTGCCATTTAGCTCATTTTCCCTCTGACTTAAAATGCACTCACTGTGAGACACTTTGGATCAAAACATCTGCAAATGAATTCAATGCAATAAAAACTTAATTTCTCATAATCTTTATATCTTATTCTGATAGAATTTTGTAAACTGTGTCACTAAAGAGCCCCCATAGTTCTTACCTATTGTAACTAAAAAATACCTCAAAAGGGTCTTATTCCCAAACACTGACGGCTCCTGTCTGACATGACAAGTAAATGGTGTCAATAGAGAGAATATTAAGTATGTTACCCTCATATGAATCTGTGAACATGTTAACTCTGAGCTCTCAGTGTTTTACAGAAGTGATACAGAGATGACACTTGTTAGTTACTCATGAAACCAAGTCGGCCTTAACTGACCAAAGTTTATAACTGACAGTTCGAGTCTGTTTTTAAGTGCTTGGCAAAAACATCTTCGGTCAGTATATTTGCATGCTTCTGTGTGTATTTTAACTGGATATTGTTTATACTCCTTATGCAGGGTGTCTTCAACAATGTGTAAAGGCAACACTGTCTTAAAACCCTGATATCTCCCTGAAATTATGTTGATATACAACTAAATTACAATTGTAAGAGGAGAGAAAGGAAATATAACACCGGCTGACATTATGTTATCTTTTGATATAATGAGAAAATATTGCTAACTAGCCAATCTGGCAGTTTAATACAACATTTTTCATTTGTCTTACATCAGAAATCATGCTACACAATATACTCTTTCACATTGCTGAAGTTTTGAGAAAGACCCCTCTCTGGTCTGCAGTGACTTAAGACACATCGAGCTTAATATCATGTAACCAAAACAACAATCTCCTCCTAAACTTGACCAAAGAGCTTTTGTTGTCTGATCAAATGGGTCTCAGGATGCAAACTTTGTCCCTGATATCTAAATCCTTCACTCCATAAACCCCCCATCAGCCCCAAACACCTCTTTGTGACACACTTTGTTTGTCGCTAATAGCAAAAAAAAAAAAGCATGATAATGTGTGTTTTTACCTCTTTATTTGGACACTAATAGCACTGAGGTCAGGAAGAGATGAATATTTGGGTCTTGGTTGAATATTTAAAAGGCAAAAGTGAGTTAAAGCAGGTTTGTCTTTTGTAAACATTTAATCAAAATGACAAACATTCTTCAACCTTGAACAAAATGTTTTGTTGTATAAACTTAACCAAATGTGACTCAGGATATGGCATCCAGTCTCCAGCTCTCATCCGACTTGTGATATGATTCAAGGGGACTTACATCTGGTTTAGTAAAGGAAGGGAAAGAAAAACACTGGATTAAAGCAAAATGTCAGAGAAGCATTGGAAGCATCGACAGATTTATGGTGTGAGAACAAGGCTGAAATTATTTAACAGCAGCAACTGAGGTAGTCATCTGGGTGTTAGATATTCAAAATAAATTACTCACACTTGTATTTGGGACTTCATAAAAGCTTCCTTATTTAGCCGTTTGTGTTTTGGCTTTCGTTCTTTGTGAATGCATCTCAGTGTTAAGCAATGCAAAATAAATGATGACAGTTGGTGAGAATATTAACAGTACCAAGCTCATTACAGAGCCAGTGTCAGGATTAAAAAAAGTACGCGCTTTGCCTTTGGAGCTCATTCTGCCTCACATGGTTTTACTGAGAAAGTGACCTGTAAGTCGAGACCTCTAGAGGCATGCAGGGAAAGAGATGTTGGTCAAAATCATGTTGTATCACCACACCATTACCATCCTCAGCTGGTTCACCTTGCACTCATCATCCAGACTCCCTTTAACTGCTGACATCAATTGAGAAACGCTCGAAACTCAGCGTGCGATCAGTAGCGCCTTCATTTGCAGCTCTGCACCACGCACTGTGCCTATAAAAGCTGATAATGTGATAATTAAAAGAGCTGACAGGCAAGAACTGTCAGCGAGACACCCTGATTTACCAACCTCTGCTGTTTGTTATACCTCTCAAATTACAATGCTTCCACCCTTGACGTATGACACATAAAATATCAATTGAAATAATTAACTAGCTTTGAATCGGTGTGAAAAAAAAAGTTAAGGAGCCTCAGAGGAGGAAAATCAACCCAAAATCGTCTCAAGATCAGGTTCAGACCTGAAACGAGGATCTCTTGCAGACAAAAGATCACTGCCGTGTCTCTGTCTCTCCCTCTTTCTTTCTCTCTCAACCACACCGTGATTTATTACCTGAAAAGACAAGAGAACTAATTAGTGGAGTAATTAATTAATATAAATTTGCATATTTGCATTTGCAATTAGTGCAGTCAACTGATTAGTCTGAGATGGGGAGTTTGACTCATCGGATGCTGCTGCTGTGTGTGTGTGTGTGTGTGTGTGTGTGTGTGCGTGTGTGTGTGTGTGTGTGTGTGTGGGTGTGTGTGTGTTCACTGGACCAGAACGATCAGCAGACCAGCTGAGGCATTTTTGGGGGGACGTCAATGATGAAGGGACCTTTTTTTTTTTTTCTAATTTATTATTTCTATTTTTCATGTGTCCATGTTGGATGTGTGTATTTTTGGTCCATGTACTGTGCGTGTTTGTCCACACACTTTCGCCTGTGAACACATGTTTGGTCCTCTGTCTCACACACATTAGGTTAAGTGTATGCACACTCACCAGTGTGTGTACATGCTGTCTCTGACTAACCTGCTGTCTTACCTCTGTGTGGTCTTCGGTGCTCTGACCTCACACCTCGAGGTGTCATCAACACGCCGCTGCAGGGCCCGCGCCGCTGATCGATGCCTTCTAATGTCCAATACAGAGAGATTGATAAGTCGCTTTAATTGATTCTCCTTGCAACAAGGTCATTCACAGGCATAGGTTTGTGTCTGCGCCTGTGTGTGCGTTTCACATAACTGAGGAGTGCATATACCCATATCGAGTGCCAGCTGTGCCCCAGTGTGGAGTTGGCAGCGTGCCACTGGGCCTTTTCCATGGGGTGTACTTAATGTCTACTGAGGTACCGACGCTGGTGTGCACCGCTATGCTCATGCCCCCGCTGGTATGCTTACACCATCCTCTGCATGAGAGGCGCCTGCTGGAATTTCTTAACTGAGTTCAAACAGCGATTAGTCGATTAATCAATAAGAAGATAGATTCATCTGTGGTTTAATAATTCAGTCATTTCACACGAGCTGCAGCTTCTCCAACGTGAGGCTGATTTTCTCTTTTTGCACTTTTTAAGCAAAACGATTCATCGGTTTACTGTGGAAAAGGTCTGCATGCCAACCAGTGATGAAAATAATACTTGTTTGAGGGTTTTGTTGAGCTTGTTGATGAACTTCCTCATTTTTTTGAGGTCTCACAAACCCAACAGTTGCACTATTTGTGTAAAAGTTGGATAAGGATTAATTGCAAAATCAACTGGTTTGTGTCCTCTTCACATTACACACATTTAAACCAGCAAGTTCTTAATACTGAACCGCAAAATATGAAGCAAATGACAGCCTAGAGAATGAGACATAGAGGTGTTTTTTGATCTGAACTTTGGTCAGCTGGATTTCTGCTTTTCTCTGCATCCTTTAAAACTACTGATAAAAACATAGATGTGTATTCTGATACGATGCTCTGGTTTAGGTTTGGTTATGTGTTAAGGACAAACAAGACCTGGTGAGACTCGGCTGGAAAGAGAATCAAATTTTGGGTTTAAATAAGTGTTCAATAAAGGTCAGAACAACATTACAAAGTCTATTAAAGTGCTTTGTCACATAAATGAAGAAAAATGCTGTTTGTGAACATTTTCTTACATTTGTGTGATGCTGTCAGTCTTCTTGGGTAAATGATCTTATATGTAAAATAGTATTGAAGTGTTAACTTTTGTTTGCTACAAACAGAGCTGATGGAGGTAACAGAAAGACATTATACTGTTTACGCACGAACAAACAATAATTCTTCTTTTAATCCTACAAAAAGTTATTTGTAGACAACCAAATGTTCACTTTTTTGCTCCACTCAGCGATGTTACTTGTATCTGGGTCCTTCTTTAAACCCTTATGAACAAACTTTTACCTTTTTTTTGATTCATCAAGAGTTAATGCGGCACAAAAAGTCCAGAAGATGTCATTTATCTTCAAACTTGTATTACAGCTTTGGTCTCTGGGGCTCCAAATGGAAGTAAAGTGTCATCATATGAAATATGTCATGTTCAAAATGATGTTTACAAGCAGGTCTAATCAACTTTGTCAAAGTCATGAAGTATCAAGATGAAAGTACACCATTAGGTGATCTTTTAGCCTTTAAAGAAGGTCCAGGTTATCACAAAGAAGAATATCTCTGTATTAATTAAATCCTAATGATTCCAACCTGCCTTTTGCTTTTAATATCTCCAGCTTCCTGACAGAACTTCATTTATAATTTGTTTAATTTAACGTAATTTAATTATCTTGCTTTAATTTTCGGGGGAAGGTCTTTATTAAGACTCCCCTCTTCATTTTATGGTTATTTAGCATGTGTTGAACTATGTTTGTCTTCAATATATTTAACGATAGATTTTTATGTACAAATATTTGAATAAATACGGTTCATGGTTCGTTTACTCTAATATGAAATCTACCTGATTGTCTCACCTGTTGAGGATGCCGGCAGACTCGCGCATCTCTCAGACAAAAAGACATTAATTCATCTTTCTTACACGAGGAGATGCAGATATTAGTTGTTATCCCTCTCCGGTCTGTGTTTTTGACGGTAAACGCGGGCCTCCCGGTGCCCATTACAGGAGCTGCCAGATGATCGGTGCGGAATGGAGGTCCCATGGGACACGGAACACGTGGTCTCGGCTGCCACAAGACGTCAGCGGCAGATGGCATGGGTACCCGCTGTTGGCATGAGTGTCATTCCTCAAAGAGAGAGAGAAGGGTAAGAGAGAGAGAGGGAGAGTGAGGGGGAGAGAAGAGGGAGAGGAAGAGCAGAACACGGCAGAGAGGAGAGAGTGTGCAGACTGAAGCCTTTTCCTCTAATTTGCGGTTTGCAAGAGAAGAAGCTGCAGATTCAGTGGAGATATTCAGGAACATGCGAGGCGCACGCTGACCAGAGGTTAGTGGTGAAATATTACTGATTTATTTCTTGACTTTTAGAGTTTGAGTTTCATATTTACATTGTAAATAGAGTGACTTATTTTGCGCTTTTTGGTTTAAAAACGCAACACAAATTTCAGCAGAAATACAATGAAGTTTGGTGTTTTTTATTGACCTTGTTTATTAGCTCTCTTCTCTTATGAGGATCCAGTCACAAGGTAATTAACTGACGGTCTCTGAAAGACCTCATGATTCAAGTTGTGGTTTTTTGCGCTTGTTTTACAGGAAATATGTTGACACTGCCATTCGAGGAATCTCATATGATGTGTGAGCCGCGGTTTGGTGCCAGTTATCCCCGTGAAAGCTTACCTGAGAGCCTGGAGCTGGAGCGCCAACACAACCCAGACAGGCCCAACTCAGACATGAGGGAGGCCGAGGACGACATCTCCGACAGAGAGGAGGACGAGCGGGGGGACGATCAGGATGACGACGGGCTTCCCAAAAAGCGAGGCCCGCGGAAAAAGAAGCACTGCAAGGAGCAGTTGGACAGATCCAAACTACGGCGCCAGGAAGCCAACGCCCGAGAGCGCAACCGGATGCACGGCTTGAACGCCGCGCTGGAGAGCCTGCGCAAAGTTGTGCCTTGCTACTCCAAAACTCAAAAACTGTCCAAGATTGAGACCCTGAGACTTGCTAAAAATTACATCTGGGCCCTGTCAGAGACACTGAGCGCGGGGAAGAGACCGGACCTCCTCGCCTTCGTACAGACTTTGTGCAAAGGATTATCTCAGCCTACAACCAACTTGGTTGCCGGTTGTTTGCAGCTGAACGCGAGAAATTTCCTCACAGACCATAACGGGGAGGTCATGTTCTCTGGCAGATCGCCATACGATGCCATGTACTCGTACCCTGGCTCAGACATGAACACACCCCCCGGTCACAGCGGGAGCAGCTTGGATAGCAGCGCCAAGCCGTTTAGACACTACAGCTACAGCAGCGCTTACGAGCCCTACTACGAGAACCAGTCCCCAGAGGGCGGGAGCCCGCATTTCGAGGGCCAGCTGAGCCCACCGATGAACTTTAACGGGATTTTCTCCCTAAAGCACGAAGATCCACCAGACTACGGCAAAAGCAGCCACTACAGCATGCGCTACTGCGGTGCGCCAGGGCGCACGGCTCTTGCGCACAACTCCATGTACCGAGTCTCCCCAGAGGGCCGTTTCCCATACGACCTGCACGTTCGCAGCCAGTCCTTCCAAGCACAAGGGGAACTTAATGGCTCTTTCCACAATTAATCAATCAGCTGGACAAAGTTCAAGTTTCAGAAGCGATGCAATTTCCCCCCGCAGATGTCGAGAGTGGAACGAAATGGACTCCAGACATGTTGCACCGCAAAAATGCCCATTTTAACAAGTCATTTGTGTTAACTGTTCTCATTTTTCTTTGAATCACGGAAAAATTCTGCAAATTAGATTCGACGTTTTCACTTAATTTCACAATTCTTGTTCCGCCAAATTTGTGCTGGATTAAAGCAGAAAAAGACACCACGAGAGCATTTCTGCTCTGGAAACAAATTAAATAACTTCAGTCTGAAGGCAAATCTTTTGATTCATTTAAAGAAAAAAAATGTAATGGCTCTCTGCCACATATTTGTTTTCACGGGAAAATTTTTAAAACGTAAATGATTCATAAAAGATTTATGTTTTGAGCAGATTATTTAAGGTTTCACTGCACTATTTTTGTTACTGGCTGTACTGCTGATGTCGGTCATATTATGGGACACATGATATAGTGGACGACGACATAGATTTTCTGGTTATTTATTTGGGGTCACAGTAGTTGGTTAGCAGATTTTCTTGGCGAAATAAAATCAGCTAAATGAAAAAACCGGGGAAGAAGATTTTAAAAACGTTTCACCTCATCAGGGAAGTTTGCTGAGACATGATTGGAGTTCAAAGATTCAGTCTGTTAGCAATAAAAGTCAATTGAGCTATGCAAGACAGCCAAATGCAATCTTTGCTTATGGAAAACAATATGTATATTTCATCTCACGGGGCGTTTCTCATAATCTAATAGGCTATCTAATTAAAACGATGACAATACACAAGATTAATTATTAAAAAAAAAAAGTTTGGAGACTCGCATGTGTTTAGAGACCGTGAATATGTCATCTGAACTGGTCTTTTGTGGGGAGAAAAAACTTAAAAACTAAATGCATTTCTATTTGGAGTAAATAGTGTGGTTACGAGGTGAATGTAAATTATTATTGTATTTATTTATTTAAACTTATTTATTACAAGTGCGTCAATTTGAATGTGGATAATATATTAGCCTATAAAAATATTGTAAAAAAATTCAACAGTGTTACCTTTTATGTGAATTTCCATACATTTAAAGTTTGTTTATGTTGCATTGTTGTATATTTCACTGCAGCTGAAAGTCGAGGACTGAAAGGAAAAAGCAGTTTGTGTGAAGTGAACAAAAACTATATGAATCCGAGACAACATGCCTTAAAAAAAAAGAGATGATGACCATCAATATGCAACGAAATGACAGTTTTGGATAGTTTGAGAACTTTTTACACTTCCTTGATCCTCCTGAAGAGCAACTTGTGATGCACTTCATGTATTTCTGCACAATGTTGGTGACTGTACTCATAAATTCTGTTGCTTTTGTAACTTTACCCGAATGACGAATGATTATTGCATTATGAAGCTACAACTTCTTAATTTTATTTCTCTTGCACGCACACACATACACACATACACGCACACGCACGCACTTACTCACATTCACGCACGCACCAACACACACACACATATGCACGTACACACACTCCTGAAAACTCGTTATGGATCGAAATATTCGTGAAGTAATGTGTTAATGTTTTGTGATGTGTTTGTCGCAATAAAATGAAGAGGCTGTAAGAGGCTTTATGTTGTGGCCCAGCTTCTCAGCTTTCTGTGAAAATGATCGACAGCAGGCGGATGGCAATTAAAAAAAAATAAATTGTTAGACAATAAATCAAGATAAAAGCGCCTCGGGCGTAATTTTTATTTATTTATTTATTTTTGAGAAATTGAATCCTCTAATAATCTTGCATAACCTCTGATGTTGTGACAAATAAGTTGGCACTAAGGCCTGTTTATCAGCGCAATACTGAAGCAACAAAAGTTTCAAACCGCAAAAATATATATTTTAACCAGTCCTATAATATTAGGTTTAGGGGTTTTTATTAAACAACTGTTGTTAATATCTAAATATATGAAACTTAAAACAAATCTAAGGCATCGATTTTTAAAAATTCCGTATCTGACGAGGCTTGTCGATATAATTCAATTTAATTTTCAGCCGATCAGATGGCTGATTTGTGACAAAAATGCCCACGAGGTGTTGGATGTCGGCCAGAGAGCGCAGACAAATGATCCCAGTCCTCCCAGTTGGGATACAAGTGGAACTGGTAATTCCTGGAGATGAGGATGCATCTCCTGTTAAAGGTCACCGCGTCCGACACGAACGAAAATAAAAGTCTTATTCTTCTTTTTCAGTATTTTTTTTAAATCCATTTTACTTTGCAGGATTAAAGAATAACATAAATTTACCAGTCAGGTTACCTACAAATTTAAGCTTTTCCCTTTTAAAGGGTAGAAATAGGCTACTTATGGTAAACATAAATTTTATGTCATTAGGCTCGTCCTTCTCACTGGAAGAAAGATTACGAAGCTGAAATTAAATCAAGAGAAGAAAATCACGTATTTGTGTCGTTTTCAGTGGTTCACACATTAACTGTTAAAATTATTTAGGATGTTTATTATCATTTACATCCATTGAAAAGAGAACTATTCATTAATTTTGACTCAGGCTCCGATCTTCGGAAAGTTAAACTTTGGCAGCGCGAGGTTTAATGCGGAAGCAAAAGTTCGTTCAATTCAAGTTTTGAAATAATAAAATAAATATCATATTTATATTTTACTAGGTACATAACAGATAAGCCGATTATTTGAGCATCTTTTCATTTTATCGGCTTTAACAAAGCAACAAATAAAATATTTCCCTAATTCATAACTTCACTGAGAAGTAACACGGGAGCAAATTTTATGAAATTAAAGTTAATGAGTAAGAAAAAAAAACACAAAAAACTAACAACTTTCAGCGCGTGTCTCTACTGAAGCCTATTCAAAATATGTAAGAATATGTAATTTGCAGATCTGTAAACTTAAAGCAAAGTCTGTTTTCCAACGATGACAAACAAATGTGTGACAGTACATTCAAAGGCATAAAGAAATCTATTTTCAGTCTGTAATCTAACAATAGTGCAGCCAACTGGCAACCAGAAGAAACTTATTGTACAAAGCATGTATGAAGCCAGTATTCATTAATTTCTGTAGAAGCTGAACTAATGAAAAAAACAACAAAACATCACAGCAGATTAAGAGGCTGCAAATCATCATAAATTCTTCTCCTTCTTCTAAATTATTTTCCTCAAGAAAGCCATTATTGTGGCCTTGACCATCATGTAAAGGCTGTGAAATTATTGAATATAGTGTAATTGACCATATTTGTTGCTTTATTTTTAAAAACAAACATGAAATTAAGATGAAGCTTCACAGACGTGAATTTAAATTCTGACTGAAACAAAAGGGTTATCGAAAATGAACCAGTTTCAACTGCAGAGGCAACAATCAAAAGTATAATTTCCCAAATCTTTTCCTCCTCTGTGGATCCGACTGCAAAGAATTTGAAACTTAATTTTCACTTGCATTATGATGATTTATGCATGTGAAAATAGTGAGATTCAGTAGGTCTGAGACCACAAATTCAACTTGTTCTTCTTGGAAGAAAATAAGAATTGTTTCATTCATTTTTAATGGAGAAAATGTTTTGTTTTCTATCCTTCATTCCCTCACACATCCCTCTCTTCCTCTGTATCATCATAAAACTGGAGGGATGGGTAGCTTAAGGTCCCTTTGGGGCCCTAGAATCACCTCTTTAGCCCCCCATCTTTCACCACCCGGCCTTATTTATCTCATTCACCAAAATCCTCACCTTGTCAATCTTAATTTTTTTCCCCTTCTGGGCTCTGAGTCTATGTGTATGTGTATGTGTGAATATATGTATGCATGTGGTGGGGAAGTAAATTCAAATCCCTTTGGTGCCTCACAGAGGGGATGATGAGGATGAGGAGGAGTTGGGGGGGGGGAGTTGACGCCCACGGGGGTCCATGGGGCAGCATGCAGCAGTTTAGCACGGGGTCAAACGTGTACACGTACCCTCACGTTCACGCAGCTCATTAAGCTGTGTGAAGAGAGAGCGAGGGAGAGAGGAGGAGAAAGAAGTATAGGGAGAGAGAGAGAGAAGGAGAGAGAGAGAGAGAGAGGGAGCATATGGCCCAGCTCTGTGTGGGAGGTGAAGGACAGGAATGGGGGATATATAACGCATAGAAGTGAATTTGCAATGTTGAGGTGTGGTGTCATAATTTGTGCAAAAACAAACACTGTGTTTCTATAGGGATGAGTTGTACGATGACAGTAATCACTGCAGAAGTTGAGAAAAGAAAAGTTTGCACCTTTAACAAAAAAAAAAAATAGAGGAAAGAAACACAGATAGAAATTGATCTTTGTGCATTATTTTGTGATATACTATGGTAATTTATTGTAATCAGGAGCCTTTTCCTGCAGTGTCTGAAATTCTGAGCACCAGTCAAGAAAAATGAAAATAATGTTCCCCGCCACGTCGGCAAGCATCTTCAAATTTCGTGCCATTCCCAAGCCCCAGATGGTGTGGGATGGGAAACGTTCCCCCATTAAATTCCTAATAATCATTTCTCCTGCGGAATCGGGGGTGGTGGCAGTGGGGATGGCGGGGGGTGGGGTGTGAGTGCGTGCGTGCGTATGTGTGTGTGGGTGTGTATGTGAGTGTGTGTGGCTGGGAAGTGAGGATTGGGTTGGTGGGTGAGGGGAGTAGAGGGATTTGGTGTTTTAATTAGACAGATTTAAGGAGCTGAACCCCCCTCTCAAACAGTGTGCATGTGTGTGTGTGTGTGTGTGCATGTGTGTGTGTGTGAGACGAGACCCCCTCAGATTCATTTCTGCTTATATATCTGGGAGTGTGGGTGCACGTGTGAAAAAATTACACATGAGTTAAGTTGTGCATGTGTGTGTGGATGTGTGTGTGGATTTGTGTGTGTGTGTGTGTGTGTGTGTGTGGGTGTGTGCTGCAGTTCACGGCAGGGCTGATGCTGCAGCAGAGGAGGCCTGACACTCCAGTACTATGGGCCAGGATCTCATTAACGTGTCAGATTGGTGGATCAGTCTCTCTGGCAGGCGGCCCGGCCTCTCACAGGAAGTACTTTCTCTCTATCTGTGAACTTGGCACCGAAAGGTTAGACAGGGTGGAGGGGAGGGAGCTGAGGGGGAATATATTGGCCTGAAGGAAAGAGGAGAGGCATTAATTATAATATTTGGTCAGATTGAATAAATATTGAGTGTAGGATTGTGGTTTTGAGAGCCGCTTTTATCCATCGGGGAGTGGAAATTAATGTGTTATGAATAGTAGCGCTAAGTGTGAGCGGAACAACTCCAGTCGCAGTTGCACTATTTTGGAGGTGGAGATATGCTAAGTATGTGACAGGAGCATCTGTCACTAACCTACATCACCTTTGTGCTCTGTGCTCTTTGTCTGGGGGAAACTGTGTGTGTGCGTGTGTGTGTGTGTGAGAGAGAAAGTGTGTGTGGCTACAAGTATGACAGTGTAGGGTGGGTTTTGGAGCAGGTGGGAAGCATACAGGGGTGTGATCCTCTGACACCCCAGCAACACCCTATTTCAGGGCAGACTGAGAGGCACGGGTGCTACTGGGTGAAGTGGTTTCGATTCCCTCGACTGTGAAGAAGAGCATCTGGTAGTCATGACTGCCCTGTGGTGTTCAGTGGATGGATGGATGGATTTTATTTTTTAACTTACTGGCTTAAAGCTGAGGAAAAAGTGTTGACTTTTCCTTTAAACCTGGTTAATACCACAGTTTTAGACACTTTTACTGTAAATTTCTTTGATGAATTCATGTGTGATGAGCTAGCTTGCTCACTAGAGAGAAATACAGAAATACCTGCATCTACCTGTCACACACTGTTCATTTCAGTGATATCAGATTAGACTCGTTTTTTAATTGCATGATCAAATAGTGATATCATCAAATACATTCACACTTCATAAAACCAAAGCAATCGCAGCATTCCTGTCTGCATTGGTTGGATAACTAGCTAGTTGCATAGATTATAACCTTAAATCAAAGAAATTGGAGCCACTTTAATAACTTTGGCTACGTTCACTCTGCAGGCACAAGTGGCCTTAATCTGATTACTAAACTTTCCATATCCGATCTGCGCCACATTTATATGTGGTTCTAAATTGGATACAGATCAATGATGATGTTGATGATGATGATGATGATGGAGAAACAGAGAACACGTTAGACAATAACCTGGCCACGTTGTCAACCAATGGGACCCGAAGGCGACATGTTTCTTCAGGGGGAGGGGTTGCCTGAACTGAGTGACTTACAGAAAGAGTCTTATGGAGAGGTGCTGACCAATGTAGTTAAAAGTGACCTACGACATTCGTTTTACTGAAGCCTTTCTCATCATGACCCCACTGCTCCTCACTCCACATCCACACACACCTCTGTACAGAGGTAGCAGCCATTGTTCTACAATAAGCTATAAATAAACATTTAGCTCTACTTCTCCCCCTCCTCCTCTTAGTTATCATCTACTCACACATTCTCATACTTCTACTGCAAAATAATGTACAGATGAAAGTGTAAACGCTAATGGCTTCTATCTTTACTACCATCTTTTTCTTGTTTACTTCAGTACACACTGGGCTGCATGTGACAACTTGTTCTTTTGTGTATGTGGGTCACTTTAAATCCTGTGACCAGGTCACACTGAAATCTGACTCTGACCACATTTTTTAAAAAATACGTGGACAACTGCATAAAAATTAGATCTAGAAAAGAACTGAAACTGAGCATTAGAGCTTCTTGCAGTGTGAATAAAGTGTAAGTGCATAATCAAATGTTTCACTGGTGTTTTGATGTAAGTTAGACAGGTAGATCAAGCCACACAGCTGGTTATAAATTGGAGATGTTGGAATCTCTCTTTTTAAACTGTATTAAAAAATCAATTTCTTTCTAAATTTGTTGGAGAAAGTGCTTTTAATGTGAGATGTTAGACATCTCAGAACAAACACCGATCAGACTGAAGGCTTATTCTTAAGCCTTCTTAATAAGAAAGCTTATAAATATGATTTTGTACTAAGAAAATGTTTAAGAAGTCTGCTTCAGGAAATAATGCATTAGTTCAACCTCTGTTTAGGTTGTCAGAAACACCAAATGTAAATAGGCTTTATCACTACCTTCCTGAAGCTCCACTGACTCTAATGTTCCTTCCACCATCACCAACATTCCCATTTTGAAATGAGAAATCACCAACATTAAACATGTAAGAACAAGTAGGAACTTTCTCGGCTCATCTAGGCTAATTATATAGCGCTTTGTGAGGAGTCATTAGGTACATAATTAACTATCTATTAGTATGGAGAAAGAATCCATTCATAATATCTATACTAAAAGGACTTACTGCTCTTTCTTAACTCATAACGTATTGTTTCATAATCACTCCTCTTTATGATTAATAAGTATCTTCATCGACCATCAAATATCACTCCTATAGATCATTTCAGATGAGGTAATCACTGTAGAGACACATTACTCTATATGCAATGAATTTAATATGAAAAATATCATTTTGAAGCACTAGTTCTCTTCCCTGAGCAGAGCTAAAATTTCAACACAAGCATCAGCTGGCAAAGAGCATCAACAAGCAACGATATGCATCAGCAAAATCCAGGTTTTTAATTTATTTTTTTATGACAGAGAATACTTCTATGCAGCTTTTTTTTGCAGTGTAAGACATGCAGATGCACAGTGGGGGGATTTTTGTGGAGGTTATGACTGTAACAAATGTCCCAACCTGGCAGGAGAGTCATTTCATCGATGTATGATCTTTGTATATAGAATATCTTCCCCGTTTCTTTTTAGTATTCTAGTCCATTCTGCGCCATCACCAATCTGTCCCATACTGCCTTTCAAGCATTTCCTGGGGGACTCATGCTGTGTTCGCAGGCCCCCCCTACCCCCACCACCCCTACACACAAACACCCACACACTCACACACACACACATATTACAAACACACGCACATACTGTGGTGACTGCAGAGGGAAGTGAGCTGTCTGTGGAGGGTTGGATTCTTGGTGTCGGTCCAAAAATGTGTCACTCGGGACACGCATGGCCTGCTGGAGGCAGGAATTCTGTTGCTAATGGGCCCCGCAGCCGTCGGCACCACCTGGGGATATGGGAGACGGGATGGATGGATGGGGGAGGATTGAGGAGGGAGGGAGGGAGAGATGGAGAGAGAGAGAGGAAAGGGGGGAGGAGGAGAGGAGTGAAGAGGGAGTGTATGCAGCACAATGCGTTGATAAAAAACAGGAGAGTGTGTGTAAGTGTGATGGGGAAATCTATCTATCTATCTATCTATCTATCTATCTATCTATCTATCTATCTATCTATCTATCTATCTATCTATCTATC
>JAPZDV010000004.1:16401326-16411938 GCA_029814665.1 Acanthurus lineatus | reverse complement strand
TCTATCTATCTATCTATCTATCTATCTATCTATCTATCTATCTATCTATCTATCTATCTATCTATCTATCTATTGCATCAGTTTTTTCCATGAAAGAAACACATTATTGTTCACTAAGCTGTGAAAGCAGCTTGAATGCGTGTTTTTTTTAAAAAATCTACAGCAATAAAGAGAACAGTTTCCAAATTCTATCAGACATAAACCGAGTGTTTTTCATTCAATATGTTCTTTGAACTTGTGGAATTAATGTATTTAGAAGGAAAAGTCAACATTTTTCCCTGCCATGAAAGACAGCTTATAAAAAATGTGAAGGCATAAACAGGCAGGGCAGGTGTTGACGATGCAAATGAAACGGATGACAGATGGCGAGCCTTGCAATTGCTCACTGTGCAGATAATGGATGGAGGTAATCAAATTCCTCTGAGGCTTTGGGACTTTCTTCAGAACTTTCTCATCAATTGCACCATCAAACAGTCCTATCGTCAAATGCATCCCACTCTTCCTCTAAAGAAAAGATACAAACAAGTCACGAGATTTTATTTCCAGATAGACTCGGCCAAGTTCTCTTGCTAATGTTGAAAATACTATTTTTCCTTTAATGTTTGTGGAACTGACAGACTCCACAGACGGGAGCTCTGTCTTAAAGGTATGATCCTCATCCCTTTGTGGCAAATCCAGGTGTCGTTTATCATCATGCATGTCTCTGGTAAAATAGGACTGTATATGTGGCTTAGCTGGGGATCAGAGGACTAGTCTGAACAGTAATGTACTGCAGCTATTCTAAAAAAAAAAAGAAGCAACAATCACATCAGCATGCCAACAAAGCAAGTCTGCAGGGGAAAGTCTGCTGTTTCCAACCATACAAACCGTCTTTTCATGTACTGTGATCGAAGCTTTCATTGATTTATTCACTAGAGCTGCGAGAGTTGTAACTTCAAAGAGGAGGCTCATGAAAACGAGCATCTGATGTGTATTTTTCATATTTCTCACTGGAGGGAAACAGGCTGTAGTTCTGTAAATTTCACCATCAGTGTGGTGACAGCCATTTGATTTTTATTGGGCCCAGTTTGAAGGTCAGTTTAATGGTCCATTTGTGTTTTGTATTCGTCTTGCTTCAGTGGAAGCTTCAAAACAAAAGGGTCAGACTACGCAATAAATGAGATTTTTCTTTTTAACGAGTATAACAAGTCATTAAAGATGCAATAAGTCTTTCAATAAGCTCGGAATCTCCTTTTTTTTTCATCTCACAACTTATTCTTCAAAGTGTTTTTGGAGAAATTCATTCGCTAACTTGGCATCACTGTTATCAGTATGGAAGACAAACACTGTTGTGTCAGACAAGACTTGAAAATGCCAATTCTGTATCTGAAAAGCATTTTCCTGTCACAACACTCAAGAGCGGCATATTACTGCAACAATTCTCTTTCACACTTCCAGCTATGATAACAGTTTCAAGTGTCAAACATATGTCTGCAGAAAAAGCGTAGGAAAAAAGTATTACAGTGGCAAAGGGAGGAAGGTATGCTGAATATCACAAGTTTTTATGTGTCAGGTGATACTGTTTTTTTGATATGGAATAGACGTGATAATTGCTCCTGCAAAATCTCAGGACAGTGCACCATATTGGGTGCAAAAACATTTGCTTTGCATTCCTTTTTTACATTCGTACTATAATGTTACGGGTGCAGCAGTTTTCTGACAGGCTGCTAAGGAACCTGCTGGGAAGTGTCTCTCTAGCAGTGTTCAGTGGCACCTAATCAGAGGAAAAATCCATGATGACTACGAGAAACGTATTGTTAGAGAAACATTATGCAAGGATAACTTTTCCCGTTGTTCCCTGCTTAACCAGATCAAGGGCACATAACAGCCAAGTGAGTGTAATTAACTTTTTCCAACTCATTTGGATAATCTCTCCCACAGTTACCTTAGCTTGTATGAAATTCCCAATTAACTATTTCCAGGCAAAAATCACACAACAATGTCATGTGAATTTTCTTAATGAATTCCTTTGTCTCTGACTGGCACAGATGAGGCATAAAAAAGGCACATGTATGGCGAGCGTATTAGTTAGGCGAGCCCATGTGATGGTGCCCGTTCACGGCTGACAGAGCGTTGGTATCCTCGGGCATGGCTGCCAAGCTGCCAGTCTGTGCCGTCACACCTTGCTGCCTTTAAAGATTGCCCTGCAGAGACGGGGAGGGGGTACGCAGGGCCTCACGTTTTTAACAACGCACAGTCTGGCAACCCGGGAGGGTTTACGACTCAGGATCGGTGCCAAGAACTGCCCACCAGAGAGATGGGGGGACGAGGGGAGAGAGGGGGGAGGAGGATGCAAGGAGATATGGGTGTGGAGACCACACACACACACACAGACACACAGAGTCAGGCCTCTATCGTGTAAGTGTGTATGAATATGTGCATATATGAGTTCCTCCTCAGTATCAGTGTGTGTGTGTGAGTAAAGGGAGGCAGCTGGGTCCGTTATTGGGGTGTATATCCAACAAAACAGTATGTCAAATCAATTCATCAAGCTTTCTCTGCGACATGTTAAGGGAAAGTGTGTGCACATATTATGTACCCCTAGCATCGTCTCACTCACACACACACACACACCCACACACACTTTGCCTTTTCTCAGTAATCCACACAAATGGCAGTGGATGGCAGAATGTAAATGAGCTGGTTATTACACAGCAACGTTCATCAAGCTGAGCTGGAAAGACTTCAATGGCCCTGATGAATATGCATGCAAATTTGTTAATTAAGTTAATTATTCTGCTGAAAATTCATTTGTCTTCCCAAGGACATTTCTGCGATGATTTTAACATGTTTCCACCATTAGTCATGCACGATGCTATTGAAAATCACTTCTGTTCACCTTTTGGAAAGTTGCGGCCAAAAAGGGGGAAAGAACACCTACAAATGAGGAGGAGGAGGGACGAAGCAGGTAGAGGACAACATATCAGGGGCGTGTAGTGTGGTCGGAGGTAGACGGCAGCTGGTGCAGCCCGAGGATAAGGAAGGGTAAGCCAAAAAGCAGGGTCTGTAGGATATTAGCTCAGTGGGTAGAGTGTAGAAGAGTCACTGCCAGGTCTGGGGGTCCAGTTCTCACTGGGACCATCCAAAAATGTTTTCATTCATAGTAGTGCAAATCACAACTAGCTCTCTGATGTGTGATATGATATGATGAGAGAATATGTTTTGTTATGATAAATTATGGGCAGAAATGTAAAATCCAGTGTAGCTACAGTTTATGAGCTAAGAAGAAAATGTCCTGGGAATAAAAGTATTTTATGTAATGAATTACTAAAGGCACAATTTTGGCTGCATTAATTTAAGACATACAATCTTTTACATCATGAAAAGTTATGTTATGTTATGTTATGTTATGTTATGTTATGTTATGTTATGTTATGTTATGTCAACTAATTACAGTTCAAATGTTGCCTTTAGGCTAAAATTATTCTGTTAATTCTTATGCAAAAGGCATAAAGAGCAGGAAACGAAAAACTCTCTGATTATATCGCAGTTCTATGAAGCAAATATGAAGCTAAGCCTGTAAGCAGTACTGTGACAAAACAATCATGGCTTCTTATGTAACAGCCACTGATGTAATCTGTTTTACACAATGTTTAATCTTTAGTCTTTAATAAAACATCTCTCATATTTAACTGATTATTTTTAAGAGCTAACTAAATCGTATCACACTGCAGGAAATATATGTTATATATGTTTTATATATATATTCACAACTATGTTTCTAATGTTGTTTTATATAATATTATGCAAGGTCATTTCATGTTATATAATTGTCTGTCATGTTTTGCTATGCTATGTGTTATGTATGTATGTTATATAGCCTGAAGGGCCTTGTCCACAGCCTTCATCCAGTCTTCCAAAGTACCACAAAGTAACCAAAAGTTACAAGAAATACTTACAAATGATCAGCATTAAAAAGGGAAAGTTGTAAAGTGAGAGATGCTGTAAAAATAATAAATAATTTAAAAAAAAATTAAGACACAAAACAAGCCAGATGGGAAAAATTTACTGAGCAACATCAGAACGCACTGTTTGATACATCAAATGGCCAGTCTTACAAGAGGCAGCTAAGCCTGTACAGTGGGCTTAGTCTGAATATCCAGATGTTTGATTTGTTAATTAAGTCTCCATGGTAGTTAATCACAGTGTTTTCCTATATGGCAGCAGCAGGTAAGTAGAGGAGGATGACCCAAAAATATAGATAGGCCAATTTTAAGGTGTGGGATATGAAGAGAGAGGCTGCATTGTTCTGATTGGTGAACATCTGTGTTTGAAAAAACACTGGCAACCAAAAAAGTTATTAACTTAAAAAAATAGCCCAAAAATATACTTAAAATGTAAAAAATATAAATAAATAAGATATATTAAAAGCATCAATAAGGACAAACAATCTTTCTTTCCAAATTACATCTCTGTGTAAATTTTATGAGGCTGATAGTTAAGGTAAATCAGTTTGTTATCAATAATGTGGCCCAGTTATGATGAACCTGAACAGCATTATACCAATGCCCATCTCCCCTCTAGTGGAGATATGCAACACTGCAGTGGCAAAATAAAGGGCAAGATGCAGCATGCGGGGAAGTTGTTTTCTTAATCTATAATCAGTCAAACACACACCATTTTCAAAGGATAAACATGTCAACCTCCTTCACAGTTGAACCAAACAAAGATGTGTGTGAGGTGAGCTTTGTGTTAAATGGAGAGTCTCACCCTGTTTTTTAAAAACATTTCATTTCCACATAGAATTTAACCAGGTTGTGATGTCATACATGCTGCTGTTTTTCATTCGAGGATTAAGTCATCTATGTTTGTTCACTAAAACAGTTGTTTGTGATGATAAGGCTGACACACTTAATCGATTTGCACGCATTTTCTCTGACAGTCGAGATTAACAAGCAATGAGATTTTATTAGCGAAATGCACAAAGCACACACACATACACATTTTCAAGGCATCAATTAGATTCACATATGGTTGAAGTAATTATCGTTATAGATAACTGAAATTAAAGGGAAGATATCAATGTAAAAAGGAGGCTAAGTTGCCCTGGAGAAAAGAAGAGCAGGGAGTGAATGTTGGGGCCAGGGAGGGCTAGTAGCAGATAAGAAAACAGCAACAGCTGTTTCGCTTGTGGCTAAAAACAGGATTGAACAACAACATCATTTGCTAAGAAAATGATCTGGGAGAAGAGATTCTGGCTCAAAGATGAGAAACGAGATGCAGACTGTTTCTGAGCTCTTTGGGTGTTTTGTTTTGTTTTCTTTTTTACCATTATTTATCCAGTTCAGCCTTTTTCTCTGTTGCATTTAATTTTGATATTTCTCAATTCTAATTTCTCTATATTTAGTAAATATTGTGCATGTTGTGTTTTTACATTTTTACAAAATTCAAAAAGCTAACCATGAGTTCCCTCCACACTGGCATATGCATGGCAAGAACGAAAGACTGGAAGCTACCAGACATTTGACCACTTTCTTTCTCTAAATCTAAAGATTCCTTGTATGGTAATAAGAGGAACTATGCAAATTAACTGGATGACTGTTCAACAGACAGTCACACATAGATGCAATGCAGGTTTCAAAACTTCTCTTTTCAAAGCTCGCTTTTAAATTTGCTGACTGCATTACAGACTAAGTACAGATCATTGTATTATTTTTACTGGCAGCTTTATTATAGCTACAATATTCATTAATTTCAATTAATAACATCCAATAAAATCAGTATCAGTAAATAAAATTTGGCTGAAAATCGCCTCCCAGTGCCTGCTAGAAAATGTGTGAGTACACCCGTGACTGCTCTGCCCTTGACTTGTATCCATTCATCCAAGCGTGCGAGATGGTTTAGTTAATTAAGCTTAATCTACCCCCAGAGACAGATACGAGTGCTGTTACAGTGGCCCACTGAGCTATCCCCACACACTCCTCTGCGGACCCCCCGCGAAGCCATCAGGGCTGCGCTACTCAACCATGTTCAAGTACACTGACAGGACTCTGGAGAAACACATTTCAGCTAAGATTTAGACCACAGAGGAGGACAAAAGAGGTTTGTGAAATATTTTAATTACTGAAATAAAAAAAAATACTAAAGATAAATTACCTTACTGTTGTAATTTCAGGCTCATGTCATTTTAGAGAAAAAAACAACCAATTGCACTTGGACATTTGAGTTTGACATACTTGACTGCCTGTGATTTTTATTACAAATAAGCATTATGTTACATTTTATTGATCCTACTGCTGCTGCTGCTGAGAGCTAATGTGTTCATGTGTAGACAAGGTCACTCCAGAAGGAAAAACATCCCAAACAATTTGGCTAATATGTGGAAAAGATAAGAAGAAGAGTAGGGAGAGGGGGAGATAAATAGAGACTGATTCAAAATTTTTTTTTTTTTTAGTTTCAGTAGGTGCACAAGCAACTTCCCTGGTTGTCTGATGTTTATAAAAAGAAACTAAACAGGTGTGAACAGAAATATAACATCTGATACGCAGGTGACTCTTTTTAAAAAAACAGTTTGTGATCAAGAACACAGCTCTAGGAATACATTTACTTTACTTCTTAATAAATAATACTCAATTGTCAGACAAAGAAATTTAATGCATTAACCTACATGATTCATTAAATAGCTTGAGTTATAGACAGCCAATGAGCAAGGCAGTCGCAGTGATCATTTAAACACGATTCATTTTACATAACCATAAGGTGAAATATTAACAACAGACATGAAATGTCAGGTTTGTGTTGGACTTGACTGAATATTATGCTTTGATATTTTATTGAATACCGTTTGCATTATTTCAACAGTAATCTTTCTCATGTTAGATTTACATTCAGTTAAATCGTCTCATCTGTACATCACTGTGTAAAACATGAACTAGTATCACACGTAACGTCATGAGATTAAAATGAACATTAAACAAAATAATCCTAAATCAAGTTCCCTCCCTTTTTGTTTTGTTGTTGTTGTTTTTTGAAACTTTGTTGGTTAAGTTGTTTAATTGTATAGTTGTTAAATCATCATAACAATTTGATCTTAAGTGTTATTTTAGGAAGGAGGAATTAGCCTACAACTGAGAATTTCCATTTTATACTAAATTAAAATACCTGTTGTTTTTTCAGCATCATTTTACAGAAAGTCAGTCTATTTATATCAAACTTTCAGACTGTTTCCTGCTTCATGTTTAAACTCTTTTCGTTTCCTTACTTCATTAAACCATTCTTCCTCTTTCGGATCGGCCTGTTGGTTTTGCTGCTTCACTGTCAGTTTTTTTTATCTCTAATTCAATCTACAAGAAACAGATTGCACAAGTGTTCTTGAGTCTGGCTCTTCTCTGTTACAGTAATTCAGACTTTTTGCGTAAGCTTCCTCCTCAGACAAGCAATGTTTGCCTTGGTTAACCTCATTTTTGAACTCTTTAATCCAGTGCTTCTTAAAATGGGTACGTCTTAAAATGAGTTAGTTCTTAAGATGTTAATCAGAGACTCATGAAGCTAACATAAGCTAAATAAACCAGATAACTAAAACTAACAACATCAAATCTGAAAGTCTGTTGACGTCTTTTTGTCTTGTAGTTTTTGATAGCAATCCGCACATAGACACAACAGAATGTGATGATAATGGCAGGTATGAGAAAGCAAATAGTAATCTGCACATAGTATAAAGTAAAGAGCAGAGTAAGTGCATGTGGAGCTTATGAACACTTAACAAAATCAAATCCATCTATGACCTCAGTATTCACTGATACCCTAATGCTTATAATAGCACATACCAGCCATAAAAAGCTGCAAGTCATGAGGACATAGAATCTTTGCAGACAGACATGAAGTATCAACCACAGCAACATAACGAAACAATATCATATCAGTGAGGATCCACACGTAGCTGTAAAACCTCAGAAAAGTTTTTGTTTATGAGTTTTTATTGAGTTTTGTCAATAAAAGCTAGCATACATACACATATTGTACATTTAGCATTATAAATTAATTAAATTTTCATTTTAGTTGTATTTAGTTTTTAAAATTCACGCTTTTGATTTCATGTTTGAATTTATTTTATCATAATTTGAATCAGTATTCTCAGTTTTTTCATAGTATTTCATAGACTAATCTGTGATATTAAATTTTTGTATCTTCATTCTAACATCTCAAACTCTCTCATTTTATATGTCAAACAATTTTCTAGAGTAAATTAATATACAAATAAATATGGCAATTTGCAAACATAATTTAAACAAACAAAAAAACATCAGAAACTTTACTGTAGATACATAAAATATAATTATATATATATATATATATACAAATGAAGCTTTACTTTATTCAAAAATACACTCCTACATGCTTTGCTCTTTTTTTTGCAAATTTTCATAATTTACTTGGCACATTAAAAAATGAAACCAAAAGCATTTACATATTGACCCAGTGTTACATTTTTGGAGCAGATTTCTATTGGGTGAATGGTTCCATCATAATAGCAGAGTTTTGTAATGTAGAACTAAGATTGCGAGAAATACAAGTGCCCGGGCCAGCCACCCTCTCTCTGTTATCTTTTCTGCAACCCTTGCAGTGTATAAATTGCAAAAGATGTTTTCGTGCCTTTTGTGAGAGCAAATACAACAGAGGGTTCATAAAACAATGAGAAAAAGCCAATAAATGACAAATAGAAATAGCAAAGTGCATGCGTTCCATCCCATAACAGTCTGTGGGTTCATACAAAGACTGGATGAAAAGCAAAATATTGTAAGGTCCCCAGCAGATGAAAAACGCTGCAACAATACATAACACCACCACAACAGTCCTGTACTTTCTTCTGTTTGAGGCCTGCAGAACTGTCTTCAGGATGGATGAGTAGCAGAAAACGATGATGGCAAATGGGAGGAAGAAGAGCAGAGACACTTGGAGATAATAACCTAGATTGACATCAGGTTCATCAGAGGGATAGTCACACCTGTAGGTATTATCCCAGGTCGTTTCCACTGTTACTTTCATAGCATCAGTGATGGATGCAGCAATGCTGATGATCCAGGCAGCTGCACAGGCGGCCACTGCACACTTCTGCCTCACCACAGAGTTACCTGGCCAGTTGTTCAGCACCACTGTTATGAAACGATCCACAGTCATGGCAGTCAGCAGAATGACGCTGCTGTACAAACCAATAAAGTATGCTGCGGTCACAAATTTGCATGCAAATTCACCAAAGACCCAGTGGTGCAGGACGTAGACGGCCCACATTGGAAGTGTGACTGTGAAGACCAAGTCAGAGCAGGCAAGGTTCAGGACAAAGAGATTTGTGACATTTTTCAGCTTCTCGTAGGTGATGAGAATGCATAAGAGCAGAATGTTTCCTGTGATGCTGAAGATGAAGATCAGAATGTAGACGGCACCACTGAGAGTGTCAAAATCAAAGGGTTCATCACAATGAGACCCCCAAATATCAGTGTCGTTTTCTCCTGTGTCATTCATTGTGGAGTTATATGTTTTCTAGGAAACAAGAAAAACATGAACTCAAAACTAAAATCATGTACTTAAGACTGAGCACAGATCTACAACTTTTCAGCAATTTTTCAGTTTAAAGGAGTATTTCCTTCACGAATATTTAAATATGGAGATCAAATAAGGGCTAAATAGATTACCATTAAAAATTCAGAGCAGTTACAGGAAATAAGCAGCTTACCCTGAAGAAGAGCTGGAACGTTTTGTGCTGATTTGTACTGTGAAGGAAAGTTGTGATCTACTTAAGAGAAAGGATAGTTCCTCTTTTTGTTTTACAGTAAGTCAGAGAGTCAGAGATCTTGCTTCAGTAAGCAGTGTGAGCATAAAACACTTTTGATTCAAAACAGAAAGTGATTCAGAAGTGTTTATTTAGAAAAAAGGAGTGATAACTTATTCACTTTTAAAACAGAAAAAAAATAAGGGCTAACACTGAATGATTTTTATTTTACTGTAAAGACTGGAAATAATAATGGTGATGATGATGATGATGAGGGGAGGGACCAGACAAAGTGTAGCTCACAAAACCCTTTATGATGAGTCCGATAAATGGTTTTGGAGTTTCCCTTGCCCAAACATGGGTCACCGGCACCCCCCCTCTGGAGCCAGGCCTGGGGATGGGGCTCAATAGCAAGCAACTGGTGGACAGGCCTGCTCCCATGGGTCCCGGCCGAGCACAGCCTGAAGAGGCGACGTGGGACCCCCTTCCTGTGGGCTCACCACCCACAAGAGGGGCCAAAGGGGTCGGGTGCTGTGTGAGCTGGACGGAGGCCGAAGGTGGGGACCTTGGTAGTCTGATCCTCGGCTGCAGAAGCTAGCTCTACACTCTAAAAAAAGATTTGTTTACTCAACTTAACTGAGTCAAGTTATCTTGTTGCTTTGACTGAGTCAAGTTGAGTCAACTTCAAAACATGAGTTGATGCAACATGCAGTCTGTTGACTCAACTGCCTGTATCAAGTAAGTTAAACTTGAAAATATAAGTTAAGATAACTTTAAGAGATGTTGGTTGAACTTATTTTATTAAGTTCCTGCAACTGTGAATCAAATTGGTTCAACATGGAATACATAATTGACACAACTCGTGAT
>JAPZDV010000004.1:16354923-16389641 GCA_029814665.1 Acanthurus lineatus | reverse complement strand
TCTGGCTCCGTGCGATGGTAGCAAAATCAGCAAACCAACACCTCTAAAGCTCACTTATTAGTGTTAATTTTGGCACATTAATTCAATTTTAGGTTTTGTTTAAGTCTTTTGATAAAAATGCCTATTCTAGGGATGCAGTATGCACATTTTTTTTAGCCATTGCTAATCTAACCAACCTCATATCATCACTTTTTTCTCCTTGTTTCTTCTGCTTTTTTTGTCTTTTTCTTCACTTTATTCTTGTCCTTTTTTGTCTTCTTCTCTTTCCTTTTCTTCTTTTTCTTTTTTTGTATTAAGTGGCAGAATGCAAACCAACTTGTTACAGCTTTTACCAACTGCAACTTCATCATGTTTAGCATGTAGTTGTCAGTTTATTAAGTCACTGATATCAAGTTTGCTTCATATTATCATTTCTATTATCAACAATAACAGCAGCATATTTTTTGTACTTTTATTTGTTTATGCTGGTTTTAGCTCATAAAAAGAAATTAATTGAAAAGATGGAACAGATTAAGAGGTCTATATTTAAGCACAAAAAAATAGTACTGGTCAAAGGCAGTACTATACAGGTACAAGTGCTTTGAAATGAAAGTGATTTGGATTATTTTCCTGATTTCAAAGTTGACCTGAGTTTTGTAAATGCTGCAGCGTAAATTGTTCAACGTATCTCATTAGTTAGTTTGGAGTTTGGTGCTTCACTTTGTCCACCAGAGTCAATTTTTTTTGTCATCAAATCCCAAATGTTCTGCAACCTTTTTTTGAAGATAAAGTGCAATATTGCTCTAGCCTGCACGCATTGAAGTACAGGTGCTGCACTTTGCTGTTGCAGTTGCATGGGATCAATAAAGCCAAGTAAAGATGAAATGAAATGAAAGACACTGATATTATCTTAACATTCATATTAATATTTAATGTACAATATAGATGGATACATATATATTAAGTGCCTACCCATTAGTATACAATTAATTTGTATCAAATAAGAAAAGGAGTTTGTGTGTGTCCTTTTTCCTCTGCATTGTGTTTATGTTTGTGTTTTTTTCTTTGTATTCTTCTCGTGCAGTGACTGGTATTACGCTCGCAGTCCTTTCCTCAAGTCTCACCTCACTGCTGACATAATCAACAATCTTTATGAGCTCAACCAGATCCAATTTGATGTGGCAGCCAGAGGTTATGACCTTGATGCAGATTGGCCAAGTTTTGCGAGGTAAGCTGTGCCTGCAATTATCCATTTACACTTTTGTAATTGTCAGTTTTCTTGCTTTTGTTAAAGAAAAACAAACCTGAATCTGAATGTTGTTTTAAAGAAAAAACAGAGTAATGAAATAAAAGCCTGAAGTTCTCTGCCTCTGGGTTGGAAATGATCTGTAAATTGATCTGAACAGATGTTAAGTAATTTGAAATAGCACTCCGGTTTAGTGCAGCTAATGTGAAATTGTGGTGAAGCAATTCTGGGTATTTCACAACTTGAACTAACACTTAATTATCTGATCACTCACACACATTCACAGCCCTTTTTTTTCTATCTGGGTGTGTGAGAGTGTGTGGGTGCCATCAGGTTGTTAGTGCTGATGGCTGCTTCTCACATCACCTCTACCAAAACTTTTCACTTCCTTGTCATCAGTTTGCAGTCACTCTACAGGCAGTGGACACAGATTATTAAGAAACTCATTCGTGTTGTTGTTGTTGTTTATCACATTATTGGGATTTTTATTTAAATTTCATAATATGAAGCATTTCAGTGACACCTACAGCAACACAAGCTTTGAAGATTACCTGTAAAAGGGTTCAGTCGACACCGTTCACACACATTGTAAAATTAAAAAGGTATAAATCAGATATGCAGTTTTCTTTAAAAGTGTATTGCATAAGATTACGACAGACATTTTTGTGGTTTCTATTTTCCAAGTACCTGAGGGCAAATGTTTGTTCCGCTTGTCATTACCCTCTAGCAACCTGGAAATATTACTCACACGAACCTTCATACCAAAGAAGACATACGCAACATTTGACAACATGTTTCTAAATCTGTCATTAGAGAATCTTCAAGTTGGTGGTTTTCTCTGAAAACAGGACATAATTTTACATTGTGACACACTGTTCTAAATTTATTAATTATCAGAAAATGGAGGCTAATATATCTAATTTAATTGTTAGCATAACCCTGAGTTAAGAGAAAGTAATAGTCAGTAAACCAGAGGTCATGTAAAATATGCAGAGTTGTAAAAATGTGTCTTTCTGTTCAGTTGTAAATTACAGGCAAGCCATTATAATAAAAATGAGTATTTTTTTAAACAATGAACTAATATGAAAAAATTAATATATCCTTTTCTAATTTTTATTTAGCCTTTGTAATCATTGCATTTTGGCAGTTCTTATAAGCACATTTCACAGAATTACTGTTTTAACATCGTCATTGACGTTAGGTCTCGGAACTGTTGCATCATGCTCTGGTTTTTCTGTAAATGTTGCTTTACCACAGAGTTTCCTAAAAACTGACATCTCTGAACTTAAGTTCCTCTTTTGTGTTAAGATTGTGTTGATGTTTGTATTGCCACTACTCTCAATTAGGTTTTAAATGACCATAAAACTGGGTATCTCATTATGTCGCAGGCGAACATTAGGCACTGCCTCATCAGCTTTTCTCTGGAAGCCTCCCAGTCGCTGCTCCAGCATCAACAGCCTCGTTAGCGGCTACTCACACTTACAGGTACACACATTCCTATGCTTCGTAAACATTCGCGAACAAACATTTGTGTAAATGTAACTGAACTTTACAGTAACTTAAAGAAGCTGTCTTGTTCTTTTCACTGACCAGGCACAGGAGTTTCACCCAGTCCCAGACTCAAATCACAGTCTTCTTGGTGAGCTGGGGGAACTGGGGGAGCCTTCTCCTTGCAGCATTGCAGAGAACCTCCGCATTGAGCTCGACCAATCTGAGCTCAGACAGCAAGAGCTTCTGGTTCGGGTTGAAGAGTTGGGCAAAGAGGCTGCTGAGCTGAAAGGTGTGGTCAAAGACCTTCAAGGCCAGCTGTTAGCAGCTCAGAAGTCCTCTGGTCCCATCGTTTCTACAGCAGCAGATGATCACGAGAGTATAAAGCATCTTCAGACCTGCAGAGGAGCAATAAACAGTGAACTTCAAGACAGACTCTCGGCTGCTGAGAGCAAAAATATGGAGCTTCTCTCTAAGCTGGATGAAGCTCTTAAAGAAAAGGGACAGCAAACTGCGAGCTACTGCGACTCAGCCTGGAAAATCCAGGAGCTCCTGGATAAACTGAAGACAGCGGAGGAGGAGAGGTTGGAGGCAAAGAGGGAGGCGGAGGACAGAGCCAGGCACTCTGAGCGACTGTCCCAGGAACTAAAACTCAGGGAAGAAGAGTTGAGGAACAGTGAGGAGAAGCTGGCTGAAGTAATAGCTGGAGCCCATGATGAACATGAAGAGGCACTAAAACGGCTTGAGGAGCTCCAAAGTGCGGTCAGTCGAATTCAGGGCGCCCTGACTTTGAAAGAGAAGGAGACGGGGAACTTGAGAGCTCAGCTTCAGGATCTACAAGCATCACTGGAGTGCAGAGAACGACAGGCAGAGGAGCTGAGGAAAAGACTGCAGGAAGAGAGAGCAGAAGAAGAGCAGAGATGTAGCATGAGCAGCAGCCAGAACGAGGAACTTGAGAGTCAACTCCTGGATGTAAGAAAAACTCTAAAGAACAGAGAGAAAGAGCTAGCTGTTAGCTCAGAGAGAATCAAACATTTAGAGGAGCAGCTGGAGAAGCTAAATGTTGAGAAAGACAGTCTGAGCTCCAGACTCACTGATAATGAAGATATTTCTTTCAGTCAAACTGAGAACCTTGAAGAATACAAAACACAATGTAGCAATCTCATGGAAATTAACACTAAGTTGCTCCAAACAGTCAAGAAGAATGAGGGGAGCATTGCGGAGTTGACTGAGAGCAGGGAAGCCTTGTTGGACCAGCTAGCTTCTCTGAGGGCCTCTGAGAAGCACTTAAAGGGAAGAGTAGAGGCTGCAAAAATGTGTGTTGAAGATCGGGAGAAGAAGCTTCTGGATGAAAACCTGCATTTTGAAGAGGTTCTCCAGAAGACACTGGTTCAGAAAGAAGCATCAGATTCTCAATTGAAGATGCTTGAGCATGAGAACAAGGAGCTTCTTGAGGTTCAGTCCTCTTTGAAGAAACAGTTAGCCACAAATCAACAGGAACTGGACACACTCACTGACAAAGTTACACAGTTGGACAAGAACCTCACAGTGGCTCAAAGAAGTCAGACAGAGTTACTTGAAAAGCTCCAGGAGTCTGAGACTAAACTGAGAGACCAGACTGCCACATGTGAGCTTCTGCAAGCTCGAGCAGATGAGCTGGAGAGCAGGACTGGTGAGCTGCACGATGAAAAAGGAGCTGCAGAGAGCAATGAAAAGATGCTGAAGCTTCACGATGAGCATCAGACATCCTCAATGGAAACCAAAGAGACTCCATTCAGGCTTGTAATAGCTGAGGCACAACTGGAACTTAACCTGAGGGAGGTGCACCGGCTCCGGGAAGAGGTGGTGGAGCTCAGGGCGCAGCTTCTCGCAGGAACTGAGGAGAGGATGAAAGCTCAGGCACTGCAGGAGGTGACAGAGTCCTCCAGAGAGGACCTCCGTGTCTTAGCAGATCAGCTCAAAGCCCAGGTGGAGGAGCTGAACCGCCGGCACGTGGATGAGATCCTCCGGTCCCGGGAGCGAGAGGAGGCTCTTGTCCGTGAACGTGACGGTGAGGCTCAGGCCCGTGCAGGTCTGGCTGCAGAAGTGACGGCCTCCAGAGAGGAGCTCAACAAACTGAAGCAACGTTATGAAGCCTTGTGTCTGGAGAACAATGAATCCAAAGAGGCGCTTCACAGAGCCAACACAGAAACAGCTGAACTCGGTGTACATGTTTGCATGCTAACTGCTGAGAACGAAGAAGCTCGACTCCGCTGGGAGGGCTTGTCAACCAGGCTGGAGGAGCTGGAGGAGGAGGCGAATCAGGAGGCAGAGAGGCTGAATGACTGCATGGAGCAGCTACGTCAAGAGAACCAGCGACTTATTGATCAGCTCCATGATGAGGAGTGTTTGTTGGCAACCAAGCAGGAGCTGCAAGAGGAGCTGAGCAAGGCCCAACAGGAGGCTGCAGCTGTGCAGGAGGAGATCCAGGCGCTCCGCTTCCAGCAGAGCAGCCAAGCCATGAGCCATGGCAGCCAGCTCCAGGTCAGTCACAGACAGCCCAGCTAAAAAGAAATGAGTGCGGTCGAGTGTGTTTACATGCACTCAAGCAAGCAGGTTACAGCTTGTCCTGTTAGCTGATTTTTATCAACTTTACACAAATGAGAAAACCTGTTTGTTTAAAACCGAGCAATGGGATTAGAGGAACCCGATTTCTTCCAGAGAATGCAGGCTTTTCTTCCATGTATATCGTCAGCCAAAGGCTTCTGAGGGAAAGTTACATAATTCTGCAAAAGGAGAAGTCATGCATGTAGTGCTACATTCCAATAATAGTAGCCTCTAAAAGTTTAAATAGGCAGTTTTCATTACTGAAAATATGACTGTACAATTCAGAGACTTTGTGCTGGGAGTTAAAATTACTCTGCGAAGAAATCTGATTACTTATCTGCTGCATATGCTCATAAATTCAGTGTAGCTTGACGCCTCTTCCCATAACCTGCATTATCAGATCTTTTCTAAGCTCCCTGGTTACTTAGGTGCATGCAAACTTACTGCATGTTTTTTTTTTAACTTAAATTAAGCAAATCTACTATAATAAATGAAATTCTGTCTTGTCTGCTAAGTCACAAAATAATACATTTCGGGTGTGTATTTTCATCCAGAGTGTGAATCAAGAGTTACAGGAAGTGAAATTACAGCTCGTGACTGAGCAGGAGAAAGCAGTCGACCTGGAGAACAAACTCAAACAGCTTGAGGTGAGAGAATAACCTGTTCGCAGAGTTTGGTCTCCCATTGTGAGCGTGTTATTCTGGCCTCCCAACCTATCATTAAAGCAATTGAAATGTGTTTTTAAACCCTAATTTAAATGTTGTTGTGTTATTTAAAAGTGGTTTTAAGCGAGCAAGTAAAACTGTTAAACTGTTTAAGTTGCCTCCTTACAAAATGCATGTATGCATGCTCTGTATATTTGTGTGTCACGGATAAATGATAAATGGAAACACGAATTCCAGTTACATTGTGTATATCGGCAATTGAAGTAATCATAACATTATGGTCACAGGCATAAATCACAAAGATCCAGAAATAATGTCTTGCTTTGCTGCACTGATTGCAGGCTGAGAATCAGAGATATTGCCAACAGATTGAGGAGAAAAACATCCAGATGGCCGAGTCTGAAAATCTCATCCAGCAGAAAGAAGACGAGATAATCCATCTGAAAGGGAATTTATCAAGGTGAGATACTGTATTCATAAACACACATTCTGGACCAAATTAGAGCTCTGTGAAAAAATGTTTTAAATCTTGTGTGTTTTGCCGAGAGTTTATTTTTTTATATTTAGTCTGTCTTATCTAGGAATTTGGCACATTTGTTCATGTAATTGCGTGGACACCTGAGAGTCCTTGAAGTTTTTGAACATATAATAAATTAGCCTGCGTTTGTATTAACTATATGTATCCAGGTCTGAGGATGGACTAGCAGCGGCTCAGCTGGCCTGTCGGGAGATGAGTGAAAACCTACGGAGAGTCACGCAGGACAAACAGAGCATTGATCTCAGGACGGCTGCTGAACTCGATGATCTTTACCGCACCAAAATCAATTTGGAGGAAAGGCTTGTAGAGCTCATCAGGTATTAAACAAACTTCATATTTACCCAGATTCTCTGTGATCTGCAGTCGCACACGGTGTTTGTTTTAAATTTAATATTTTATTTTTTCATTTTGTTAGTGAGGTTAACTTGATTTAAAAATGAACAGCACAGCGTTGAGACATGGTGTGAGGATTTGTAGCCTAATGTCTTTGGGTTTGTGTTTTTAAACCACCCAGACTGTGTTTTCTGCAGTATGCTGGGTGACTTTTATTGCACACACAAACGTGCATTATGGTGCTGTGTTGCAGGGAGAAGGATGCACTGTGGCAGAAGACAGATGCCCTGGAGTTTGAGCAGAAACTGCGGGATGAGGAGACGGAGAGGGACGTCAACTACTGTCTGGGCTGCCACAGCCAGTTCAGCTGGTGGCTCCGCAAGTACAACTGCAGGTCAGATGGTCCTCAGTATTAAAACAGATACACATGTCACATTAAGAGCAGTCAACATCAGTTGATACAAAACACCAAATTAATTCTGCAAATGGCTGCCACTTTCTCAAAGTTCTTAACTGATACAGCTGAAGTAAATAAATGTATTATCAGTGCATCTTCATCAAAATGACATTTGTTGAAGTCCAGTCGAGTGTTGTAGGAACTGAGTCCCTGACATTTAGTCTCACGTTGTGTGTGTTTCACTTCACATTTAGTCAAAAAACTTCTGCCGCACAAGACAATAGTAACCATCGAAACTCAGTGCAGGTGAAGGTGAAAATCAGTTTGGTAAATGAGACCGCATGAAGCATTCAAAGCTTCAGGGCTTCAAACTCAGCAAACACAGTGACATCTAGTGGCTTGTAAAACTTATATCAGCCCTTCAAGAGAGCAGAAGCACCAACACACCTCGCTGATGTGTGCAATCAGTCCTATAAGCCTGCATGTTATTAAATCCGATAACTTTTTTTCAGAAGTGCTCAGTTATATATAGATGTTATTGTGCGATGTGCTACAGTAATATAATGAGTTCTCTAAAAAGGCCAAGATATAAAACATTTTTGCTGACACGAAATATTAATGAGGGTGTAGTTTAGTCCGAGAGCCAGTGTGGGTTATTAGGTGATGTTCATTAAATTAGCCTATTACTTTTATTACATCATTACTTAATATCGCGCGGAAATGTTCTCCTACTTATGTCTTTCTAATATCCATTGCCTTATCTCTCCTTAATGTGCCGACCACATAGTTAAGCTGAAAAACTTTAAAAACTGTCAAACTGAATGAAGCACTCTTTTAAGCACCAGTTACATTTGAAGCTTTGCGCGTCGTCTTTCAAATTATATTATCTGTTGGATACAAGCTCTGGCACTGTGCATTGAAACTGCACTTCACATGAGTGAAACAAGCCTCAGAGCTTTGGTATAAATGGTGCTTTAGCTTTTGTGACTTCTCAGCTTTGGTGCAACTTTGTGCAAAAATATTAGAAAAGCTTAGGAACTATCTTAAATGCACTTAAGGATCTCAAATGAACAGTTTACTGGAATGTAGTGATTGTTAATTTTCTGGTATGCATGCGTCTTTTTTATATATCTTAAAGATTAAAAATCTTTGTAGGAATTTATTTGCTACATTAACATAAAAAATTTCAGTTTATAACATATTAATTCTTCTTTATCTAAAAATCTACATGTAGAAATAAGCACATTTTGCTCTGTCTTGTTATGTCTATTTCCAGACTGTGTGGGCGTCCCTTCTGCTACTATTGCTGCAGTAACACAGTGAGCACCCAGCAGGGCGGCAACAGAGAGCGCTGCTGCAGGGACTGTTACAACCAGCACAGTGCAGTAGTTGAGCGCCACCCACAGGAGGAAGTGACACACAGCACACCAGGAACACCTTTCAGTCGTTTGCTGCAGGCTGGGAGAGCTGTGATCAGTGTTTCAGGTAACAACACACTCTGTTTTTCACACTCTCAAACACACACACACGCACACACTCACATACTGAAGTAGTTAGTCAAATGGCTAAGTATGTGATTAGTGTGTGTGTTAGAAAAAAACATAAAAGGTCCGGTAAAAGCAGAGTATGAACTGCAATAATAAATATGTGGCTAATGTTTTTTTTATTTTTAAAGGAGCAGATGAAGCTGACAAGCAGAACGACGGTGTTTTCGACATCATCACTGATGAAGAAGTGAGCGGGGTATACGACCAGTCTGACTCCCTGTCTTTTGCCACCGCCTGCTCTCCCGGACACGTACAGCAGGGGGCAGCACAACTGTAAGTATCTCAGATGCATTCACTGACAGGAAAACTGTGGCACAGAGAGTCCTGTGCTGCAAACCACAACATAAACCATGACATGAGAGATTAAGACCAAACACAGAGACAGACTGATTTTATATGTACACCTCCTGTAGAAATTCAGTATAATTATAATTTGACAGTATGTAAAAAAAGAGACTACCAAGCATTGTTTTGTAGATAAATATTATGATTTTTAACAACAATTATAGTCTGTGTGCACTGTCAGGTGACACCTGAAGTCATAAGTTACACAAGTTGAACAGCAAATGGAGAAACATACTGAAGGACTACACTGATGTAAAGGAGATATTCTTTTTTATATCTAACATGTTTTTTACTACAAAATAAGTTGACTGGATGCAGGTACAGCCTGAGCCAGAGCATTAATTAAGAGCTGTGAACACAAAATGTGACCGTAACTAAGTCATCTGTGTCCTATACCAGAAAAAAATGGACACCTTCGCTGTCAATCAGAATTAAGCATTTACCCAGACCATGGTATGAATTAATATAAATTACGTGTAAATGTGAAATACTCTCTCTCTTTCTAGAAGCAGCAGTGCCAGTGCAGGAGACCTCACAGCAGAAGACACAGAGGACCTCAGTGCAGCAGTACAGGATGCAGAGATCTGTTTACTGAAGTCTGGAGAGCTCACGTGAGTTTCACATGTAGTGAAAGTTACAACTCCGAGTCCAGCAGGGTTGTGTTTCTGTGTGGATGTGGTCACAACGTTAGAGGAAGTTTCCTATGTTTATCTGGTGAAAGCTGTACTATTAATCCCGAAAAGGGAAGTGAAACATGTAACCAAAAATGGGATGGACAGTGTTCCTAAATGTCACTGTGCATGTTTATAGTGGTTAGAAGCTGGTTACGGTAGTATAGAGAAGTTTTTAGACCTCATGTTTGCAGTCCAGTTAGTGCAGTGCAGCAAAGCTACAAACAGCCCTGAACAAAGGTGTAGACCTGCAGCCCTGAAATACTGTGAACTTTCTTGACCCTTGTTTTATTTGCTGTGCTGTAGACTCTCTGTCTGTTTCACGGTGGATGACATCTCAGAGTTTGGGGACAGCTCCCGAGAGCTCTTCATCAAGTCCAGCTGTTACAGCACCATCCCCATCACCATGAGCTGTCCAGGTCCGACCGTCACCTGGACGTTCACCTCTGAACCGAAGAGCATCTCCTTCAGCGTGGTCTACAGGGAGAGTGCAGAGACTCCGCTGGAGCAGGCCAAGGTGAAACATCAGTACATGCTAAAAGGAAACCCAGTAACTCCTCTAATGGATGGCTCAATAGGTGACTCAAAGTTTTTAAAAAATTCAGAGTCGTAAAGACCATATTCTCTCTGACACTACAGGCATCTGCAAGAAGAAAAACATGAACATTTACAAATAATATGCCAACAATTTACCAAGACTGAACAAACAGAGAAAAGTCATTGCTTTAACAGTGTGAATACAAAGTCCCCAAAGTCAGCCAGACATCTGTGGAGTGCAGTATTTGCAAGAGGATGTAAGAGGGTTAGCACCTATTTTTAATTATTTATTCTGTCCATCATATAAAGTGAGAACTCGGGAAATTGCTGATAACTTGAAGATACCAAATGCTTCACCTACATTGTTTTTTATGACTTTTTTAAGACATCTTTTGCACTCCACAGGTCTTGATCCCACTGACCCGCTGTAACTCCCACAAAGAGACAATCCAGGGGGAACTTAAAGTCAGAAACCCTGGAGAATACACACTCATCTTTGACAACTCTTTCTCCAGGTCAGTCACTTTTTGTCTCATGTGAGGGTTTTGTGTGAATGCTAGGGATTTCTGCTGTAAAATAATAGCTAGTGTTCACAAATCTTTCTTCTTAACCAGGTTCATCTCAAAGAAAGTGCTGTATCATCTGAGCCTTGACAAGCCTGTGGTCTACGATGGAACTGACCTCCTCTGAAAGTGACAGGAAGGAGAAGAAGCAGGTGTAAAACTGACTTTTGAAACATTCAGGATGGTTAAGCTCATGCACTGATGTTTAGTAACCTAACTGAAGGAAGAAAATGATCTCTGCTCACTGCATGAACGTAACATGCTACACATCTGATGAGTTCTGATTACGAGAAAACTGACCAGTCAAGTTAAAAAATGAAGTGAAAAAAGTTGAGCTATTTAACATGAGCATGCACTACCTTCTATTAAAGACTGAGGTGAAAGGAGTTGGCATTAAGGGTATTAAACTTCATTTGTACTGTAAGTGACAGGAGGATTGTTGCATATTTGAATGTAAAAAACTTGTGTGCACATGCAGGTCTCTCAACACCCACAGTTGTAGCTATATGCTTTTTTTTTACGATATCTTTGCAAACATAAAGCTGCATTTTTTGCTTTGGCCTGATGTGCATTGCTTAAAAATTTAAGTTTGTTTTCACCATTTGCTTTACTTGTAAAGTGATGGTGTGTCCAGACAGAAAGTGGTGAGAATTTCACGTTTGTGTTCAGCCACTGAATGAACAGTTTAAGAAGTGATGGTGAAGACAATCCACTTTTTAAAGGTTAAGAAATAAAATCTGAGGTCCTCTACTGCCAGTAAACAGCTCTGCACTCTGGGTGTTAATTTATCCACCCAGTCCATCTCTTCTCCTGTTTATTTCTACCAGAGCTTCTGATTCTCAGCAGCACCAGCTCGATCCACTTGGCAAAACCCTGTGATGCGTGCAAATTTTTACCTGAGTTGATTATTATCAGCATGCATCACTTTTGTCACGTGTGTCATGTGAAAAAAGCTTTGCTTTCTGTGTGAGCATATAAGGTGACTACTGTCTTGTGTAACGGGATTAATGTGCTTTCTAGACAGTGACACAAATACTAAGTTCACTAGCTGTGGTAGATACAGTGAAAATATAATGTTACGTGTAATTTCATGCGATAACAGTGTTTATCATAAATCCCAACTTTTTGGAATCATGGTTATTCCAAAGCAAGGTTTAAATTCATGCTTATCTCACACCCGGTTCAGTTTCTTTAAGGTTGTTGCTCTTTCAGCTGTCATGAATAATAAGAAATGGATTTTCTGTGTTATAATCATGAGAAAGTAACAGATAGAAGCAGAAAGCAGCATTCAAATCACCACATCATTCTCTTTTAATTGATCCTCAGGAAACAAGCTTTTATTCAGTGCAGTCTCTGATGGTTGCAGGTTGAAGAAATGAGCTTAAAATACTTTCTACATGCAAACATGAAGAATTTTACATTTCCCCAACTTAACAATCAAGGGCATAAACAGGGAGTACATATCAAAATATGAATTTCAGTGCTTTAAATATTTCGTTTTAGACTTTAATTATCACTCCTTTCGATAATACTACTGACTTTTGCATTAATTTTGTAAAGCAGCAATGACATTTGTCTTAAGTTACAGAAAGCCTTTAGATGAAGAAATATTTGTTGTGTTGTGAAATAACATAATCCTATCAAAAGTGTTTTATTTATAGTGCGAGTTTGTAGACGTACGGACATGTTAGTACTTCGCTGCAGTTGTGTTCTGTTGCTGTGTGATGTTATTAAATAAGTTCTGCAGTGTTTCGAACAGAAATTGAATCTCAGCATGACGCCTTCAAATCATACAAGTCCAAAAAATCCACTCTTATACTTTAAACTGTCTTATATGGACCTTTTTAATTTGAAGGCATTCATGTTGAAACTGACGTCAGACACTCATTAAATCATACTGACTTGAAAACACACTTTGCTATTTATAAATTCTCGATTGTCTTCCATTATTTTAAAACCATTTTGTAACTTATTTTTTGAACATGACACGAGGAAGAAGATTAGAAAGAAAAATACAAATGACACTTTTTATACGTATCTGAATCAAAGAGAAGGATTTATTGCCAAATGTATAGAGGAAACATATTTGTCTATTATTGTTTCTTTTTAAAAGGCCTTTGTGCCAGGTAATGAATGTTTTCTTTTATATCTAGAGAGTGTGTGATTATAGATGTTTACTGCTGGATTTGACAGAGGTGAAGCTTTTTACTTTGTGACTGAGCCTGTAAATGATTTTTGACAAATGTTTTATTGAGATATCATTTGCATACTAAAGATTTATTATAGAATTGATTTACGACTGTTGAGGAATAAATAAGGATTGTGTGATAACTGTGGCTGCTGGTTCATTTACTGTATGTGCAATATATTATAATGTGTGTTATGCTTTTGTCTTCGTGCTGATTCACACTGAAAAGTAGTGATAGTGGTGACTTCTGTGTCTGTTTGGCCACATTAAGGCCAAAAATATAGCTGCATGATTTAAAAATAACCCTTGATTTCCAGGACTCTGATCCCAATTCAGGGATCTGTGATTTAAGGATTAAAGAAGTCCTTAAATCAGGAACCTTTAGTTCAAAATACATAAACCCTTGTTTCAAAGACTGAAAGACCTTTGATTTAGGGACTTCTCGATTCAAGGATCCTTATTCTTGGATTCAGGAATCTTTAATTTAAGGATTGAAATACCTGTGATTTTCTTTAAAGATTTTTCGTGAAAACACCTGTTTGGAATATTTTCCAGGTTATCAGGTTGATTGGTAACAGATGATAGTGTCATGACAGTGTATGAAAGGGGCATCATCACAAGGCTCAGATGATTACAAGTGAGAATGGGTGGAGGTTCACCACTTCCTTTAACACGAGATTTTGCCGAGCACTCTGCTACATGGGATCAGGAGCATTTGGTTAAACTTCTGCTGGTAAACAGTCTGTTTGAAACTGATTGCATTCTGTTTTTATTAACATTTTACACAAACTCAGAGTTGCATGCATCTGGGACAAAAAATAATGTCTTGTTCTTTTAAAGACCAATCAATCTCCAATCATTGCAAGTGAAATTGTGGTTGCTCATGCATTTGCCTGCTCGCCTGCATTTGTTTCTCTCTCTGCGGTCATGAGTGTATATTGTGTGTGTGTGTGTGTGTGTGTGTGCACGGGGTATTGTTCTTGCAAGGTGTCCGTCTGAGAGATAGTGTTTATGTCGCAAAGGCCATTCTGTTTCTCAAGGTTAATGATCTCATTGTAAATCATGTCACATCCACCTCCTCCTCCTCCTCCTCCTCCTCCACCTCCACCTCCTCTCTCCTGCTCTCCACGTATTCTGCCTGCTGCCTTCACTGACTCTGTGATTTGTACTGTGGCTTTGCACATGTATGTATGCATTGGTTGTTCATATGTGTCTGTGTGTGTGTGTGTGTGTGTGCTCAATGCAAATGCAGCAGAGGTTACATATAGGTACCTTACATTACATACATACATATATATATACATAAAATCGGTTCTTGCACATTAGTATGCAGATGTTACCACATTCTTGCACATGCATGTATAAAATCCTCTCTCCACCTTGAGTCATATTGAAACCACCCACACTTCCCACATCTAAGGAAATCTCCACATGTGCATCCTCTTCCGTACACATGCTGTGATGGAGAACAAGCCTTAACCTCTGGATATTGTGCATCTGACAGCTTCACAGGAACTTTCTGTACTTTTAAAACAAAACAATATAACTTGTCAGCATTCAGTTTCCTCTTTGTCAGAAAAAGAGAGAAACACTTTCATTATCTGCGGCTCGCAGCTTGTCAGACTCTGTTCAAACAATGGCTGTAAAACATTTCGCAACGCATTTCCACAGAGAACGGAGGAGCGCGAAGTGTCAGCCACGTTGCGTTCGTCTGTGTTACCTGAAATGTGTCATGAATCATTTGTCTAAAGTGCTCTCGTGTGAAGCAATGTGCTCTTCACAGTTTAACCCCTCTGGTGGAGAAAAGAATCTGTCGGTGGTTGAATTGGATATAATGAAATAATCGCACTCACTTAAAGACAGACTGTGAGGAAACAAGTGTGAAGGAGAAAAATTAGGTTGTTTTTTTTAGACTCGCATCAATCAAAACTAACAAATATAACAACTTTTTTAATGTTTAAACATGAATATTTACACATTAAAGATCAAAATTTAGAATTCTTAATGATTTTATGTTTTTATATATCATATGACTCATTTTTAGACCCATATTTAACTCTCGATGCAGGGGTTTGGTGCTGACAGACATGATGGACTCTGCTTCCTTCAACACCTGTTTGTTGCACAAATCAAACAGACTTTTCTGCTGATTACCTGCGATGCTACCTTTATGATGTATGCTTATAAAATTTTATGCTTTGGGTTGAAAGAGGTGTACCAACAGACGGAAGGAAAAGTACAAATCAACCTAATAAAACATCTAGAAAACAGAGTCATATACATATCAGTATCAACAGTATGAACACATCAGTATTACCCTCAAAGCCTGTTAATAGCACCCAAGCGCCTGCATGACTCATCGGTTTCTATCTCCTGGCCGTTTATTGTTAGTGTTGACATGGCTGGAGTGGTGACGTGTAAAATCATTACACACCTCCATCGTCTTTGTTACATCAGACTCCAAAAAGGCTGCTTTAAAAAATAATCTGTTTGGGATCATTTCTTATTTATCAGCAGACTCACAATAACAGTTTCATCCACAAACTTGACAAAGCTGTGGTTTTTAAACTCACTTAAAATGTGCTGAAAATGAAACCTGTTTTTTAAGATTTTTAAGATTCGTAAGATATCCACTTATTGAGCTTTAAAGCAGGATGTATTTTTTACCTTTTTATGTTTTTTTGTTTGTTTTTTTGTCTTTTTTTCTTAATCCCAGTTAGTAGAGCAAGTCTTTTGTCAAGTCTTTGAGATTCTGGTTTGTTAATTAGTTCAGTTTTGTATTTTCTATCTTGGATGTTCCCTTAGTTTTTCTGACTCAGTAACTTAAATCAGCTTTATCTGTTTCAGCTTACTTTTGGTTGCCTTAATTTTTGTAGCATCACAGGTTTTCAGCAGAAAACAAAGCCATCTTAGTGCTTTATTGAGCCCCTGAATCTGATACCTCTTGGATCTGACAAGTAGTAAAACAAAACAGGTCTCTGTGTTTCACGGGCAGGCAAACATTATTTATGAGGCTTTGTGGAACCCTTGAGTTTTTGGTTTCTCTGTTTATTTATGTGATTATTAATGCAACCTTACGCACAGAGGCTTTGAAAGGATGTAATTGATTACCTGTCATCACTGTTAAGTGTGCAGACTTCTTATTGTCCAGCTATTCTGTATGTTTACTCGGAGAATGACTTGAAAATGAAATGCAAAGGAAACAAAATGCCTCATTACATCTGCATTTTTGGCAGCTAAACAGACAACATTAATGAACTGGAAAATACAGAAAAATACATATAATCAGTCAAGTGAAAGAGCCGCAGCAATCAACAAAAAGAAAACATTATTTAATTACAGAAGAAGAAAACATGATCATTCCTTTTTCTCATTATAAGCTTAAGAAATAAAACTATGAATTGGTTGGTTGCAGATCTGTGTACTTCTTATGTTTATGTAACTTTTGATGCTGTAGGCTCGAGCGTCTCCACATCACAGCAGATGCAGCCTCAGACAGCTCGTTCTCCACAGTTACACTCCCAGTTTGAGAGCTCTCATCCACTATTTAAGCTTTTTGCCTCAGACACCTTAACATAATCTGTATGTGCATGACACTGAATTATCATAACTGAATAAAGATGGGTCGGAGTGAGCTGGCAGCTCTCTGTGTGCAGAGGGCACAGCAGCGCTGATATGAACTTGCCACCATGTCCCTGCAGTGTGTTTGTGCCTGTGTGTGTGTGTGTGCGTGTGTGTGTGTGTGTGTGTGTGTGTGTGGGTGCCCGTGTGCCCACACAGTCATGCTGGTGTGTACTCCCATCTGTCTGCTCGCTGTGGGTGTATGTGTGTGTCTGTGTTTCCTCTCTCAACAGTTTCTCTCCTCAGGCTCTGCAGCCCCCCTGCAGCTCTAATGGCAGGTCCTGTTGGCCCCTCTCAGACAGTTTGCTCCTGTCAAACATAGTTTCACTCTGACGTTTTTTAGCTCCTGCTGCA
This sequence comes from Acanthurus lineatus, assembly GCA_029814665.1. Taxonomy (NCBI): domain Eukaryota; kingdom Metazoa; phylum Chordata; class Actinopteri; order Acanthuriformes; family Acanthuridae; genus Acanthurus; species Acanthurus lineatus. The sequence goes on along the minus strand of JAPZDV010000004.1, from coordinate 16,372,583 downwards.
CTGGGATCCTCCATCACAGGCTGCAAGTCTGTCAGAGTTTCCCCACACAGCAGCAGATCTTGTTTCCTTTACTGGACTCCCCTTCCCTGCCTTTTTTTAAAAAAAAAAACTTTTTGCTCCCTCCATTTTTCCTTGATTCTTTGGTGTTTCTTACATCATGCTCGCTCAGAGTCTTCATGCACGCAGACAAACAGAGATGCTTGCTCTCTTTTTCCTTCTTTGAAGTCTTTCGTACAACAAACTGAGTTCAGCTTTAAGGATGAAGGACCACATTGGAGAAGATGCTCAGTCTGTACTTTAACAGGGATTTTTTGCTCCACCTGGAGGCAACAGAAACCAGCTGTGAACATAAAATCGACATATCACCTTCTGAGCAGATGTGGTGAACCCGTTATCAAAGAGTGGTTTTATTACAGCTCAAAGTAAAATCAAAAAATGTAAAAACACCTCATTACATTTGAAAGTCCTGCATTCAAGGGTCATCAGTAAAGTTTACTTATAGTATCAACAGCAAAAGAACTTGTTCTACAAAAAGCCCTTTGATAAACATCAGTGTCTAAGCAGCATTTTTTAGTTTTAGTGTGTTGAGATACAGATACTCAGCTGAAAGGCTGCAAACTTACAGTGCTACATGTAGCATTTTAGCATTCAATAGAGTAACAATATCATACTCTCATGGCTTTTAAATGAAGTCAAATCTGATCAATCAAGATAAGGAAAAATTATTCAAATTTTTTGTCCTTATCTTGATTGATCCGTAATGTTGTAAATGACTTACTGGTCTACTATGGTCTAACAGTCAGGATTCCTGGTTTTCATCCACCCACCTTCAACTCACAGTATGGGAACTGGTTAATGTCCTTCAGTCAACTTTCATTTTGCTGCCATGCACTCTTGATGCTTGATGAGGTGGCAAAAAAATTGTTATTTTTTAACTTCTCTGTCATCTCTGCTTTTGTTTACAAGATACTGGATATTTTAACTGTTTGTGCATTAAAAAATACTTGAATAAAAACATGGGAGAGGTTTAGAGGGCAAATGTCTTCTTAACATCTGTACCCACTAACAGACTGAGCTGAAAAATGCCAAGGGATCAGACCAAGACACTGCTTTTATGTAAGAGATTGAGACCCAAAAAAAGATTGGAAACCACTAATTTGATCTTAAAATGCTCATTGTATTTTATGAGCTTATCTTCTATAAAAAAAAAACCTAAACCTGCATATTAACCAGAGTTGTTAATCAGTGTAGCAGAGTATATTTCCAATTATTTTCCTCTGAAATGTAGGAACATGTAAAGCTGAATAAAATGTGAATATTCAAGAAAGTCCCTATTAGTCATAATTGTACTGCACTCATTGAGTTGTGCGTTTCCACCACTGATGAGTCAGAAAATAATGATAGTGATGACCTCATCTCTCTCTCTCTTTCTCCTGCAGCACTCGCCGGCTTAAGTATCATTACTGCATTTCTGTCAGAGCAGCATCACCTGCTTGTACTACTTCGAAATTTGCGTTTCTTTGCCAGAGGTAACAGATGAAGAGGTGATGTTTTTTTTATCCTCCCCGGGTCTTTTTACGATCCACCGTGTCTGGAGTTTTGTTTCTCTAGTTACTTCCCTACAGCATCTCAGCCTGCCTTAGTGGTTATGATGAATGTGGAAGAGTTACAGAAGGCTGGAAATAAAAAAGCCAGCAGGATCAGCAGGAACTGAAACACATTCATGATACAGGAGAGCACAAAAGAGACAAACACACCAGAATCTATGTAAAGTCAGAATATACAGGACATGTTTTTACACGCTGTATTCCTCCACTGACGTCTGTGCAGCTGAGCTATTTCTTTTTTCCAATCCGGCTTTGATCCGCCCACAGATCCCCACCATCTTAAAAAAAATCACATATAGATGGAAAAGAGCGCAGCGGGGGGAGGAGGGAGGAGAAGGGGGCATAGTTGTTCATTACAGCCTTTCTTCTATCTGGAGGTAGATTGTGAAATGGTAGCTTGATGGTCACTGTTTCCATGGCAACTCTGTTAGAGCAACCTCTGCCCACAACATCTCAAAAGATCAGAGATGTTATTTTTAAAGACAAGATGGTGTCTAAAAGCTTGAGAGAAAAAAAGAGGGGGGGGGGTCCTGAAGTCTAGTACAGAGCAAAAAAACTAAGACACACAAGGGGACAAGTTTGCACAAACTGGTGAGTAAAGAAGGGAACATTAAGTAAACTTCATCAGCCGGACACCAAAGCAGATATGCTACAGCTTGTAGTTGTGATCCTTCCTTTTTGAAAGTTTTGTTCCAGATAATTAAATGCAAAACTTAGCAACTATTGTGTAAAACTTAGCAACAATTGGACTGAAAAATGAGGTCTGCACAGCTCAAATGTCCACTTGAGGCAACAGTGAGTCGATCCTTATAGACCCCAGTATCACAAGCCTGACTTCAGAGCAGACAAACGTTTTTACTGCCTGTTACAAAAACTGTTTTGTTCTCTATTCCTCATTTCCTCATTTGTGACAACTGTACTAGGTAGTTTTGATATATGACTCATTCATTTTAATTATATTAAGGTTTAAAGTTTTGTACAACTAAAGGCGTTGCTGCTTTGAGTGACAGTCACTTGCAGCCATGTTTATTCTCTCCAGTTTCACCCTCTCATTCAAACATGGTCTCATTTGTCTCTCCAAAAAAACAAGTCATCGTGGGTTTATCCACTGTTTATTTTACTTGTCCACCGTCTCTGTGAGGAGTTTTTGTCTCCAATATGCTGCAAAATTTGCCAGTCTGTCAGTTTTTTGAGCTTTCCCCTTTCTCATGAACATGCCTCATTTGCTGAGGCTCATAAATTCTTCACGTTTTGTTGTTATGACGTCTTTCCCCACATGAACATGATGCGTCTGAGACAGTGAGTCCCTCTCTCTCTCTGTGTCGTCTCTTTCCTGCATCCATGGCTGGTTTTCAACCCCCGTCTTGGGGAAGGACTCCAGTTGGGTGTATACACCAATCCCAACGTGGCGCTGCAGGCTCCCCAATGGACACACTTGCCAGCATGTGTTTCCATGGAGACGCAGTTTGTTCACGCGCCCCTGCAGCTTGTGTCATTGACTTCAATTAGTGCAGAAGACCGTCTCGCCTAAGCACATACTTACACAGGAAGCTGGCCTCAAAGGGCTGCAGAAAATTGGCAGAGGAGATCTGAGCGTTCAAGACACGTCGGAGAGGACTTCAGGACTACAGACAGGCTTTATGATGCGATGGCGTTCAGTTTGATACCGAGAGACTGTCAAAGCAAAATGTGCGCCATTTAAATTTAAACTGAGACCCTTTAATGGTACCGAGACTGACTCTGAAGCTACAGTATTTCGCTTTGATCACAATGTACAACAAAAACGCTGTTTCGTCGCCTGTTGCTGCAGCTGATAATCTCTCAAAACCCTTCATTCTAAATTTCAAGCAAGTGCTTTTCTGCTGCCAAAAATTATCCACATTAGACTGAAACATTTTTAATTTGTTCCCTGGTAGGAACGCCAGCTTTGCCTCTTTCTTAACGAGTTCATTTCAGCTGGTTCAGCCCCTCGTGTCCTCCGTTGATCGCATGCTGTTTTAATTTTATTACGCGTGTCTGATTGCCAGACCTAATTATGTTTTTCAAGCATATCTTAGATCTGCTTCAATCAAAAGTGCTTCAGATGTGCAGTGTGTGTTAGTTGCGCTTCAGGCCAATTAATAACCAAAACTCTTTTTAATTAGAGTAAGTGTGATCGTCTTAGTTGCATCGAGTGGATTAGGTTGTTTTATTAGATACAACCTGAAAGTATTAGAAACTATTCCTCTGTTTCTCTTTCTCACCATCATCTCTTTCTGATCCTGCTGAAATCTCTATTACTGCACATGTCCTGATCAATTCAGCTTCCCAAAACTGTTTATGTATGTAAAATCACCATTTTTTGAGATTTTTTCCGACCTATTGTCTTTATTTTGCACTTTCTTTGCATTTTCTTATCAACTATGGTGCTGAGACTTTTTATATATGTACATATTCTTGCCTTTTCCAAGAGATTACTCATAAGTGGTCTGCAAGAGATGTCTTCAACTCTCTTTTTTCCTCCACTTTTTTCATTTCAAGGTTACTCATCTGTCTCCTGTTGCCAAAGAAACAGTACAGAGTTTGAACATGTTGCCTCGATATGCATTTTATAGCTCTGTGTTGTGTTTACTATGGGGCTTTAAATATTGCATGTAAGACCCTGTAGTTCTTATGTTGATTCATCATTTAACTGCGAGGAGTAAAAATGTAACTGAACTTGGATTTTCAAGTATTAGTTCATAAAGTTTCAAGACAGTCAATCCAATAGACTTATCCAATAGACAATCCAATAGAATATATTTTTACTTAAAATAAAGATGTCATGGTTGAGCAAGAGGGAAAATCGTGAGATCACCAAAATCAGCAGATTTCACTGCAGTCCAATTAAAAGTTGTTGAGATTTTTTATGTTGGACCACAGCCGCGGACAAACTAACCGAATGACATTGCTGTCCCCGGAGCCATGCTGCTAGCTTGGCAATAAAGTATCCTGTACTTCAGCAGCTTAAGGATGATTGTCATTAGCTTTTCAAAACATCCAGTGAGTCTGTTCCCGGGCTTCATTTCCCAGTAGCTGAGTTAAATTTCCATGTAGACAAACAAAAACATTACTGGCAAAGTGGTGGGATGTGCCTTTAAAGTGATTCAACCTTGACTTTCCCAACTCATTACGAGCGCACTCCCAGGCTGCATCTGTAATTACCATGAACAGGTGCATCACTCAGCCGCATCGCCATGGAGTTAGAGATTTAATTTAGAGATGCTGCCCGGGATATTAACCCCTCTAATTACAACAGCCAGCTCCACGTTTAACCACGGGGATGAAACGTTGTGGACCTCAGGGTGAAGGGAAAGCACACAATTACTTTAGCTTTTATTCTGAGGGGAGTTTGGGCAGGGAGGCCGTGGTGTTTGCACAGAGGAGGCCTCCAAATTCAGCTCAAATTTAGATTTTTTTTCAGGTGGATGCACGTGCACAGACGGTTTCATAGTTTAACATTTAGCAAAGGAGCTGTCATTAAGTTTTGCAAGGTCACATTCATGCAGCATAAGCAACTGACATGGGATTCACTGGTCTGTGCATTTACTGAAAGCTCACAACAACTCAGCTGTGATATCAAACAAAGAAGTAGAAAAGTCAAATTATTCAATAAATCATCTCAGTGATCAGGAAAATAGTTTAATTTTTTTCTCCATCTCTGTGGGAATCATGAAATCTGAAGACTAGAACACAAAATCAGACGTTGATTACTGATCCCAAGGGATCATGTTCATGCTCACAATCCCTTGAGAAAGAATCCTAATGAATTTAGTGATACTGTGACTGTACCTCCATTATCACCCTGAGGTTCGCATTTATGGTTTCAAATGAAATGATTTGAAACTTTTTGTAAAGGATTGTCATGAATTTTAATTGAGAGATTAATGTTCCTCTCAGGATGAATTCTAACAGTGTTGGGGATCATTTCACTTTTCATCTAGTGTCATTACACAGTCGAAACTCATCAGTAATCATAACTAACAACATTTCCATCAGCCTCAGATGTACTTTGTGTTTTGTGCTAATTAGTTAGCATGCTAGCACACCAAATTAAAATGGTTTAATAACATTATTATGCGATTACAGTCTCAAAGAGCTGCTAGCATCAAGCTGGATAGATGATGCACAAAAGAAGAGGCGCTTTTTACAATTTTACATTTTCTCATTATTTTTTACAATAAAACTTGAAGAAAAACAATTAACTGAACTTTTGGAAACTTTACACATTAAAATGTTTTATCTGAGTGAACATGAAGACAACTGATGTCCCTTTTGTACCAGTATTACCAGAAGATATCTTGACCTACAGCATGAAAACCAACTGCTCCCACATATATTAGATAAGCTCCAAAAATTAATTAAATGGCCAAAACAGATAAAATAATCAATTTCTGATTTTGTTTAAAAAGCAGGTATAATATAAATAATTCTACTACTGCATTTGTTGCAGACAGCAACTAACTAACTGGTGACTAACCTCTGAGTTTGCATGTTCTCCCATGCTATTGTGGGTTTTCTTTGGGCTCTCCAGCTCCTCCCACAGTCCACAGAAAGCTCAACTGGCAAATCCGCTAAGTGTGTCAGCTCTGTCAGTGGTCTTTCCAGGGTGTAACCCACCTCTCCCCGGTGTCAGCCGGGATTGGCTCCAGCCACCTGCGACCCTCAGAAGATGAGCCATTATAAGCAATAAATGGATGTTGCTGGAAAGGTCTTTCCTGGGAAAAATCCCCTGACTCACTGAGAGTTTTAAGCTTCTAGCCATCATTTTTACAGATTAAAACTACGACAAACTCCTTCCTATTTTTAGATCTTCTTTTTCAGTTTAAAGGTCAAATTTCATCAAGACAAATCTTAGGAAAAAGCCACTGTAGAAAACACACTGACCACTGTTCAAGTGATCTGGAGACAATGACCACCAAGCACCAGAAGATGCCATTCATACATTCGATATGTTCGATACAGCTCAACAGATAAGGTTTTAATACAACTCTCCTCTGTTGAAACCTTTGGAAATCCTGTGAATCCTTTCTGTGTGTTTGTAACTGCATATATTTTTCCTCCTGAACCCTGTTTCTGACTCTCTGTCTCTCTCACACACACAGTCTGAACACTTCGTTTCATGTGCATCTGCGTCAGAATGATTTTTTTTTTTTTTTTTTTATTGGAACACAGAATAGGGTGACAGCTAGCCTGTGATCTTTTATTCATCCATTCGTCCTCAGCTCCTCACTCCTCGCCTCCGCACCAGGGAGCTCAGCATCTGACAGCCCGCACTGAAAACCACCAGCTGGAGTGACAACAAGAGGAGAGGAGAGGAGAGGAGGAGATAGGAAAGAAAAGGAGAGGAAAAGTGTGTGTGTATATAAGTGTGTGTGTGTGTCAGAGGACAGGAGAGCAGTCAGGGGCACAATGTGCTGACAGCAGCCCGGCCTTCAGAGCAGAGCAGATGGTTAGGACAAGACCGGCTGTGGCTCCGGATCAATCCTGACCACTGAAAAGTCACGAGCTTTGGATAAAATAAACTCTCAGGTTTCACTTAAAGTTGTCATATTTATGTCCAGTGCCCTTCCTGAGATTTCATAATCAATTTAAGGAAGTAACTGCATTTCAGTTACTTGGATATACAGTTATTTGAGAGAGTAAGGGCATCACCTTGTCACATGCAAATGTCTGAGCGAAAGAAATCCCCCAACAACATGGACAACAACACCCCCCAACACAAAGACACCGTTGCTTCATTCTTCATTGTAACTGGTTAAAGAAATCCATACAAGATAGAGCATTTTGGTTTCAGTCAGACTTTTCTCCAGCACAGACTGACACCGCGCTACACTACTATCACAAAGTAATATTTTACTTTCTCAAGCTTCTCATATCAGTTTCTCTCTGTCTATGTTTTTGTTCCCCTAAATTAGTATGAAACTGCTCTCCTCTTCTTTTTATTCTCCCTGCATTCGTTGTTTCCTCTCTGAACTTCTCATCTGACTGATTTGATAGAAAACTTTCCTAGTTTCTTTAGGTACTTCCTGTCATCTGTGCTGCAGAAATAATGAAGGCCAGTCACCCCATATATTTCTGGCTTTTTTTTTTCTGTCCCTCAAAGTAAACACACACACTCCCAGACATACGCACACACACTCACACACACACACACAAACTTAGTGCTCCAAGTTGCCATGGTAATGTGGTGATGAGAAGCTGTGATTGAATGGCTGAGGTAAAAATGTACATGTGCTGTGATTGCCACAGTGTGCTGCATAGACGCTGATTTTGACTTCCGCGTCACAGACGTACTGCAGTTATTTCTATTTCTGGTGATACTCAGCTAAGGAAATTACAGAATGTACAGAAAAAATGTGGCTCCATTCAATGTGAAAGACAAGACATGTGCCACGTTGTTCAGTTTACTTAATCGAGCCTGTGAAATAAGAGCAACAGAGTCAGTGTTTGTGAGGAAAAAGCTGTGCACAGAAACAATGTGAAGATAAGATGTAAAACTGTAACTTTCAATGTCACAATACTGTTTTTGTGAGTCTGTTTTTCTCTTATTGTATTGATACTCATTCCATAGCATGAGATGCAGTCAGCAATGTCAATATTTATTGAATAAGTCCTCATCAAACACGTAAAACAGCTGCAGGGCTGCACAAAGCCCACATTCACTGTGTTTACTCCTAAATATTGGTACATTTACTAAAGATCAGGCACAGCAGTCAATATTTAGAGCTGACACACCGGAGGGAAAAATCCTTTTGATGTTCATCCATGAGGGATTGTTAAGACGAGATAGAGGCTCTTTAGATGCAGAAACACAACACAGCAATTTAAAATACGATTAAAACTACCAAGTACGAAAATAACAGGTAGCATATTACCTATATTTGGTTCCAGTGGGTTTGTACTTGGAGCAGTACAACTTTTTTCCAACAGGTATTTTTAGCATTTATATATTCCCATGCAGTTCATTATTTCTGTGCAGTTTAATATTGTTTTTATGGCAAGTCATTAAAATACATTTGTCAGTGTTCATTAAACTTTTCTCTGCAGATGATTCACCAATTTAGTCACAAAATCAAACCACATGTAGAAAAAATTGAAAAACAAAATCTTCCGTTTTCATTTGACCAGAATAAATGCCCCCTTTTCTTTTGCATTTACTTAAGAATAAATTTCCAAATAAGCTAGAAAACGCCTTTTTTTCTACAACTTGAGGAACAGTTTATATCATGAGCAGTAAGACTCTTTGGTATATTTTCTTTTGATAAGTTATGCACTTACTTGAACTCTGCAAACAGCTGTTGTGAACTAATATCTTCCCTCGTGCTTCGTCTGCTACTGAAATAGAAGCATCGCAGTGTGAGAACGGCATGAGTTCATTAGGCCCCGGTTTAAGATTTAATGAAGTACATGTATGCAGTGACAACACGTGAAATAACCTGGGAACCACTGGGAGGTTTATAAGGTCACACACATCCACACACACTTCTGGGCAGATTCAGAAATGGCAGTACCTGTTTCACTCTTAAAAAAACTCTCACACACACCTGCTCACTTAATGATTGACATGTTCTCTCAATAAATGTTTAAATATTGCAGTAATAAAATAATCACTTTGTTTCCTTTGGGTTCAGTATCTTGAATTTCATCAATCTGATTGCATTTATTGATGATTTTACTTGGAAAATATTAATATTCACAAGTTTGTGTGTTGTACAGATATTTTAAAAACTGCAGCATATCTCTGTTTTTATTTTTAAAAGTTTAATTCATGCTTTATCCATATGATTGTCTGCGCAAATCTTTTAAATGTGCTTCCCCTTGTTTGTCTCTTGTTTGAAACCCATGTATATTACAAGGCTGTGAGCACTTGAGTGTGATCTCGTGTCAGCAATGCACAGGTGTTTTGCATTTTCACTGGTTACTGATATATCTATATATACACTGAAGTGTCTCTTCGGTCTGTTTGCCTCATGTGCCTGAAGAGGGTTTTTGTTAAAGTGTGCATGAGATTAAACAGTAAGTGCAGAGGTTTTTGTTTTTTAAACAAGGAAGTCTTTTAACTATGTGGAAGATGGAAGCTTTAGTTTGTAGCATTAAAATGAGCTATTTTGCATTTGCTGTTGTCATCTGACCAGTTAGAAAAGACATAGCTTTGAGAATCAACTAATAAATGAAAACATCCTGCATGTCAAGTGTCCTTCTAAAGTAAAATTCCTCTGCAGAAGGAAGAAATCTGCATCTTGAAACTGACTAACCCAAGTTGACCTGCTGGTGATTTGGGAGTTCAGCACCAGCTGGTCGGGTTAAGAAAGACCTGATTCTCCTTCTGCCCACATCCTCAAACTGCCCTCATTATCTCATTAAAAGATCTTAAATTAAGGAGACGTTTTGATTGAACATTAAAAATCATCCTGATAAATTTCTGTGCAAATTTCGTTTCTTACCACAATTGCAGGATGTTCAACTCAAAGTCGTTGGAAAACTTAGAAACAAATGAAATGTGCAAGTATGTCAATAACTTATGTTGAAGTGTGTATTTCTATTCAGCTAAATGAGATGATGCCAACAGACTGAACGCCCATCACAGGCTTCAAAAGTTTCTGCTTCGCTGCATAAAGCAGAAGCTTTAAACTTTCCTGGCAAGTCTTTTTTCAGCAATCCAAACCCAAACATCTGTGTTTGTGTGTTGAAAGAAACTTCTCCTGTGTGCTCTCTTATAGTCTGCTGGCTTTTGTGGTGCAACTCATTGAGAAAAAAACACTCTCAGCCAACTTGAAATGCTCTTTGCATCCAGGCTTATAACCGATCTGTAGAGCTAAGAACCTTTCACATGCACTTTTATGAGGAATAATTTTCCTGTTGTCTCATTTGTTGAAATAAGTATGTGCCAAATAAACATGAGACCATTGCTTTTCTAGAAAGAATGTTTAACTTGACTTTCCACTGGTTTTCTTTAAAAAGTGACATTTTACAAACAAAATTACAGTTTAAGTGACGTTCTAACATCTACCATTTTTTCAGATCTGTCACCGACCAATTATTTTCAGAAATCTTTTGTATTTACTCCCCTTTTTTTTTTTTTTTGTTAAGTTAAATTCAGTAAAACATTTAAAATGCATTGACTGGCTTCCATCTTTCTTTAGCTAGCTGCATAATGTGCACCTGATGGAAGAAAAAGATGTTGAGTTGCAGTATTTGACATATATGAGACATTATTTTTGGAGCTTGACCACTACAGGACAAGAAAGTCAGACTATCTCGTCCCTGAGGGCTTAATTTTAACACTTTTTTCTCTCTTTTCAAGTCCCAAACCTTATGGAAGTACATCGCTTAAATGCTGGATGGGGTAGAAATGGACAAATTACGAGTAAGTTTTAAAATCCTCCTGCTTTTTATGGCTCCAAGTAAAGCTGTCATGTAACTCAAACAGTTTCAGAGGAGATCATCCTTTTCTGCAAGTCTGTTTTAATGCCATTTTCTGACTCACTCTCACTGTTTGGTTACATTTTGACTTATCAGCACTACACTGGGACTTTGTTTGAAATAAATCAGTCTGCTGACCTCTCTGTTGGTTGCAGTGTGATATCATCTGTGCTCTCTACTGAGAACAAAATGGTGCTAAAAAGATGCTGGATTTCTTCTTTGCAACTTAATGATCCTTTAATACTTTCATATACTACTGAGTTAAGGGGAAAAAAATGTGGCCTACACAGTTTTTGTCCTCAGAAAACTTCTACCAGCACAGTTTTATGGTCAGTGATTAGGTTGAAACTGCATCGTATTTGTCATTGCGATCTTTGTTTTTTTTTTTGTTGCAAATTTCAAGGCAGTGAAATATCTCTTTTTCACTTCTCTAAACTCTATGTCCTCTGGGTGGTTGGACGTGTCGAAGCAAGATAAAATTCTACTGCATTTTAGTTTGTGTATGCAGAGTATTTAAACATTTTTTTTCCCTGACACATCTGAAAGGGAAAGACCCGACATCACAAACCTGCACAAAGCCAACAAATTCTGCATTTCAAAAGAAATTAAGATTCTTGTCTCCATCTCAACAGGGGCAGTTTTTATTCCTTGGTTTCTCTAAGCGTGTGAGAACCAAATCCACGCTGTTAGTAACCAACAGAAGTACTTAAGTGCCTCTACAGACATGTTTTGAAATATGTAGCTATGATTTAATATTTAATTCAACATGTTTTTCCTTCTTAAAAGAAACTCTGAAGGAGGGATGAAAGCACATCTACTTTTTCTCCCTCATTGATGAATTCTGGCTCTATCGCTCACAGGCCTTTTACACCAACCACAGCTGCTTTCATAGTGAAAGAGCAGTGTGCATCAAGAAGGCTAATGTTAGCACTAAGGGACACATGGAGGGATTCAGTGACACGTTTGAGCCTCAGACAGGTCAGAACTCACATGATACCTATATACTTGTTTATAATTTGTGTATTTAAACTATAAAAATATGATTTATGCATAGAAATTCTCATATTTTCTAGACTGCAATAGCTTTGGTGGTGGACATTGTATCCCGTGGCAACCAAATGTCTGGGATTAGAAATAGATAAAAGTATTAGATTAAACAAAAGCTTTATAGTCAGAAACAAACACACCCAGCAGGCTCTCATCTTCTGAGTTAAAAGCAGAGATGAGCCTTTAGTCTCAGCTACGACCTTTGAAATTTGTGATCCTTTTGATTCAGTGTTGCATGTTAAAACCCTCCATTATGTCTATAAAATGACAAACATGATGATGATAAAATCAATAGACATACTTTTTAAAAATCACATAGGATGATTACAAATGTGTAACAAGTGACAAGAGCTCAGACAATTAATGAACAAATCCATGACTGGACTGTCTGCATACAAATCAAGGGTGAAATGAGAAGCAGTGAAATCACTGCAGATGAAAGACATTAGAGACTCAGAGCACATACAAACAAAAGTTAGCATTAGCAGCCCTGTGAGACTTTATTTGGCACAGCAGAAGGCCTCCCTTTTTACTCAAACACACTCAGTGACAATATTAATACAATGTGGGTTTTAAGTAGATAATGCTTACTGTGTGTGGCCTCTTGTGCTGCCATCGAGACAACTTAGAACTCAAAAATCTTCAACTTTCTACATGAAAAAGTAAAATGAAACATCACTCAAAATCAGAGACTCTACTTGTAAATTATCTAACAATGCAATCAGTCCCAACTCACAGAATCTATGGAAGCTTCTGATGCATATTTCAATAAATAGGGCACAAGGTTAGGATGCAGACTACAATATTTATAACATTCTAATGAATAGAATTGTCCATAAATTTAAAGTATAAAAGTACCATTTCTCCTCCTCTGATTTAATGTAAAGAGGTGTCACTTCTAAGAATTCATTTGTGTGTTTACTTGCTGAAGAAACATCCGTTTGTCTGATGGTCTGCCATGTTTATGTTTTTAAATGTTTGACGTTGTGCGCCTTGAACACTTGGAGGTCAGAAGTTGGAAATTTCCGATTCCAACCTCTGACTTTAACAGCATAAGTGTGTTTGCATGCCACCATTTGCTGCAAGTTTCAGCTAAGACTCATAAAAATGACATTTTTTAAATCAAGTTTTCAAGTATTGATAAAAAATTTGGGAAATGGGCAAATAAAACATTGAGCAGACAATGGGGCTAAACTTCATGGCAATGTCCCTCCAATTTTGAATATTTCAGAGAACTTACTGACAGACTGACGTTGCCATCCACAAAACCACAATGCTGAAAGGACTTTATAAGCATCACGAAGACTCTTCACCAACCAAATACATCACCAACTGGCCAACTGGTCAGTGTAGCTTTGCCTCAGCTGCTAGAACAAAGCCTGGAGGTCACGCAGCTGGCTTCAACTTGCCTTACAATTAGTTGTACAAAGCCAAATGACAGTGATTACTACACTGCACATGGCATCCATTAATCAACAGAGTAACTGCATGGTGATCAGACGGCAGATCTTTGTTCATGCATGAACCTGTTTGACTGGTCTGAAGTGAAATCATGACAAAAATATACAAAGAAACTAAAAAAAACTCACTCCTTTAAGCCCATAGAAAAAAAGTGCAGTAATCCTGACACAGCAGAGAAATGCTTTGAATTAATTCATAGCTGCTGCTGTTGTGGGTTAAGAATTACTTTCTGTTTGCACATTCGTTCCGATTCAGGTGCATTTAGCATGATTAATCACTGCCTGGGTGTGGAAATTACTCCGAACAATTTCAGTGTCTGCAGGAGAAACATGATGTTCCAAACAAACCGTTAAGTGAGGACACAACCTTTGAAATACCGTTAAGATAAGTTTATAAAGCTGCTGTCAATAATGAAAGTTAGAAACAAAGACTTGAGTGCCACAGTGTTTTAGAATAAAAAGAGCCAAGCTGAGTATTAAATTATGAAGCTTTTAAATGGTTTAACTTCCAGTCTTCATGTCTGCTGACTGTTGCTGTCTTCCTCTGTGTTACAGCTATTTTCATGTCAGTGTCTTCATGATTTGTTTCAACCTCAAACCTGCAGACAAACCACAACAGAGAAAAGTTTTATAAAACATACATGACATATGTGCACCTGTATGTGTACGTGTTCCCATGTCAGCATTTTGTGGAATATCAGAGACACAATGAACTATAATCCTGCTCATGTGTTTGATGGTGCATATGGTGTTTACAGTGACAACAGTGTTGCAGAGCCTCGAGCAAATCATTCCCTTATGTTTTAGTTGATGTGTATTGGCTTGCAAAGGTCACAGATTAATGATTTTTTATCAACTTAAGAATACAGACGAGCAGGTTTGCATTCAGATTCAATGTTGCGTTAAATGTTTTTTAAAAAAAATCAAGACCTGATCATGATTTCGTTAAAGATTTTTCTCCTCTCTGTCATTTTATTAAAGTAAGAATCCTTGAGATTTCAGTCCTGCCCTTGCAACCCTTGTGGTTACTGTGGAAACAGCCAGTGCAGTAAAAGGCCTGGTTACAGCAGAAAGAGCCACGGCGAAATTTATCAGTGTGTCTGTGAAATATTCTGACTCTGCACCCCCCCCCGTGATGTAGTGACTCACTGCAGGGCTACTGGATGGACTGCTGTACCTAATGAGCTAGCTGCTAACATGCTAACTGACAGGGCTAACACTGGTCGGTCTCAATGGCTCCATGATATTTTTTTTACTCCTTTTATTTCCTCAAAATCTCTCAAACCAAACATCTGCATGTGAAAGAAAAATCTGTAGGCAAGGGGCAAGTTTTGCATCAGAGGCATTTTGGATTCATTTTCCATCTGATGTAGATAAAAAGTTCATGTGGAGAGCAAAAGGGGCTGAATACACTGGATGAAATTCACTTTTGAATGCAGTTCTTTTTATTTAGCCTTTTTAAAAATGTATCTATATTTATATGCAGATATCTAGTTTCAGAAATTCACATAAATTTCACACTTGTGTGTTAAGTTGCTACTCAAGTCCTAAAAACTAACAAGCCTGTTGTTGCTCTTTACCCAAATTATAGAAAAGTGAATGGTACACACAGCTACTAACCTCCAGCTTTTCTCTCAAAGCTCAGCACTTTAAAGACTGTGTGCTGTTGGTTAATGGATAGCAGACAACAGATCTACAGGTTAAAGTTTATAATAGTTGAATTTAAAGGACGGATGTGTTTCCCAAAAGCAGGTCCAGTAACTGCTGTGATCCCAAATAAAGAGAAATTGAAATTGCTGTAAGATTTTGAGGTTTTAAGGTCCTGTGACCCTGCCCAAATACTACACATGCTCACTTATAACCTCATTGCATTTCCTTTGACTGCGTCAGAACAAAAGATAACCAGTACACCAGTAAAAAGGGGGATCACAAGCAGATTCACTTCATTTTAAGAGATTATAAGTAAAACACATTGGGAACCACCATCTAAAAGGTAAAGTGTTTAACTACACAAATAAATCAAAGGTGGTGCATCATCTACATATTGTGTAGTTTAAAAAGAGAAGATCATCAGTCAGATTGAAGCTCTCCACATTTGTTTCATTTTTTTGTGTTTGGCTGTGAATTATCTCTTAGCAGTAAAATACAATTTGTTCCTCCATTATTTCTCTTTATGTGCAACTGTTGTTTGGGTGGCAGTGGTAAAAATGCCTGAACATGGCAACTGATGGGAAATACAGAGGAAACATGCACTCGAGCTCCGTCGAGCACAGGCTCATAAGCTCTGAAGTCTCCCCCACTGAGACTTCTAATGCGTGATTTGACATTTCCCTCTCCCACACAAGCGAAAGGACCTTGTGACGACATGTGTCATCCATTATAGAACATTTGGTTGAGCTGCTTTTCTTTTTCTCTGACAACATGCAATTACTGTATATCAGCGTGCTCAGAGAAGTCAATCCGCACTGCCAGCCTCAAACTGGAGTCAATCAAAAGCTTTTGAAAAGACTTGTCAGGAACAAAATGGAGTTACAGACCCTGTGCTGTTGTAATGACACTGATGGCCTCAGAAAAAAGACCATTTAAACATCATTACAGTCTCTGTGTTACAGGTACCTCCAAATATCATTCTCAAACTACTCTTGGAAACTTTAAAATTTGAAGTCAGGTGAAAAACATCACTCAATAGGTGTTTGTAGAAGGAGGAAATAAGCTCAACTTCACTAATTTTTTCTGCAGCTAAGATTTGTCGGTTTAAAAATTGGCCAAAGTAACTTTAAGGAGCTTTTGCAAAGTTGCTTCTTCAAAAAAAAGTGAATTATCTTGTGTGGTGTTAATCTTTAGTTGGTTGGTGTTCGTTCCTTATAGAATTAAAAGACACACATCACATAAAAACACACTGCATCAGATCGCTCCTCCAACTCACTGGCGTTTCTCCACATTGGTTTGGGGTTTTTTTTAGAGCAGGAAAGAGGGCGAGAGCTCGAAACCAAGAACTGAGAATTTTTCCATCAGCCTTTTGCACATCGAACCATCTGCCACAGTGAGAAAACATTAGCTCTTCCTGTGCTGAAGGATCGGCAGCCCTCCTCCTCTTCCTCCACCCCCTTAATTTTTTTCTTATGCCATAAAGCTATCCAGCAGACTTCCTGTGAAATCTTAACCCGGTAGCACACAAAATGTGAGCGGGAAGGCCAGCTGAAGCTGCCAATCGTCTTGGCAGAGATCTCTTTGTTTATGGTAATTATGTTAATTTATCAAAATTAATGGTGGTGATGATTTTGAAGTTAAAATGCTACACACAGGACCTAAATATTTAAAAACACCTATTCCACTGGAGCAGAACTGATGACTGTAAAAAGATGGACGACATGACAGCTTCCCAAAAGTGAAGCCATAACATCTTCAACGCCCCCTGGTGGCTGGCTGCAGTATAGGTCAGAAATCAGACTCCTCCATGTTAGCAGATGGAAATAATAAAAGTACATGAAAAATAAATTTTACCCATAGACTGTTTCTGTTATTATATGTAGTGTTTATCATGCTGCTGTAAGCACAAGTGTTAATTTTTCTGACTGATAGATCAGTAATGTGATGCTAAAAACGAAGGGGACGGCTAACTCTAACTTGTAGCCGAATCAGGCGGCTGCACAGACAGCTCCATCCATTTTAAACTTGCTGCAACAAAATATCAGGCTCTAAATTACAGATAAAATTTGACATTAGATCCTTTTTTATATGTAAGCACAAATATTGCACAACAATTGTAAAACCAATCCCTTTTTTTTTTGTATCTGTTAATATTCTTTATTGTCTTTTTATCTTCACAGTCACGTACCTGTAGTTTTAATTATCCAATCAGGACACTCCCTTTTGAATAAATTAAAAAGTAAAAAAATGTAAAAGGTCCTATATTGTAAGTTCCACTTTTCCTTTAATGTAAGATCCTAAAAATTGTTTTTTCTTGTCTAATGTCTTCTCTTTATCAGAAATTCATACCACAACTTTAAGAAATAATCTAGACTAAATGTAAACTTATCCCTCTAAAGTTTGGCTGAAGTGAAATAGAAAAGAATCTAATTTTTTCACATCAATATCTTGA
>JAPZDV010000004.1:16308727-16342070 GCA_029814665.1 Acanthurus lineatus | reverse complement strand
CGTGCCCCCACCCACTTTCTTTTTATTCCTGCGTGTGTGCCCCCCAACACACCCCCACCCCCCCCCCCCCCCCCCCCCCCAGTAAACAGGCATTTACAGGCTCGCATTTGGGTTAGGCTTAATGAAAGCTTTTCTCCTTTTCCTACCAGGATCGTTTCGAGCTGAAAATGAATTATTAATGCAGCACGATGTTCAGAGGAATCCAACACACAGAAGGAGGAAGCTGATATGTTGAGACAGATCTTTGAAATTCCCCTTTACAATGGGAATAAATCATTAAGGAGGGAGTATGGCTCTGTCTGTCTTCTTTGCATCTGTTGCTGCACACTCACACACACACACACACAAACACACACACACTTTTAGTCTTGCTTAAGAAACCTAATTGATGCCTCTGCTGGTTAGAGTCCATGTAGTATTCCAGTCTTTGTAAAACATTTGACTGATTTTGGTTGTTTTTTTGTCAGTTCTTGGTCAGATTCAATGCTTTACAGTTGATTCAGCCTCTATTTTGGCTGGAAAGACACATTAAAACTGTTATATATCCTATTCTTTAATGCATCTCCTTCCAGTGATACTTTAACGAAATGATCTTCACAATCAGTTCATTCTTTAAGCCCTCTATCTTTATAGTTATTGGAATGAACTCTGTTTTTTCCCCCCTTAAATTCGCATCATTACAGAGCTCCACAGATGTATCCAGTGCTGAGCAAAGCAAAGATCTCTTGCTTTTCTTGCCCTCGAGGTAGTTTGATGTCTCTCCCTTCTGTTTCTCCCTGCACCAGTGCTTCCCCATCACCAAAGCCATATGGATTTGTTCTAAATACCAAGCTCTGTTTTATTTTTTAACTTTATTTGAAGCCTCCAGCAACATGACTGCTGTGACATTTTGGGTTAAAGAGAAGGAGAGAAATAGAGCTAATTGTCTGCCAAGTTGCTTTTTCTCTCTGTGTTTCTTCAGACGGAGTGTGTTGTTCTGTTTAAATGTGCCCGCAGACAGTTTGGTTTGGGTTTGGTTCAGTTTGGTTTGGTTTGGTTTGACACATGTTGTCCCTCGTCTATATCTCTGGGTTTTCCCTCCGAGCACGGTCTGTCCTATTACTTGATAGAGCATCCGAGAGATGCTTTAGAGGTAATTGGATTGGATTCTAGAGGAAAGGGACACAGAGCGGAATTTGTCTGTGTGTGCGCATGAATTAGCTCACAGAGAAGATGTGTGTTTGTGTGTGTGTGTTTGTGTGTGTGTGTCTCTGCTGGTGCTGGCCAGTGTGCTTTGTGTTTGCAGTGAATCATTGTGTTTTCAGGAAGCTGTGTGGATGAGTAAGACATGAGGGGAGGGGGGTTTGTGAGGGGTGTTTTGAAGTCTTACCACAGGCTCATAAATTTTACCATGTGAAAGGACATTTATGTCATCCTTCCAAATTTCTTGCCTCTGGTAATCAACTTGTCCGTCATAGATTCATGCATTTGTTTTATTCTTCTGTTCTGACTCAAAATTGGGATGATGACATATCGTGGTCGAATGTTTCCGTGCAAAACAGCCGATGTTGCTGCTGTGATTTGATTCAGAGTGTTTTTTATGTCTTAAGATTCTGTTGGGATAAGATATGAAGCTATAAATACTGAGTGAAGTGGCGTCGGCTTTTTTATGTGTGAGTATGTTGACTGTTAAGTCTACATACAGTTTGTATCATTTTTTAACTGTTTGATTCTCAAAAGCTCTCTAATTTTAATAAATCTTTGAATTTGTGAGATTTAAACTCAATTAATTCTACATTTTAATCTTTTGATGATTTTCTTGATTATTTGATTGATTGATTCGTTTTTAAAATGTCAGAAATCATAAAGTGATGTCATCAAGCTGCTTTTTTGGGGGGTTGGCTCAACAAAATAAGCAGTTTGATGTTATAAGAATTTCTTTATTATCACATAAGACACTAATATACAGCAGATTATTGAAATGTCTAGTTTCAAAATAGTTGCTGATTATTTTTTGTCCCTCATCCAAAAGCTAATTAACCAGTTGTTCCAGCGCCAGTTTCGTTTAAATAGACTGTGGCTTCTTTTCTACCATTTTCATCAGATGGCTGTTTGTGTTTTTTTGACAGATGGTTAAACACCATCTTGAAGGATGCCTGAATTAATTCACATATATTTCCACTGTGGTCCTCAGCACCAAACATGTATATTAGTACATTAAATAAAAAGAAAAAGTGATGTTTGCAAGAAATTTAAAGGCATTTGGACAAGATATAAAAAACACTTAGGGCTAAATAGAGAAAAACAAACATTGAAAGACATAACAAGTCTTAAAACAGAATGTTTGATCTTTAAAACCAGTGACTCAAGTTTGAGGGTTTAAAATGCCCAAAATATGAAGTAACAGGTAAGTTAATGAATTGTTTGTGCCACAGACAGACTAAAAACCAACTGAAAACTATTGAACTGCAGTTTGGAAGGAGGCTGTTTTCAGCATTCCTGGTTCTGGAGAGAAAAGCCTCGTCCACTTCTGTCAAAGACACGTTACATGGCTCACAACTGGAGCTCCTCTGCAGCTTCAATCAGCATGAAACTTTTAAAAAGACTTGTTGAAAAATTTGAAGCCTCAGTATATAAAAAGTTCTATCCAGAAGTTAGCTACGGTACAACTTCCAGGGTGCATTTCAGCAAGAAGCCTTGCTAACAGCACGTGGATGCTAACTGAATCCACAACCTACAGTTTAAATAAATTCAGTTTTAAATTCTGTAAGAATTCGGCAAATATTTCACCATGTTTTGTTCTCAACTGCATCAGTAGGATTGTTTTAAATTCACTACCGCGCTGATTCACATATAAAACTTGCTTCTTCTCCATGGCAACAGCTGCAGAGGCTTATGGGTACTGATGTATTTTTTTCATAAACGAAGTTGTGAAACATAAGGTTGTAGGATTGTGATGTTTACCTGGAGCTCCCTGTGTTTCCATGTGACGCAGCACTCAGGTTATTGTCTGACTAATAGTTTGAAAGAGAGAGACAGAATGTGGAGACACACACCTCACAACCAATGAATTTAAAGAACTGAAGCGTCTCAAGACAACCTCAAACGTTTCACAACAGTTAATAAAGAACTGAAGCGTTGAGCACATGCGTACCTGCAGATTGCTTCTCTTTCTTCGCCTAGCAGTAGAAGCGCCATAAAAGTGATGCAGTGACAGAGGCCTCACACCGTGACGATGCTCTCTTGTTTCATCGTTGTTTTTGTTTGCTTTCTTACAGAATCTTCTTTCTCTGTTTGTTGTAATTTAGAGCCCTTGATGCTGAGGTGTGGTGCCGCTGAGGGGAGCAATTTCAGTGCATCCCTGTGAACACACACACGTAGACACACACATTGTGGAGCCTTCTGGATACAAGCGCTCCACAGGAGACAATGAGAGGCTACCTGCTGACTGCCATCTTTCTGCTGCCCTTGGTGAGTAGTGTGTGTGTATGAATCTATGTCCTCTGCACATATTTAGGTGGGTGTGTGTTCAGGAGTGTTCAGGAATGTGGAGCAGTACCCATATGTATATATATATATATATATATATATAATGGACAGAGTGTGTTTTCATGTGTCCATCATTGCCTCTTTCTTCTCCAGCCTCAGCTTTGATTTGTTTTCACACACACACAAACACACACTGGTGCGGGTGTGTTTGTGACAGGCACTGGAAGCGTGGAAATCACCATATGCCACATCAGCACATCAGCATACGTTGCAGGTCCTGGATCAGCTCTGTGTTCAGGCGACTGGCTGACTGTTAGAACAATAGCAGATGGCCCAGCTGACCAGAGAGCTGCCTTTCCATCTGCTGTGACTCACTTTTATTAGCTGATCTCATTGAAATAAAAGCAGAATTGAAGAGTTGTGCAAGATGTGTGGGAGGAATTATATTCGGCACACTGATGGAGCACAGCAGCAGCTTCCTCACTGAAGCTACACAGATGTAGAAATCATTTTTATGTTAAAGTAGCTGTAACATAACAGGACTCTGACATCCTGTGTATCAGCCTTCATCTGTGATGTAATGAAGAGGTCTTTATCCCTTATAGATACCAGTAAATATGGTAATGGTGCCAGTTTGCAGTGTTGGGAAGTAACTAAATAAATGTTACGTAGTTACATGATTTAATCACAGAATTATTGAAATTTAATCAGTTACAGATACTGGGAAAAAGTATCTATTTAAATGACAGTTTCTAATTCAAATGTTGATTATAAAGGGGTTACATCCACATTGAGTCTTTTAGTAAAAGCTTATACAAATGTTTTCAGAATATAACATCCATTCTGTTACTTTGCAGATCTCTCTGTGCAGAAATGTCATCTTTTGCCGTATTTTGTAGATCAGCAAAGCCACTGGGACACATTTAAGCACAAGACCATCATAATTAGATGGCTTGTGAGGAGATGTCTCTATGTCCAGACAGACTCTGTTCATTACGCGGACTCATCTGAGCCTTGTTTTTGATTGGTTCTCTTGTTTTAATACGCACTGCCTCTCAAATGCCAATCAAATCAAAGCCCAGGGCTCTTGCCACACAAGGAAAGGGGGCGAGGGATGAACTCAAGAATGAACAAATTACGAAAAACAGAGGAGGGGTGAGTCCGCCATGCCTGCAATTAGCTGACCTCACCGAGGCAGGCAGCCATGACGTCAGAAAAAAATGTCTCTCACTATTACAAATTTAACAATATTTACCCTGGTGATGGAAGAAAAGGGGTCTAACATGACTGAAACTAAAATTCCAGACATTGCCAGAGTAATAATGGTTACCAGGGAGATAAACATTAATTCACAACGCAACCTTGCAGTCACAAACATCTTTTATTATCCTCAAGTGAATGCTTCCCCCCCCCAACACACATGAAGTATTCCTCTAGCATCTTTGCGCCGTCTCCAGCTGACCTTCAGCAGCTGATGTGGCAGATACGTCTATTGTGATGCATTTACTGTGTGTCAAACGGGTCTGTACAGTCAACCAGTGGTCTGCCACGTCAAATTGGAGTTTTATTATCTGTGCTACGCAGTGGTGTGGGAGCTACCGAGTTATCTGGTCCTCGAAAAAATAGCCTTGGGGAGGGAAATGTGGTTCTGCAGCTTCGAAATGGACAGCTTATCTGGACACACATCTGTCCAACAGAGAGGAGAGGAAAGGAGAGGAGCACCTGAGAAACAAAAAGCATGCTTTCCATGATTTGTCTCCTGTCTAGGCAATGTTGTCATGTTGCCACTTTTTTAAATTAATTTATCTGGATTGAGGTGCAACAGCTTTTTTTAAATCCATTTGAGTTTGTATGTAAAGTCTGTTTTCATTATTTGAGCTTCAACAAGGTAGTTTCAGACTGGTAATTTACTAAAAGATGAATCATTAGAGCTAACAGGAATAAGTATAAGTATAGTATACATTTTTGGAGAGATGGTTATTTGTTTTCTAATGGAGAATTTGATCAGAAGATTGGTACCACCGTAACATCCATCCCTTAGACATAAAGCAACAACAAGCAGATGGTTAACTTAGCTTAATATGAAAACTTGAGAAAGAATGAAACAACCCACCTGTCTCTGTACAAAGGTAACAGAATCAGCCTACAGCTCTACAGCTCATCAAATGTTTCTGCACTGAAAATGAAATGCAAAAACTACAAATGGGTTGTTTTGTGTACATGACTGTACAGATATTTATATGTATGTATTACATCAATGCTGGAAGCAGTAACTTCCTGGAGTGTCTGTTGTTGCCTAGCAATCAGTCAGGGATGCCAGGAAAAGGCCTTGCAGTGTGTTTAAGAGCAACTTGTTGGTCAAAACACAGTCAGCATCCATCAGCGTCAGTTCTTTTGAGTCTGTATGGTGTGTCTAAGGGTGAGGGTCAGTTAAGTAGTGGTTATGGTCGTGTCTCAAGGAAATGAATGCATGGCTGTGTAATGGCTTTATAAGTGATGGAAAAACAAGTCTGTGTTTGTCCGCTAGCTGCTCGAATCCATATCATGACAGTGTGGGAGGTGTGTGACAGAGCACAGCAGGAGACGTGAAACCATTATACAGCCAAGAACAACAGCACATGCACACTTTCACAATGGCCTCACACTCTTCAGGAATGTGTGTGTGTGTGTGTGCGTGTCAGATGAAGGTGTTAATACAAGTGTGGTACTGCATGTCTGTACTATAGAAGAAGAGTCCACCCAAGCTGTAATTTTAGTAAAAAAAACAAAACAGTCATGCAGCTCAGTAGCACATAAAACCTTCTTCTCAGGATTCTGTACAAATAAATTGATAAAAAAAAAATCTTGTCATCTTTTAGGCAGGCCTGTCTGCACTCATGACAAACAGACATTACTCATCTGCATCCAATTATTTCTCCTTTCTGGGAAGCTTTGCCCACGATATGCATTGGCTGCTAGATGGTTACCTGCTGCTTAGCAACATGGATGCTGCGACCAGCTACAAACAGCTCTTTCTTTCAAACATTGCAATTGTGTCGGTTTCATCATCAAAAAATGTCATGGAGAAACACATCCTTTAATATCTTTCTGTTTTGTTTTAATTAAACCATCGTGGTAAGGCGGAAACACTTTCTCTTCAGTATTCAACAGATTTTGTCTGGAAATTGAATCGCAAAATAGCAGACGGTGGTTTTATATGACCTAATGATGTTTCATATGACTCAGGCAGCGTCTTGAAATTCTGCTCACGTGCAGCCCCCCCCACAAAAAAGGAAGTGAATCCTGGGACATCTCTTACAGTCGTTTGATGCCCTTATCATCTTATCGAGGCAGCGAGGCCTGAAGTGAATTCATATTGAGGGGCAGAGATAGAGTGATGAGTCAGCCTCAGCTCAGAGGGCTGAGACATATTACACTTTTCACAGCGTAGTGAAGGAAGGGGGGGTGAAAGAAAGCTAAGGGTGCAAAACAGATTGGTTTGAAGGGAGCATGATGGAAAGTTACAGAGATGCTGCTGCTTCTGGGCGAAGAGTTTCACTTCAGTTACAGTCGATCGATTACAGTGAAATAGCATTTGGAGCGTCTTTAGCTTTTTTATTTGGACATATGTGCAGCAGAACCTGAACATGAAGGTGAAACAGCAATTTAGAAGGGATTGGATTGAACTGATCGTGGATTTGATTTGATTTCTTAAAAGTGGATGTAAAACAGTGAATTCAGAACCAGAATTTAGAGCCTCCAATTACAACCTTCTTATCCAGCCTTGTTAAATCTGAATACAAATACATTGAAAATGCATTATAAGAGAGAGACAAACCTACTTTTGACCCATGTTGTTGCTGTACTAACTACCACAACCCACAAGCTAGCAAAGTCTGAAGTAGTTTGATATGTTTTGAGGGGTAAGAGAATATATTACATATGGCCAAAGTCACTCAGCCAATCATCAGCCATCTTTGCTTACAATACTGTCTGATTAATGGACAGAGAGCTATAACTTCACCCTCAGTGTTCATCACGAACATAATAATGGAATAAATAGAATCACCATCACATCTGATACAAACAACATTAAAATTTTGTTGACCCTGCTCCAAATTAACATTTAAAACACATTTCTCTCCACAACTTGTACCTCTGCTTCCCATTAACAAGATTTCACAGCACCCACTTCTGTTACAGCTTAGTCCAGAGTGCAACATGGTTTGGTTAGTCATGTTTTCTGATTTGACTGTTGTGAAAGCAAAGAGTTGCTTCCAGGGGAGAAAAGGCAGGATACATGTCACACAGTCATTATCTCTGCCATTATGGACTTATGCTTTAAGTGATTAGTCTGCTTGTAACATCTCTGAAATGGCCCCCGGAGTGCAGGATGAGTCATCGAAAGCACTGAAACATTTTACAGAGAGAGACAGAAAAAAAAACAGATTTTAGTATGAAAGCAGGCTACTCAGAAGTGTTTTGATAACTATGTGACACAAGTAAGCAGATAGTAGAATAATTAACGTAGAGAAATTGCATGAGATGGATTTGTAGTTTGTGTTCTGACATATTATGACCTTCATTGAGTCGTTATGGTGGATGTGTTAGCAAACAGTTGCTGATTTGTGCTTCCGCCACACACATTAGCATTTATTTCTCATCACATTTCTGGCCATTTCCGATATGTGAGTCCAGCATTCATTTTCGATTTTACTCTGTTTTTGCCTCCAACTGCTCCTGAGGGAAACATCTGCCTCCTGAGATGCTAAAAAGGCTCCACTATCTTCATCTGCTAGGCACTTTCTTTGTTTGCTGAGGTTGGAAATGAAGTGGAGCACCGTGACAATGACTCAAAACAATAGACTTCCTGCCTGTAAAGCCCTTCATCACCTGATATCACCTTTTTTTCCCATACTTTCATTTAGAAAGAAAAGCACAATAAAAAACACAAATACCGAAATTTTTTAATGCCACATACTGTGTTTATGTGTTACCCTTATCCAGTGCACAAAGCTGGTTATGAAAAACAGATTTTAGCACCTCTCAATATTCAGTATATGTTATTTATTTTCTGCAGGTGGCCTCAGAGTCCGAGCACTGTATAATCAAGCGTGAGCATGAGAAATGCATGGAAAGGATCATGCTGCACGACCCCAGCGATGACCTTGATTTAGGTAAGTGGGGATACGTGAGGCTGCGTGTGTCTATGTTTGCTTTCCCGCATTCTTCAGGGTACATAACATGGCATGAAGCCACTGTTTTTCCAAGCCTCTTTGGTGATTGCATTGTTGACATCTCAGGTTGCTCTGGAAAACACAGAACTGCTGATCAAAGTCGTCCATCTCTGAAGAAAATCAAACTTTCCTGGAATGAATTTAAAAAAAAAAAAAAAAACAGGCTTGTTTTTATATATTCACCGTTCTGGCATTTGTCAGTTTATCCAATCAGTTCTGAAAAAAGGTCACAGAGGGACATGCAAGGATGAAAGATGAGTGAGTTTTCTATTATGTTTATATTACAGACACGCAACCCAGAAAGGCTGCTCGCTGCAGCACAAACAACCGACCCCAACCACTGTGATAAATGCGGTTCACAAACCAAATGTCTGCCTGTAACGTCATGCTGAGCTGCTTTTTGCATTTTTGTCCTTTTTCCAGCAAAAAAAAAACAGGAAGCTTGGTATGTGATTCCTGGTAGCAATTATTTTCTTGGCTATGGACTGTAGGTTTTCATTAGCGACTGCTTCAGGCCTCCTGCTGCTCCAAAGTTGCCCAACAGACTGCATCTCCCAGACTGCACTGTGACTCACGGCTCCACTGAAACCCACTGGCATCTTGAAAAAGACATGAAAGATTTAGAGTGTAAGATAACAAGTTTAATAAGGAGAGGAGCCGTAAGTTCGGCTCATTTTTCACTGTAGATCTTAAAGGTCGGGCGTGCAGTTGTGCACACTGCATGAGCTCTGAATGTGCTTTGATTTTCTGGATGTTATGGTCCGGTTCAAGGTTGGAGGACAGGTTTCATATATCAATCACTTAAATGCATAACTCACTTTTAATTCACAATTTTTTTTATAGTTAAAATCATGCATCCTGTTGCTATGTTTATTTACTTTCTGCATGGAGCATTTAAACCTTCCTCGATGCTTTCACTGACCCTTGTTTCCTGCTGTCCCTTTTAAGAGAAAGCTTTCTGTTTCTGCTGACAGGAAATCGTTGCTGGGGAAATAAAATTGCCTGGTTTGCAGAAATCTGACTCTGGGTTTCAGAGAAATGAAAGATAAAATGGGAAAAGCAAAACAAGCACAGAAAAAACAATGAATAAATAAAAAGGAACAGATATAAGTGTTGTTCTGTAGAAGCCTGGTCAGATGATTTCTCTTTGTTCTGATTCATTAAGATCCATTTCAAAAGGCACAGTTTGTGATTTATTTGTTATGATTTTCTTAATTGAGTTACTTTGACCTCAGATGAGTCTGCAGGCTGTGCGAAGATGTCACATGATGATATGCTGCAGCTAAATTTGTGCAAAATGAATAGTTGATTTTAAAAAAGGAACAGTGTTTAGTATCTAAGAAATTAACCATCATCAGTTAACACTTTCTGTGAAGCTAAATTAGAGTGAATTTGACTCAAATTAGAGACATTTTCAGACATTTTGACAGACAAACATGATGCTTAAAATACCCTGCAGAGTGTTTAGATTTAGAGAGGACAACACATTACGTGTTTGCAGCACAGTTTCTAATTGCTCCATGTGTGTTGTCAAAATGATGTGATGTTTTCTTGATTTTAGATTCTTCTCTTGACCTCCATGTTTCTCCATTTAATATTTACAGACTGAGCAGTGTTGATAAAGAAAAAAGTAAAAAGTTTAAAAAAAATAGTTGCAGCCTTATATTTTGTAGCATTTTTGCCTTTCTCTTGGTCATTTAAAACATCACAAATGCAATGGATCACATTTAGATGCAGAGTTTTTACAGGAGTTTCATGAAATGTTTTTCCTGTAAGACCCGTGTTTAGCGTTTGATGAAAAGAAATGATACAAGGAACAGATCTCACACAGATATTTGATATGAGAAGCTCTATTGAGAAAAATCGTATCGCTGCATGTAGTCGTGCACGTTATCTACGGTGTGCATGTACAGTGTGAGTGTGAATACCTCACAGAGCTGTGGAGATTCAACATACTGTGGGATCTTGTGTCAGATAGTCAGTGATGCAGACAGAGTGCTTTATTAAGCCGGTTACTTCTGCAGCTCAGTGCGGCTCATTTGGCTCAGATTTGCCCTTTAAAAGGTAATTGGCTTCGTGTCCGGCTCACCAGACAGAACCAAAACAGATTAGAGAGCCAAGCAGAATGGAGAGATGTCTGCAAAAAACACACACACTCATATGTGCTGGAACACATGCACGCACAAAAACACAACACACTCAACATGCATGGGAGAGGACACACACACACACACATTCAGTCAGATTTGCACCTGCCTCTGCAGCACTATAAAACCACTCGAGCATAAACAATGTGGTAAAAACCTAAAGAGATGGAGACAGACAAAGGGGAGGGACAAGGAGGTGCTGAAGATAAAGGACATGGAGGCAGAGAGAGAGAGAGAGAGAGAGAAAGAGAGAGAGAAATCAAAGCTGTGGAGGCAGAACTGAAAATACAGCAAGTGAGATTTATAGTGAGCATGAGTCAGGTAATGACTGCGGCAGATGAAGAGAAGAAGAAAACAAAGCAAAAAAAAACAGTAGATGGAGTCGGGTTGAGTGAGATTGAGCATCAGCCCGTTTGTGACCCCATATGGTTGGATTGTATCCGATTACACTGGCAAAAAAATGGATGGAATCGAGTATCTGGTGTTATTTGCCAAACTTTACGGTACTTTGAAACCTACAGCTTTAATGTTTGGCAAATAGATGCTCTTTGGTAAAGCTAGCAGTATTACAATCAGGGACAAACAGTAACAGATTACAGGTAGAAATGTGTAATGTTCCTTTTCCTCTCCTAAACTGTACTTTTACTCTTTATTTGGTACATTTTTGAGCCAGTAATCCACTTTATGCTCATAACTCAACTGCTCTAAATGTAATGGGCAGTGGAGATTGAGTGTAGAGGAGGAGAGTCGCCAGCTGTCTGGAAGAAAAAGCAGCGCCACTTCTGTCTGGTCTGTTGACCACAATTTGATGATGACGAGGCAAAAAAAAAACCAAGAGCAGGAGGAAGTTTCCTGCATTAGTTCCTGTTCATTTTAGTTAAATTTCCATGCAAAATGTTAATCTATGATATGACGTAAAGGACATTATCCCATCATGTAGCTGTAGTGATCTGTGATCTGTAGTGAGCTGTAGTGATTAAACATTTAATGTAATTAACAATAAATAAGTTGATAAAACTACATTATATAATTGTATGAAAATTGGAAGTAACTTGCACTTTGACTCATTTATTACTATCCACTTTGCATTTTTTTACCGAAGTCATTTTTTATGGGAGGAAATGCAATTTTACTTGAGTATAAATTTTAGTAGTTAATAAATGCTTTTTATGCTCACAATAAATCCTACCTTCATAAAGGTTTAAATGCTTAGGATGTTTAGTTTTTAGAGAGTTGTTGATTTAAATTCACCATTTTGGAGGTTTGATCAGGTAATATCGATAACAGATCTCAAGCTAACTTTATTTATGTTTTTTCAGAGAATTATCATCTGAATCTGCCTCTTACCTCAGCTTTCCAGATCTTTTTAGGGTGTTAAATATTATTGTTGACCAATCTGTAAACCTCCTGTTTTGTTTTACTGTCACCGCTCTCATTGTGTTATTTTCGGCTGCAGCAGGGAGTCACCCGCCCTCACTTTCACAGTTTCAGGTAGAATTTTATTGTAAACCTCCCTTAACTGTTTCCTCTCACTGTCCAGATGCCAAAATCTAGAAGAGAGAATGTGTGATTTGATAAAAAGCTGATACACTCCTATTACTCGTTACTATCATCAGCACTCACAACTTGAGGAGGCAACAAGTGGTGCACTAAGTCCTGTGCAGAGTCTTTGCCCTGACTCCTGTCTCTCAGGCCACATCACAGGTTATCTTTTTGATAACGGTTGTTGGAGCTGTGCCTGAATGCTCTACTAGTGGCTTCCAACTCTGTTTTTCCAGCGTGGCTTTTTTTTTTTATAAAATCAGGGAGGAATTGCTATTTTTTTCATTGACTTTGTCCTCAGACCTCTGAAAACAAACCAATAACATTAGACACAAAACAGTAGACAAACACATGTAAAGACTAGCTGGTGAACAAAGTAAAGTATTTAAATGGCCATAGAGTCAAATACGTCCCTCAGGAGTTTGTGGAGACCAAAAACAGAGCTAAAATAGCAAAAATATTGGACCCATATTCATTAAGTGGTCAGAAACACAAACTCAAATGAACGACAGTGTTCTCTAACAGCTGGATATGTACATTTTTTGCTTTCCTGTTAGCAACATTTTTGTTCATGTGGTTGACATTAAATCATTTTATATCATTAATAATTAAACTGTATTACCACCGATTCAATTACAATGACTTAAAATAGATACAGTTCGATTAAAATAAATGTATATCAGTGTCATTTCATCTAGTTTCTAACAGCAGAAGTGATGAGCTAAGCTTTACATTGACCTCATTGTGTTCCTGTTCATCTCATCCTCTGCTCCTCAGTGTGTCCGTGGATGTGGGACAACCTGACCTGCTGGGAGGCAGCCAGTGTCGGTGAAGTCGTGGTGGTCAACTGTCCAGAGCTCTTCCATGACTTCATGGGTCCTGACGATGGTGATGAGCTCTGTCTCTCATTCAATGTGATCTCGTTGCTGTTTTAAAGATTAATTTCTTTCAGTTCTGTTCTGTCCAAGTAGCAACAGCGTGTTTTTTTTCTTTCAGAGATGGGGAAGGTCAGTCGTAACTGCACCCCGGACGGCTGGTCTGAACCGTTCCCTCACTATGTGGACGTCTGCTTCTTCTACGACAACACCACTAAACCTGTACGACCTCTTTCACCTCATCTGAATTTACTTTCACATGCCAAACATGCACATGACTAACCCTCTAACGTTTTACATCAGGACATGTACTACGCCTCAGTCAAGGCCCTGTACACAGTCGGCTACAGCACGTCTCTGGTGTCTCTGACCACGGCCATGGTCATCCTCTGCAGGTTCAGGTGAGCGGTGTGGCCTCCGAAGTCAAGTTTATAAAAACTGATACATGATATGAAACTAAATGTTTTTTATGCTTGAGTGTCCTTCAGCATTTTGAACCCTGTCAAAAGATTTCAAGTAAAGTTCAGTCCATGTGGAATTAAGGGAGAAAAACAAGAGTATAAGAACCATTTTTCAGGAGTTTTGATGCCACATTGGTGTTAAAAGCAGTCATTTCAATGTTTTTTGTCATTTCCTGTAAACAAGTGACAGTAAATCAAGTTCCAGATTCTGATTTGAAAATATTTGCTGCAGTTCTGTCTTATATAATAAAAAACCTAATAACATACTAGAGTTATGTTGTTGTTTAGACAAAATAAGAAATGTGAATTTGGTATTGTCCTCTATCTATAAACATACACATATACAGATATTTATTGATGGTTAAAAGTCTTTATACCACATTAACCACCACTGTTGCAAGAAGTGTACGGACAATGAATAGGTTATAAAAATCTTCATTCATTAATAAAACTTAAAATGTCCTTGTAGGTCTTTGCCACCATATTATACTGCATTATGATCCAGTTATTATTATGTACTGTTTGTAAATGTTAAGTAGGGAGACTCGGAGTTTTCATGGTTTTCATATACGTTTGTGTAGATTCTCATTCATCCAAGTCATAGTTATCTTGAAGTTTCAAAAACAAGGCAACTGGCAACAAAACTCAACACAGTCCAGTTGCCTTGTTTTTGAATCTTCAAGATGGTTTTCATATGAAAACTATAGCATTTCTAACTTATCCTGAAACTACTACAGGTACATTAGCTAGCTAAAGCATGCAGCACAGTGACTTAACTTGTAAACAATGTGAATTAAAATCAAGCAAAATAAGGATGAAACACATCGAGCTGGAAAAAAAACAACATGTTTTTCTGTCGCCTCTTCAGGAAGCTCCACTGCACCAGGAACTTCATTCACATGAACCTGTTTGTGTCCTTCATCCTGAGAGCCATCTCAGTCTTCATCAAGGATGGTGTGCTGTACGCTCAGGAGGACAGCGACCACTGCTTCGTACACACGGTCAGTAACCACAACTACATCATGTGCTATATATAAACACCGATGGTGTGCAGCGACTTTTATGGAAAGACGAGCAGAGCTGAGTCAGTGTGTGATTTACCATTTACATATCAAACCAGACTACAACAAACAGCGTTTCATGACTCTCTCCTTCATCCTGCTGCTCTCTGCCTGATCCCTTCCTGGCTGAGGGAGTGTTGAAATTATTTTCTTGGAGTGTCAGTAAACAATTTCCCTGCAGTATGGATGAAAAATATCTAAAAATCATTTCTTTGTCTGTGACTATCAACTGACAGTGACACACTCCAGTGGTGATGCAGAAAAGTGTGTTTCTCTGCCTCAACATGCTGTCTTAAAGGCATCTTCTCCTGTGTGTTACTAATCAGAAAAAACTGATCCCAGATCTGTGGAAGCTGAGTCAAGGGCAGCTGGATAAGCACACTCAGCTGTAACTAGCTGACCACTCAAAGATCTCGGGATTTTCTCCAGTGTGAATGCACAAACATCCAAAAAAATGTCCTTCCTTCCTCTGCTTGATCAGCATGATGAGCAGCATCAGCCTGTAGTCAACCCAGCTTCCAAAAAACAATAGCATAGTGTGACCAAAGGAGGGCAGCAAAGTACAAAACGAATGCAGGCAAACAACATCAGGTTCTTTGTGACAGAACGCTGTTTAGAGATGTAAAGAGGGATATCTCCTCCACTCAGGTGTCTATTTTCAGCTTTAAGTGGTCAGACACTGCTTGCCTTGCTTGTCCTGATGGCACAACACTGATAAACACACACATTATCCATAGACGATAATAAATGAGTTTTCATTAGCAGGAAAGAAAACAACCGTGACTGCCTGTTTGGTCATTAATTAATAAAAATAATGAAAGGGTTATTTCCTAGTCACAAGGTTAACATTTTCATTTATTCAAATTTGAAGC
Organism: Acanthurus lineatus; assembly: GCA_029814665.1. Lineage (NCBI taxonomy): Eukaryota > Metazoa > Chordata > Actinopteri > Acanthuriformes > Acanthuridae > Acanthurus > Acanthurus lineatus. The sequence continues at coordinate 16,326,428 of JAPZDV010000004.1, read as the reverse complement.
AAATAATTGTAAAATGAGGCCTTTATTATTCTAATTGATCCCTGTTCTGCCAAAATAATCACTGGCGGGTTTTGAATCAGTATATTGCAGAGTATTGGCAGTGGCGAAATGTTTTCACAATTATTGGTTTAATCGTTTCCAGAGGGCTTTCATTAAAGGATTTCAATCGAAGTGCGGACACTTGTTTGTTTTGAAGAAAAGCATACGTTCTAAATATGATCAGGCCTGTTTGTTTGGGACGTTTAAAGACAGAGGACTTGAAAACACTTCTCCTCCATTCTTTTCCTGTTTGATATGTACCTTTGAAAGAACTTCAATCACATGCAAATTTTACAAAAAGCAAACATGCTATTAGATGACTAATACCGGCTGATTACAGATGCAGAACAAGCTCTTAGCCTTTGTCTGCTAACAGCACGCGGCTCACTCTTGTTAAGCTGGCATGATAAATAAAACTAATTAGGTACGCTAATGTCTTCAGCAAGGCCAGTCGATATCTACTAGAGTCTCATTAACATATCAATGGGTACTCTGCCCTTTTTGTCAGACCCGCTGCTTTACCGTTGTTGCTATGGCGATCACAGGTCACTACATGGCATCATAGTACCAGAAATCAGAACTGTGCAATAATTGGTTGACCCCAGACTCACAAAATGGACTCCTTAATTAACATGATGTCATTAGATCACAGTCAAACAGACACATTGGTGTGTTTCTAATGTCGACTGTCAAAGCCGTTTTTGTTCAGGCATGAAACGCTGTCTTTTAGTGTGATTGTAGCGTCATGTGACCCCATCACCCAGGTGACTATGAACTGTCTTTACAACCTCATTTACAGGAATTAGGGTGTTTGTCATTCTGACGTTTATTATCTTGAGCTTTTAAAAGAAAGGACAATAATAAAAATGTGGATTTTACATTTTAGAATGCTTCAAAACTACCAAAAACACATTCAAATATACCTCAAATGTAAAAGACCTGACAAATGACTGATGGTTTCTTTTTATTGTTTTGATAAATGTTGATATTGTTGCAGATTAGCATTTGCTCCTCAGCGAGATGATAAGCAACCACAAACAGTTCAAATAACCTGAAATGATTTTCTAACATCAGCAGTCCAGATGTGGAACCAGTGATAAAATAGATTCTCTTCTTTTGCCTCACTTATAATTCACTCTGTGTTTTGCAGGTGGCGTGTAAAGCAGTGATGGTTTTCTTCCATTACTGTGTCATGTCCAACTACTTCTGGCTGTTCATTGAAGGTCTGTATCTCTTCACTCTGCTGGTTGAGACCTTCTTTCCTGAGAGACGTTACTTCTACTGGTACACCATCGTGGGATGGGGTGAGTATGTGTGGAGAGAAACAACTTTCTGTTCATTCTTTAAATTCTACTTTTTATGAAACTATTTCAACTTCTTAAAAGTCAGTTTGATAAAGATTTAATTGCTAATGTTTTAATGTTTAAGGCAAAAATACTGAAGGTAGCATTAAAACATTTTTGTGTTTATTTATTTGTAAGGGCCTTTTAGATTTACACAGTAAATAATAAAAAACATGTAGTAGTCATCTGTTATCTAGTATTGTTTAGATAATAACCTCAAAAAAAGCTAACAAACACAAAACAATAAATCTTTTAGTAAGTTATATGTTTGAACTTCCTAAAGAAGTACTGTATTTATTCAAATCAATGACATAATGAATAGTATTGTTACAACTACACTGCATTGCTCTTCAATGTATTAATGAACTCTTATTACAGGAACTCCCACCATTTGTGTGACTGTCTGGGCAGTTCTGAGGCTCCACTTTCACAACACCGGGTATAAAATCTTCTCTAAACTTTATATTTATCTCCAGAAAATAAAAAAATGCATGTTCACTGTTGGCTGGCTCACCGTGTGTAAGGCACAAGAAAAAAAACTGTGTCAGAGCAAAGAAGCAAAGGACTTTTTATGTTTAGAAATCTAAATGTTGTTTTTAAAATAGCTTCTTGAAAATAAACCTGCACTTCATCTCAGGAAATATGCAATATGAATGTAAAATGCAATTTCAGTTGCAGGAATTCTGTGAAATGAATGAGGAAATGTCTTTGAAACAGGGTTTCAGAGGTTTTTGAAATTGAGATTTTTTATTTCAGGTAATAATATGATCAAGGGCTTGGAAGTATTTGAAAATGAATATAAACTGCTCAATTTCATGTATCCTGTGAAAAATAAAAGTTCCTTTCATTTTTTAAAGTAAATGTTAGTCAATAGACAACAGTCTGCTGTCTGAATGTGTGACCACAGTCTACCAAACTATGAATATAAAGGAGGTGGGCCTGGAAGTCCTTAAAAGTCTTTGATTTTGATGTTCAACAATTTCAAAATTCCTGAATTAATCCAATCAAATATCTTAAAACTGATCGTGTTGCATTGGATAAAAAAAAAAGCTGCCAGTGTTCTGGCCTGCAAAATAAATCTTTAGAGGTTCCCAAATATCTGTTTAGTGCCCCTTTTTGTTTATTTTGTTATCTTTGGCTTTTATCACTTACTATGTACAATAAATGTCATATTTATTTTTTTTCACATAAAGTTCATAGTTCATAGTTGAAATGATCTTTTTTATTCTCCTCTGTGTCAGGTTTCTACTCTCACCTCCTTTACTCTGCAAATGGTCACTTGATTGACTTTTTCTCTGGCACTTTGTATTAGCAAGTGTGGAGAGAAAGTGATGGAGAACTTGCTGAATGCTTATTGATGGGCTGTTCTCCTCCTCCTCCTCTTTCTCCTCCTCCTCCTCCTCCTCTTTTAGATGCTGGGATACAAATGAGAACACTGCCCTCTGGTGGGTGATCAAAGGACCAGTTGTCGCCTCCATTATGGTATGACAGAACAGATGCTGATTTGTTTGTTCGGTTTCTCTTGTGTATTTTCTTTTTTTTTCACAAATGCTCAGCTCCTTCTTCAGAATACGTTATATATGTTTCAATATGTTCTACATGTGTATGTTTCTTTTTTCTGGTTTTTGCTTTTTAGATCAATTTCGTGCTCTTTATTGGAATAATCGTCATCCTGGTCCAGAAGTTGCAGTCCCCTGATATCGGAGGGAATGAATCAAGCATTTACCTGTGAGTAACAGTAATGAAACATGCTTTGCCAAGTTTTTATTTCTCAGGAAAATACTATGTATGTGTGTGTGTGTGTGTGTGTGTGTGTGTGTGTGTGTGTGTGTGTGTGAAAAATGTCTTTAGTACACTGAGCATATAACCAACCCTGCAGCCTAAAGAAATGTGATTCTCACTTATTTCAAAATTAAAAACTGGAAAAAACTCTATTTTTTTTCATATTTCAACAAATCCTATTAGAATATCTAATCCAACAATTATCCCACTGACATTCATTACCTGTTAATGATTATTCCTTTGAATCAGCAGGTCTGTTGTTGTTTAAAACCATTAAAAACAGAAAGTGTCCGACACCGTTGCACTGGCAGATATGTTCCCTCAGTTTGGTTTATTTTTGCATCATCCTGCTGCTGTAAAAGCTCACCAGAGCACCACAAGTGTATTAAGCTGCAGCTGCAAATAATCATAAACATATTCACTGTTTCCTGCTGTTTGAACTAATGCTGCTTTTAACACTAATAAGTTTTGTTTTTTTTTAAGTTAAACTATGCACAGTATTTGTGTACTGATTTTAAATGCATTTACAACAATTACTAATAATTTTTAGAGACAGGAAAAATGAGGTGGGTTGGTTTTGGTGTTTTCATGGGATTTGGTGGTGATGACAAAAATATAGAACAATATCTTTTTTTTTAAAACCAGAAACTTCATGACACAAGATGAAAACTTGCCTTTTTTGCTAATTCTGGTTTATTTTACCACACATGGGCATCCCTTAAAATACATAATCAAATAATTAGAACAGTTTCATTCAGCAGCCATTCATTCAAAAATAACATAACAACCAAATTTTTAATCCTTATTAATACCTCTGGTGTGTCGTCTTGAACACTTTTCAAAATAAATTCATTTGTAGAACCTGTTGGCAGAGGCTTGAGCCTCATTATGGAGTTGTACTGTAGCCAGACATCACTCCTGTTCTGCTCCCACAGGACGGCGTCTTTCGAGGCCTCACAGATAATGTCATTCTCATCTGTTGCTTAGACTTGTACGTGCGTGACCAAGTGTGAAGGTGTGTGTGTGGGTGGGTGTGTGTGCGGCGTGTGAGACTGCGTGTCTGTGTCCCTAAAGTCACTGTCTTTGTTGTATTGTTGTGTTGTCTTTGTGCTGTGTAGCAGCTGTGCTCAGAAATGCTTCAGTGAGCCCACACAGGCTGTTCAGCATTCGTGCAGGATGTCAGAGTTATCCACCATCACACTGTAAGTGTGTGTGCGCGTGTCTGTTTGTCCGCCGACACACGTGTTTGTGTGTGTTTGTCTTGTGTCTGTCGTGTGTGTTTATGTGGGTTCTTAGAGTTTTTTTAATGGTCTGAACTCACAAATGTATATTTGAATATCTCTGTCTCACACACACACACACACACATACACATATACATACATACATACACAGTGTACATACACAAGGGGACCCTTAGCGACTTCATGCATCTTTAACCCCTAGTCTCTCAAACCTAGCACCATCACCGCAGCACTGTGTCAGCACTGGAGAAAGGTCTGCACCCATTATTATTGCACCACAGGGGACAAACGCTCTTGCTTGTTTGAATTTCTTTAATCAACACAACCAGGACTGACTTGGGAGAAGCTGATGCAGATAAAACAGGATGCAGTGACGAGTGTCCCTGCAACTGGTAACACAGATAGTGTAAGAAGAGGATGCAGAGTTACACAGTCACCCAGTGGCAGTCTACATCCAGTGAGTCAGACAATGTGGCTTCTAACCTTCAACACTTAGCTTTCTTTTCCTGTCCACACATACACAGATATATTAAGGGACACAAACACACGCATACAATTAACACACACACTTAATACACACTTAACAAATTTCTGTCAGCTTTAAAATTAAGTTTGTAGGCTTTTAGATTTGGTTGAGTCGTTTCATTGGTGCTTGTGGAGACACAACAGTACAAAATGTTGCATAAACTTTTGAATCACAGTAGTGCTTGTACTAGTCGTGATTTATCTGTTTTGACCATGAACATGTTTTTTAAATATGAAATTTTAACATTGTGCTAATAATACATAGATGATAATATTGTATAAATTATCAGTGCCTCACTTTGTCACGGTTGGTGGCAATTATGCACCTTGTCACTGGATGCCAAAACAAAAAGAAAATAACAAAACAAACAAAACAATAAATCCATTAGCTATAATTGCTGTTTTTGTATGATGTTGTAAAGTTTCAGTAATAGACTCTCTCCACCCACCTACACTTAGAATTTGAGTGAAAGTCAGTAGCCAAAAAGGAGCAAAATACTGAATAAACATATTTAAAAATGAATTTAATCGCACTATAAAGATATACCATAATATTGTTATTATACATTCTTCATGCCACAATAGTTGTGTAGAGAAACGCTGATATTGTGACAATCCTATTTTCTAACATACTGGTTTTGTCTCTGTGCCTTAAGGACCCCTGGGGGGGTCAGTGAACTAAACTGTGTTGCTAATAAGTGTCTCCCATTTTTTTCAGTCTTCTGTGTTGTGTTCTTGTGAATTTCAGTTCCTTATGAGTGTGTCAGACATTGTGTTGTTTCTCTGCATGCTACATGCTGCAGAAATATGAGAAACGAAACGATGTTATATCACACGTCAGCAGTTGTTGTGTTTCTCTTCTCACTCTCAGTTTTGTGATGATGTTTACCAAAAAAATATTGGTTCACTATACAAAATCTATAAGCCTGATCTTCAGTCCTGAAGATAAGGCAGTTTTTTTTTTAATTGTGTCAATAATCCCATAAAATACCAATCTGAAACAATGTACAATCGACACTTAATACTTTGTGACTGTGCTACCTTTTCTGTAGCACACCTTCATGTCTTTTCATTCTTATTTTAAAACAGGGTAACAAATACATGACTGTAAATTAAGTTCCTACAAAAAGCTTGTAACCTTTTTTTTTTGCGTCACTCAAACAAGAGAAAATAGTTCCTTATTTTGGAACTAACTATTTTCAGCTCTTTATGAATTCAAATGTGGTGCTTGTGAGTATCTGCAGCAGGATGGTTAAATGTGGGATTGACTCAAAATAAACTGCAGAGCTCAGGTTCATTATAATGAAGGAACAAGTCACTCAGTGCAACAGTTGGTTGCTTGTATGTTTATTTAATAGCTTTTGGACAAAAATAGAAGTCTGTGTCACAGAGGAATGGGATACATTAGGCTTCATTTACACAAGCAGAAAAATTATCAAAAGATTCATTTAATTGCTTGTTTTGGTCGTTTCATTGGAATTTTTGACAGAAACAAAAAAAAGAAAGAATATCTTCAGCCTTATCCTTAAATGTGAACGGTAAACAGTTAAATGAGATTAACTTATTTTTCATTTTAAATGTCACTTGACCAAAAATTGAAATCTGTGAATAAATGACTAGTTTACATCAGTAACCAGTGTCATAACGTTGCATCAGTGGCTCTGTTCTTGCATCACATCCTGCAGACTTGAGCCATTAAAACGTGACTTTGATTTGTGTTTATGACTCAACACCTCAATCCCATTAAAAATGTGTTTCTGTGTGTGTGTGCGTGTGTGTGTGTAGGCGTCTGGCGCGCTCCACCCTCCTGCTAATCCCCCTGTTTGGTATTCATTACACTGTGTTCGCCTTCTCACCTGAAGATGTCAGCAAACGGGAGAGACTGGTCTTTGAGCTCGGACTGGGATCTTTTCAGGTACGCTCAAACAACACGAACAGCTCCTCAAACGTCCAGTTTGAATTCAATATTATCATCATTCATTAACTGTTCAAGGTTATGCAACGAAACACTGAGGCAGGCTGTGATGACACAGTTAATTCAGCTCACTGGTGATACATTTCTGCCTTCAGTGCTGAAGCTATACACTCTGTTGTAGTTTGGATTTCAAAATAAAAGACTGAACTTTTTTGTAGTTTATGCATGTCCACAGTCAGACTCTTTTATTTCCTCCCTTTAGCCTTTGATGAGAAGAATGTGGTTGTTTTTCAAAAGTGAAAACATGTTTCCATCTTCAACTTGTTTTTCTCTTGTTTGTTGCCTTCGTTCTCCTCCTCAGGGCTTCGTTGTAGCTGTCCTCTACTGTTTCCTCAATGGAGAGGTAAGTTTTTGTCCCAGTTAACAAAACTCTTTCACTTTGTGGCATATTTGTTTGAATCTTATGTTCTATATTTTATTGTCAGTCATTCAAAAACTTTTCATACACTAGACAGACCAACAAAAGCTTGACAGAAATTAAAATTGTTGACAAAAACATCAATAAACACTCCATATATTAAAGTATAATTCCAGATTTTTATTCAAAGCCCCTATTTTTACATATTTTGTGGTCCAAATGCTTAATAGGCCCATCATTATTTCTGAAATGGTCCAGTAGATGTCTCAGCAGTCATTAAACAGGCTGCAGTGGTCTGCAACATAATCTCTGGGGGCAAATGTGTCAGTCAGAGTGCCTGCACTTAAAGTGCTTGTTTTTGCCAGTAGCAGGCTCAAGTGTCTGACACTATTATGGAGAGGATCCCTACAGAGACAGACCTTTTTTAGACAGACATGCCAACCGAAAACTGAGGCAATGATGCACTGTAGCTCTGGTTAAAATCACCAGACTGCACTGACAAAAGTTTTACTTCACACGAAACAGGAGGTTTTGTTTTGTTTTGCTCTATTTGGTTAGTTTGTTTAGAATATGGTTGATTTTTGGTGTTTTGAAGGATTGTTGTTACGTAAAAATAGGGGCCCATGTTTTAAAATAACAGAATTAACATGTTGCCCACACAGCTTACCTGTACTGTACCTTTCCATGGAGCTGGTACAGCTTAAAGTACATTAAAAATGACCTTGTGAAGTTTCTCCCTGAAGGTGCAGTCGGAGATCAAGAGGAAATGGCGCAGCTGGACGGTGAACCGGTACTTTGCTGTGGACCTGAAGCAGCAAAGGCACCCTTCGTTGGCCAGCAGTGGAGTGAACGGCGGGACTCAGCTGTCGATCCTCAGCAAGAGCAGCTCTCAGATACGGATGTCCAGCCCGCTGGCGGAGAGCGCCAACATCAGCCTCCCAACCTGAGCGCCTGATCAGCAGGAGTCAACGTCAAAGGTGCCGTTATACTTATCCAGACCAACCAGAAAAGACCAAAGTGGCCCCTCACACCTCTTCTTATTTTGTAGTTTGGCCTTTGAAAATGAGGTATTTCTGAGAGCATTTACTTGAGATTCATTAGAGGTGCACAGCTGACTTTCATACTATATAATTTAATTTGACTATTCAATATAGATTAAGTTATTTGAGTACTTTATTTAACTCTGTAGCATTCAACCCAATAATTTTACAGACTACTCAAATTCTACTCCACTAATCAAAATATATAAGAGAAATAGTCAAAATTCCTTCCTTCCATGCTTTCATTTTAATTTCAGGCCATTTTTTGTGATAAATATTCATGTAGAGTTGATGCCAAAACCAAACAAAACAAAAACAGTGCTAGTCAAAAAAAATATATTAAGCATCAGATGTAGGGGTCATATTTGGCTGTTGGTGTGTAAAGTTAATGTGCTTCAAAGTGCCAAACTGGTCACCTGACTGGATCTGAAATCCCAACAGTCTGAAGTGAATTAACAACCAAACGTTCGCCTTGCTTGTACAAAAGAAAAGCTAATTGTTTAAATGTTTCATCTTAAAAATTTAAACATTTTTATACAATCAGCCGTAAGTACAGAGTATGTCAAAAGATATATTTAAAAAAAAAGAAAAAGAACTCATGGACTTTGTAAATAGTTACTTTTGTGTCTAGTTTAGATTTTGTTTCTTTTTTGCATAATGCAGTAATGTAATGACCTTTTCAAACAAAAGGAACTGGAGCCCAAATCTGTAGACTTCATCACATATCCTGAGGACCCCGAAGATCCTGCCCACTATATTCTGAGTAAACTGTTTGTATTAAATAAAAACACACACACAGTGTATATGTAATGAGAACATAGTGCCAAAATGAAAAAGCGCTGTTTGGCACTGGTTCCCAGCCTGAAGGTCACAAGGTGAATCTTAAAGGTTGCAGATTATGAAGGAAGAATAACTTTTTTCTGCTTATATAAATTTTTACATTAATTTCTTCTTAAAAAATACAAGATAGTTTTTGGCCTTCAGGCCTCTAAAACATTTATATTGAATCATCTGTAGAGTCAAAATTTTATTTTAGTTGAAGTTTTCACAGGTTGCAGATTTTTATGTTTGATTTTTATGTGTTTCAAAGTGTAAAAAGGTACAGAGGGTTGGGAACCACTGCTGTAGAGGATAGCACAGTACATGAGGGAATTTAACTTAAAAAAAATAACAACCAAGATTTAAAATCCACACTCTGAGCTGATTTATCCTCACAGCTCCTGCCAGTATTGAGCCTTTTTGTTGCGCTACAGTAGTTTCCCTTTTCCCAGACCTGTTAGTCATGTTCTTGCAGACTGTGAGCAAAAACAGTACATGTGCCATTCAGCGGATGCTTTTATCCAAAGCTCCTCACAGTGCCATGAGTTTGTATGTACAGTATTTTATCACAGGCATTGAGAATTAAACCCTAAACACGGTCAAAAAGACATTCTCATTTCTCTGAGCCTCAACACTTCATACCATGTTAAATTTCTCTTTATTTAAAACTTTTGATTTAATCATCTCCTACACTCATACTCCAAAGTGCCTAGTTAGTCACAAATAGCTATCACGTTTTATTTTTTAGTAGCAACAAACAGCTATCTTAAAGGTGTAGAAAGTTATTCCTGTGAAGAATGTACAAAGTGGTGTGTTTTATTGTGAATCAAATTGCAAAACTATGCTTTTTACATTGTGTGTTACAAAAAAAGAAAATTTTCTGCTCATTTATTGAAGAATGTGTTTTTTTATTTATAACTTATACATCAAGTGAAACAATTCCTGCTGTTTTTTTTTATTACTATGAGTTTGATAAGACTATGACTTGAGTAAAACCACGTAATAATCGCTTCTTTATTTTACCTCTGTGTTACAAGTGTCATTTAATTAAGATAAATGCAAGTCCATTTTAATTCAGCACCAACACATAATCAGCTTCAAAACAGCCACATTTTTTTTACAGTCAACCCAAAAATGCTTTAATGTGACAGCTTTTGACAATCGCGGTGTTGCCTATTTTCTCTCTCTCAGTATTTTTTGCTTGTGCAAAAACAAGCTAACACACAATAACTGTCCAAATAATTTAATAAGTTGAAATGTGAAATAATGTGTACAGAAGGATTCACCCACAAGATTTATTTAAATGATTTTTTTGTATTTTCATCTGAAGTGAATTAAAAGAATGTAGTATATATTTAAACAATGAATTGATGATATTGTTGAACAGATAAGGATGTTTATTTATTTTCCATAAACCAGTGCCATGTGAAATGACTCCATGTACAATAGACATATTTTCTTATGTAACATTTTGTTGTATGCCTGATGTTTGATTTCATCACATTGACTGATGTTGACTCTGTTGGTCACAGTGCCATACATGTAGTGCCATAACTGGTGACAGTGGAAAATGTGTGGCGCAGTGTCTCATTTCTGATTTTAAAGAAAACAAACAAAAACACTGCTAAATAGCTGTCCAAAGTTGCATATGATATCGTGATTTATAACGTCTAAAAGGCAAGATAACACGTACACACTACTTAAGGGATGCATTAATTTTATGCATTTGCTTGGCTGGTTTTGGACAAAAAAGTGTAACAAGAAGGGAACTAAAACCAGATTAGAAAACATTATTATCAAGGGAGCTAAAACTAGAAGTGAAAGACAATATAAGGTGGAAAAACTGGGACAGATACAACACAAAGTGTGTATGAGGGTGTGATGAAAACCACTCTGCTGCTGCTTACGTGTTCTATCACCAGCCGTCACTCTGAGTCTGAATCGGCTCAGATGGAAACGACCATGTCTCAAAGCTGTTAATGTCTGTGAAAAGAAGAGTAGAAAACTCCTTTCTTCACCATGTTTGTGCTGTATATTTATCTACCACAAGGTGGCAGCAAAGTGTTGTAATTTTAATTTGATTGCATCTAAGAGGGGGGCATGTTTGACGGGAACTGATTTGAATTTTGAGCCTTGTACCTTGGATTTTGAATTTAATGGAAGTTGGATGGGCTCATTTAGGCATTTAAATGCCACATGCTTAACATTGTTCACATCTACTTTTTTTCTTGACACAAATCACAGAACAAGCCTACAAAGAAGATGTTTTTAAAGAGGTAAAACTTATGTGGTGATTTTGTAATAGTGCCCCTGTCTTATGTTCAAAATTCTATTCCTGCTTACTTTCCCTTAAAACAGACTGTGAACTTAATGAATTTCAAAACATTCAACATTATCAAGAAGGAAGAGCATTTGCACTTTTACAAAAGAGGCAGTGTAACTTTTAGCTTGATTTTAGCTAATCACACCTCTCTTTACACACACCTGGTCCGGACATCAGTTAATTTAATACTATGACAACAAACTAATCTTTAAATGTGTGTCATAGAAAAGTCCTTGACATGTTTTCTTAAAGCTGTAGTCTTACATTTTGGGAAATATGATTAATCACTCAGCCAGCTGCCATCTTGTTAGCTTAGCGCAAAGACTTGGAAGCAAGGGAGAACAGCTAGCTTAGCTCTGTCCCAAGAAAACACCTCTGTAGCTTATTTAAGTTTTCATTAAATTTCAACATGTCATTTTTGTACAGATTAACAGATTTGTAACTTTTTGACCCTCCTATAGCTAATATCTACCAGCACCCACCCCAAATTAAAAGCTAGTAGATATTAGCTGGCTGACATTACAGTAATAGCTTGTTTATATCTGCTAGCTAGCTGTTCCCCCTGCTATTACTGAGATTAAAACAGCTAGCTTTAGGATATTAGCTGATTACAGTAATAGCTATATTCAGCAGCTAGCTATCTGTTCGCCCTAACTATAACTGTAGGCAAAGCAGCCAGCTAGTAGATATTAGCTAAGTAATTTGGCTTATATCAACAAGCTAGCACCCCCCTGCCAGTAGATCACACAGCTAGCTTGTAGGTGTTAGCTAACTACAGCATTACATAGCTTGTATCTACCAGCTAGATGTTTGCCCACATTTCCAGTCTTTGTTGTATCAGTTTTTTTATGTAACATTTGGCAAGAAAACACATATTTTGTGTATTTCCCAGAATATAAAACAATTCCTTTAAATGTAACTCTTCTCAGTGTGCCGTATTTCTGTGTTTAGATGCCTTTTATTTGACAGTTGTGTGTGTTGAGCCAGTTTTAATAAGTGTTGAGTGTATGTGTGTGAGTTCTATTGATTGCCAATGAATTTTTTGAATGTACCAATGTTGCTGAGCTGCTCTTAAATGTCGCCTGCTATCAATTTGCCATGGTGTACAAATGATGTCTCTTTTCCTCATCATATACAGTAAACGGTGCACTGTATATGTATATTTTTGGCACACAGGTGGACCCCTTGACAAAGACCTGTAATGTTTGTGACCGTGTTTTTGTATGTAACTGTTTTCAGAGTGTGTGTTGTTCGAGAGTTTTGAGAGAGTGTTTTCTGTATGCATGTATGTAATGACAAGCATTCACAAGGATATAAGTAGGCCTAACTTAAATGTCAAAAGAGTATCTACAAGCCCTCATCCATATTATGTTCTACCTGTGACAGTGTGTTATGTGTACCATGCGTTTTGGTGTCAAACATTTATGTCCAAGATTGTGTAAATTTGACTGCAAAATAAATCTATCTGTGGTAAATTGTTGTATTTTGTGGGCACAGTGTTTTATTTTGCTCAGCTGTCCCATTCAGTTCAATTTTACTTCTTTGAATAGGTTTTAGACACTCAGAAATTCAGATCAAGGTACATACACACATTTTCTACCTCAATCCAACATGAAAACCGAGCTTACAATATTGTGAAATTCATGACTAATAATAAACAGTAGTCACAAGACAGAGAGGTTAACTCTTCTCAAACCACAGATGTTCCATTTATTACTGTGCTTTTCCCTACACACTCAAGAACAACAAAGAAATATTCATTAAAAAATAAAGTGCAACATCAAGTCATAATGTGTACTGACAGTGACAGTCAAAGTGCTTCATGGTACAGTACAGTTACATTATTCATAGTCTATAAAAAAATAAAAACAGGGATGCAGCGATCCAACTTTTTCTCCACCACTGTCATCAAAATGTGACTTGCATATGTGTGAAATGTTCAGGTTTAAAAACATTGACTATAAATAAATAAATTGTGAACAGCATCTCTTTTTCAGTTCACATGCGTCTTTTAATTTTAAGTTACCATTTCAATGCCATTTTACTTTTCAAATTCCTGGCACCGATTTTCATATCAATGTGGTATCCCCTTTAGTGCAAAAAAATGTTAGAAGATTTGGATTATCACATCTGGCAACAGCATAAAAATGACAGATGAAGAAAAACAAGCTTATGAATATTCACAAATACTGTTTTTTTAAGATGGCTCATCAAAGCAGAAAACTCTTCAAATGAAGAAGTCTTTAAGGACATGACGTACCATTATATGGCAGCACACACACACACACACACAAGCACACAAACAACATTAAATACATTCACTCAAGTCTCTCTCTATTTTCAAGATTGATATTTCCTCTTAAGCAGCAGGTGAATGTGCTGTAGAGAAACCATTTAGCACATTCGGTCCAGATCAGTCCTGCACACATTTTCAGTCTGCGCTGAAAGAGTGTATGTGCTTTTGTTTAGTGCAGCACAAAACAATTTATCAAGTCAAGTTTGTTTCGCATAATTTAGCCAAGTTCAAAAATCTATTGTTTTCACAGCTGCATCTATATAATCCTTCAACATTTGCTCATTTTTGTACTCGTGTGGTCCAAACTGTAAACAAAACTCGGTGATATTTGTCCTCCCACCAGCTCGGGGCCAGCTCTGTCCCATCTTTCCACAGCGTCACCGTGGCTTCCTGTCAAATCAAGCACCAGTGTCCCTTTGTCTTTTTGGTATTTTTTGGCTGCAGCCATTGTAGATGACAGACCACACTGAATAAGCCCAGAAATGTGTGCTGTCATGGTCATTGCTGCTGTTGATCTATTGATATAATGCACACAACATTTCCTCAATCACTCACCAGCGTTCGTTATGGTCCTTTGTTGAGGGATTGTTGGATTAATGTCATCAGCCACTTAAGTTTTGAGGACTACCTCTGATATTTTTGACTTTCCTTCAACTTTTCTTTCATTGATAGTGTCTTAAGATCATACTGAAGAGATGTTACCACTAGAGGGAGGCCGTCCAAGCCCCCCGCGGGCTCTGACTGTGATCTGAGTTATGCTTCGCTTGGCTGGGGCGAGATGATTTTGATTGTGGCACTTCCTGAGCCATTTCCGCAGCTCTGTTTGAACCTGCAGACAAAAACATTTGTGCAGAGCTGTACTGGAGCCAGAAATATTCCTACTGGGTTTGATCACTGAACATCTGTGACCCTGCTGCCCCCAGTGGTGGTATCAGAAAGAACATTTCTGGCAGGTAACCACACATGCATTTAGTATTGTACAGATGTCACAGGTTAAATGTTTGTTTTTTACTCTTTACATGGAGGATTAACTCCAAATGTCATTGATAAAGATCTGTATGACTTTCAATCACTTTCACCACTAGTCACTTACCTCTCCATTCATGAAACAGTAAAGCAGTGCCACAACAAAACCCTGCAACAGAAGATGTTGATTTAATACACCAGTCTTTTATACACACCTCATACAGTTGCTACACTAACAATTTATGTCAGCCTTCAAGAAAGAATTTCTAGGAAGCTTTTGGATGTAAATTTTCCTATATAATGGTGATTTTTTTGATAAAACATCATATTCCTACTTAGATACTGTACTTCTCATGTTCATTTTGTGCATCAGTTTTACATGTTTTATAAGTCGACTCTGCAAGCAGAATTTCTGAATATCTTAGCCATTTTTTCAGTGACCTAAAAGTGCCTTTTTCTGCGTGGACTAAAGGCCAAATTACACAGAAAAAAACAAGTGTTTTGAAGAAATACTGAAGCATGTGTGGACACAGCAGAAATGTCAGCCTTAGAAAGACCTATATTTGGAGCATCCAGCTGTAAGCAGTTTATCTTTAGTAGCTCTTTGTGATCCGTCCCAATACAGTCTTTGTATCTCATCTCTTTTTTCTGCTTCTTCTCTTTTGTTTTTTACCTGAAAGGATCCCAGGCCCAGCTCGATGTATAGTCTGGCTGCCACTCCAGTGTTCTCAGGCAGGAAGGCAAATACAGTGTAGTGCATCCCGAAGAGAGGGATAAGGAACAGGGTGGATTTAGCCAGCCTCCTGAGGGAAACAAAAAACAAAGGAATGAGTGAAAAAGAAAAGACTGAACATGAGTCCAAGTAACCTTGCTCTAATCCGTATTATAAAGAAACACACTGAAAACACATTTTCTCAATCAGCTTCTCACTCTGAACTATGGGTCTTACATATATATTTGCCAGGATTAGGTCAGTTTGTTTCAAATGAGAGATTTCTGTTTATTTTTGGGGATTTTTTCTGTGCTTTTTGTATCATTTTTGAATGAAAATGTGAAATTTTGGTGATGTTGCCTTGCAAGTGTAGATCATATCTGATTGAATGCACCCGGTTCTGAGGAAGCAAAGAAGCATCTCAGAGTTTTTAAGCTTTGAATTGTTTATTATAACTTATTTCTCTTTTTATTAATATTTTATAGTACATAGAAAGCCTGAATATTTAAAAACAAGCTTTTGGTAGCTTTAAAGTAAGACAAATCATCTCAACAACAAAAATCAGAAAATTAAATAATTATGGCCTTTCACATTCTCAAAATATTCACCTTTTATCAGTGTCTGTTTTTAAATGTCAGAAAACAAAAGCAAAATGCCTTTTTCTCCCAAGTTTAATCAGAGGTGGAGCGGATGTGGCAGATCAAATCTTAATTAAACAGCTCGACCTTTATAACAACACTATCAGGTTGAACGTAGACTAGATTAAATGTCAAAACACACAAAAACTGACATATTATGTTAAAAGCTTTCCTCCAGTCACTTATGATATAAATATCTTGTAAATGTTATTATAATGTGGTGAAATTTTCCAACTGCAAAGTTTTGCTGAAAATGATGCCATTTAGAAAAAAATAATTCCATCTCTGCAATACATCCTACAAACTTCTCAAAATCACAACTAAGTACATCTGACTTTTTCTGTTTATCTTGTCTTTCTCATGTGTGTTCTTGCAACACACAGAGATGTTAAACGATCTGGGCACATGACTTAGATCACCCGAATTTAAAAAAAAATCTATTACAGATCAGCAAACAGAAGGTAAAGCAGCCCTGACAGATGCATCTGCACCTTGTCTTGTTCTCTCAAGGTTTTATCAGTTTCAAAGCTTCTCAGGCAAGATAAAAACTGTGAAGAACACTAAAACTGTCTAAAACTGATTTACAAAAAAATTACATCAGAGCCCATGATGTGTTCATATGATTGTATTTGTCATTTTTCACACCTGGGTTATACGTCTTGGTGTTAACGTCACAGATCCGTCTGAGTCACACTGAAGTTTGTAAGACAGAGATGAAGCTTTTCAAAGTGCACAACAATCCATTGAACCGGAGGAACAATCCTGTCACACGGTGAAGGAGCAGACATCTATTTCTGGTATCTTATGCTATTTTTATATGCTGCTCTCATTCTAAATTAATTCAGCTGAGCTGGAATATGCACCGACCAAATGTCAAAAGGAAGGAGGGATTCAGTCTGGTAAAGCAGGATTTCTGGGCTCACAGAGCAGATTCATAGGCGCAGCATTTTTTCTCTTAAACTGCAAGGAAAAGATTAGCATTTTATCATGGGATTTCATCGATTCACTCTCTACTTTTTCTTTGTAGACGCTTCAAAGACACTGTAATCCATTTCTGACACACTGCAGTTTTAACTCAACACTGAATAATTGCTTCATAGTTTTAAGGAAGTATTAAAAGACTTGTTTCCGAATGCACTGTGTGGATGGAAGGATCCTCTGCTCACTTTTGGAGCAAATAATTGTCATTTGCACTGAATGTTAAATAAATACTTGCCTTAAACAGGTGTGCTGAGCCTCCATATTTTCTCCATATTTGATGTTTTTTTTAGCCTTCTTGCCCCTTAGAAATGTGTTGTGTGTGTTTTGATCTTTTTACAACACAGCCACGCTACTAGCTCTATGAGGCTACACTGAAGCACAGCTGTTCTTAATGCTAACATCAGCTGGCTAACAACAGCTAGCTAACCAACATCCATAATGTTGACATGCTCACAGTGATTGGATTGAGATCTAAGGCTGGCATGCTAACATTTCCAAATATTTTTAAAACCAAATGAAAATCTAAAGTCTCCGTGA
Organism: Acanthurus lineatus; assembly: GCA_029814665.1. NCBI lineage: Eukaryota > Metazoa > Chordata > Actinopteri > Acanthuriformes > Acanthuridae > Acanthurus > Acanthurus lineatus. The sequence continues at coordinate 16,308,851 of JAPZDV010000004.1, read as the reverse complement.
ATTCTGCGCGACTTTGCAATTTTGTCCAATCACCGCGACTTTTCCGCAATTTTGGCCAGCCTCCCGTGTGTTCCACCAATCATAGCAGTCCCCAGCGCAAACGTAATGCACGTACGTCACCGAA
>JAPZDV010000004.1:16272329-16296151 GCA_029814665.1 Acanthurus lineatus | reverse complement strand
TTCAGTTGCTTTAATAGTGTGGACCACATGATATTTTCTCTTTGATCCTCACAATTTTGGAATCCAGTCGCAGGCCGGACTGGACGGTTGATGATCACTGAATTAAACAAATGAACATAAGATAAAATATTACACTACAATCCTACTTCCCCAGCATCATTACAGAAAGCATCAACAAGAAGCTGTGTGTGTGTATGCGTGTGTGCGTGTGTGCATGCGTGGTGCTGACCCTCCTTGTCCCTAGGTATGGGTAAAGTCTGATAGTTGGGTAGACGGTGATTCCAGCTGACTGGCAGGTCTGATGATGGGCCTGACAGTCAATCTTTCCTGCCCTTACTTCCCCTTTAAGAATCTGTTGACAATACAAAAGACACCAGTTTAAGCACACTGTAAAAGTCCGTCTGTGTGTCTGTTGTATCTACTGGGCTGTGACTGAAATGAAATTAACCACTGTACTGTTAAGAGATTTATTCCGAAATAGAGAAAAAGGTGACCAACCCGAGCTAAAACCTCAAACTCTGGGGAGAAGTGTTGACAGGGTCCACACCAAGGGGCGTAAAAATCCAAAACCCAGTGATCCTGACCCGACAGAACCTGAGACCTGAAGGACCCTGGAGTCAAGTCCACTGACATTCTGGGTAAAGAGCTGTACACACACAATGTAAACACAACTATTCAACTAAAGAACTCCAATTTAACCCAATTATGGATTGTTTTGACACTAGAAAGTCTGTAAAAAGTATAGAAAGACTGTTTTTGTCTCACCTCAGTGCCCATGCTCTAAGGGAATGGGCATCTCTGTGCCAACCATTATAACTCCTGAAAAGACAAACAAATCAATAGGATCAATAACCTAACTGAAAAGGATGAACTCTGAAATCCACTGGGCTAATGTAGTTAACTTTAAAAAATGGTTCCAACACGTGCTTTCCATGGGACCAGGAGCCTGATGCATTAAACATTATAACTATGCACTCTGTTGGTAAGATTTTTAAAGCCAAGTCTAATTCAAATTTATACACAAAATTTGGGGAGTTCAGTAGCTACCACTGCTGTGGTGGCATCTCTCTACAGTATGTGCAGGACGAAATGCAAGCTCTCCAAAAAAGTGAACTTTTTTTCTGTTCTTATGTCTACTTTGTTTGCAACATCAGTTTTGACAGTGATGACTGGGAAATCTTGAAGAACCTGTGCAGTTCTCTGCTGCTCCAACAGTAGCAGAAAACTTTATTTCACTTCTGGTTTGTTACCAAAGTTAAAGTTTTCTGCTACTGTTGGAGCAGCCGAGCAAGCCTTTACTTCATGAAAAGTGCTTGTGTCTGAGACCATGTGCGTTACACAGATTTCCTGGGCTTGTAGAAAAGACTTTGATCCCAACAATGATAGTTGGCACACGTTAGCACCAATGTTTGTTAGTAGTATGTATAACATTAGTATGTTAGATGCTAACGTTAGAACGCATATATTACACAGTGACATTACTTCACTTGAAATGTAGCCTATGTGTCAGTGTGTTTAATGTGTCTCTTAGTCATCTGTTCCTTCATTCTATCCTGCCTTCTATTTTAACAACTGTCTAATACCTATTATAATTGAAATAAAGATCGCCATCCATTTAAAATACCTTAATCAGTAACCTGAGGCCACTGTCTAATGTTGTTGATCAAGATGGCAACATACACAGATCATTTTTAAATCTAGATCTTTGTAGAACTAAGTGTAGAAGTTTTCTCTCCACTAAATAGTAATACTAAATAGTTAATGCTTAATTTAAGCAGTGCTCTTGCCTACTCTTGCTTACCCTCCTTATTTCCCTGTCATGAGAAGCAAAGCAAGGAAGAAAAATTGTTTAGTCAGCAAAGTTTCTCAAGACAGCATCAAAAGAGCTGTTATTATGCACTTTTGTTACACATAGCTATGGCTATTTATAGTGTCTGTACCACTTATTCATTACACCCACCTAGTGGTTACATCTCTATCTGTAACCACTTATCCTTAGCTTGTTTGCATAGAGCTAATCCCAGCTGACTTTGGGCAAATACTGGGGTACGCCATGAATAGGTTCATCACAGGGCTAAGACATGGAGACAAACACCCAGCCCTATGCATTTACACACATCAATTAACATTGCCTGCATGGCTGGGAGAAAGCCAGGGCACCCAGGAGAACCTATAAACTTCACTCAGAAAGGTCGAACCTTCCTACTTTGAGGCAAGTTCTTATCACTGTATCACTGTACAGTCAAACCAGTCACCCATCATCTTATTTTAGCTCAGTCATCATTATATGACTTTGGATGAATGATCAATAATGGGCATGTAGCACTAATATAGACTTTACAAAGTGTTTTTCATTTACACAAACCACTTTAGTGTGTGATTGAAAGCATTTGCTATTTTTTTTGTGTACACAGTATTTATACATCAGATCTCTGATGTGTTTCTGTATGACAGGGCTAAGAAAGAGTATGTGATGGGAATGACAGGATTCTAAAAAAGATCACTCAGAAACCCCATAACAAATTAGTGCTTTACCATTCTGTCTGAACACTTCGACCTACGATATCTGATTTTTTTTGCCACCTGGGGGAAGCAATAATTCAACAATGATATATTCACCCTTAAAGTTAATGATGAACTTGATAGCAAACACTTGCTTAGTTACACATGCATAACTTAAAGAGCACCTGATGATTTTGTGTTCACCTGATGAAGTACACTAATCACTGCCTACTAGGTCTGGGTTTTTCTTCCCAATTTTCCATCAACTCTTGAAAAAAAAAGCCAAAAAGCTGAGGGAAGCAGTTATTTTTACTACTGAAATAACAGCTCCAATATGTTTGAATGTATATTGCACATATAATGTATAGAGTTCTGTACATAGAGAATGTGAATTTAGAGCTGTGATACTTACATGTGGTGGTCTGGCTGCCACGTTTTGCCAGGGTACAGGCGGATTTCAGGATATGCCCTCACATTTTGACTTTGACAGAATGACTGAAACTGCTGACAGTCAAAAGAGCCGACCAAGACCTGTCCTGAGAGCAGCTGAATGGTAAGAAACCAAGAGAGACCACAGTTAAGACACATTATTGTATGCGACTTTGGACTGAATAAAAAATAAATATAAAATATATATCGCAAGACCTAAGTCAGCATCACGTAAACTTAACCACTCAATCCATGTACCGAGGGGGATTTTCAGTGGATTTTCTATGATGATGCAATATTTCAAGAGAACAGTCAATCTTATTATTACTATGCAGTGCTTTTACTGCCACAAAACTATTACCTTGATGTTAAACAGTATACATGGTTGCCACTCCCAAAGGAAGACAAGCTTTTCACACATCAAACAGATTTCCAATGGAGACCTGGTAAGATTACCAGGACCAAATGGACAAACAAAACTCCCACAAAATGAAGAATGGGTCTTTCTTTCTTTTGGAGATCATCAGATCTCATCTTTGAGTATCATTGACTGTTAACTTCACTGGCAGTGAGAGACATCAAAAAACTGTAAACAGTTCTACAGCCTGAAGTCATATTTTTTTCCTTTCACATACACACACACATATACAAGGGACTCTCCTTGTAAACCCCCTCCTAAGGATCAGGAAGAAAACATTACTGCTCTGCAATCAAGAACTTTTGATAATGTTGCTATGCTTGCAGTCTACTTTTGAAAACATGTTAGAGTTATTTGTTTTATCCATGTGTCACTATGTTCACCGAGTTCAGTTGAAAATCTTATTGAAAGTAGTGGGAACTGTACTTTTATAACACTGACCAGGACCAAGATATAATTTTTGACCATATATTGCATGTTACAATACTGACATCTGCTGACAATGTTGCTTAAATTGTGAAGTCTTTTTGGAGTAAGATTCAAAATAAATATCTTATTGTAACTAGGAAAAGAAATGTGGCAAAATCTCAACCATTATTGGTAATAGCCTTAGGAATTATTTACTCCTTTATTTCAACAGTTTTAAGTAAAAGATAAGAAGTTTCTATGTGTTTATTTCTCCAGATATATATCATGAATTAATTTGCTGTCCTTTTTCTTTCTAGTGCTTACCCTCTCATTATGAATTGTGTTGATGCTAATGGATCATGGTGGATGGATTATACATTTTTTTCCACATGTAACCAATTAAAACTTTAGAGTTTCAAAAGATTTGACTCCTGATCAGTCATTTGAAACAAAGGGATGTAGAATAATTCATTTTGACTGGTGAGAGCCAACAACCGACCATGACGTACACCAAGTTCTCAGAGAATAAAAGACCCAGAAACCCAGACACCCAGAAACCTTCTTTTGCAACTTTCGAAATTTTCCAGTCTAACTCTGTATGCTTCATTCCCTGAGCCTATTGAACTCTGTCCACTTGAATTCAAAGCACTCTAAAACTGTTTTTTTAATTGCTAGTTTCTGTGGTGGTGTGGGAATTTCTAGTGTTTATGTTATGTGTGTACTGTGAAGAGGTGTGGGGCTTTTCTGTGTGTGTGTGCTTTTTTGACAGAGGCTAGGCATGGTTTTCTGGGAGGCTGGAAAGCTGGCTCCTATGCACATTTGTCTCAACACATTAAAGCACAGCATAAAGACCGTGAACTTCAGAGGTCTTGTCACCAGATTGTTTTCCCTGCTTCGTGAGTCCACCTGTACCAATCTCCAGCTCCAGTTTCACAACCACCAAGCCTCTTGCACCACCTGCCTCGTGCCATAAGTCTCACTCTCCACCGTCAAGTAACTATCAGTACCCCAACCACTGAGTGCCACCATCGCAGTTCTCTGATCTACCTGAGCCATGTGTGCTTCAGAGTTTCCTAGTGCTGCACCCCTCACATTCCAAGTGCTAGTGCCACATACAGCCACTTTAGCACCCTTGAGCCTCAAGCCTTCCCAGGATCCAGTCAACCTTGTGTGTCATGCTTCACCAGTGTTTATGTGCCCCAGCAAAGTCTCCACGAGTGATTTCCCTGTTCTTCAGTGAGTTCTCCAGAGCTGCCAACTTCATTCACATCTCTGCTTCCCTTATCAATATTACAATAAATTAAAAACAATACAACAATACAACAATAAATTCCTCATTTACCCCTGCTCCCTGTCTGTGTGTCAGCTCCTGGGTCCTTACTGTTGCCAAAACACCCTAGAACAATCTGGCCACCAGAATGGGCCCAGCAGAACCAGACTAATTTTGCAAAGCACTCAGTACTTTACAGGGCATACAGGGTATATGCTAAATTCACTTTGAGGGAAAGCAAATTAATGGGCCACAGCCTCAAGGGAGAGTAAATCTTAGGTTTTAGACTCCTATGATACTTATTGTGCAGAACTTAGAAGAGTGATTGATCATCTGGTTCAGGGTCAGGAAGCAGGTAATCCACTGTTATCTTTATGTCAGGGTTTAGCATCTGTAGCTTTATTTTCAGTAGATTTTTATTTATTACCAGTTGAAAGTGGTTGGGATGACAAGCCGTTATGGGGAGATTTTGTTCAGGGTCTAAGTGAGAAGTTTAAGGATGAGCAAGCTACTCATGATGAGTCAGAGTCTCTATAGGAGCTGATAGCGTTAGCCATCAGGATAGCCAATAGCATGAGTGAGAGAATCAGAAAGAAGTCTAGCAGGCCCAGAGTTATCGCTGCTGCAGCACTATCTCCTGAACCTAGTCCTCAACACCCTTCCAGTCCTGTTTGAGAACAAGGAAGTCTAGTGGAGCACCCTCTACTGCAGAAGAGGAACCAATGCAACTGGGCAGAGCACACTTAACCCCTTGTAAAAGACAACAAGAGATGAGATTGAAGCTCTGCATTTGTTGTGGCTGAGCTTGACATTACATTGCTTCCTGCCCCCTTATGCCAAAAGACCAGGCCCACTAGTGAGCCAGACCTCCTTGCAGAAAAGCTCTCCATCACGAGTAAGTCTCCCAGCCACACTGCACTGTAACCAGAGACAAGATCCCTTACAAGTTTTAGTTGATTTAGGGGCTGATGACAGCTTTATTGATCGTGGCAGAGTATACTGGAGTTGATTCAGAGCCTCTAGATGCTCAAGTGCCAAACTACTAGCCAGTAGACTACAATCTCTTTCGCCCCAAAAAATTCTGTTTCTTCCAGCATTCTGAGCCCACTGGCTGTGCTACTCTTGAGCCACAAGCCTTCCCAGCATCCAGTCAGCCTTGTGTCTTGTGCTTCACCAGTGTCTACATGCCCCAGCCTTTAGTTTCTATTCGTGATTTTCCTCCTAAGTTCTCTAGAACTGCCAACCTCTTTCCCATCTCCCTTTCCCATATCAATTTTACAATAAATTCCTCATTTACTCTTGCCCCAGTCTGTGTGACAGCTCCTGGGTCCATAAAACGGCCATTTTCAAAGTCCATTTATAGTTTTGTGCACACAATTTAATTTGAGTCAAGTTAATTAGTTAACTGATCCAAGACAGATTTTCTTTTTAAATTACCACCCTTATATTTTTTTTTACATCATCACAGTTTTGTTTAAGACTTTTGAGAGTTTGCTGCCTGGCCAGCACCAATTTTTGTATGAGGTTATCTGGTAAATCAACAACAATTAATGTTTCAACATTATCGCTGAGCAAGTTTTTTTTATCAGTCAATAGGTCCACACAACTGCATTTTACAGTTGTCCGTAAACAACAATACATTCAAAACAGACAGCAGTACAAGTCAATCAAGCAATACTGGAACTCTGACCTGGTCCTAATAATACTGCCAACATTGTGTCTCCATCCTAACAAGTGCCATTAGTGTAACTTTACAGTTCAACGCTACATTAGAGCCTACTTAGCACTGTTTTAGCAACAACACAGCCAATAACTACCGATGTGACAGTCACATCATGTCTGGAAAGTTTATCCCCAAACATTACGGTCTGAATTGCCCTCATTCACACTGAAGAAACATTTCACTAAACAGATTCCATGTTTTTCTCAGCCAGAAGCTGTCTCCGTTATGGAAAAGCTACATCAATATTTACCCTTGTCTTGCTTCATTTGGCATCATTTCTCTTCTTAGCAGCAGAGGCTTAGATTCCGAACCCGATAAAGGTTGTTTTCCATAAGCTTCATCCATTGTGTTCATGTTAGTGACATACACTTGCTATCTAACTAAACATCTGTGTGACTTTTGGCCATGGATATGTTTTTAGCTTGGGGCAGTGGTTCCCCTCAACCAGGCCTACTTCTTCATCCTGCCAGTTGCGGCATACCAGAGGCTGAGGCGAGTCCGTATCCGCATTTTGTAGTATAAGCTGTAGTACAAGAAAGTACAAGCCGTACCCTAAGTGCTCAGCAGTCTGTATCTCTGCAATGCCATATATAGGCAACTTTGGCAAGCTGTTACTTCTGGACACTGTATCTGATTGGAATAGTTAATTTTTTAATTTCTAAAATTACAATTTCTTCTAGATTTTACCAATTGCACCTTTGATAACTAGACCCGGTTGTTGTCTGGTATGTTCTTTGGAGTTGAGAAAGATTCATCGAGTCTACAGTCCACTGTAGCAGTTCTCAATCCTTACTGCCTCAACCCAAATCCATTCCCTTACTCATGTTCTTTTCTTTTTCTTCCTTGTCTTTTTGGAAGAAAAAGCAAACTCGGCCTATGCAAATAAGCTTATAAACATGGACCACATCATTTCCTATGTATCACAGTAAATGCAGTGCAGGTAAATTCCCAGGGATTCCTCAGTCAAAAATCTTTTAACATGTGGCCCTGTTGTTGATGACTCCTAAAATAGACAGAAAAAAAATCCCGGAGTACCAAATCACCCCATATATTGTTAAGACTAAAATTTCCAAGCATACTGCATCTACCTCAGAGTCAAACCATGTTAAACTATATGTGTAGCATGTCTTGTACCCTGGCCATGCGCCTCCACTCTGGCATTAGAGCTTGACAGGGACCACACCATGGAGCGAAGAAATCCACCACCCAGACTTGCCCTTCAGCTCGGCCTGTACCCAACAGGAGAGGAAGGAAAGAAGAAAACAGAGAATATCTTGACTACTTATACACCTTTCACACTGAATGAAACACCCATTAACACTAATATGTGGCATTTTCTTCAGCAGTGAGTGCAATATGAATTAATTTTATTGGTCAAATGACTCAGCAGTAGTCATAGGTATTTACAGCAGCGATATAAATGGTAAATAGATGGCAATAAAAAAAATATATAGCTTTTTCAATGTTTTGACCACTCAAAGCACTTCACAGCACATGTCAGCATTTACCCAATCCCACACACATTTACACACACATTCATACACTAATGGCAGGTTCTCCAACAGTGCCAAACATCAGGAACTTCAATACACACATTTACACACTGATGGAACAGCCATAGCTATCACATGCGAGTTCATTATCGTGCTCAAGGACACTTTGACATGCAGGCAGGAACAACCCCCCGAACAACCGACTTTCTGATAAGCAGATCACCCGCTCTTCCATCTGAGCTACAGCAGCCCCTAGACATGATGGCCAGGCTGATATGGCTATTTTGCCCCTTTTTTGATGTGGTTACTTGATATAGGCGGAGGAATGTGCCTTTAACTTCTTTTTTCTAAAATCAACAATCAGTTCCTTGGTTATGCTCATGTTGAAACAGTCGAGTGTTCTCTGAGCACTACTCAGCAAGACTGTGGACTTTAACATGATATGAGTACGCATTGTCACATGTCATTAAACCCCACTGCTGTCATGGTTGTACAGAGTGGACGGAGTGGAGGGGAGGTTGCTGAGCACACAACCATGTGGCCTCTTCTTGAGCACTCGAGTGGATGTGACTGTCAGTCTGGACTGCCTGGGATCTGTTTTTAAGAAAGTCCAATATCCAGTTGCAGAGTTTGGTACCAGAGGCTAGAGTGTTAACTTCCATGTGTTAACTCATGGGAGTAATTTTATTATTTAGCATTAGCATGATGGAACTACAACTGTATTCATTACACAACCTTGTGCTTTTTAAATGACAATGTAATAATCTTGAATGATCCATCTTTGTCAGAACGCATAGTGGATAAGTTGTGCTAAGAGAGATGTTTGGTTAAGAACTAAACAGGCTGGTGCACCCCCTATATAGCAGTTATTAATTGAACTGCCTCTTACTGTCAATACCCGTTACCTTTAACTTTTTCAGTGAAGCTGGAAGGATCCAAGACCATCACAGATGGATGCACCAGATCCTGTAGAGACAGAAAAAAATCTATTTCAGCAAAAGCAGTACTTCTCTGGTTGTTTATGAAAAAGTTTTTGGCTGAAACAATTCTTGATAAGTTGAAAGCACAGCACAGGCATTTATTAATTTCTAGAATATATATGTTGCCTATTTTATGTGTGTTTTTTTGGATATAATAGGAATTTCTTTCTCAAAATTACTTTGAGAATCGCTAGTTGCTAGCCAAAGATATCCTGTGTATTACCATGTAATTGTTATGAAGAAGTACCTGTATAAACTCCAGGATTCCAGCAGCTGAATGTTGTCCTTCATATTCATGAACAAATGACCCATTAAAGATGACTGTGGTAGGATACGCTTGAATATTATACTAAAAACAGAGAGCAAGAGAAATAATCAACTTATATGTAATAAATACCTGTCTAAGCTTATAATTACTGGTGTCATTTGAACATGCACATGCTTACCATAGAACAGAGGTTATGGTGGATGGTACAGTCCAAAGTGCCAAATTTCATCCGTCCAGCCAACTGGATTGAGGCTTTCCTTAGTTCAGGTAGTAAGGCTCGACATGGAGGACACCACTGCCAAGGTGAAATTAAATATTTATAAAATTAATATCTAAGTAGGTGTTATCACAACAGTTGTGATAATGTTGATCAGTTGTTCTTTTTACTGTCCAGGGACAATAACTCTGCATTTCGAAAGTTACTAGTGCCAGGCTTTCTCTTTTCTCTTATTAACCATGAGATTGCAGGCATGTAAAGTGCTGCGCACAGAATTTGCATACTAACCTCAGTTAGGTAATCATTCTCACCCTTCTAAATTAGCACAAAACAGAAGCTTACTCCCGAAGCAATGTTATGGTATGGAGTATGTTTAAATAGAAAACAAATACATGAATACTTCCATTTCCACAGACGACCACACCAGAGAAGCGGATTTTTGTTTAAATTTTGTTCTCCAATGTTTGCATGGTTAAACCTTTTTCCAAATTCACTGAATGGTGCCATTTGGTGACTTTGGAGTGAATTTTAGAGCAAAAATAAGTCTCAGTTGGCAGCACAAGGTTCTTGGGGGCTGTCTTGACCAGTGTTTTTCAACCACTGTGCCGTGTGGCAGCACACTAGTGTGCTGTCAGAGATAAACAGACACTCGACAATGGCATATCATTTGCAAATAATAATTGATTTGTTTTCAAAAAAATGTTTTTTAAGACCAATTAGGTGAAATTGGATAATTTCCCGCAGCACACTAGTGTACCCTAGTGGCACAGTGGTTGAAAAACACTGGTCTTGACTATGAAGAGCCCAGGCAACTCCAGTGCCTGAGTCCTTATGTTTGAATGGAGGCCTAGGCTCATGAAAATTGTGAAACTGTGAAAACTGTTAGAGTGTGGCCTCTACTTTGTATCTGTCACCTGTTTTTTTGTCAGGTATACATAGTGAAGAGTAGCTAAGTTTCTACCTATGGCCTAAGGTTGCACAACATCCTCCTGGCTCCATACTTTAAATTTGTGTTTCATCATTATTTGTACATATTGTGATTTTTGTTGGTCTGTTCTATACCCTTTCAGGTCTGTCAACCATGGGAGTGGAATCCTCCTTCTGTCTTTCATTTTCTCTCTGTTAAAGGATATTTCTTGGAAGATCTTTCTTTACCCAAAATTAGAATCTAAGAACAGAGAGTGTCGTATGTCGCACAAATTTTAAAGCCCCTGACAGTAACTGTTAATTCTGTTAATTATATTTAGTTGTATGGGGCTGGTGATATAGCTCAAAAATTATATCATGATATTTCTGGAAATTATCATGATAATATTGTTAATGATATCACAGCAAACTGTTTTTTTTTTCTCTTTTTTAGAAAAACAAATTTCTGGACATTCAGGCTCGACTTACTTTGTTTTCAATTCCCCACTGCTGAGCTTTCCTCTTGGGCGGTTTCCGAGATTGTCATGCCATTTATTATCACCGGAGATCACCTATGTAAATGCATGTTTGCACATGCTCTGTTAACATGTGGCTCCTTTTGAAGATCGTGTAACCACAGTTTTTATTGTGACAAGTTAAAATAATATCTGTCAACTGTATAAAACACAATCAGATGCTTTCTGAATAGTTTATATAATATAATAGGTGATATATGAACATAAAATCATTATCAGTGATGCCACAGAGTAAGTTTTACGCATCATTGTAAACTTTTACCTTTTAAGGCGCTCCAAAAAATGGATGCTTTTCGACAGCTAATAGAAAGTTAAGGTGGAGTGGTTTCTTTCATGTTACTTAGTGCGTGAGCTGATGTTGTAAATCAATCAAGCCACTTTAAACATCAAAATGATAATTGACCATTGTGTTTGTTTTGATCATCTCTCTTGCCTGTAATACACCCAAGTGATGATTGAATCCTGAAGCGCTCTAAAACCTGTAAATGAATGTCAACCAGATAGTGCACTCACTTTGAGAAAAATGTAAAGAGCAAATGTTAACTGTGTGTGCACACATGCGTATGTGTCACAGATGCACTTCGGTACCAATAAATATAGCCCTGGACTCCTGCATGCGACTGTGGTTTGATCCACATCTTCTCTTTTAAAACCAAAATAATTCCACACAACTGAAGAGGCTTCCTTTTTAGTTATCAACTCCAGTGGCACAGCCAGGCTGCTGTCCTTCTCTGTCATATTAGTTTAATTGCGCCATGTATCATATTTTACACATGCAGCTTACATCTGAAGTGTGACATCATTATGCTGCCAACTCAGGATATCGTGAAATTCATTTTAACCGCAGGATCAAAAATTATTCCAGTATTGTCATGAACTGTAAGATATTTTACACACCCCTTTTGGCTACAATCCAAGGTTAAAAAGACTGGGTCTGGGAGTAATAACACTACAGCCTGGGGACATTAAGTACGTTTCCATCTACCTGTTTTTATCGGGCCATTTATAATGTGTGCATTAAAAAAAAGTTGAAATATCAAAATGTAGAAAATGAATTAAATAAAAAGAAAATGTACTCAGTTAGTGCAGTAGAAACAGATCACATTATGCTCTTATGCTTGTTCTGTATCTGTTAAGTTCCTCCAAAATACATATCACTGAAGAATCTACCGAAGAGCTCAAAAAAAAAAGCTCTGACTGGAGTTTTTACTTTTAATGACATCATCTTGCTGCTCGACAATGGTTTTAATAGCATTGACTGCAGATTTAAAAACCCCTACCAACTGAATCCTAGGATAATATCTCAATGGCATTTAACTCAGTGCCATGTATCAATGTAACAGAGGATTTCTACACAAACTTTAGTCCCTCCAAAATTGATGATTTTGTTGATAGTGCTGCAGAATCTTTGCATATGATGTGTGACCTGACTGTCTCCTGAAAAAGAGGATTATAAAACATAGGAAGCCAGCGCCCAGGAATAACCCCCAAAGTCGCAGGTTAAAGCAGGCATCAACAAAACTTGAAATGGCTCACCTCTTATTTAGAAGAATCTCATCTAGCCTGGCAGAATAGCATTAATACTTACAGAGATGCCCTCTGCCATGTTAGAGCTGTCTACTACTCATCACCAATAGAAAATAACAAGAATATCCCAAGGTTTCTTTTCAGCACTGTAGCCAGGCTGACAGAGTCATATCTCTGTCTGAGTTTCTGTCTGATATCTGAGTTTCTGAGCTTCTTTAATGACAAAAAAATCACAATAATTAGAGACGAGAGCTGTCAGTTCTTAACGGGATTACCGGGACTGATTTATTTTCAAATAATTCCGGGCAAATAAATCGAAGGCAACTGGACTCAGTAATATGTCCGTGAAGACGTTTCGCCTCTTATCCAAGGGGCTTCATCAGTTCAGTGAACTGAGGATATTCCTCATCAATCTTGGCCTAATTCATCTTTACAAGTGCATAAAACCAGCAGACAGGTTTCATCCACAGTCCTGCAGACCTGGACTCACCTTGTCCTGTTTCTGTAAATGGTCTGCAGTATAAGCTTTTGCTCAATGTCACACACGCCAGGTTTTTCCATCTAATGTTGAGATTTTAGATAAATCTCTGGTTACTTACAGATATCTAATGGACAAATTCATATATCTGTGAGGATACAGACTCAGGCACAAAGGTTTGACACTGGTGAACAGATAAATGGACGGAGTACAGTCAGTATTTTGAGTTTTGTCTTGCAATAAATTTAAGAAATTTACAAAAAAACGTGAAACATATTTATCATTATAAAAGCCAAGTGTTTGGTGAATTTAAAATAAAGAAAGGAAACACAATCATTCTCATGTAATCATCTCAAGTCTTCAGTGAGACAGAAACAAATGTTAAACACATTTTGAGCAGGAAATCTCCTCTCTGAAATCAGTTTAAACCTCTCAGGCAGTTTAGGTTTAGAGGAACGTGACGATGTGTTGAAGAGCCGACTGAAACTTAAACAACGGCATGAATTTTCTCACTCGGCAGAAATTTATTCACTTCATGTTTAATCATCCATACATGTAACATTTTTCCTAATGGAAGTAAGCAAAAGTGGAATTTTAATGTAATCACCACAGTTGGCAAAAAAAACCCCAAATAATATCACTTATGGTAATATTTAAACCCCTCTTTATGAAAATTTGATTAAGTCATGACTCATCCACTGGAGGGTAATTCAGCTGTCAATATTTCTTTTATAACAAGATTAGATTTTGCAGCCATACTCGCAGGTCTGTGAGGGTCATTGTTTAAAAAATCAATCCGTAAGGTTAAGAAAATGCGACGACCTTCAGCTGTCATCCTGTGGTGATCTTGGAAGTCTTACGTGGTATCATTATAAAAGTTTTCTACAACCTACAATAGCAGAAGGGTTTGTGTTTTGTGAGGAGGGTCAGTAAGTTCAGTCTTTTCTGACTTACCATGATATCAGTGTTAAGTTTGCAAAATGATAAAAAAAAGACTGAGAAATCTATGATTCACATGTTTTAAGCCACACTGACAGCAGAACTCTGGATGTTGGCTGATAAGTCAGTCGACCACTGGAGTCCAAACTGAAATATCTTAAAAGCTGATAGATGGACTGACGTTAAATATTGTTGTTCTGACAGTCATGATTCTTTAAGAATAAAATCAACCGACTTTTGTGATCCTAAACTTTTACTTTCATTCAACCAGCAAGTCAGAGTTTATTATTATTTTATTTTTCCAAACCTCCCTATCTGTAAAACTAATGACTTTTACATAAACCACAACTGTACTTGTTAACATGCTAAAATGCTAAAGTAAGAACAGAGTGAACATTACAAGCCAAACATCTGTATTTTTAGCACGTTGACATTAAAAGCACCACTGGGATCAACTTCAGCCTGTCAGAGCCACAGGAAAGGCTGTAGACTCTACAGTATTTATACGATGTAGTGTGATTTTGACATTTCTGTGCATTTTGAAACAAAAATGAAATGTTTCATGGATGCAAAGTCGCACAAAACAGAAAATACAGGATCAAAGTTAAATGTGCATCAACCAAAGGATTAGACCGCCTAAATTGTTGACCTCATGTTGATGCTGGATGAAAAGTAAAACAATCACACAAGGATTTAGCCTCTTGAGACCATGAATGTCTTTACAAATGTTTTTCTTTGTTAGTGGTGCACAAACAGACAAGTAATCCATATTTCATTATGTTTATTTAGCTGTAACGACAGGAGGTAAAAGGGTTGTCTATTTAGCTGAAGGTCAATTTTGTGTCTGCTGAGCAGGTTGGCACTTTGTATAGAAGCTCAGCCATTAGCGTATGAATGGGTGAATGTTGACATGCAGCGTAAAGCACTTGAGTGGTCAATTGACTAGAAAAGAACATTACAAATGAAATCTATTTACCATTGAGCTTCACTGCTAAAAACAAGGAGCTATTGTAGGAAAACAACACTGTCTATTTGACCTTTCCAACAAAAGTGTTGTGTTTTAACTCACTGTAACATGACGTAAAATGTTTTTTGTATGAAACATCACATTTGTCCTATTTTTTTAATTGCCTATTCTTAAAATCAAGTCAAAATTTAAACTAATCGCTGTAAGGATTGTGTGCAGGACTCCGGGTCATTTAGCCACCCGCTGCAGCTGCTGGCTTTAATCTAACAAACCAGGGACTTAGAAGCAGCAGTCTGTCTGGGTGAAATATTAATTTTCTTTCTCTGCCTTTTTTTCATTTGAACAAAGCCGGTGTATCTAATCCATTATCCACCCTTTCTCCTGTGCTTCCCTCTCTTGCAAAAACAACCACTTGCATACAATGAGGTGGTCTGCCGAAAAATGATGTCACCCTCAGTGTAACCCAGGGAAACGATAGCAGGGCAACAGTGCACAGCTACGTGTTTACAGCATACCTGGGAGATACATGACTCATGTCAGCGTCTCCTCTGCTGCAGTCAGACTGACTCAGACTGATTTTCTTGAAGCCGAGGAGCCAGGAGGGGGCAGAGGGATTGTGTTAAAATGCACTTTCAGGTCTGTCATCTCAATAAGCTAACGCGTAATGAGTCGCAGTCTCGAGGGTTGGTGAAATGAATTTTGGGGCTTTTATACTGTGGGTGACTGTGGGTATTTATTTTTGTTACCATGAGGACAAAGTTCACCTGACTATGGATCTGCTACCTGCAGAAGTTAAAGGAAAGGGCTGGAAGGAAAGAAAATAAACTGCAATGCAATTTAAAAGTTGTTTATTTGTGCAGAAATAGAAAAAAGGCCAGGTGCTGTGAAACACATTACGATTTCATCCACGTTTGTGATTTGTGATAAATAAAGTTTTCTATTATTTGTATTATTCTCCCTGATTCTTGTTATTGGACCCCAACCTTCAGTGTATTCTGCCAGAGGAGAACAACTTGGCTTCAGACTGCACAAGAAACACTAATTGCATTTCTATTTTTTCATCTTCTCAGAAAAGCAGATGCTATATCATGTTTTCAGAAAATAAATGCGTTTGTTTGAGGGAGCCACTGCAGTGTGAAATTGAAGTATGAAAAATTTAAAGAGTCAATATGTACACATTTGGAACACTAAAGTAATTTCAGTGAAGAAATTTGAAGCTCTGGAAAGCTTGAACCCAATTTTTGAAGAAGGCATTCATACATGTTGTAGTGAGAGAAGCACAGGTGGCAGAATACGGGAGCAAAGAGGAGGTTTTATATTCATAGGGGTCAAAAAAAGGAGTGGATCCTGAGACTCAAACTATAGGATGCTTGAACTGAATTACCCCTGTGCTTTCCCTGCTATAAAAGAGGTCTGTGCTGCGAAAGAGGTCGAATCTTTCTATTATCTTTAGAGGGGCTAACTTGAAGATCTAGGTGTGGCCGTGTCCGTGTTAAACCCTCATAGTATAATGAAGATATCTTCTCTGCTGTGAGCTTACAAGAACACTAAGCCCTAACTAATCACATCCCCACCCAAAAAACAATGCATTTCTAGCTACACCCTGTCAAGTGCATCTTGCTGTAAGGGGAGGAAATCCATTGCAGATAAGATGATTAAAAAAAGGCAGTGCAGTACAGGCTTGAAAAAAAAAGCATGTGGTTACAAGCTTGCTATCTGTTAGATTAGCAGAGGAGGAGTTTCTTTATGCAGGGGATAAAAAGCTGTGCTGAGGTAATTGGTATTGGGGATTAAGAGATTTTTTTTCTCCATTAATGTGGTTTCTTATTTCACTCTGGTGAACGCCACAATGAATTAAAGATTTGGTGAGAGAGGGAACATCTTCTTAAGCATGTTGCATGTGGGAGGAGTGTCTCCAGGCTTAGTCCTAATAGAAACACAGAGGCATCGATTCAATAGACTAATTCAGTTTTCATGGCTGAGATGGTGGCACGTTTTTATTGGCACTTTGGTGGGTAGAACAAACAAAACCAAACAGCTGTGTTATTTTAACAAACCCAGCTGCAGAATTAATGACACTGCAGGACAGAAGAGCTTAAATGAACGTAACGTGTCGCTTTATCAAAAAGGTTGTAAAATATGCGAGAGGGGAAGACAACAGAGCGGCAGATGAATTTATTCAAAGTTAGAATGTAGCTTCTTGAAAATGGTCTGATGTTAAGGTGGCTGAGGAAGTGGGACACACACCAGGCACAGAAGTGCAGGTACAGGAAGCCAATCTGGCAAACAAATGTGTTAAAAGTGCTGCTTTTCGAGAGAGTTTTCTCGCACACTGTCATTAGGAATTAGGACGATGGTGCATCCTGACATGTTGACAGCACGTGGGCTCCGATTGAAAATAATGGATGTGGGTGTTTTGAAGTGTACCAACTGTGCTTGTTGCCCTTAATTTTAAGAACAAAGCTGGTTGGTGTTGGATGGATTTCTCCCAGTTTGTTACTAAACACAAACAATATTAAAATGCTCAAAAAGATTTTGTTCTCAAATTTGTGGTTTATGAAAGCAAATGTTTTAGCTTCTACTCTGTCACAAATTAAGAAGAAGATGACAATTATTTTGTTTTTTAACAATGTTTTAATTTTAATTTTTACAAATGAATGATATTCCTATCACACTTAACAGTAATTTTATGCTATTTAGACAATATTAGCATAAAGAAAATATTAACTAAGGTGATGAACATGGTAAAGCTCAACATCATGCTCAACATCAGCATGCAAAATGCATCAGAACTGCAACTTTCTTGAGTGGGACTTCAAGGGACAGTTGTGTCTAATAATGTGAATAAATTTTTAAAACTAAAAATAAAATATTAACGTGCACATTTTTTCACATGTCTGCTGTGCAAAGGTGAAACAGCAGAGTTTTAACTTCCCTCTCTTTCTCAGTTGGTTATTAAAAGGTGCTATCGACTTTAATCACCTGTAACATCACATTTCCTATCTGGAGGTCAAATTAATGCTGATTTTATGTTAAGGGGTTGATGTCTAGTTTAAATTAGTCAATGGAAGTACAAACATATATGGCGACATAATGAATGTTGATAAAACATTAAAATTATTTCATACAGAAGTTAAAGCACAGTCAGATTTATGGTACTAATGCTTTAAATTGTGAGGGTTGAATCAAGTGATTTGATCACTTTTTCGACACTCATGAGTTAAAGTCACTTTGATGCTCATGAATTTTCAACAAACTGCTCTGTAAATGTTAACAAAATGTTATATATAAAATCTAGAAGCAATTCACAGTCCGTCACATTTTGCATGCACAACTTAAGTGTCTTTCAGGAGAGATTGTGTGAAAATGTTTGGCTGTTGAGAAGAATAATAAACACTTTTAACTTCAGACATCGTCAGACAGCTTTGTTAAAACCACCTCTTCTCTGACACAATCACACCAGCATTATGTCAGTGAAATCGCAGAGCTGCTAGCATGGCTTCAGGCCCTTCTTCTTGTTTCTTAGTGTTTTCTTGTTGTGTGTGGGTAACAAACATTCAGAAAACAATGAAATGCAGCTGTGGACACAAGTCTTTTGTATCAAACTGGTCTTTTGCACCTTATCCAAGCCAACGTTAAGATCTTGGTCTTTTTCTTCAAGCTGCTTGTTGGATTGCTTTTAACAGATTGGTCTGGTTCAAATTACAAATTAAAGTTTTACTGTCTTGTCAAGCGGCAGAATAATATTCCCATAAGGGAGTTCCCCCTTCCTGGTTGCCTGAGTTCAGATCTTTGGATTTCAGTCATACAGACTCTGAGAGTGATGTGACAACTGTGATGTGCTGATTATGAAAAGGTTTCATTTTTAGCCCGAAAATATGGGCGCTAAAGAAAGAGGCACAATTAAATGATCCCTGTAAAAAGAAACGTTTGTCCTCATTCATCAGTGTAACAAAAGCACAGTGTGTGTGGAGCAAAAAAACATGAATTACAGAAACTTATAGTGTATTGCTGCGACTGACGCCTTTGTGTTTGGACTTAATCACAGGGGGGTTTGAACCGCTGTGTGGGGAAAACCATAATGTTACATTTCAGACTCATGTCAAAGAGATAAATAATTTTTCTCAAGCATTTCCTTTCAGATCAGTCAAAAGGTTTTGCTACCCGCTGAGCAGTCTTGTATTCTTAGACCTTTATTAGCAAAAAGCTCTGCAGGCTATACATTAAGCCACTTATGTCACATCATTTAGGATTAATAATGGGATGTGAAATTACTTTGGACACAGAGTGAGTTCTTCCAGAGCACCCGAGGGACGGACCGGATGACGTCTTCATTAATTAAGCAGCAGGTTGCATTCGTCTGACTTCCAAGTGGGGTGTAATGTTTTAATGGAATTTAAAATATTATTTTTTAACATGCATCCATGTGCTTCTGCCAGGAAGAATATAACTGTTGTGTCATTTTAGAAAACTTAACTCTCACACTATATTATGCCAAAAACTTAAAGATGATCGGTGCTTACTCTGTCTGTGGTAAAAGGGACAACCACTTTAACCCTTAAACATCCGCCTTTTTGGGCCTATTTGAAATAGCTAAATAGAAAAGCTTTTAACAGATAACTATTAGGCTAAAACGACATGTATGCATTAGTGAATTTGTTAGTGGATAATCAAACAAGTCAAAAGTGTTTTCCAAAAATGTGTTCATCACAGTGAGTTATGCTCAGTCAATAGCTTCAGTTGATCACAAGCGATCCAATGGATGTGTAAAAGTTAAATCACTTTTACCCAAAATACTGAAACCAAACACATGTCAGTGTTTGATGTTCAGCATTCAGATTTCAACATTTGATCAAGTGTAGAATCAAGACATAATCAAGCTGGACCTAAAACCACTGATTAATCAGTTCTTTAATTAAAACAGAGTTCAGTGGCATGCAAACACTTCAGTGTTATGAGCAGTATTAAGGTTTAATTGATGGCTCAATATGCTCTGATGTGCTGTGACCACACCATGCAGCTGGACAAAGTCATACAAATGTAATCAGTCACTGGCTGATTACATTTGGACTGAGTTTTTTGCCCCGAGACTCTTCTGACGACTCGCTGACAGATGAAGTTAAAATTTGGAAGCAGGAAGAATTTCTTAATGTCACATACAATCATGCTCATTACGATGTAGTGATTGGCTCTCTGCAAGCAGCTCATCCAGAAGAGGCAGTGGGCAGCTGCAGTGCAGAGACCGCAGACCAGCCCCAGCTCTTAGACACAGCCTTGGTCAAGGACACTGACAGGAGACTTGACCATAATGTTTTATTGAATGGTGGCGTAAACCACAGCAGGAGGAGACGATACAAACTCCACAAAACACACAAATCCAACCTAGGACCTCCTATCTGTGAGAGGACAGTGCTAATGTCTGAGCCACTGTGCTCGGTTTCAGGTTTAGTGTGTTTCTGTGATCCCTTTCAGGTTATAATCCTTTAACTGGCTTTAACTCCACATCCACACACACACCTCTGTACAGAAGTTGCAGCCACTACTTCATAAAATTAAATTTAAAAAAACTGTCTCTCTTTTTCCTCACCATCATCTCTCATCATCATCATCATCATCTGCTCAATTTGCTGGTTTCCCTGCACATCAACTTCCAAATAAAACTCTAAAAGCTGCTGAAAGTGGCCTTTGAAGTGTTATTTCTATTTTGTACATTTGGTTTAGTTAAGGACTTTAACCAGTTTACTCTTAACTGTTAACTGCAACCATGCATGAAGCAGTGCAGCAGTAAGTGGCTAATCTTTTGCCAGTTGCAACACGTTTCACAGCATCTTGTAGCAGCATATGACGTCTGCTTGAGCCCCTAACCACCAGGGGCCACTGACACTGATGATTATTTCACAAAGGTAAATTTCAGCTCTGCATGACTCTTCAACTCTGCATGATTACGTGTCACCTGCATGGCTGGTGTCACACTGACGGACACACAAACACACCTACTTAGACAGTGAATCATCAGCAGGCTTTCATCTGTATAATGAGCTGCAGATGACTACTTTGCACCAAAGTTTTGTGTCACTCTGGCATTCAGTGTCATCTGGGTTAATTAACATCAAATTAGTCTGGAAATGTTAAAGTGCATCACTCTCGCAGAGGGGAGTTGTCAGAGTGGTGTTATTCTGGGGCAGTTTCTGATGAAGTGGAGAGGTTCATCGCAGTGACGCAGCCTGTTATGGAGACATGCAGTGTGGCCCTCAGGGAGACGTGAGGTTCATTAGGATTTAATGAAGTCAATAAGTCAGAATGGAAGGACAAGTGGGTGAAGCCTCACCGGGAGGAACTGCAGGTGTCAGTATGAAGAAGACAGGAGTAATAAATAATGCTACGTCCATGCACGTGGTTTCCGCCGTTACCTGCATCCTAAGTCTTTTCAAAATAAAATAAAAAACTTCAGTGATCCCACACAAGAGAATTGTATTGAAATGAATTAGTGTCAAACAGTCGCTCTGCTGCTACAAGTGCATTAATTTAATTTTTCGGACATTACATTTACTAAAATTAAAGTAGTGATTGCACTGAATGAAAATACTCAATCAAAAATAAAACTTCTTCGTTAAAAACTGCACCAAAGCAAAACTCCAGAAATATAGATGATGCTCTTCTTTGACACTCATGATGTCATCGATGTTGAGGAAGAACTAGGGGCTATTTCAACTAAGCAAGGGGGCGCAATGCTTCCTGGTACATGTAGGCACTGCTGACATGACTCAACTTCAGCTTTCTTTGTCAATACTTCATGCACAGAGGAATTTATTGATTCAACACTGATTGGACATTAACAGATTAACAGATGACAAATTCAATTTTAAATGTCAGTTCTCTGCTGAATGTAACTTTCAGTTGAGCCATTGTCATTTAAGTGCTATCTAGTAGGTCAAAGACAACTAGATTTAACAGCATAATTCCTAAATATTTTGAGAGTAATGAATGTGACGGACAGAACATTCGGCCAATTACCCTTTAGCTTTTTTTTAAAAATTACCCTGCCTCTTCCAAATGTTGTCTAAAGGCTGTTTCCAAGATAAACTTGTCAAATATATCCTATGGATATGTGAAATATGGTGAATCAGGATAACTTGCACTGGACTGCATGTAAATGCGTCCTGTGTGCACTGGCAGCCATGAGGGTCATCAGAGGTTCACGTGAAATAAGCACTGTTTCATACCAAGCATCATTCCAAAGAGAACAAACCAGCAGCTAAAAGGCAGATAAACTCCTAAGAGATGCAGCAGGAAGTTTCACCTACATAAATTCCTTGATTTCTACGTTTGTGCGTTTTTTGGTCCACAGCACATCTCCAGACTCGACCTTTTTTTTCCAATCTAGCCCACATTCCTCACTGTTGGAAACCTGTGACAGGGCACCAAGGCTGCCCAGTTATTTCCCAAATACTGTGTTTTCTTTTTGTGCGCAGAAACACCAAAAAGCATCAGTAATGAACCCACCGCTGTGCTCGCTCTGGTTTTGCGCCTCGCTCCTCCTCGTCTGGCTACAAATCTCCCGAGCCCTCAGGTGCTCGGAGATGATGGCGCAGTCCGGATGAATTGCTTCAGCCTGCAAATACGAGAGAACTTAGTTATCTACAGTAAAGCAGACACATGCGCCACAAGCCGGTGGGGAGTTCAGACGCGTCAGTGGGTGTGTGTCAGGAGGAAACTCTGTGTTGAACAAACATCATTAACAGACACACCTCTTTGGATAGATCACTGTTTGGTTTTTCATCATTTTTCAATGAGTATTTTTGCAGAGAGGAGTCTAATTTTGTCAACATCTTCTCAGATGATGCCCATATTTATGAAAAGTCGGAAATAAGTATAAACATTTTAAATTTCGCTGTTTATTACAGCTCTTTAGGTTGATATGTGACCCAAAAATTAAATTATTAAAATTAAAGTCATTCCTTATCAAAACACGTTTAACCCTTGCAGATTATAAAACACCTGGATGAGTCATACTCCCCCCTTCTTTTTGTTTCTCACCCTTGTCTTCCCTGATGGTTTTGACATTGATTGATACCGGACGGCTGTGAAGGATGCGGGGCGCGAGACTTGATAATCACTAATTAGCGCCAGCAGCAGCTTAATGAATGAGGACCTTTGCTGTGCAAGTATTGTGTTGTGCTCCAATGAGCCAGAGAAGAAGTCAGAGGGTAATGAAGGCAACAGCAGTGAAATCAAAATGCCATTAAGTGGCTTAAATCTTTTTCTAATTTTTTTTTTTGCTTCCAAAACGCAACAGCAAAGGGTCAACTTTACTTTCAAAGCCGCACTTTGAGTCGCTCCTAACCAGTTCATGGATGAAAGTGTTTTGTCCCGGACAAGAATACTGTAAGAATGATGAAGGAATACAAACATGCCACTCACTATGGATCCGTACCACAGCAGAAGATAAAAGATGAGGAGTATGAATTTGTCCCGTCGCACTGGCAGCGCCTGACAACACACTTCCATGCTCTTATCAGTCTTCTTTATATTCCTCATCCGATAATGATGGTGATGATGATAATGATATTCACGGAAATCCAGGTTATTTGTTCCTCTGCGCCTCTGCAAGTTCTTCTGCTTTATAGTCTCGGTATGAACATGTCAACCCAAAATAGATGAATCCTCACTGCTGCTGTCGCACATCTGCTCTCTCTCTCTCTCTCTCTCTCTCTCTCTCTCTCTCTCTCTCTCTCAGAGCGAAGTCAAGTGTATTAATTTC
>JAPZDV010000004.1:16249851-16272180 GCA_029814665.1 Acanthurus lineatus | reverse complement strand
CTTTCTCTCTCTCTCTCTCTCTCTCTCTCTCGCAGAGCGAAGTCAAGTGTATGAATTTCTCCTTTCAGAGAGATGACAATGGGGACACGTTTAAAAAAAAAAAACAAACAGCCACTGGCCTAATTTTAAGTCAAAAAATGTATTTTTCAAATGTTTACGACTGTCAGCCGCAGATGTCTTCAAATAACCTTTATTTGTTCACTGCCCGATATTTAAAATTTAACTTAAATTTACCTTAATTTTAATTTAAGTAGGTCTAAGGTATTTGTAATTGAATATTTCTATCGGCCTTTTGTTTCTAAGTAGGATTTTAAATGTAGGAATTTCTCTTGTAAAGGTATTTGACTGGTATTTTTACTCTTTCGACCACTGATTATTGCAGCCATGCTTCCCGCCAACGGAATTAACCAGGCAAAGCAAGTAAAAGCATCATTTTATTGGAAATGTGTCAGCAGAATTTGCAACCACTAAAAAGAAACCAGGGCGGAAATGATGACATGAATAAATGCCCTTTAATTTGACATTCAATCAATTGTCAAAGCAAAGTGAGCAAGTGTCAGCCTCTTAAATGTAAGAATTTGCAGCTCATTACCTGATAAAATGTTGGTCAGACAACAGTCAAGAAATTTGACGTAGGGCTGCAGCTTGATTGATTAAAGAAAATTAATTAGCAACTATTTAAATGATCAAATAGTTGTTAAAAAAAATCAAATGTTTGGATTGATTCAGCTTTAGCACTTTATCCTGGTGCTCCAGGATATTATCATTATTATCATGAAGGGATCTTTTTACGAAATCAAGATTTTAGAGCTCTACTGTATTTTTCATTGTCATGTTTGTATTGTGGTCACATTTTCCTAACAAAGTTGTGTTAAGTCAAATGACCACAAACTAACACATATTTAGTACTATTCCAGCATAAGAGGTCATGGTCACACTAGACTTTCACAGGAACTTGGAGGTGTGAGGGCCCTCAGACTTGGGGATCAATAGGGGCCGCCACTTATAATTGTTCTTATAATTCTTACGGTTGTCACCTGGTCTGTGGTTGACCTACAAAATGAAAGACAAAGAGGTCAGAGAACTAAAGGATCTGAACCTTGATGAGTTTGACATTAATGTGCTGACGGTTTTCTCTCATGACTTCCTTCCTGATCTCGATTTGCAGATTGCCCCAGTTTCAAAATCTCATTTTAAAACCTCTGTGACCTCAGTTGATTTGTGCTCAAATGGTGCATATTCCTACTTTAATCAGCATTTAATCAAATCACCACACAGCAAACCATAGGCTTGTATAATATTCAAGCATATTAGAAGGGGAGGAAGTGGAGGTTAAAAGGGGCTTCGCTGCTCATTTTTGCCCACTGATGCAGGTTAATCTGACCATGGCAGGAACAGTGTGTTGGCAAGTCCTATGAAAAAGGGATAGAATAAAAAAATTAAAAAGATAGAACCAAATTTACATAAAGGGAATAATTATGATGAGCAAAGACAGGTGAATTGTACCATGTTTATTTTCCAAGTCAGTGAAAAAAATGAGCGTGAGAAACTGTAGTGACTTCTGATGAGGATGTTCCCAGATGAAAACATTTAAAAAGTAGTTCAAGGTGAAGGGCAAGTGATGATGAGGAAATGACCTTCACATATTAAATCCTTATTTACCTTAGAATTACACCCTTTGGTGTCACAATCCGAATTAGCAATCATTTATGAACTGACATCTACAAGCACTGACATTTCAGATGATTTTCATGTTTGCGGTGTGTGTGTGTGTGTGTGCGTGTGTGTGTGTTATGATGGATTTTGTTTTCTGTGCCTGAGGAGGTGGCCTGCTGTCAGTAATTAGTAATGTGAAAACACAGATGATGCAGTAGCAAAAGCAAGAGTGAGGTGGGTTATGATAAGAAGGACGGAGGTTAAAATTCCCAGAAGGCTTTTGGCTACCTGAGTGTATTATATTTTTTTTTTATGTAGCTCAACCAGAGCTGATCTATGGTCATTAATTTACAAAATGGGGCCAAATGAGACAGTTTCCAGGTGTGAATGTGGAGCAGGTCAGTGCTTAAAATGCAAAAAGCCTCCCTGCAGAACAGATTCCCAAACCGTGGGATTCGACCTTCAACTTGGATTCATTTACTGGAACATTTAAATTCAGGTGTTGAACCTCTAAGCTCTTTGCAAACAGTAAAAAATAAATATGATTGAGCATGTGAATGTGAGTCCCACTGGATCAAAAAATAATTAAAAGCAAAACCACTTGGTGTTTCATGTTATCAGGTTTTGGTTTCCCCTAAAGCTAATCCCACAACACTGTGACCAATTCACAAACACGGGCCAACAAAAGGTGTGTGTGATGCCGCTGACGCCTGCCAGCTAATGCCCTTTTTTTTCAACACATTTTTGTCGCATTTAGTTAAACAAGGTTTTGTATTACCTGTTTGATCACTGGTTTCACTTTGATGCTTATCAGTCTATCAACAGTATTGTGTGAGAACATAGAGAGGTAACTGTTTTTATACGAGCTGTGTTTCCGTAAGATATAACTCAAACTGTAAGCATGTCGAATGTTCAACTGAAGCTTTTTTTAAAGCACATGCATTTACTGACTCTACCATGATTGATCGTTTGAGATACAGAATTTCTGTAGCAAAAAATGCCAATCATAACTGTCCAGAGTCCATAATGATGTCTGAAAATGTCTTTATTTTGTCAGTTTTAAACAAATAGATGATAAAGTTTAATTA
Source organism: Acanthurus lineatus (assembly GCA_029814665.1). Taxonomy (NCBI): domain Eukaryota; kingdom Metazoa; phylum Chordata; class Actinopteri; order Acanthuriformes; family Acanthuridae; genus Acanthurus; species Acanthurus lineatus. Next base: position 16,269,436 of record JAPZDV010000004.1, on the reverse strand, counting down.
TATCATAGAAGACAAAATCCAATTTTAATCAAATTTGAGAAGCTTGAACCATTTAAATTTTGACGCAAAGTGTTGCAAATTAGTTTTCTGTTGATTGACTAATTGTTTCAGCTTTTATCAGTGGAGATAAAACATATTCCTTCATCTTAAAACACAATAAATTCCTTTACGCACTTCAAGATTTGTTTTTCCTGACACCGTACGCAGCAGTTTACACTGTTGGAGCCTTAAACTGTAACAATGAGAGCACATTTAATAACAAGACACTGTGTTTACTATAATGTGACATCAGCTCCCAGCTCTCACTGAACCGTCACTGCTTCACATGATGACAGTCAAACAAAGGGGAGAGAACAATGAGTGTTTCTATTTGCTGACAGGTTTTCATTCATTACTTCCTGTAAGGAAAAAATCTCCTCTCAGAAAAAATCTGGAGGTCATAGTTTGTAGTATTCCAAAACAAAACTGTAGAGTAGTCGTTTTGTACAACTAACATTATTTATGTGACAGTTTTGAGGTAATCTAAAAAGAATTAGTGACTTTTGAATGTAAGAAAATGTAACTATGTACATATTAAGTGGCTCATCACAACATGGGTTATGTGTCTCTTTATCAAGACTAAAGATGATTAATTGAATTTTTGAGCTAAAGAAAATTTGTTTCTAGCTATTTTCACAACTGATGAAGTGTTTTAATTGCTTTTCTAAGCTAAAAATTCCAAATATTCTCTGATTTCAGCCTCCTCCACATGAGGATTTCTTGCAAAGAAAGCAATACGAAAAAATCTGTTTTAAAACTGTGATTGTAATTTTTCACTGATATATCAATAAGATAATAATACACCGATCAACTAATAATGAATACAATTGCCTATTACTTGCCTTATGCAATATCTCAAGACAGTAATGCTGCAAGTTGAAGTTCTCATTGTAAACGAAATTAGTATTGTAGCAAAATATTCTAGTAAATTATGCAGAAACAACATTTTTACAGGAGTAAAGTAAAGTTTTAATGGCAGTTTGTTTGCCCTCATACTCGTCTTGCTGACAGATTTTTGGCCTGTTTTCCTTGTATGTTCTTTCCTTAGCCAAAGCCCTCGAGCCCAGTACAGGCAATGTCAGCGCGCAGGACAGATACAGAGTGAAAGGCATTCCTTAGAGAGGAATGTCACCTACTTAAAAAGTCACATGCATTATTCCTGAGGTTCAGACACAGGGCAGGGAATAGTCACAAATATGTTCCCTCCATAACAAAAAAAACCTGGGGCTAAAGAGATAGCCATAAAAATTTGATATTAAGGTGTGAAATATGGCTGTGCTGTGTAGAAAAAGGATAAAATATTTCATATGTCAGCTCTACAGCCCAAATGTGTTTAAATTCTACTTCACATCTTTTAGCAAAGTTTTAATACGAATTGATTTGGTGTGACAGCTAAGCTAAGCATGTTATGGTCCATAAAATGAGCCCTTCGTTGGTAGTTGACACAGCAGATGTTACTATGCAGCCCAAAGATTCAACAAATTCAAGTTTTCTTTCAAGTCAGAAGGTGTTCATACTTGTAATAAGCTGAATTTATCTCTAATGTCATCCATTGTCCAGATGTGCACTTGATTTTCTGGACATGACTTTACATTAAAGGGGCTCCATAAATTAATTGTTTGATACTGATATTAAGCGATATACAGGGCAGAAAAAAAAGTCAAAGCAAAAGTCATGTTGCTGAATTCGCTTCTGCAACACATAAGTTAAAAGAAGGATGTTTTACCCATTTTAATGTTGTGAATTGGTTGTGTTTGCCCTGTGGAGACAGATCGTAAATGTACTGAACTGTTGTGTAATAATGCCTTTGTTTTGGCACTACCTAAAGCCTTTTTTCTAAAGCGTCCAGCACAGAAGAAGAGGTCTACATGGATTTATTACAGTTTCACTTTTGTTGCCTTACTAACTTGTCCTGTTTGCCTTTTGAAGATGCAAGGTGAGATAAAAAGTTATACATGTTTGGTCAAGCAGGCTGGTTGTATATGATTAAACAGCTGTTCTGTTTATGTGTGGTCTGATTTAATATCTGTCCACATTTTCATCAGATGATCAGACTCTGCCCTTTCTCGTAAGAGGAGGAGGAGCTGACTGTCAGATTTCTGGAGCTGTCAGTAACACATCAACCTCTGTTTTACAGGAAAAATTGAAAAACACATGGCACTCATTTTATTACCTGCACCAATGTTTTCCTTGAGTTTTTCACACTTAAATTCATTTCTGACTGACAGGTATCGTAAAACAGGACGGCTGAAAGTTTAGGGTTTTGGTCTGTTGCCCTCATGTAGGAAACAGCTGTGTCATCTCAGCTGTTTATGACCCTTAGTGAATTCAGTTATAGCCCTGACAAACACACTTTGTTTGCGATGCTTACAATTTATTGACTAAATATTGAGGTCAGTATGCTGTGGGATGGTGGAAAGTCTTTGTAGTGGATGAGGTGTCTTTTTATTTCCCCGGTTTACATTTAGGATCCTAACTGTGAACATGTTTGCTTATTTTTTGGCTGGATTTGGACTTCACTAATATTTTATATTTGGACTTTTTGTGCTGTTCCTGCTAGCTGCATAATATTTCCATATCTCTATTTTTTATTTATGTATTTTGCTGCTTTATTAATTTTTTGTCTAAGTCAAATAAAGTATGTCTTAGGTCTATTGTCACTGAACAATTTTAATAGTTTTTGTATGCAACTTAATTATGCAATACCTTTTGCAAAATTATGTAAAATCTGTACATTTAATTTAGGACTTATCCTACCTAATAAAAAGGCCTGCAAAAAAGGCAGTTAAAATAACAACACAAGTACAACAACTAATGCTACTACTACTACTAAACAAAAAGAATATATCAACCTAACAATTTAATCTGTGTTCTTAAGCCCATACTAAATATTACTAAAAGTCACAAGCCTTGTGTAGTTTTTCTACAGGATCTATATTTAATAAATAGCTCGTTTAGTCTGCCCTCTGCAGGACAAGGACAGAAAAATATTTGTCTGTCGAAGGAGTTTACATTGAGCTAAACTTAAACTTAAAATCTTTTGCCTAGTTTGAATTTTGAGAGTTGTAGTCACGGAGTTCTATTAATCAAACCGGAAAGCTATGAGACAAAAAACTTTATTTTATGCTAAAAATAAAAATATGAACACATAGTTATGTATGAGGCTGATACCGGCTGGCTGGGGAGTACAGCCTGTCAAAACATGATTTAAATAACCTCTCAAAGCTCTCCGTGTACTGCCGCCCCCTGGAATCATGGGAAATGATGTCTTTAGCAAAAATGGATGATACCAACCTAAAGCTATAACGTAAGTAATAAGGAAAACTAGATTCTCTTATGTTCATTGAATTTACAAAAAAAAACGTATTTTTCTGTTTTTCTTTCTGCTATTATATCTTCCATAAAAGTTAAAGTAACGTTGAAATTGTCGATAAAGTCCTCATTTCTCCCCCCTTCGCCACTAAAGAATACAAGCGGCCCGCCGCCGCAAGTTCTCTTCTCCCGTCGGATTACAGCCGAGGCGGCACGCGAAGTGACGGTTACTGAGCCATAAAACGTCGAATAAAGCCAAAAGTAAGTGCAATAAAAGATGTATCTTTATAAACCTCGAAGATAACAAAAAGTTAATTGTGTTTAAACTATAAACTGATTTTAGTTTGTAGTTTTCAAGCGCCACGTGGTCAGCGGATCTACTAGTTGCTGAGGCTGTCAAAAACTCGTGTAACGTTAACTGAACCAACTTTAGCTAGTGTCTGGGTGAGGAAAAAACACAAAGTTAAAACAACACTAATTTCCGCTGTTATTACTTTTACTTTGATTAAAACTTTGTTTGATATGTGTCCGTTGTCATAAAGAAATTGCACGCTTCTTTATTGATTTTGAAGTGATAAATTGTTTGAAGATGGTGCAGTTATATTTGTCTTCCTTTTGTGACACCCATGCAAAGATGTTAGCATTCCTCAAACAGTACCAAGTTGTAGCCCTGTGTTGTTGTTTTTACCGAAGGATGTGTAGTTTGATAGTTGTTTGAATTGTCTCTTATTTCTCTGTTGGGCATTAGCTTCCTTTCCAGATACTAAAGGTAAGTTGCGATGATGAAGCTGCTTTTCAGCTGATGCCCTAACAAATGCACTGGTTTAATGTTATCTTATGCTGTGAGTTATTGGAGATATTTCACACTTGCATTAAGTTTACAGTTCATTTGGTACACCTAACCAAGACTAATGACCTAGAGTAAATTCTACATTCATGAGGGTTAAGATGGGTTATTGTTTTAAGTGTAGCAGGAGTGAGGCTGCACATAACATCTTTTTTCTAATAATTTAATCCATCTTTTTGTCTGTAAAATGGCAAAAAAGTGATCATGCATAAAGATATTCATCACAATTCTAAGAGACTGTCACACTGACACGGCTTTTTTTGACTGACAATTTTCTGTTTGACTAATTGTTTTAGGTCTAGAAAGGACAAAACATTTGAAACTTTAACATTAACACAATGCAATTTCACAGGTAAATCCTGCAGCCTCAACACCTCTTTATATGTTTGTAGAAATAGCAACTAGGCTATTGAATTGATCTTCATTAGTTTAAGCCAGGTGTACCTAATAATCTGGAAAATAAGAGTATATATTTACAGTATTTGTGCTTGTAAGTTGGTTTTCTTAAGTTGTGTGCTTACTTTAAAATTTATTTTTTGTCCTGCATGAAATAAAAGTGTTTTTTGGTCTTGACATTTGCTTGCTTGTTAAAAGGCATTGCTGCTGTCAGAAACTTTTTTTTTTATTTCTGTTTAAACGTCTTTGAATTTTCATATGATTTGTGTGATTACTTTGAATTATGTAAATATTCCATTCCTTAATAGGTAGTATACATTATCCTGCAGCATGCCTAAACAAAGGTGAGCTGACAGAATTGCACAGGTTGAGTTTTTGGATGTGGAACAAGAAACATCTTGGCATGTCAGTGCACAAACACAGTGTTTCCTCTTTAATTGGACGCAGCTGTTGTGTGTTTTAAAGGAATAACCTTGTTCTAGTGTTTCACCACACCTGTCATTTTCCAGGTGTAATTCATCCTGTGTGTTTTTAGCAAAGATTTTAACTCTGGTTTTCAGATATTTGAATGAATATAGAGGAAACACTGAAAATGCATCTGAACCTTAATGACTGCCATTTTCACCCGTTATGTGAATTAGCAGACATTACTTTTGCATTTGTTTTGGCTTTGTTCTCTAAAAGCTCAGTGTGAGATTGATCAATTGACTAATATAACTTTGGGGGTCATTTTACCATATCCTAAAAGCCTTCATATATGATTCCCTTTCAATTCTTTGGTTGATTCTTCAATTCTCATGCAAGTTAAATTCACTTTAAACTCAGGAAAATATGAAAAATGTCTGGAAAATTTAAGCTATTTGATCAATCCACTGTCTCTTTACCCTATAAACCACTGAAACATCACAAATTAGCTGTTAAATGAGTTTTCTTTGATGCATCTAACTAAAAACTTCACACTAAACTAATGCTCTAGCTTCCACCTGTTGCTTCTTCTCTCCTCATAACCTGACACAAAAGTGAGTAGAGGAGAAACCCTTAAAAAGAGAAATGGATCAGTCTTTGCCAAACCATCAGCAGGGAGGAGCCCCCCAGCATTCTGCACCAGTTGGGACCTTCAGGCAGGGTTATATTCCTTCTCATGAGAGAGGCATCATCAGCAGGGATCAGGTCCAGTTTGGAAGACCACGCCAACACACACGCTTGTCCCAGTCGGAGTGCCAGAGCTCTGGGGCTGAAGAGGAGTGGTTGAGCAATTCCCTGGAAGGGAGCGGCTCATATGGTCAAAGCCCCGTCCTCCATGGCATGCAGGGAGAGGGAATCTGGTACCACCGCAGCACATTTGAGCATGCCGAGAGCAACTACCAGCGCTGGCTCGCCTCTAATGGCAACGGACAATTGTCCTCCTCTCCGAGAAGTCCGAACACCCGAGGCTACTTAAGCTTCCAATCAAGGCGTCCCCGCGGTCAACAGCATGATCAGGGGCACCCTGTCACCACTGTAAGGGCCTCTGGTACCCCCCACCGTCAGTACAGTAGAGGCCGCAATCGCACCTCCTCTGAGACCGAGCAGGGGGGCAAAGGCAGCAGGGGGCCAACCCATAGGAAGAGAGGCTACTCTGAGACGGAAACCAGGCCCAGATGGGACAAGTATGGCACCTCTCACTCAGGGAATGGGAGAGACATGATTTGTGTTTACCGTTAATTTTTCTTTTTTGTCTGTCTGCATTTTTGTTTGGCCGTTGTCAGCTATGCTAACTTGTGTATTGTGTATGATGTTTGATATGCAGGTTTATGGATTAGCCTTTGTTGGAAGGTTTTTGTTTCTACTACATTCAGATTGACTTAATCGTAGCTTCCTCATTCATTTAAATGAGGTCAATCCCTTGCAGTGTTGCCAGCACAGAGAAAACCTTGCTTGGTTTCACTGCAGTGCAATTCAGCATCACCACAAGGTGCTATGGTGGCCTGTTTAAGTGCACTTTTATGGTAGATAAGTCTGTTATGTAACTTCTTTGTTTATATTCTTTATCTCATGATCATTATTCCAAAACACAAAATTATTTGAGCACAAATTCCTGTACAGCATTTCAGAATCTGCTAAGCCTTAAATTGTAATGGTACCATATATAGTATATAGTAGTATCGTATATAGTAAACTGGATCTGTGTTCAATTATTCTACAACAAAGTGGACCTCTGCTGTCTGTAAGGGGGTTATTAGTGGGCAGTGACCAACCTTTTGTTTGATAATCCAGACTTTGCAGACCAGGCAACTGTGTTTCACTAACTGAGGAATGTGTAGATGTTCAGTAACCTGTCAGCAAAATGAGAAGAGAGCTGTGGCATATATATGGTAGTCCTGTTTCACTGATTTTTAAAAAAGTCTTTTTTTATTTTACAGAAACTGATGTATGTTATTCTACCATTGTTTCTTGAGTATGTGAAGAAAAAGAATTCTGCTATGTGCTTTGTTTTGTCTCTCCCTATTCCACCCACAACTCGATCTGTGGCTCTGCATGATGTTGTAACTTGTGATAAATAGCGTCTTTGTAATGCATTTAATCAGTCCGTATTGAGTTACTTATTTCTCGTCACTCACTGTGCTGGCTATAATGACTAAAACACTTGGTCGTGGCTGTGTGTGAGCAGATATGGTGTTGGATGCAGGTCAGTGTTTAGGGGTTTTTGCATCATCTCATTTCTCCTGAATTTCTGACTTGCAGTACCATCATGAGTGGACCGCAGTGCTTTGCCTCTGAGAACATCTGGTTCGACAAACACCGCTATGATGAGGCAGAGAAGCGCTTCTATGAGGGAGCCAATGGACCCTCTACACAGCAGCATCAGGTAAAACAAGCACACATTTTGTCAAAATCCCCAAATTTAACTTCTTTTGGAGCTTGCCTTTTATGTGAGTTCAGTATTATTATTTTTTTTTAAATATTTTAACGACCTTCATTTCCAACATCCTCTTGCTGGGATTTTTGAAGTTCCTTTCGTCTCCTGCCTGACACCAGCTCAGCTCATGCTGCCCTGTCAGTCACCGGCCTGTTTGTTTAAGCAATAGTTACATCATCGTCAGTCACAGCCCTCAGCAGCCCCAGAGCAGCTGTATGCATGTGAGTTAAGCCACTCGATTTAGAAGGGGCTTGTCCTAGTGAGAGAGAGGTCAGGTGGTTTGGCAGCTGTCTGAGCTTCTCAGGCTGTCTGAGGCGGCAGTGGTGAGAGTTTCTATAGACTAGGAAGACAATAAAGAGAGATTATAGTTTTATCACTTCCAGATCTTTTTACCCAAATCACAAAAAGCCACGTCCTCATATACCCCTCGCGATTTCAGGCGATGCAGATATTTTTGGTGTGCTGAGGTTTTTGAGATAAAGCCTCTGTTGCTTCTGTTGCTGCCTCTGTTGCTGCACAAATATAATGTAAACTTTACAAAACAGTGTGCTACGTATTGAGTATTATTTGCAGAACACTGTCAGGTTTCTGTTTTGTTGGTCTTATGTCTTTGGTTGTTTAAGTCAGTGAAAATAAACCAAATGTTCAGTACAACTTGTACTGAGGTGGGAAAAGGACAGCTGCACCATAAGAGTTGCAGGTCAGGTTATCATCCTCGGTTTGTGTTCCAACATGCCTGCTGCCAAAATGTTTACTACCTTTATATCGCAACATGAGGAACAACTACGTCAGCCCTCACATTTATTTGCTTTAGATTGATTGCTTGTCCTCTATCACTGGGATCTGATTTAAAAAAAACAAAACAAAACAAAAAAACCAAATTTCTCATTCTTTGCAAATCATTTAAATCTTTTAACAAGTCACCATAAACACTGGGTCTATGGGTTGCCCTGCTTTTGTCTGTTTTGCATGCTGCCTTCTGTCTTTGTCACTGCTCCCGCTCCATCACTGCTTTACCCACATATACCTGCAGGACAGAGAAGTTAATGCCATTCTGCAGGACATTGCTAAATCCCGACAGACTATCCTGCAGTCTCTAAGCGGAGTGAGTACTGTTCTACAAATGAGCCTCAGGCAAAAAACCCCTGTAGTGGCAGGACTGTACTCGCTAATGTTCGTGCACCAGCCCTAAAACAGGGGAATAACTGCTTAAATGAGAAATGATGACTTAAGTACAGACTTCAAGGTTTTGGGGACATTTCAGTCCCAGAAAGCCTTTAGCCTACATTTGAGAAAAAAAAAGTGTTCATGTGCATGCAACGTTTTCTGTTAAAAGATTTTCCTTCTGCTCTGCTTGCCTCTTTTATCGTTTTTATTGGAATCTGTCAGTAAACTGCTCATATGTCTGTCTTAATATCTGTAGCATTTGTTATATATTATGTATATTTTTACAAAATAAGTATTTGTCAGTTTTGCATAAACAAGGACCCAGATTTTAAGCAGCATTGGTAGCTATTATTGTTCCCTCTGTGCACACTGGCTTCAAAGAGAGCCCTTCCTAAAGCAGTTTAATTTCAGTCTAAGTAATTGGAAATAAATCCAGTCCTTTTTTTTCCTTGCTAAAAGGGCAGTTTGTCTAAAGCCACTGTGTTTTTAGAACAAAAGCCCCTTTTTGAATTATTCCCCCTCTGCCTTGGCTCAGCAAGCGAACGCTGTCGTTAATGCTGATAAGGATGGAGTTTTGTGTTAAAAGGACAAAAATCCGATAATACGACCCCAATTTTGCAGTCTCTCATCGGCTCTAACTGAACTCCAGACGTAATCTTTGCATGGGAAAGGCCATTTGGATTTTGACCCTCATCATTTACAGTGAAAATGCTTAAAGAAGTTCTCTCCTGCAGCCAGTGTGGACAATTAGAGCGAAGAGTAATTTAATATATCTCAACATATATATGAGTATTTTATTAGAATGGAATATTTAAGTCAACCCTAACTTCATCAGACTATTGAGAAGTACTGTGTCATTTGCTGGAACAGCTGGTTTGAAGGAGTTAATAAGTCGTAAAATTTGATTTTCCTGTTAAGCCCAGAATTGTATCAAAACTATTTACTTTTTTAGAGCTGCAGGGTTTGGTCAATATTTCCCATTTTGGCACTATTAGTCATTTGATTTAATGCTCAAATGAAATGTTGAAGAGTGGAGTTACAGAACTGTGTTACAGTCAATACCTCTGATGGTTCTGATGCTACTGACGCTACGCTACTCAGTTTCCCTCCTACTGCTGATTTGTTTTGAAGTTGCAGCATGCGTAGCTTCTAACTCTCTACCCACAACCACTGCTTCTCTTCTTGTCTTCGTGTTTTGCCCCCTTATCCTTACCTTGTACATGGGTGCAGGCGAAAGCGGCCCTGCAACAGGCCAAAGGGCGCCAGCAGAAACGGCAGCACAGGAATGTAAGTCCTCCTTGTCCAGCATTGCAGCTAAGGCCTGTCGTGTGCATGTCTGAGACACACAGCCGGGATTTGCCGGCTGGGTCACCTGCTGCCTGAAGTGGAGTGTACTACTATCATCACAGCACTGAAATTTCTCATCCTGTACCACCATCTTACCCTCCTGCATCTATTTTGAGTCACACACACCACCACTAACTAATTTAGAATGTTTACTGTAGGGGTCTTGATTTTTTTCTTTTATTCATTTTTTGTGATTAAAATGGTCATTTTCAAAAGTCAGATATTTCATTTCCGCATTTACTATCTTAAAAGCTCTGTTTGACTTTTCTCTTACTTCTGAATTAAGTGATCAATAACGGATGAAACTTAAAGGAATATTTAGAAATTTTAGGAATAGACTAAGTTCAAATGATTGTGAGTGCACAAAACTGGAAACAATGGGAAGCAGCCAGCCTGTCCGAAGGTTTAAAAAAATCTAACTACATTTGTAGCACTTACTGCTCAACACATATCTCATTATTCTAGCTCACACAAACGCCAGAGTTGTGCCTTCTTTTTCTCTGTAGTGCTGGTAGTAGGTGTGTAGTGCTGGTTCTTTGAGACAAAACCATGATTTCTGTTTCCCCACTGCAAGAAAGCAGTTATTTTCCAGTAAAATGTCAACAGTTCCTTTTATTCCTATTTAAACAGTTATTAATTGTGGAATAAAAATGACAGTTCTCTTGAAGTGGTATCTGCATGTTTGAAAAACTTTGCACAGAGTTTGCATGCTGACACTGATAACATTAAGACCATATGGATACAAAAAGGGCGTTCATTTTAACATCAACATTGTGTGTCAAGTGAACCTAAATTAATGACTTTTTTATTATTATTTATTCTTTTTGTTTTTTTTGCTTGGATTGTATCTCAACATGGATGATGGCGCATTTGCTTTAACATTCAAACCCTGATGTCCAGCATCGTGCCTGTGCTAATGGATTTTCGTTTATTCATTCTTCCAGTCATCCTCACATGCAGGAGAACCGGACCTGGTTTCCAAAATGAAGAGCCTGGAGCTGGAGAACCAGACTCTACACAAAGGTAGGTGTGTGTGTGTGTGTGTGTGTGTGTCTTAAGTTTTATTTATGTCCCGTTGAGCCTTTGCCTGCTCGTGATACAGTGTTCATTCTTACCTTTCCTGTGTTTTCTTGTCAGTGGTGGAGGACATGAGAAAAGCCCTGCAGAAGCTGGAGTCCAGAGTGGCTGTGCTTGAAAGGTCCCCTGCAACAGCAGCTGTCCCATGTGCCAAGGTAGATGACTCACAGTTTAGCAGATATTTTCAGATACAGTGTGCTATTACATATAAATGTTCACTTTATCTGTAAAACCAATGTCTGAAAGAGGAATATAATGTCACCTACCTGGTTACATGTTTAAACTCAGAGAAAAAAATGCCACTTGTTACCAGAGGCTTTGTGTTTTCAGGTTGTTTGTACAGAAGTTCGTAAACCCTTTTTTCCAACCCTTTCTTCTGAACCTAAAATCTTAGGAATAACTTAAAGTTTTTTAAAATCTGACACCTCAAAGATGAACTGCTGTAGATTTTGGTCACTGCGACCTCATAAAACAGGTTTTTGGCCGTAACTCAAGAATTCAAAAGATAATTCTTACAATTTCACATCAGTGTCTTATAAGATATCTTATAAAATGATGAAGCGATGACCTTTTATATTGAGTTCAGTTTGAGTTCAGAGTAAGTTATAAGTTGAACTTCACCATGAAATTATTGTGGTCTTTTCTGACCTTTACAGAACATTATAACTCAGCAAAAGGAAGAGACTTTGACCATATTTTACATTGTATTTAATATTGAATGGGTGAGTAAGTAAGCTTGGGGGTCCATCTTGAATTTGTGCTGATTGTTAAGATCTCTGTCAGACTGAAGATGTGTGTGATGCGTTTACATACTGAATGTGTAGCTTCTCTGCAATACCGTCAATATTTAAAACACTATATATCACAAGTTTTACTGGTTTTGCTGATAGCTTCATGTGATTGTTGTTGCACCATGTGATGAATGCTGAGGGGTCCTCTGTACTCTGTAAAAAAACAGTCTCTGAGTGAAGACAGCAGGTTTCTCATTGAAAATTATTCACTAGAATCTTACATCTCCATTCAAAGTCTTCACTGCACTACAAAGTCTGAACAAATTTAGATGTATAAAAAGTATACTGACTGACTAATAAGGTCCCACAGCTGCGAAGTGTTAATTCCAGTTATTCTTTTCTACTAATTTCTTTTTAGTTACCTTGTTTCTCTCCTGCACATACAGTATCTGTTGAGGCTTTATTACCTCATTTCTTTTTACCACGATGTTTTAATTGGGCTAAAAATGGAGATTTAATAAGAAAACTGTAAAACCTTACCGGAAAATGTTTTTTTAAAATGCTCAACCTCACAGCTGTATTCCTATCTTTTTTAAATGGTCTCATCAGGCTGCTCCAGTTCAGGCTGCTCCAGCCAAACAGGTGGAGAACGGTGGTGATGACGACGATGACGACGACATTGATCTGTTCGGCAGTGATGAGGAAGATGAGGAGACGGCCCGCATCAAGCAGGAGCGCCTGGACGCCTATGCAGCCAAGAAGTCAAAGAAACCCGCCCTCATCGCCAAGTCATCCATCCTGTTGGACGTCAAGCCCGTATGTGTAGCAATCAGTTAAACTCACATAGCTCTTAATTAGGTGCTAGTTCAATTACAGTTGTACTTTATAGCTTTGATTTTAAGTTTGCGTGTTCACTGTTCTTTTAGTGGGATGATGAGACAGACATGGCCAAGCTGGAGGAGTGTGTGCGCACGGTTCAGATGGACGGTCTTTTGTGGGGAGCATCCAAACTGGTGCCAGTTGGCTACGGCATCAAGAAGCTGCAGATCAACTGTGTGGTTGAAGATGACAAAGTTGGCACTGACATCTTGGAGGAAGAGATCACCAAGTTTGAGGACTTTGTAAGTAAAACTAACTTTAGAGTCTGAAAACTTTATCAGCCACCCTTAGTGGTTTTGTTTTTTGGATGAACCAAAATGAAATAACTCCTAGAACAAAATCCTTCCAATGAGTTTATGTCCCAAACATATTTTACCACATTGACTCCTATTGGTAAAACTGCTCATTCTCTTTTGGGAGGAGAGTTTAATCAGACTGATAACCGTTCTGATGTCTGTCCAAATTTAAACTTAAAGCTACAGACAGCTGTCAGTCAAGTTAGTTTATGTCCCAAAAACTGTTTACAGATGGGAACAACCCTAAAATATCCCAGCTAAGATTGTCTCAGCAAAACAGGAAATTCAAATTTTAGTGTTAGATTCAACAGCAAGCTTAAGAAAGTTTTGGATTTTGTACCATTTGGAGGCAAGCAGTTTCCAGTCTTTGTCCTCAGCTTAGCTAACCATCTGCAGGCTGTGACCTCAACAGAATAAATAGTCATATTGATCTTCTCATCTAAAGTTCTGCCAGATATTGAGCCCATTTCCCAAAATAGTGAACTATTTTCTGTGAAGGAATTTCTCTAACCGCCTAGGCCTTTTTCACCTCTTCGTTTGCCACCATACTTCTTTGCACTTAAGTAGAGCTTAAGTGCAAACCAAGCAACCAAAGCTGAGGGTATGAATGTTTATGTTCTAATACCCAGTAAGATCCTAAAGGTGTAAAGCTTGACCTTATTTGGATACATAGTTCAGGACTGCTGACTGGTAAAAAGAGTCACTTAAGACATCCACTGGTGGTGTATCAGAACATAAACATTCATACCCTCAGCCTTGGTTGCTATGGTGAGGGCAGATGGGGAGAGTCAGCACAAATAACTGTAAGACACAACACTAATTAAAACAAAGGGACTGTGCGACACAGACATCAACTTTGCTCTACTTAAGTACAAAGAAGTATAGTGGCAAACGAAGAGGTGAAAAGGTCTCAGGGGGTTAGAGAAATTCCTTCACATTTTCTTAAATGGTGTGGAAAAGTACATTTTTAAATTACAATGTTGTAGTCTATATCTGACAATAAATGCTTTATTATTGGTCCAAAAACATATTTTTGCATAGAAAATTACCATAAAACATTATAAATGTTAAAATAAATATACACTTATTTGATTTGTTTTGGTTTTTTTCATTGCAGGTCCAGAGTGTAGATGTTGCTGCCTTCAATAAGATCTAAGCTCCAGCTGCTCTTTACTTGCTCTACCTGAGAGTTGCTTCCAGCTTCAAGGTCAATAAATGCTAAGTTTGGGGCACAAACTTCTGTCTCTGTCTCACTTTTATTGCCAGGAAAACATATTTTTAACCCAGTACTTACAGGGTTACTTAATAACTAATGCTTGATGGAGTGCAGTCAGCTTTGCTTTTAAAGAGAGCACAGCTTCAAAGAAGAGCCCAGCCCAACCCAAAACCCCGGGTACACAGGCTGGGTGAATGTAGTCCTGACTTTGTGGAGTAAAACCATTGAATCAGAAACATTAAAGAAAGACAGAGTCCCAGCCCTGAAGTCCAGATATACTCCTATCCTGCTGCAGGAGGGAGCAGGGATAGTTACACTCTCCTTATTGTGCTGGAACGAACAGGCCGAGTGGGAGCAGTCCAGGCTCCAGGATTTAGAGTTATGTCCCAGCTTGCTGTCGCTGCCTCCTCCGCTCCTGCTCATACTTTTGTAGCAGATGCCTATGGAAACCCCTCCTTGACCAGCCCACTCTACCTCCCAGTAGCAGCGTCCAGCCATCCCAGCTCTGCACAGCACCTGGGCCCAGCTGGTGAAGCGAGACGGGTGGTCCGGGTACGCCTGCGGCTCCAAACGTGTGGTCACCCCTCTGCGACCGTCAGAGAAGCTTAGATAAGGGTTGGCTGTGTTCGGGTCCAGGGTTATATCATTGTAATCTGGACACAGTGGATGCACATTGTTAGACACAAGGAGACGTCAATGCTTTCATAAAGATGGATGTTTTCTCAAATTATTGTACTCACAATGTAGAAAATCAGCCCTGGTTTTTGGTTCTAAGTTGTAAGGTATGCCATTGTCTTTTGCTGTTAAATATATAAAGAGGATGACAGACATTAATCAGTATAATGTAGCATAGTAACCTCAGAAGTTATATTTGCATTTGAGTTATTATACTGACACTTTTACTTGTCTGACAGTTCAAGCATGGGCATGAAATTCTCCTGGTTCAATCATCAGTACAGTACAGTACAGATCAACCTCATGAGAAAACACATTTGTTTGTTTAAGTTAAGAAGTTCAGAGTTTGAAGGTTCGACTACAGCTCCCAGTTACATTTTAATAATCAGGAGCTTTAAACTTGAAAACAATTTGCAGCTTAAATCAGATCACCATTAGATTATTTACACCATTATAACACCAAAGCCTTTTACATTCACTACTGCTCTGATTGACTTCTCAACGCTGACTGAGGTTTATGGGTAATGAAGTATTTGACCCCTAGATAGTGGTAAACAGAACAAAAAAATTGGTAATGAGCATGCTAGCCATGTGTGCTAATGACTGCAGTTCACTTTAGTGAAGAAACCAAAAGCTTGACAGATCATGTTTCATATTTGCAGCTGCAAAGTTGTGACTGGACAGAGTCTGTTCAGGGTGAGGACTTTCATAACTGTCAAAAAGTAAAGATACATTTTTTAAAAAATGGACCTACCTTTAGTCTTTTCAGAGGTGCTGTGATTGCTGGTTTCCTTCAGTGAAATTACTGGAGATGCAAAAAGGCAGATAGTGAGTATTAACTGTTCAAAATTTCTATAAACCAAATAATCAAACAGCAATCAGTTGTAAAAGAGACAAACCTTTGTCAGAAATCCTGCTGAACTCTCTTTCTAGTGCTTCATCCAGACTGTCTTTGAGTTCAGCCAGGGCTCCTCTCATGCTTTTATACATCAAATATTGAAGTGCGTCAGTGTCAGGCATCTCCACAGTCTTTGCAGGGAAATGAAGAGACTTGCATTTCTGCAGTGATATGCAACAAAACTAAAAATGAGTGGCAGTATCCGAGTGCAAACTCCATCACCTCAGCAAATCAGGAGGGAATCACTTCGGGGATCATGACACAGCGCATCCAGTTCATGTTACACCTGAAGTCATATTGACTGGGTCGCTCAAGAAGTGTGGAGGATATTCAGAAACAAATACATAAAAATGTCAAATCTTAAAAGGTAAATAGAGTATTTTATGGTGACTAGTCCAGATGATGTAATCCTTCAAAGAGATAAACCTATGAGGGTTACCGTTTTTGTCAAATATATTTAAATATGATATCTTAAACAACTTGATTATTCCAGACTTTCAGATATTTTTTTTTGTGTGTGTGAGAAACTTAATAACCACAACAGATCTTTGTAAATTACAGTATTTACTCATCGCTGTTAAACTAATCAAACATTAGGGAGAAGTGACAGGCTGTCAGATGAAAGTCCATCTTGTAGCCTTTTGTGCAATAGCCTTAGATTATTATTATTAATATTATATTATTATTAATGGAGCCAGTATTAGTGATGGGAGTCACATGCAGGTATCATGTGGTATTCAAGTATTCAAATAATTGTGTGAGTGTGACTGAATCACCAGTGTTGCAATGTTTGTGTTTTATTCTGAATTGTTTCCTCACTGAAGTATAATTTTAATTTAACATATGGAAACAAACTAAAGCCCCCGCTGCAGGTTTGACCTCCGTATATTATTTCCCAGGTGATAAAAACATGCTTAGATCACCCTTTTCCCATAACGTTACTGATTTTCCTTTTGTCTCATACCTGAAGGAAGTGGATGTGGTCTTTCATGTGATAAAGCTTCTCCAGCTCCTCATCGGCCTTCCTGTGCTCCACTATCTCCTTCTGAATCTTCTCCAGCAGCTCCTCAGCCTGACTGACAGCTGCTCTCTCCTGGACTCTGATCAGCTCCTTCACCTCACAGCTTTGTTTCTCTATGGAGCGGATCAGCTTGGAGAAAATCCTCTCGCTCTCCTCCACTGCTGCATCCGTCGAGTGCTGTGGAGAATAAAGTTTTTTCTTTTCTTTTTTACTCTTTTTGGTCCTCAGGAATTGTGCAAACCAAACCTTTAAGGGCAGACACTGTGTCAACAACAGGTTTAAAGCCCCCTATTGAAAAGACACTCACCTTGATGTATCTGACAACATATCTGAGTTCCTTCTCGGTGTCCTTCAATTTCTGCACAGACTTCAAAGAGGTTTCTTGGAGTTTTTTCTAAGAGAATACAAAAGAGGAATATCAGACAGTGCTGTCCCCGAGGCCGCTCAGTCGAATATTTATTCCACGCTTGACTTTCAAGATGGAAAGTTTTGATTTTATAATCAAAGGGCTGGATTGCACTGGAAGGTCTTTGGTGTATCAATCTAAACTTTAGGCATAGTAACATCAAATCAGAGCACAAGATGTGGCTGCAAGACCAGGGCACATTTTTACATCCCCTGTATTCAATATTTTAAACGCCGAAGTCTTAAAACCAGGCGGTTGAAGACAAATCCTCCACGTCAGATATTATATATGTGAATTACCTGTTTATCAACACAGTCAGCAGTTTACAGCTCATGAAAGTGATGAAGCTACTTTAAAACCCCTTACTCAATGCATTTCCCACCACTCTACAGCGATGATTATCAAACTTTCCTGCATGGAAAATACCCACATCCTTCAAACTCCACACTGTAGTTTCTATAGCTCAGGCTTAGAATTTTGTTGTTTCATAGTTGTTAACATTTCTTACAACCCATAATAATAATAATAAGCTTTTCTAAAAACACAGAAAAAATTACAAGCTAAAGAGTACCAAATATGACTTATTACCTGACTTTAAAAAACTGAAATAAAATACAAACACTCAGGCAGAACTTTTGTCTGAATTTTGCGGCAAAAGCTTCTTATTTTAAGTTTTTTCTACCTGAAAATGAAAAATGAAAACTCTCCAACATTAGAATGATTTTCTGCATTTCACAAAATAGTCACACCCACCTGTTGTGCTGCTCTCTCATCCACCACCGACACCATGTCGTGGCTCTGGTGTCTGTCTTTGGCACACTGGGAGCAGACGTACTGCTGGTCATTGTGGCAGTACAGCCTCAGTAGTTTGTCATGCTGCGGGCACAGCTTCTCTCTCAGCTGATCCAAAGCTGGAATCAATTTATGGACCTTGCCCTGAAAGCGCTCTTCGTGGACTCTTAGGTGAGCCACACAGTAAGACTCCGAGCACACAAGGCAGGATTTAACAGCTTTGCTTTTTCTCAGTGAGCACACGCTGCATTTTACTTCCTCAGATTTGGCCGAGTTTTGAGCTTTACTTCCAGACTTCTGAAACTTTTCGACCACCTCACCGAGCACTGTGTTCCTGCTCAGCAGAGGTTTGGGATTAAACACTTGCCTGCACTGAGGGCAGCTGTACTGGCCTTTCTGCTTGGGTCTGTTCCAGTAGTCCTCTATGCAGTCCAAACAATAACTGTGTCCACAGGGGATCGTCACCGGGTCCCTCAGCACCTCCAGGCACACTGAACAACAAAACTGCTCTTGTTCAATAGAAATAGTTGCTGCTGCCATTTCCAACTAGCTCTGAAAGGAAACTGGAAGGTACAAAGGTGGGCGGAGCTCACAGGTGTGCTCATAACAGCTTCTCAGGTTTCACCTGCTGCAACCTGAAAGCCTCCAATCGCAGGATGCAAACCAGGAAATAGGCTGTTCCAAATAAAGCAATAAAATGCAGCAGCGCGCCTTTTATTGAACCACCTTGTAAGTAAAGATTGGTTCATATTGGATGCACTGACCTTTGAATGCTATTTAAATGCCTAACGTTTGACACAAAAACATCGCAGGGGTTTTGTGTGCGCAGTCAACCTGTTTTTCCACTTCCACATCATAAAGCTAATGCCCACATTGTTCAGAGTTCAATGAGACGTAAATTAAGCCTCAAACAAACGAACACCACCCTTGAGAAGATTCTTGTTTGCATGATTGCGTTTGCTTTTTATTGTCAGATTGGCACATGTCACAATATATTACTGCACATATTAAAGCTAAATGATTATTTGTACCTTTGGTTAAAAAAGGGAAAATTGAATATAAAAGCATAACCATGTTTAAATAAAAATACACACAACTAAAAACTCAATTAATTAGGGACCGAGCCCGAAAGTCAAGGGCTCTTCTAGCATGGCTAGATGAGAGGAGTAAAAAAACAGTACAAGATAGCAAAATCATGCAAATGCAAGATTTATAGATCAAAGTCTTAACAAAGACTCAGTTAAAGTTTTAATAAAGTCTGTAGCTCAAACAATGTTTGACCGGTCGAAGCTCAAACAGGTGTGAGTTTGATGGATTTCTTCATTGGGTTGAATGTGGATTTCTCTGTCTGCCTGCATTTAAGTCTGATCTCCACACAGCTGCCAATACTCATGTCCATCACACTTTGACCTGGTCACTAGGTCATCCTCAGCCTTTCAAAACAAAAGCTCTTGATTTTTGAAAATTGACCCAAAATATCTTAAAAATGGAAAAAATTGATTAATTGTTTACACTTTAATGCAACAGATACCTACCCAAACGGGCCAGTGCGAGGGCCCTACCAACACTGCTTGCAGCTTTGATTCT
>JAPZDV010000004.1:16191218-16234365 GCA_029814665.1 Acanthurus lineatus | reverse complement strand
CCTGCAGCCTTTTGGATGTTAAAATGTCAGATTAAACACCTTGTCATGCAGAGCAGCGTTATGCATTAAAAATGAAAAGCAATCCAATGTAAGATTATTTCAGAATAAGTGCTTCCCAGCAGAGCTGTTATGACAAGCACTAGTGAAACATTAACATATTTCTTTTCATGTGTTACGTATATATATGATACAATGGGGAACTACATTGAGGAAAGTCTTGAATTTTGAATTTAGGTAAAAAAAAAAAAAAATCAGGTGCAACAATGCCACTACAGACTTCAGTCTTGCTAGCACTGTAGCTCTGTGGAAGGCAAAGTTGGCCTGTTGCTTAAAACTGCAATATCTCAACAATTATGGGATCGATTTCCATAACAGTTCACACAGACATTTATGGTCACCAGTGATCCTCTGACTTTTCCTCTTGCCTCATAGTGAGGTTCATACTTGTGGTTTGGAGCGAAATGCTTCAATAACAATTGAATAGACTGCCACCAAACACTGACATTTATATATTCTTTGATGTGAAGTTTAATAGCTTAAGTGATCCTCTGAGTAATCCTCTAGTGGCATCTTCAGGCCAAAGTTCCCCTTTATCCAACTGGTATCCACTAGCATGCAGATGTTACCATTTAGCACTTCTGTGTTTAAACACAGACTCACAGGGCGGCCTGCATAGCACTGAAGATTTAGTGTTGTTGTTTAAAACGAGGATAGAGAGAATTAAATGAGGCCTTAACAGATGCAATAAACATGAATTTTTGGTAAAAGTAAATGTGAACTCTCAAACAGATCAACATGGCACAGATCTGTTAGACCAGTAGTTCTTAATAGTGGAGTGTAGTTAATGTAATGAAAAAAAAGTATGTTCACAAAAAAAAATTTAAGTTAAAAAAATTCCCTACAACTTAAAGTTTAACAACACAACACAAATGGAGACTGAAGAAAGAAACTGAAATAATAAGGACGTCAACAAATTGACAGACAATAAATGGTCTGTCACAAAAACTGAGGACAATTGACATTATGCTGTGCTTTTCTTAAAAGGCCTCTGCAAAATCTGAGAGGTGACACAAGGCAACATTCCTGGCAGCATCGAGTTAGTTGCTGGGATAGTTACTGGCTCATACACGCCTTCACACACTCACTCTCCCATAAACATCTTTACATACACATTACAATTGAGCAGCCTAATTTATGTAACATTTTCCAAGGATGTAAGGCAAAATATTATCCAACCAACAGTTTTTATGACATTCTTTAGAGTATTTTAATGTAAACTGCAACAAGCTCACCTCCGACCTACGTTTATCGATTGGCTGTAGAATTAAAATCTCAAGCAGCAGAAAATATCACCACTTCTTTAAGAGCCTGTAACTCCCTGATGACTTTATACCATAAAAAACAGACACAGAGGTTAAATTGTGTTTTCCCTAAGAGCACTTCAGTAGTGGAAACTCCTAACAATTTTAAGATAAACAATAAAACATAAAACAATCCTTAATCCAATAAAGCTAGTTGTGACTGGGTCTTTTAAATCCAGGCTAGTATTTGTTGGCATTTGGTGGCATTTGGTGTGGAATGCACAAAAGTCTCCCTCCTCTAATTGTCCTATTGTTCCATGATTCCCATACCAGTTTGCAACTTTCGTATGCCAAAATAACCTTTGTTCCTCTGCTTTCCATCCCATTTGTAACTGACAAGGAAACACAATACAGCAGTTTATGGCACTCTTTGTCGAGGGAGAATTGAGTGTGAAAGCAGGGTCTCAACCTACCTTTCCATACCATCTCTGTGTTGCTTGGTTTAGACCACTGACCAGAAAAAAATTGGACCAGGAAAGGAGGTGCATTTACTGAACATCAGTGAAATAAATCATTCAAGTGTCAACTGTTTATACATCTTGAACAAAGCTGCCTAATCAAGGTTGTGGCTTCCAAGATTTTAATCTGAATTTTTGTTCAAACAACATGTTGAAAAAGTTCATTTCTAAGTAAAAATTGAATCTCATGAAGATCGACCGATAAATAAGAGTTGACTGATTGAGTAACGATATATCTAATATATTAAAACCCACAGTAGAGTAAACCTGGGCACTCAGTTAAAGCTGTTTGGCTACCATATTTATGTGATACTGATTTAGCTGACAAAATAACTTTTTATTTTTTTAAATTTAATTTAATTTAATTTTTATTTATTATTTAATTTGATATTTTCTTCAATTTGTTATATTCTGGTTTTTATTGCATATGATTTTATTTTCACTGCATTAATTTATTCCCATCTCCAGTACACATAACATAACATGACTTGTTTTGCTCCTCATTCACACTGAATTCTTACTTGTATTATGGGCATCACTAGTACAGTTTCTCTCTGAGTTTCTAATAGTTCCTTTATTGCAATTAAATGATAATGTATAGAGTGGATATATGTGTGAGACTTCAGGCTGTACTCAGACCAAAACAGACTTTGGGGTGAAAACACAAGTCCTCTCATTCTTTTAAATGTGGGTGATGTGTTCATGCTGCAGGGGTGCAGACCCCAGGTGATGCTGGCAAAAAAAGGAGCCCTGCAGTAAAAAGTTCTGACGAAACCAGCTTTTGGTGAAATGCAACCAACGTCACACTGTGTCGGTCATTCACATGCACAAAAAGAAGAACCTTGCTAACCATGTAGCATTGTAGCATTCCAAACAACAATACTCTAATGAAACCCCCCACCTCTGCACAACCCTGTGCAGCCATACACTTACCTCCCCCTAGTGCCGGCCCTCTCTTTCAGAGTCTGCAACAACATCTTGACCTCGGCTCTCACCAGCTCTTTGACTGCAGGGGGGTCAGCCAAGGGAGAGCCCTGCTGACGTTGGAGGGGGGTCCCTGCCCTGCTGCTGTTATTGCCTTGCTGACTCTCCTGCCACATCTTGTGCCACATCTCTGCCTGCAAACATCAGTATTATGGTTAGTCAAGACAATCAGTGAAACCAATGAAGACAACCAGTCAAACATACCACGTCTCATAGCAACAGGATATTTGGAAGTGATTTACAGACTTTCTCTGTCAGTCCAGGTGACACGTTCACAGCTGACAGCTTTCGATCCTGCACCATGTGATGGGAACTGATAAATGAAAATATTCTCCTAACTCAATATGCTTTAGTGAACCACTCTTTTAAAGCAGAACGGACAGTCAACTTGCAATATGCTGCAAGTAGTGATTCAGACATCTGTCATCCACTGACTCCCCCTGACAGCTTCCCTGACTGAGGAAGATAGTGGGACTTTCCTGTCTTGAGGAAAGGCAGTAGAGGATTGTTATTTTCTTTGGAATTTTTATGAGTCCAAAATAAGACTATAATCTGTGAAAAAGAAAATTTTTATACTCAGCCTAACAGAGTAGGTGTAAGATTCCTCTGTAATGTGGCACCTAAATTGATTACTGTACTGTAAAGGTATCTTACAGACACTGAGCTCAATATCTTCTCGTTTTATTTTTCCAAGCAAACACAAAAAGCATGGATTTATCTGTCAATTGAAACTGGGGAGAGTATACAAGTTATAAATATCAATGTTACAAAAGTCAGTGAAAAAGTTAAGAATATCACCATCTTGCAGTGCAAACGCTGATGTTGAGCTGTTTTTATTCACCACTTTGTTGCAATTTATCCTCATCTTGCTCTTTCTATCAGTGTAACATTTTCGGGGATTTCCTTGGCACAAGCAGACATGGTTTACCAATGCTGTTAGCATTATCATAAAACATTACCTTCTTGGAAAAAAGAAAATAGTACAACTTTTGGATGCACCTGGACATGAGGAACATACAGTATATTTTGGTTAAATCTGTGATATGAAAACTGTGTGACTTACTTATGTCTCTTACAGTGTTTACATGAAGTTTCAAATGTTGCTTTTGCTGTGTCGCAGAAACTGAAGAACATGTACATGTAGCAAAGACTGAACATAAAGAAGTTTAAGTTGTCTGCTGCAGGACCAGGCAGCTTTTTAATCTTTTCTTTAATTCTCTAAGGATTGTGACTATAGATCAAGGATTTATAAAGGAAATGAAAAGAAAAGGTCAGTTTTATGCATGACTTCCTCTATAAGACAGCAGAAGGGCTAAGCGTCCAGAAGTAGAGTTGGACTTTTACACTCAGCAGCTAAAATAACACAACAAATTAACTGCAATGTGACAGCCAAAGGGAAAATAAGCTCAAAAAATCATTGAGTGTTAAAAAAGAAAAAACATTAAAAATGAAAAATGTGTCTGAATGCTTGTGTGTTATGTGTCTCAGTACAGTCTGCATACCATTAACACCTCCACACCTGTTGCCTGCCAATCATTTCTGTCATCAAGCAAGGACTTCACTTCAAATGGATACACTTGAGGATACTAAACACACTTCTGCTCTTTGCATTTGTATCAGTGTGTGTGCGTGGGTCAACACACGGCCTGTTTCACTCACACTGGCTTCCTCTGTCTGTCTTAGAGTGTTGAGGTGTTTATGTTACAGGATTCATGGCTCACTGGCCAACAACTTGTTCCTGGATCTCTTTCCCCTCCTCCCTCTGCCGTGAGACTGATCTCATCAAGGAGTTATTTTAAGGAAGCATTGCTGAAACCTGTCAGTTAAAAACCTACAAGGAGACATTATGTTGAATTATTTAAAATGTGTTCTTGAATACGTTTAACTTAAAGGGCTCATTTCATTCAGAGCAGAGAGAAGGAGTGAGAGCGTGGAGGGAGGCACAGAGAGATTGGCCTTGTGGAGAGACTTGAAAGAAAGGCTAATGTTCCTTTTGATCTAACCGCCAGAGACAATGGAGACCTTGATGGAGGTAGGAATGGCGGTATTGAGGAATGGAGGAATTGCCGGCAGATCAACTGCTACTTTTTACAGTGGCTCACTGAGGGATGGAATTCATTACATGGCTGCAAGAGAAACAGACAGGGACAGAGGAGAAAAAAAACAGCAGGAGAAAGACAAAAATACAGAACACATGAGTGGAGGAAAGAAGAGAGAGAGAAAAGGAAGTGATCCACTCTGTGGTAAAAATTATATCAGAAGAAAACCTGCACACACTAGTCTGAGAGTTAAATAAGAAGTCTGTGCTTTGTTTTGTTTTTCATTTCTTAATGCTCTCAGCTAAAGTCTTTCTTTCCGTCTTAAGGCTTTACACAGAGCCGCTGCATGGCCGAACTGTAGGTGAAAAAACATCAGAGTAACACCGAAAGACACACACATGGTACAGACATGCACACACACACACACACACACACACACAAACACACACACATCTATTCTTCTCTAACCAGACACATGCACAATCCAGTCAAAGAATATGTGTTGCTGACAGTCTTATCAACAGTTTAGGATTAGCCTCTTTGACCCTGTTATACCGACCCCCTGACTCACTAAGCTTACTGTACCTCTTTCTGTGGAAATGTGTTTGTTTGTGTGCAGATAAACCACTTTACTCTGTATTATTCTGATTTGATTTTACCTTTAATTAATCTTTGAATAGCACTTCAAATACAGTATTTTATGTAAAATACGATATATATATGTCATTTTTTTCTGATTTGAATGTATCTGAGCTGCAAGCTGCATGCATGCCTGTGTTTGTATGCATGCATCCATGAAAAGTGTTTTGTAATTGTTTCATGTGATTTTCTACATATAAATGTCACAATAATAATGTGTGGTAATCGTCTACAAGGCATGAAATAAAAGCTAAGATGAACTATGTCCATGTGTTTTCTGCAAACAGGGACTGGCCAGTTGACTCAGTGCAGGCTGATAATATCTACAGATAAGGAGATTTCAATACTTAAGAAATACATGACAGAAGAAAAAGAAGACTGGAGAATATGGCAAAGAAGAAAAGCAAAGATGATGATACTTAACAATAAAGGAAACAACAAACACAGAGGTTTTACATCCTACAAATGGTGCTGGAAAGAGACTTGCTCTCAGGACCACATGGCATGACCTCTCATGTAATCAAGCTGGAAATGAATGTTTCCTGAGTGGACAAGGCACCATTGCTTCACATTTAGCTTTTAAGGGCAACCACTAAGTAATATTTAAAGCACTTTTATGAGTTTAATTTAGAGATTTAAAAAAATTGTGAATTTGTAAATTAGTTAATTGAAAACATTCATGTTCAACAATTTGTCTCTGCTTTTATTTGTTTTATATTGCTATATTTGAGGCATTAGAGGATGTGACTTTAAGATCCTTTTAACTTAGAACTATTTTTTGACATTATTATAGAAGCAATATTAATTAAGAAAAAATTGCCATTTAAAATAGCAATGTGTTGCAGCCATAGTTGCATTTTAATGTCTAATTAGGGTCCATGTCCTCACCAAGCCAGCTACAGCAATACCTGATCTTGTTTTAAAATTTGATTATGTTTCTTAATTATTCATGATTGCAACCATGCTTGAGGAATTTTTAGCACTTCTCTCAAATACTTGCATCTCAAAGTTCAAATTCTGGATTGTTCTCATTGATCCTGTGAGTCACTCTGACGTGAGATCATTTTGCAAGGGGGCTTTGGGGCCAAGAGTTTTGGCTTTGGGTAAATACTGATGTCTATCTTGCTCACATTTGGACAACAGTGCAGTGCAGAGCCATTTAACCCACATTTCATTTTTGTTAGGAGTCTGGATATTCTAACTGATGGGTGTATGCAGCAAAACTAACCCTGCATACACAACCAAACACCACAGTTCATAAATTGTTTGTGCAGGAATGCTTATCAGAGCAAATTTTTGATTCACTCTGAGACCAGGCTCAAAAGGAAATTCTTGTAGATTGTGCTATGGTTTTCTTGTGGGATTTTACCAGAAACAGACTGAGCATCTGAATTCTTTATACAAATAAAACATTAAGTGTGAAACATGCTTTAATGCCTGAATCTGAGAGGAATCTAAAAAGTCAAGTATGCAGCAATGCTTTGACAGAAGAAATAAGAAGCTTTGCAGTCAAAACAACCCCCTTACCTCAGAGTGCAGCTCTGTATACATGTCAACCAGGGAGTTACCAAGTGCTGTGCGGATCTTTGGCAGTTCTGACCCACTAACATATTCAACGACCAGGCTCCACAGAGACTGGCTTGGACACCAGAGTTGGTTTCCATCGAGGGACAGCATACGAATGGCAATGTAGGAATGAAGGAATGGAAAGAAACTGCAGACACATAACAATATTCACCATAACTGTGAGAGTTTGACCAGAATGACAGGCCACTTATGCTCAACTACATACTGTTACATACAAAAATGTTACAGTTAAACTATGCAACAACAGTATATAGTTGTTAAAAGCTAAGGCTGCATTGAAAGATTATTGTACAAATCTTGATTAGAATTGTTAGGTCTGTACAATGTGATTACATTTATTGATATATTTTTGAAAAGCCCCAGGTGACCATGCTGCATGAGGCATTTTTTGTGAAAAAGGTCATTTTCCTACATTAAAGATAGCCTTTGTAGACCCTACCTTTAATAAAATACATTGATAACGTATATTTTAAATTAGCAGAAACATATTTCTACCCAAGTGCTTTCCTAAAGTGAAGAACATTGAATTCTTATTCATTCACCACTAACCAAAACTTAAAAACAATGGGTCCCCAATGATTCACACACTTCTGATTAAGTCAGCTTTGTTTTACAATGTTTAAAAATAGAGGTTGTCATGTAAAGTAGTGATTAATTTCGTAGTAAATGCAGTACGGGTAACGTTAGCTAGCTAACGTCATTAACAACCGGTGGAATATAAATGCTGCATTTTCAAAGCAAAGTGGAAATTGAGCATAGTTACAACACTGACGGCCAAACAATAAAACTGCTTTTTTAAGAGAAGACAAAGTTCACATACGTAAGTTTATTTTGTTGTTAAAGAGAAACCAGCGCTCACCTTCACTGGTTCCTTGTGTCCAGCAAAGCCGTGGTATCCAAGCAAAACTTTACCGTTACTAGGGAGGAAATATCGCGAGATATGTCGAAACAGTCAGTTTTTTTCTATAAGCCTTTTTCTCATTAAAACCTGATTAAAACACAGTTCACGTCTTTTTTCTTTCTTTAAAAGTATAATGCAGAATGACATAATGCTACAAATGTTACCTCATCTTTACTCCTATTCCATAATTTGTAGATTTAAGTTATTTTACAGGAGACCACTTGTGCTCTTGTAAAAGTCTGGACTAATAAACTTCAAAATTCTTAAATAGGGGGAGGGACGGCCTTCTGCTAAGACTGGCGTTTGAACTCTTGGAGAGGCAGTGAGTATAACTTTCCCTCTTTAAGCCCCGAACCTCCACCCCCTTCCGGGCTCAATGCCGAATTGTGCGCAACCCCAGAAGACCACTGTGAAAGAAGGACTGCGGTAACGCCAAGGATTTTTGCGTTCAGCAACAATGTAATAAACTAAACATTTTTTTTTAAACTTGAGTGTCCTGTCTACCAAATCCCAACTGGACTATTGTGGATAACTTTTTCTTTTGTTCTGGACAAGGTGAATAAAATAAGTCATTATGATTTTCGGTGAGCGCCTGTCCCTGCAGCGCAGAATACGCACGGCCGTCTTGGCACTGCTGCTTTGCGCACAGGCCGGTTTGGGCTTCTCAGTGGCCGGACAGCATGAGAGCACCTGCGAGGCCAACGGCAGCATATACTTTGTAGGAGAATGGTATTTTCTGGACTCCGATCACTGCACCCAGTGTGAATGCACTGCTGAGGGCTCCGCATGTTCCCGCACTGAGTGCACATCTCTGCCGGCTGCGTGCATCCATGTCAGCCACTACCCCACCGACTGCTGCCCCAGGTGCGAGAAGATCGGGTGTGAGTACCGAGGAGTGGTGTACGAACTGGGACAGGACTTCCAGGTAGGCCTGAAAAATATAATAACTTGAGGCATCAAATGATTAAAGCGGTTAGATCTTTTTCCCTAAAACTGCTCTTGACTTTTCTCTATTTTGCAATAAACTTGTAAAATCCTTCTCCTCCCCTTGGGTATCTAAAAATTTGGTAACGGTGCAAGAAGCTGTAATCACTCTTTTGTTGAACTGCTCACACTGGGGCCATAAAACTGTGAATAGGGGTCATTAGTAGACATTGTTTCTTTTAAAGGAGTCAAAAATGTTAAGACTCGTGATTAATAGCAATCAATTATTTAAGGAACATTTTGGATGTCACAAGCAATAAAAATATCGACAATGTGCTGCATATGACAAATCTCTAACATATGTTAAAGGAATTCTGCAAATTACTGAAAAAAAGGATATAGACACCATAAGGATGTTGAATATTTAAGACAAAGAAGACTGACTATCAGGCGAGCTTTTCATGATGTACAATCGACTTAGATTGTAAATAACAGTAGTGGTTTCTATCACAGATAAACCACAAAGTTAAGGTCAGCTTATGTGTGATAGAAACCACAGATTTCTTCATATGTTGTTGCTTGTGTATCATAATCTATCAGGATAGACCTAAATATGTTATATTTAGTGTATTTCCTTCCAAAACTCTTAACCAATGAATTACTTGAGTATACACAAATGTAATTTGAGTGTGAAGAAAGGAATTGGAGGTAAATGGCGCCCCCTGTTGAAATGGCATGAGGTGGGCAGGGTGAGAGGTGCTGCTCAGAAGTATCATCCAAGTTGAGTCTCGCTCTGTTTCTGTATATGTGTGTGTTTCTCCAGCCATCAGAATGTGAGCAGTGCACTTGTGACAGTGACGGCATCGCCCGCTGTCTGGTTGCAGATTGCGCCCCTCCACCATGTGTCAACCCCATCTACCAGCCCGGGAAATGCTGCCCTGAATGCCAGGATGGTAAGATAAGAAAAGTAAACAAACACATAAAAACAGAGGGACAACAGGACATTTATCTACTGTGTGAGCACCGTTGTGAAAGGGAGTTATAATGTGTTCGATCTGTTCAGTTGCAGTCACACTTACCTCCATTGCTCATCTCCTTCCAGGTCCCAACTGCTACGTTAATGCATCACGCAGTCAGGTGATTCCTGCAGGAGAGCCCATCTGGGTCGACTCCTGCACCAAGTGTCGCTGTCACGATGGCCAGGATGCAGGCTACTGGGAGGGAAACCGTCTTGCCACCTGTTCCCGTCTCAAAGACTGCAGGCCAGAAAAACTGTCCACCCAGAAAAACTGATTCACTGTCAGCTGTATCTATCTTCACACTTTCCATCTCTGAGTACATGCTGAGCCCTGCTGTGCAGCTGAATATGTCAGTGGTATAGCCAGATATCAAGGATTATCTGCAACTTCAAAAATGCCAAAAGCCATCAGAAGAGATCAGCTGCCATTCCACAAGGACTTTTCATCCAAAGGGGTCTGTAATCTGATGAGACCTACTGAATCTGCCTCTTTGGTGGACAGGGCTGGCCCATTATCAGGCCTTAACTGCATATTACAGATAAGTTCCAAATTAAAGCCCAGTTAACAGACCAGTCTGAGCTTTAGCTTTACTGTTTTTCAGCCAGTTTAGTCAATTTGAATAACTGTCATTTAAAATGACCACAAACTAATTGGGGTTCAGAAACCTTGCAGTCAGATAGTTTTACTGTGCCGCACCATAGAAGTACTGGTTGGTGCATCCATAGTTCATAGAGGGTGGTCGGTGGATAATCATTAGGGGCTTAAAGCAATTTCTAACTCTGTGGCCCCAAAAAGTTAATCTAAATTTTAATCTGGTGATAAATAAAGAAGAACAGATGATCCCACCTGCAGAGAAAATGAATCTTAGTCATCCGTAACCAAATGCTAATTCATGAAGTGGATGGCAGCAGTGATGTAAAAATAAGATGTTTAACTTGCAGAGCCTCATACACCCTCAACCACTGTGCTTAACATCTGTCAGAAGGGCACAGATTTAAATTTCTGTGCACCTACAGAAAAATCCCCAATTAAAGAAATAAATCAGGAGCTGGAGAAAACAATCTTGCCCCTTGAAAGGTGACCACACTCCCCCAGTTTCTTCAAAAAGTTTGATTAGACCATCGTGTTTTGAGAGAGATTAGTGAGCTTTTATAGAAGCTTGTTAGGAGATAGTTTTTATTTCCAGACACTTGCTTAAAGAAACAGCAAGCAACATAACAAAGCCAATGAGATTATTGGATGATGAGAAATTGTAATTGACCTGTCACAGTTTGATGCAGCACCCAAATGTATGCAGGGCTGTGATGCAATTTAGACTAGGAAATTACTTTAGCAAAGCAAACAACAATTTGTAACCATTCTGTGAATTCTGCGGTTTGATTATCACACTAAATGAAAAATAATGTACGAGACCTCGGCCTAAGATATGACTGTACAGTAGTTTTAGACACGGGCGATATTTGAAAACAGGGTTTCATTTAATGGGATGTTTGTTGTTTATGTGAACTGTAGAGCAGGAACAACAATCTGTAGTTTACTCCTTTATTAGTTTTCCACAAGAAAGAATGTTTAGCCTTTCATAGAGACGTCCTTCCTTGTTATTTCCACTGTTATCAAACTGTAAGCTTATCATTTACCTTTAGTCACATAGTGATTTTCAGTGTTTGATGAAATATAGCATGAAGTGTCATTTTATATAGGTTTATATTCAGCACATCGTCCTGCTGTTATTTGTTATTATCTACCACTTTAACCATGAGGGACTTTTGGATGAAAACCAAAAATAATTTTGTTTTGTTGTCTGTTTATGGGCGGTGGTAAAGCTTATAATGGCATTTACTTTACGGCAAATTTAAGACTCCCAAGCTGCTGCTGCATGAAGTATATTATTACAAGTTTACTGCAGTAATTCTCCCTGAAAAGCCTCTTTATGCAAGATCTGGGATTAAGGTTTAACTTTTATGATTATGAAAACCTTTTAAATCACGTTTTATCAGAACACTTAATACATAAATACACTCTTGCTATATTTAGAACATTTTCTAATAATGAGACTAGAAAAGATCTGGAAGCCGTTCTTCTGCAAATATCATCTTTATTACTGAATAATGAGGAAAAAACAAGATTTGACAAATAGTTTGTTAGATACATTTGTTTGTTTTGTTGCTATGAGTTTGATGAGAAGCTCAAGTCTAATGAGGAGCCATAAATAAGTGGACGTTGGAACCCTGCAGTGTGCAAGCTGTACTTTTAGGATTTCATGATGTGCTTATTTGCGACTCGTCCCCTGTGCATGAATGCTTCTGCTTCTAATTTCAAGATCGAGATCACTCTCATGTCTGTTAAGCAAATATGATACCGCCACCAGTAGGTATTAACTTAGCCTTGCACAGAGACTTAAAATGAGGGGAAACAGCTTCTCTGGATTTCTGCAAAGTTACCAGAATCCTCAAACAAGCACCTTTAAAGCTCGCAAATTAATACTTTATATTTGTTTATTCCGTGCAAGTTTAAAATCACAAATCGGAGCTTGAACTGCCTGAACTTTCATGACCAAGATGAATTCTTTCATGGGTCTCTACCAGCTTTTATACTTTTGTTAAAATATGAATTAAACAAACAAGATATAAGGTGTCATAAAGTGAACTTCAGAGGTGCTGGTAGGCAGGTTTAGGTACTTTAAATGGGACCCAGACTGTGGCTGTTTGCCCATTCCCAGTCTTTATGCTTAGCTAAGTTAGCAGACTGCAAACTAAACCCTACTGTTTAGTCATGATAGAAGTTTAAATCTTCTCATCCAACTCTGTACAAAGAAGCCAGAAATGTCAAACTATTTTTTCAATTTACTGCCTTAAATTAAAGGGAACTGCTATGATTCACACTCATAAATCCTATAGCCAAACTGTTAATATACGCCAGCTCTACAAACATCTTGTAAAATATCCCAAATTAAAGAACTTTTCCATGTCCTTGAAATGATCTAACATTTGTATTTTTTTCTTGGGTTGTGTGTGTTTTTTCCTTTCTCAAAGCAATTTGCTATTTTGTGAACTATTTGACTCCTGTCTGAGAGGACGCCATCCTGATTTCCCTGCAGAGCTCTTCTGCTGACAGTTTGGGAATAGAGCTTCCCACAAAACAATAAAAGAAGTAGAAAGTAGAAGAAGGCAGACATGCCTTTACTTTGTAGTATTAAAGATATATTTATACTATTGGGAGGGTGGCAGGAAGGCCAGGAAAGACGAAATGAAAGACTGTAGAAGTTGAGCTGGATGTAATCCTCATGGTGATATGGCATTTGAGTCCACTAACACACACTGGGACCACACAGAAACAACAGTAACAGGTTTATGTGGGTTCTTATAGCAACAGGAAACAGGGCTTCCAAAAAGTGTCTATATTACATCAAAACACTCTGGGGTTACCTCAGTCTGCAGGTAAAAAGTAATATCTTATGAAATCCACCAGAGTTTGACATCTTCAGTAACCTGAGAGAGAAAACACAAACAGCACAAACAGCAAGCGACTGACAACACCATCAAATCTTTAACCATCAGATTTATTGATTGTATAGAAAAAGTAGGTTTGATATGACATAATGCATTCTATATAAGATATAACATTTTCAACATTCAATGTACAAAAAAACATAGCTAGAGATACAGTAAATGTTTAAAAATGCCCAACAGGCCTGAAAGTCCTGTCTGCACTCTGCAGCAGACGAGCAAAAGATGCATTTAAATAAAAAACGTTTCCTATACTTAACCACCCGAGGTTTGCCTGACAACTGGAACAGCTTCAAAAGTCCAATAAGAAACATCAAGCGCTCCTCATGAGTGGTTGTTCTTCTGCTCAAGTAAAGGAAACGTCTCAAATACAACTTTTGCTGAAGTTTCTGCCGCTGATCTTTACATCTATTACTGTTTATACACACTGGGGCCAAGCCTCTATCGCTATATCCTTCTTTTTTTTTCCTTTTCCCATCACTACTCAGCTTTTACTTGCACTCATGTAGCTGATAATCTCATAAAGGGAAGCCTGCAATCTTCAAGAAACTGGAATTTTTTTAAAGGGGCACTCCACAGATTTAATGCCCGTGGGACAGTTAACTGATCATGAGGAATATTACGAAATTTTTACTCAATTATCTACTTAATTGGGGTCAAGTCAATGAAAGCAGTTTGGCCTTGTATTTATTGGCTATTATTTAATTTCCTGATTAATATCCTATTATAGTTTTCATTATTATAACTTAATAATGTTAACAACCGTAACTGAAAACAGGTATTCAGGATGGAAAGTCAAGGATTATTCCCATTCCAAATTTGCTTTTAAAACTTTTTAAAAACCATATGACTGATATTAATTGACATAGAAACACAGAGATTTTTCTGAATAATGCAACAATTCTCCTGGGTCATGTTACTATCAATAATTTTAATTATTTTAGCTTTCTTTCTGTGCTCCGTCCATCAATTTGGTGGACATCTCTACAAGTACATTACCCATAATCCCCTGCCCCCGCTGCAGTGGCACATGAGGGAGTCAGAGGTGTAGCAAATTTAAAATGCTTTGTGGTGTGTTGGCAAATTGTCCAAATCGACCCAAAATCAATTTTTTCTTAATTTAAGCTGCAGAGTGTATAATAATGGGATGTTTCCTGGTAAAATGCACCTTGGGAACTGTGTACAAAAGCTTTTACCTCTTAATTTTAATCTAAGAATCCAATATTTTCTAATGCAGTTTCAAATCTCTTGTACTGATGCTTGAACCAAGGCAATTCTACCTCGACTGTTTCATCCAAGCAGCAAAAACGCACCAACTGTGAGTAATGTAACAATGTCTATGGTAAAAATGAATGAGACTTTTTCTTTCCTTAACCAGGGAGGCCAAAAATAGCTTCTCCTTTGCAATGCCATGAAAGACACTATTCAGGTGCATTGTGTGGAGTGTAAATCCAGCGTCCTGCTTCTTCAGCTTCAGCTTTGTTTTGTTTAATCCTCATTTTTTACTTAAAAGTCAATTCATGTTATATAAGTAAAAGGCTAAATTGATGGAGTGCCCCTTCAATACCATGAAAATGGAAAAATCAAAGCAACTGTTATAATTTTATCTGTTATTTACTAATTATGACTATGAAAAAGAAATCTGTTCGAACAAAAAAGCATGACTGCATTACAAACTGAACTGAAACCAACACCCTGTAACCCACTGCAAAACAACGACTTTCAAGCAGGATGTGAGGCAGATCTGAAAGAAATCTGTAGTATTGCACAGCTGTAAACAGTGTAGAGAAAGGATTGCATGGACCTCCAAACATGGAGAATCCTGCAGTCTCACATATTAAAACATGGAAAAGATACAAAGTGAAAAAAAAGGAAATGAAGTGGTGGATAATGAGAAGAAGAGAAGAGACTGCGGGAGTCAAAAATGGGTTTGTGTACTGAGAAGGAGAAAAAATAGGATACAGTAAGTGGGACATATTTAGAGACATAAACAGAGGCCTTGTCGATATCTATTGAGAGAAGAAGCACTCTTGTGAGACACAGCTGTGCCTGACGTGACCAACCACAAAGCACAACAGAGTCTCATTGACACACACAGCCTGTGCTGGCAGAGCAAGAAAGAAAAAGGCAACGAAGGATGAGATAATGCAAAGAAAAAAGGGAAGACAGCGTGAATGCATGTGCGAGTGTGTGTGTGTGTTTGTGGAAGGGTGTGTGTGTGTTGAAGAGAAGGGGAATTATACCCTCCAACAGGCTTGAGGCAAAGACAATGGAGACCCAAACAGATGGGAAGATTTTTGCCAAGGCTGACCAAAGAGGAAGCCAACAATGTACCATTTCCCCCAAAATGAAAGCCTTAAATTGATCTTAATTACAGCAAATTTAAACAGTAACAGCACAGCACAAAATAAAAAAATCAAACTAGAATTTTCTGTTTAAAACATCAAAAACAGGTAGAAATATTTTCTATAGGTTTTTCATGATCAAACAGAAACAAATAAGCATTCTTTTCTGTATTATCCGTCTTGAAACACACATTTTCCTCCATTGATTTTTACCCCAAATTGACCTCTAAAGAAATGAAAAATAACCTCGCTGCCCCTTGTTGTAGCTAACTTCTGAAGGCATCAGTTTGGTGTTTAGGCGTCAACAGTAACAGTACAAACAGTAGAGACAAGGACAAACAAAACAAAGGAAAGACAGAGATGAATCCAAGCATGAACAGCCGAAACGCTTTAACACACTTATGAGGAAGGTCAGGATCAAAGATTTTGTTTGTTTTCCATTTCCACACGGGGAAAGGTATAAAACTCATGTGAGATTGAAAAAGTTTGAAATGAAAACAATTAAAAAATAATATAACTCAGAATGTATTTGATTCATATATGAAATGGATTCCAGTGCAGGACTGACAGCTGATGATGATAAAATCTGAAGCGGTGATTGAGATGTCAGTCAAACCGCTGCAGTGATAACTCCTCATTACTGCCTTAATATTCACAATTCACACCAATAGAGGACTTTCACTTTAAAATTTCCTCCTCCCGGATATGATGATCGTTTTCTCAAAGATTGAAAGATAAAGATAGCGGAGAGAGAGAAAATGGCATAGTTACTTGAGCTTAAATGAACTGTGATACTTTAAAAAAAACTCTGACTTCCAAGTACATTGTAGGCTTAAAAAACGACCTTCAAAATTCATTACTTTCCAACTAATGTTTTATGTAAAGCCAGTGTATCAGATACAAAAGCTTTTGTATTCACAACACATTTTCCTATAAAACATGAGTCGTGACTTCATACTGACAGCTCATCTCTGATGTATAACCCTGATTATGCCCCGTATATGTTTAGAAACATGGTAAATGTTAAATTTTCTAATAAAAAAAAGTCATTTTCTTTTCAATCAAATCTGTACTTTAAAGATTATTTATGATCCTCAAGCTGTTAGCATCTTGTAGAGACAAAAATGTGCCTCTAAAGCACAGATTACCAAATAAAACTCTATCTGTCTTTAAGAGGAGTGAAAAAGAAAACAGTCTGCAGAAAGCTCATCTCCAATATTTGCCGCATGGGGTTACAATCATGACTGAGCTGTCAGCATGTATCTGTCTAGTCTGTCTTCAGTTTCCTCGACTTGATTTTACAATGTATTCCCAAGGTAGTTCCACCACACTGCATTAAGCCAACAAAAAACTTTTTCACATCTTCAATATTTTTACTTTTGTTGTAAAATGCCTCCGTCCCTCTAATAAGTCAGTTTCTGCTTCCAAAGTTTTAGTTTGTATGTAAAAAAGAGAACAAAAAGAAGGTTCTCAGGAGTCTGTTGCTTGCTGACGAGCATGTTTAATCAGCGTGTCCCAGCACTGCTTTCAGTCGTCTGCGGGTAGATGCAGGCACAATACACATTCATTAATTGATACAGGATTTGATTGAGTAATTAGATCAAAACAGGTGACTCCCTGAACAAAAACGTCAATATTAAATAGTTTGTTAGCATCATTCGTCGAGATGAGAGAGAGAGAGATACTTCGTTGATATGCAATCCATCAGATGGAGCGTCGCTGCATGTCACCATGTTACGTCAATGTAACAGTTTGCCTCTAATGGAAAACTCCATTCTCCTGACCGTCACGGTGGATGCTAGGAGACATTTTTGATTCTTTTCCTGATATTCATTTCCAAACCAGCAGGTATCTCTCTTGTCATCATATCCATGTAAAAAGCCCATTTTTTCATGGTTTTTATGACCTTCGTCAGATATCCCACTCAATGCCGTCCAGTATTTCAGTTTAGATGAAATTTTCCAACAATAGTTCCTGTCAATATCCTCTGTGGATATGCCATTGGACGTCATCCAGTCCACAAACGATTGTTAATGGACAGACTCCAAGTTTCAGCTTACAAGTTCGATGCCAACCTTTGGTCAGCTGCTGATATTTTAACTTTTGGTCCACAGTCCTTAAATCTGAAGTCACTGATTGGTAAAGGTAGGTGGTGTGAAGCCACTGGCTGCTAGAAAAAGTTGTAGGAGGAAAGAGCCTGAGTCCTGGTTACAGAAATGGCTGAAATTTTAAAAAAGAAAATCAAAAAAAGAGAGAAGAGTAAAGAGGGAGAAAGACACCATGATGTGCTTGTGGCTTTTCCTTCTTTCACTCCCACATCTGCCCAGATGTTTGGGATATGTGTTCTCATCATTTCCTTCTGCTAAGCACTATTCCTCTTGTCTTTTCCCTCCAGTCAGTGTGAATCAACCCCCTCTCTCTCTAACCTTTGAAAGGCCGGGGTGGTGGTTTGCCGATCTCCACAGAGATATTTGTGTACAGAGGGTACCTTTTGACCTGAACAAGTCTGTAGGTCAGAGAGCTGATGCCGTCCTTCTTCATCGTGTTCTTTGTGTTCTGTATTTTATTAAATCTGAAAGACGTGGAAGACAAAGACAGACAAGGAGGGGCGGAAGGTAGGGGAGTTTGGGAGGGAGAGATAAAGGAAGACAATGAAGAAATTTAGTTACAAACAATGAAGCCAAAGCTTCGAAGTACAAATCTTTCTTTGTCATTGTGCATGAAACTCTATGCATCAGGACTGACTGTGGACGTTTCCTGTCTTATGTTAAAGAACCTCTTTGCTTTAAGAGGCAATGTTAAGGAGGCCAAAAAGTATAAAATTAATCAGGCCGAATGCAAACAAAACCAAGTTTTTTTGTAACTCTGCCTTAGATAGGGCAAATAGTTGACAAAAGGGAATGTCCTAGGTCTAAAAGGTCACCATGTAGAGCAGTGGTTCAATTTACAGCATTGATGCTGAAAATAAAGCTAAATTTTAAATCTCTTTTCAAACCTAAACCCAGAGAAAAGAAACTGTTCTATTGGATTGTGGACATCTAGTTTCCTTCACTGTGTAGATACTGACCAACAGGTGGTGCTGTTGCATTGCACTGTGGCTCAGTGAACAGTATTACAGTATATATACTGTATATATATATCACATCTGTCCTCTGTTTGTTGGAACTATACTTGAATCTCCTTCCTGATTTTCTGTGATTCAATGGTTACATCAGAATCTGCTACATGAGAGGCTCAGATTTCGGTATTAAAGATGGGAAAATAATTCACACTGTGTGTCAGACAGTTAGACAGTGATGCTGCTGCATCACAGTTCAGTTTGTGATGCTTCCTCTGGCATTAAAACGAATTTATAACACAAAGTCTCCTGCTTCAACTCAAAGTTGTATCCCTTTTTTTTTACAGCCAGTCAGGATGGAAATGAGGCCACAGAGTGTGAGTGTCTAACAACATGTTTACAACAATCTTGTCTTAAAAAAGCCCTTTTTTTCCTGTGAACAGAGGAAGAGCTGACATGTGCAAACTCTCAGCCTTTTCATAAAACAGCGGCGACTGACTCCAGCAAAAGACGTTTTCTTAATGATATGCCTGGACGTTCAACTGGAGTTGACACTTCAGTTCGACACGGACCACTGAGTGTACAGACTCTTGTCAGAACTGACTAGTGAGGATCTCTCTCCTCTCTCTGAATCACTTTCTCCATCCCTCTCTCTCAAATCAAATCAAAAAACAGCTTCATTGGCACGAATGGAAGCAGGGAAAATGTTGTCAAGCATCTTTCCTGTGACCAAATAATACGATATAAATAGATTTACGTGTTCTCAGATTTTTTTCCCCAAAGATTGGCACCTCTATCCTAGAGGAAAAGAAATTAGTTTAAGAGATAAAGTGTAAGGAGAGGGAGGAAAAAGAGGGGGAAAGGCAGGCAGTTCAAACTGAAAAGAGGGCTAGATGGCAGGAGAGAAAAATGGAGTATAGATTGGCAGGGAGATAAATATATATCTGAGAAAAAGAGTGACAGATGGAGGGAGCAAGATATACTGGTATTAAAAATTAAGTGAATGAGAACTGGGGAGAAAAAAAGAAGAGAAATCTATGGATGAATCTGGCAGAGATTAAAAGCAATAAACTAATCCCTGCATACATACAAAGAATATCAAATGCATGTACAACTTAATCTGTGGCCTTTGCTGTGCATCATTTCAAAGCTATTAGTCTCATTTATTTTACGTTTATTTCAGACAGTTAGAGGGCGAGACAAAGACAGTCCTCCTTACATATTCATT
Source organism: Acanthurus lineatus (assembly GCA_029814665.1). Classification (NCBI taxonomy): domain Eukaryota; kingdom Metazoa; phylum Chordata; class Actinopteri; order Acanthuriformes; family Acanthuridae; genus Acanthurus; species Acanthurus lineatus. Next base: position 16,214,316 of record JAPZDV010000004.1, on the reverse strand, counting down.
AGCCTGATTTCCAGGCCAAGCCCTAACTGGGCTAAGTAAAGCTCTATTTTAATTCCACTGAGGGTCTCACAGGGAAACATTTCTGGTTTAGGATCTCAACAATAGCTCGTCACGCCCAGTACTGGGGGGTTATCTTGTTTTGGTGCCATGTATTTTGAGCTGGCTCAATTGACCCTGTTGTAGAGGAATGTCTCCTAGGAACAGTTCAACGTTTTGACTTTAAGAAGATTGATAACATGTACGATGCTACTATGAGCAGCTGCTAGCTTAGCACAAAAGATTGGAAACAGCAGGAAACAGCTGGCCTGCCGCTATCCAAAGGGAATAAGAAAGCCTGGCATCCAGCACATCCTCACGGTGGACTAGCTAGCTAATCTTTTAGCATTATGAGAAATAGGAAAACAGTGAAGAATGGCTAATTCTTCAAAATTAGTTAAATTTTCTTAAAAAAACCTACATTAAACCTTGTTCATCTGTGCAACATTCCTGTTTTCTTTCAGCTTTTCTAGTTTTGTCACAACTGTGATTGTGATTAGATTGAGGATGCAGATCAATGCAACTGTAATTATTATCAGACAACATGCATACTCTCCCCTGATTTCCTACTGAAATGTGTCCATTGTGCCATTTTTTTAAATGAAAGCAACATGGTTTAATCCTCAATCAGTGTGGTATTATAGATAATATCGTAACAGCTTGCACAGCAGGGGACTGGGACCAATTAAGGTTAAAAATAGGTGATGTGACTTTTTCTCACAGTGTAAATTTGAAGCCAAAGTAACCCTGGCACAGGTAATGCCATAGTTTAATGGTGACATCAGAGTCTGTGCAGTAGTTATTGATCATTGTATCAGTATTTTGCCCATACAGTTGCCTGGCTCAATCACAGGTTAGCTATCAATCATAAAAATTATACTTGGCCTTTCTTTTTAGGCACATAACTAATTAATCAAATCCTATCAGGAAAGTGAACACTTAAACTTACATCACTGTAATAAGAACAACCTAAAATGACAGAAATGATCTTTGGGGTAAATTTACTTGATGGGTATTTGATGATTCAGTTTGATCTGCATGTAATTTGCTAGCCTGTAACGGTGGGATTTATGACCTATACTGCAGCCCAACACCAAGGGGTGATAAAGATTTTTACAGTTAAAGACTGGAACCAGTAACTTTCAGGGCTATTTCTGGAGAAACACAGAAATAAGCGAACACAAAACTCCTCATAAAACAACAGACTGTTGTTTTTTACTCTTTCTTCATTGTATGGAGACAAATGAGACAAAACATGTTAATTAGGGAGTGGTAAAGATGCTTTAAGTGTATTTTGTTGCAGGTGAATGAAGAAATGGAAGCACTTTTCCAATATTTCCAGTCTTAATGCTAAGCTATGCTAACCAGCTACTCATTATAGCATCATATTTACTCTGCCTTCTTATTTTACTCTCAGCAAGAAAGCCATGTTGCCCAAAAAATGTTAAATTATTAGTTAAAATGACCTTAAATTAGATGGTAAAATTACAGGGAAATCTTGTTCATGGTATTTACAGATACACAGACACACACACACACACCTACACACACAAACAAGATGCATACACACATACTTATCAACCCAAACACGCACATAAACACACCTCACACACCCCCTATCTGCGCTGTCCCAGGATGATAACATATGAATGGAATACTGAACAATGTTACTGAGAGACTAATTCATTTGCAATGCATGAAGTGCCTTCGCAAGACAAAACGTGTGTGTATGTGCGTGTGCAAACTGATACTCGAGGCCGGTGATGAATGTGCCTCTTTCTTACTTCCGCTGGCCCAGTACTGTATCTCATTGCTATGCCTAACCAGCATCTCCGAAAAGGCTGAGAGAATGGACTCCTGTGTGAGAGTGTGCGCATGTTTTAGTGAATACGTATGTTTACAAGGGTGTGTGCGTGAGTGCGTGTGCATGTGAATGCAAAGGAGATAGTAAACATTCATCAAACAGACGAGACAACGCTTCCCTTGGTAATCGCTGGACATTACGCAGGAGCTCCAGATAAACTCTCCCGAAAGGCTCAATCATTAATCTGAATCTAAACAAAGAGGCAGGCCTGCACCGGAAGACAAAGAGCGGAAACAAAGGCTCAGTTTAGCTGTGTGACTGTGTGTCAGACCTTTGTGCATTTTTCTAAAAAGAGATACTAAAGGGGTGGGCTGTTGCTATAGATGTGAAAGTTGTCTGGTTTACTTTTATTCAAAAGACTGTGATGAGACACAATTGTTCTCTGCTCTCTACATCTTCACTTCATCCCACTTTGCAAAAAACAAGCCAAATTATCCCTCATTTGAGCCCTGCTATCTTATGCTAGTGGCATGGTTTAGAGTCAGTCGTTGGTGGATGGAGTTGTGGGATGAGGCAGATGTTTATCACCCTGACCTCTGCAATCCTCTAACTTTTCCTCTAACTTTTCCTCTAGTTTCTAATTTGTACAATGCTCTGATTTAAGACCAAAACTCTGAGGAGCTAATGCCATTCACACTAAAGCTAATTAAACAAAATGACATTGCTAACATGCTAAACTAAGATTTTGATCTTGGCAAACATTGCAGCAGCTGAATATCAGCAGTTAGCATTTGCACTGTGAGCATGTTAGCATGCAGATGTTAGCATACAGCTCAAAATCCTTAAGTCAGATACCACACACTCAGTTCTCAGAGATGTGGGGTTACTCTGGTAACAAAACAAATCTAGTTGCAATTAAAATCAACAAATAGACTCCATTTCCTTATGACTCTTTCCATCACACAAAATAAAAGTCGACTTAATAAACTGAGGGGTTTAACACACTCTGTCTGAGAAATCAAAAAGCCATGAAAACTGCACTGAGAGATATTAAAAACTTCCTTCAGCAGATGAAAAGCGATTAATTAAAATGGTCTGTACTGAGAGAGATACAGAGAGGGTAAGGGAGAAACAAAATCCCTCTTCCCTCCACCCACACCGCCTGAATACCGCCATGAGGTGGCCATCACTCCTTTTCTCAACCTCCTGATTATTCTGAGCCGCCACGCTTCAGTTAAGTCCCAATGCCACTTCTTTTCAAAAGATCCTTTAAGCCGAAATTTCCGAGACATTATAACGAGTGTCCAGAAGGGCTTTGAAAAATGAAGTTTGTGCCGACTAATAGGCCGCTATTTTCTGCCCTTTGCTACAGTTATGAATAATGTATCTGCCCCAAATAAATAGCCTCCCTGGTGGTGTCACCTCTTATTGAGAGAGTCTGGTCCACCGAACAGAGAGAGAAAGAGAGAGAGAGAGAGCAATGAAGAGGAGGAAAACAGGATTTGAGTATCAAGCAGAAATACACACACACACACGCACACACCCACACCCACACGCACACACAAACACACTTTCTTTCAATCTAGTGGCTGATTTATTGATTTTGATGAAGGCAACTGGACTAGTCTGACCTAGCCGGCTTCCATCTCTATTGGTGTCATTTTAGCAGGCAATTACTGAGGGATGGTTGTGTCTTTCTCCCTCTGACACACACTCACTTACAAACTCTCTGTCACACAAACAACACACACATATACACACAACAATGATGGATGACATAATTTGAACGCCTGGTTATTTTAGACATCTTCACATTGAAATTATTGCTGCCACTTTACAATACGGACTGTTTGTTTTAAAGTGGACCCACTTCCAGGAGGATGTCTGATAGCTTAACTAGTTTCTGCAGAAGTTTGCTGCGGTTATAAAAAGGCTTTCATGTCTTTTAAGCTGATGTCACAGGCTCCACTTTCAGCAAATGTGCCTTGCTCTCAGACTTGCATAGGAAGTGCATTGAATCTTCATGAGTTAGCATGGAAAACGGAGCACTACAGGTGATTTTGGCATATCAAATCAATAAAAGGTTGATAAAAAGGCTTATATACGCAAGACCAGGCGAGAAGCAAGTTTTTTTTTTACTCTTTTTAAGCTACTCAAAAAAATATCCTGTCCTACAAGTGGGTTTTAAAGTCTCTGTGGTACCTAGCTGGTAAAATAAATATATAAAAGTCAAAATTCATTACTTTTCAGTGTTCATAGGCCTCACTCTTAGCTAATTTTCTTTCCTCCTTCACCTGTATAATTGAGTGGATTTTATCTTTAACTGTTTGCGTAGAGAGGAGCACACTATACAGTATGTGATTGCATCAAAATGCAGTCAGTGTGAAAGGTATGAACGTAAAGCCAGGCTGTGAGAAACATCCCCTCTGTTCAAGCTTTTATCTTTACCAATTCAAACCAATAAGTTGCTGGCTGCCTCCTAAAATATCCATTAGCATTACTAAGGAAGACTTTAAAAGCTGCTTGTCAGTGAAGCAAAAGAATCTTTGAGGGTGTTACATCAAATCTAAACCATTAAAAAGCTTTAATGTCTTACTTCAGTAATAAAAACGCGGAGATCAGACTCTTTAAATCATAAATACAAGGCAGAACAATGAATTTTGAGAGTCAACTCAGCCATTTTATTACACTAACTTTGTACTACCCTTTAGAAGCAAAGTAATAAATCATTGTGTCTCTATAAAAGACAGCAAGATATTAAGCGATAAACACAATCATCTAAAGCTATTAAGCATAATTCAGTTGCCTTTAAAAAAATGAGTTGGGTAATAAAAGTATTAAAGGGGTTAGTGTGATTGCTTTTTTAATTAATGATTTAGCAAATATTTGAACTCATCCTTGCAAGTGTAAAGTAAAAAAAATCAGTTCTGCAAAGTAGAAATACTTTTCTCCCTTCAAGTTTAGACCAAACTTTGTCAAATGGCTTTTTCTATTAAATAGGCAATTAAATTGTATTAGAGACTCAAACAACATGTGTTCAGTGTTTGTAAGCAAAACTCAAATGAACATGTTACATTTTGTTGGTCTGTCACTTCTCCGTCACACTCGACTCTCACTGCCTGCATTTTTAATCTTCTTATAAACCAATTTAGGAGGCTCAACTAAAATAGACCTCAACTGTGAACTCTGATGTGGTTTCTGTCAAAATGCTGCCATTTACTAACGTCACATGAGATCAAACTGAAACAATATTGCAAGAGATCACTAAAACTTCATTCAGCCCAGCTACAGCTGCTATCGATTTTTGAGTTGAGAGGCATCATTGCCCAGCCCATCCGGGCGTGAAAACGTTGGGTCTTAGAGGAGAATAAACAGTGATAATCCACGTTTAAGCAGCTTAATGTGAGGTGCTATACTCCTGGTGATTAATGTGTCTAGAAGGGCTCATCTCTGCATATTGGGTCTCATTTATCAAACCATGAAATAACACATTTATATGGGAAGCATTTTTACAAATTTGTCTGAAAAGCAATTTAAATGGGTGCTGCAAAAAAGCAACATTTAAGCCCCTGGGCCGAATCTCTGAAAAGCAATTTTTGGTTTATTGAAAATGTTTTGTCCTCGACATTTCAAAATCTTACAATCTTTCTGTGACCGAGGAGACCAAGCTGAAAACTGCACAGGATTCTTTTTATTTTTTCAGATTTTTTATCTGATACTTTTACACATGAATTTCCTTGCTATCTGCGGCCCACATCATCCAAAACTGCAGAACGAGTAAAATGTTTTTGTTGGTTATAAAAAACACGTACTCTTCTTAAAAAGAAAATAATACCTGGCTTCCTGTAAGACCAGTTTTATTTCTTTAATCTTGCTTTATGCTCCAACTATCTTTTGTCTCGGTTGTATGAATAGCAGGTCTAGCTACTGGGAAAGAAGATGCTTTTTTAATTAGACTTATCTCTATGGCTGTAACTACTATTGAGGACACAGAGGTCATCAGCAATTTCAGAAGGGATCTCTGGGGTTGTAGCTACGAGCCAGTCAGAAGAAGAGTGAGAAAATCTTCATCTTCACTTAAACCACACCTGTACCTGTAGCTGTCAGGAGTTTCTCATAGGACACTTACATTAGTTTCAGACATAAGTGCAGGGTAAGCTGCCTTTTAAAGTGTTGTACACATAGGTATATAATTAACATCCACCCCTCAACTCAACCAGCAAGTAAAAGACTCTTAAGATACACAGTTAATGGTTTTAATGGGGAGTTTTTTTTGTCTAACTTGCAGTTCTGTATGAGATGCTGCTTGGCCAACAATGCTGAGCAAAAAGAAGACAGCTCTCAGGTGTGATTGTGTCTAATGTGCCTGTGAAGCAAGAAAATGCTAAAAAAAAAACCTGACAAAGCTCCTCATTGAACCATCACTGGTCAAAGGGTAAAACATAACACTAATTATAAAGACATTTTATAAATAGCATGGCCTTTGCAGCACCACATTATCATCATTTCTTCAAAAGGAGATGAAAAACTTGGAAGGAAACGTCTGTGTAACTATGAGACAAAAGCACTGAGATCGATCCAAACATAAAGCTGGAGAATGAGTCTGGACAATGATGCAGTACCTCTGTGGGTTGGGCTCGTTGTGTTTGTCTCTCTCGTGTTTAATCATTCTGTAGCGGCCGATACGAACGTCTGGCCTGGACACCTTCATCCCATTCAGAGTGATCCTGCAATGCACAATGAAACAATATCTGTTAGAGAGAGAAAATGAAACCAACAAAGGTAGAGACAAAAAAGAAAAGGGGGAAAAATACCAACAAACTGTGAAGGCAGAAGAGGAGAAAGAGTGCACCTTGAGGTTTCATGAAGAAATGAAGCAGGGCTGAAACTAATTATTATTTTCATTATCCTTTAATTAGTTTTTTTAATCAATTGGTTGTTTATTCAGTGTATAAAATGTCAGAAATTGGAAAATAAATTATCCAATCATTAATTTCCATAGCGCAAATGAAAGAGCTGCAGCATACAGTCTATTTTCCTTATTGATTAATCTGGCGATTATTAACAAACATAAAATAATACAAACATATATTGTGCATAATATAGAAAAAAAATGTCTATAAATATCAAACAAACAATCAGGTTACCGATCATTAAACTTCAACAATTATGAACATTTACTAATAGTCAATTATTGGATTAATTATCTCACCACAAGTAAACTTTTATATGACTTTAGGACAGTTGCCCTCATAGTCTGGCAAACTCACACCCCTGAAACTTTATATGTGCTTGCACTGAAATATATACATATATAGCACATAACATATTTTTGAATGATAAGGAACTACAGACAGCAACCAATGACTCCAGTACAAAATAAAAATATAAATACTGTATCCACACATAATCCAAATCTATCTCTTGGTTGCATAGGTAGAAGATATTTTGGGTTGTTTTAAATTTTAAATTCTTTTCTCCACCAATTTAAAACAAAGCATGCTTGTTTGCCCTTACTTTGTTACATGGTCTTCAAACACTCATTGCATTTCTTCACACTGAGATCTCAGGGAACATCAAAATCACACTAAACACAGCCTATTGCAAACAGTGTTACATGCAAACAAACAAACAAACAAACAGAGACCCCCTCGGCTCCACACAACCTCAACTTTAGTCAGACACTTTGATGACATCAAGGGAAACAGGTTGTTTTTCTTTCAGTAGCTGTGAACTTCATGGACACCAGCTGGGAAAAAGACTTGTATTTACAGTGTGTTTCAGTTTAAACAAAGCATGAGATCAGAACTTTGAGACAGACTGGTAACGTTGTATTACCACTATGATGCAACACAAGGGCAAACCTGCACAGAGATTTGATCTAATGCAACAACAAGTGGAGTGTAGGCAACATAAACAACAGATTTGTTCCACATAAAGCCCAGTTTAAACCCAGAGGCTGACAGGGGCATTGATATTCATACCTGCAATGATATAAGGGATTGCGTGTACTGAATGAGCAATTTTTATTTGTTACAATGCTCTGATTCGTGCAGTCCCGCCGTCTTAAAATGCATCCATGCCTGATATTGCTCCTCACTGCTCGTCTGCTTTCAACACCTCTTCTTGTGTCTTAGCTCATCACTTCCCCCTGCTTCTCCCCGCTTCTCCCAACTTTCATATTTTGCCTCCTTCGTATTTTGTCTTATTATTGTCTATCTTTATTCTGATCCTTTCATTTCTCTCTCATTCTCTTATCCACTTTTCCATCTATTATGGCTCTGATAGGGCGAAACCAGTGTTTGTACAATGCACAGTGTACACTGAAGATTTCTACACTGTAGTTAATTAATTGCAACTTGGTTCTGTTCTTTTTAAAAAGATGTGAAAACTACTTGTTTCTTAAAATGCTGTTGCTGTAAAAGAGCAACTTCTCAACTCTCTTCCTTTGTGATAAGCAGCATTTTTTGGTTTGCTTATTTTTCTCCTGAGAATTAGATGGGTAAATTGATAACAACTTCATTAATTTGCCCATTTCATGTCTCTGCATTAGGTTAAATAGATCTTGGGTTCGGAAGTGTTCAGTGTTTAACTTAGAATAGACAATGAAGAAGAACAAGAAATCTGTCTTGGCTTTGTTGGCAGCTGACTAAATATGAAGACCTGTGCTAAGTGTTCATGCATCTACTACCTGCACAGAATCTAAATAGGCTAATCATCTATGGTAGTTTCCCTGTCTCCAGATGTTATGCTAGGCTAAACTAATGCCTGCTGACTGTTGCTCCATATTTACTGTACAGACAACATGTATGTTTTCTTATCTAGCTCTGGATGAGAAAGTGATAATGCATCAAATTGTTCCTCTAATCAGCCATTTCTAGAGGTGATGGACAACAAAATTTGGTTTGAAGAAACAACTTGGTTAAAGAAACAATTTGGTTTGTTTCTTTATGCCTCCAGTGTTTATGCTAAGCCTAGCTGTTGTTAGTGAATACATCTTCTGCAATTTCTTTTCTATCCTCTACTCTTCTCCTATAACTTATATCATATCCCCTCCTTCTTTCTCTCAGTATCTTCAGGTATTCTTCTCCTTCCATTCTCTCTCTAAGTGCTTCAAACCTTCTCCTGCTCCCCCTCTATCTCTTTGCTTGTTTTGATTTTTTCCCTTTTGTCCTCCTCTCCTCCTTTCATTTCTCCCATCCCCTTCACCTTTTAGCTTTCTCCTTCCCTCTCCTTTACAGATCAGTGAAATGAAAATAATCAAAATGTAGCCCCGTGTCATCAAAAGTACATCAACCTACAGGAGGAAAAAACCAAGCATCATTAAAACAGAACAAATAAAGTAAATTCATTATAAATAAATAAATTCATTGGAAAACTAAACAATGTTGTTTTTTATTCTCTCTCTCAAGTCTCAATGACTTTGCTGAATTGGCAAACATGCATAGATGATTGCTTTTGTCAGTGTGTCTTTGCGTGCACATATGAGCATGCATTCGTTTGCATATTTTTAGATTATTATAGTGCAAATAATAAGACAGTGCGAGACTGAGCAAGACAGCCCTTCGCTTCTCTTCCTCAGCCTTTTAGTGCAATGAGCTTAGTTATACATTATGCAAAGTTCTGCATCTTTAAAATAATCTTCTTTGTAGCCGTTGCCTTGCAAAGTCTGTACGGCTGCTGTGATATAAAGTCTCCATCTTTGTCTGGTTCAGTGTAAATCCAAGTATGTTATTTAAAAAAAAATTTTGATTCAGTTCTTAAAAGATATTTTAGATCAACAATTTCTGTGTTTTGTGCAGTGGTGGCTGCAGATCCTTTACTTATATAACAATATCAGTACCACAGTGTAAAAATACTTCATTTAAGAAGACACCAAAGACATAAACTAGCAAGGGAAAATGGAGCATTTAGCATCTCAAAGCTAGATATTTATCTCAGGGGTTGGTGGAGATCAAGTAGAGAATATTAAGAGAGAGAATACCACTAATCAGGTTGCCATAAACACAACTCCAAATTAAAGTTAATATTACTTTGGGTTCTGCAGGGTGTTTACATAACCAACTGTTTACTAATACATAAGCCTTTACAATACATGCACATATGTCCATGAGGTGTTTATAGTTTGTTGTGTTGCTAACAGGAGGCCAAAACAATTATTTATTAATAATTAATGAAAGTTTAAATCACTGAGTTCAACACATACTAAAAAGCCACATTCACTGACTGAGCCTGCTTTACTTAAATGAATGAGCCACCACATTCAAACACCTCATCTTTTGTGCATTACATCCAAATGGTGTTGCTGAATTTACTTAAAGTCAAATCACAGCAGAAACAGGTTTCAGGGTGACTCAGACTTTCTCGGCAAACATGCAGATGAGGGAATGTACCACATTAATAATCTGTCTGTGTGGTCAAATGAATAAAAGCTGTTTCAAGCCTGTGTGGCCACTTTTTTATTGCAGGAGATTTTTAAAGCAACTGAGTGGACATTGAAAGAGAATACAGGACTTAAAAACATCCCAAGAGTTGCCAGGTAAATAATCCTCAGAGAAAATGGAAGTGGACTGGCTTTTAAAGTTAAGTTGATCAGTGTGATTTCTTGTGTGGAATATTATCAGATTAAAAATTTTTAAAAAGTGTGTCATTTGCCTTGTCATTGTGTTCCTGCCTGCTTCAAAAAAAATCTCTTTGACAGTCTTGTTCAAGATTTTCTGAAGGTGGGTTTGTTCTCTATCTCATTATCTGTCAATATGAAACCCTTCAAGATGATTAAATGCTGGTCCAAGATGCTTGTTCACAAAAGGAAAACACACACATATACACATCTCTTTATCCTTCAGAGGACCCCCAGTAACAAAGTCCACTCCCCAGCCCCTCACACCCAAACTCTAAAGCTAATCCTAGTCTTAAAACCAATTCTTGACCCAACATTTAAAAACTCCCTTCAGGTTGCGAGGACTGGCATGAATGTCCCCATAATGCAGTAAGGTCCTCACAATGCCAGTTAAAAGCCAAAGAAAGTAATACAGCTATACAAACACACATGAGGTAGGGTTATTTCCACACATGTGCAAACTCGAACACATTCACACTGTTGAATGAATCTCAGGGTTGGCATATCAATAGGTTTTGTTTGGTTTTAGGATATTTAGTGCAATGAAAAGGTCTCAAAGACACATGTACTTCAGCTGTGACCTTGAGGGGGTTGCATGTCACTGTGAGTGTGTTTTGTGTATGTATAATGAACTGTAGAGTAACCAATCAACTGGATTCTCTTCATTCTTTGAGACAGAATCGTGTCCTTGAACCAAAACAAAACTTTAGCTCGAGCTCCAGCACACACACATACGTACACTAACACACACTAACACACCAACAACACATCAGTGCAGTCATTATTTTTCACTACACTGACAGGCAGTAGGCAGTAACATTGCGTGACAGCATAGTGAGAATATTATGTAAGGGAAAGGACACCGAGGATACAGTGGAGCTGCAGCATGGAAAGCTTCAGCGTCCCCAGTGTGATGTATATAATCCGGAGCCAACACATTCGACAGAACCCTCCCCTGAAACACAGCAGGTGGGTGGCTGCTGTAAAATTCCCCACTGTGTGGGACCCAGTCAAGTTAAAGCGATTGGGAACAGCAGGATAACAAAGCAGAGACAGAAGAGTCTCTGAGGAACTAATGCTCTGCAGAGACTGGGTCAAAATGAGATGATTGTGCCACAGAAAGATCAAAGCAGGCATCTCTGATTTTTTCGTAAGAACAAAATACACACTTTACTGTGATTTTTTAACTGCAAAATCAATTTTATGATTGTACTGTGATGAAACAAATCAATGCTGATTTTAATACTGACAATATAATTACCATATTTATAAATATCTATATTTCATGGGCTGACAACATGAACTACTGTTTCAAATCATACTGAATCCCACAAGTTTTTTTTAATAACAACATATAATTTATAAAAATAAAGGATTGTTGATGTTCTGTAATCAAGTCTGCCACCTCCTTAAGTCACTGACTTTGAGTGAAATTTCCTCTTTTCCTAAAGAATTTTCCCAACTAAGACTCATTTTTCACAAGAGTTCATGTAACTTTTTGCTTACTTTGTACTTTGTCAGTTTTTGCATGGTAGTTCAGACTCATTCTTTTGACAGCTGCAGATGTGAGAAGCATCGTGGACTGCTGTCTTTCCTGAGATGATAATCCCATGATAAACAGTACAACCATGTCTACTTCCTTGCACTAACACACACACACACCAAACAGCCTACTCATCTCTAAGCCTGCTACAACACAGTCATCACACAGAAACTTTTACAAAGGGCCATGAACGGTTCAATAACTTCAGCAGACTCTCCGTTTCCAGGGTGGATACAGATGTTATGACAGCATCTGCTCATAGACTGTTAGTTCCGACTACCACTGGTGTTCTTGCTATAACTCTCATCAGTGTCTCCTTACCACCAGCATCACACAAGTAAGTACCAAAAAGGCCACACCTCCTGCAGTGATTATCTTGTACAGCCCTCTGCAGCATTTTTAAATGTGCTGGGAGAAAGAAATCTCATAGAATTTGGGGGCAAAGTTACACGTTTTTAAAAAAAACAAAAAACAAAAAACAAATGCATACCGAACATTTAACACTGCTGCTGCTTCACATAATGTTAGTTGAAACACAGGGTGGGTTTTTATGTTAAGTCACTTAAAATGCAATGCATTTGACAGGGCTGAAATCTTACAAATTAAGAAATTTTACTATGATTGAGCTGTTCCTCTGGTTGGACTTCTGGAGTAAAATCATTGAACATTATTGTCAATCGACTTAACAAACAGAAGCGAAGTCTTTATCTGGATAATTTAAAATGGCTTCCAGAATCTCATTAAACTCTTTCTCAGACTCAGTGCTATCATAACACATTTTCTCCAAATGTGTTGAGGAAGTTATTTCATGCAGCCACTGTTTGAAAGCAGGCATAAAAGTGAACTTCCAGTTCATCAAGATAACTGAAAATTAAGTTTTCTAACAAAAGAGATTTCTACACATTAATAAAGCACTCTATAAACACTCCATAATCCATTTCTATCTTTTTGACATAAGTGAAAGTAAAAAATATCCAACCAGCTTTTAACCAGACAGGAGAAGTTAGAAAGAGTTGAGTAATATGTGCCCTCTTATCCTTTATATCCATCAGAGAGAAGCTACACAGATAAATAAAATATTTTGGAGTGATGTAAAAGATTAATCACTTTGAACTCAGTGAATCAAGCACCAGCGTTTACTGAGTACATCTGTATCCTTTTTCCTCCCAAATGCTCGGATATATGTCTCTAGCTGGTTCTCTTCCTGGCAGCTGACTCTCAGACATTTTTCTCTTCATTTTTGTATATAAACCTATATGGCTTCATCTGGGACAGAACGATAAATTCATGGACTCATTATTGTCCCTGGTGTTTGTACAGGCAAGAATATTATAATATAATAATATTAGATTATAACAGTATTATTATATATTTACAGACTTGTGGAGTCAGGTGTGTATTTGACAGAAAAACATGTTAGAAAAACTCACAAAACTAATTCCATCATGAAATAGAAAGGTTATAAAACAGATTTAAGATCTAATTATCAATAAAGTGGAAGTTATATTAATATTAGACTAATTTTTTTGACTTTCTGCCTTTTTTTCCTGCTGTGTACAAGATAACTATCATATTTATGTTTGACTTATTCACATCAGTCTAGTAAATTTTAATCTTTTTCTATTAATCTGACAGTAAAACAAGGAAAATTCCACAGATTTCACTTCCAAAGTGTCTACAGATTAAAGACCACCATCATATTGAGACTTTTGTCTAACAGCTTAAATCAGTGTTATTGTTGTTCATTTTACATAATTGATCTCAGAGTCAATGTTAATTGCTTCCCCTTTTAACACCATTAGAGCCACATTAATTGATCCAAACTAAACGTGTCACACTGCTGCAGCCTCAGGTTAAAAACATTTGCTGGGTAAAACGTGTGGTGACTTTTATTGTGAAGCCATCACAGGAAATGCAGGGTATTTGTCAAGGCTAAAATGTTTTAACGTTATATAAATCAATTTTATTCTGACTGAGCTGTAGCTTTGGTCATTAGTGGACTAAAAAGCTCCATATAAACGCTGTTACAGTTGGATTTCTGAAGTGAATCTATTAAAGAGTGTAGTCTGCTTAACTAACAGAGGCACCTTGTCCATTACAGAAGCTCCAAAGTTTGTGAAGCAGAGTGGACTGTAAAGCTCTTCTCTATATCTGCCTGCTAATGTGATCTACTATGAAAAGTTTCATTTGAAGCCTCAGGCAGAGGAGGACTTTGTGTGTGTGTGTGTGTGTGTGTGTGTGTGTGTGTGTGTGTGTGTGTGTGTGTGTGTGTACATGTCTGTGTGTGGACGAATAAAAGAACATCAATATAGCAGCTTGGACAGTGGTCTGGACACACACACAAACACGCACACGCACACACGCACACACAGACCATGGACCTATTTGACTGGATTAATCAGGAATTTCTCCAGCTCTCCTCTTTCTATTCCCACCAGTGGAGTTAATTACATTAGAGCAACGAAGTGGAGGAGAATTGGGAGCTAAGTGTGATGTCCTGCCTCAGTTCCTCCTGCCTGCAGAAATGAGATGGGAAAGAAAAGGATGGGGAAGAGGAGAAGGAGGATGACGTGTGGAGGGCTGGAGGATGCACAGCAAAGAAGTAGTAGTAGAAAAGTACAGGTGTGTGGGTTTAAACATGAAAAAGAAAACAATGTTTTTACTCAACAGGGACACATTCAGGGTGCTGCATGAGTGAAAAACTTTTAAATGGCTTCCTGACTGACACAAACAAGTTTTTCAGTGACAATGTTGCCCATTAAAATCACTGGAATGCATGTTAATGTAGGTAAATTAAAAAAATAGTTTTTCCTATAATTTTGATATTATATAATTAAATTGAGCTTTTTTCAAGTTAAATAAGGTGTCTAACTAACCCAAAGTTCTTGCCAATAAAAATGCCAACATTTTGCACAGAAATACAGAAATATGTCTATTTCTTTCCTTCCTTTTTAGATATTTTTATCTGTGCTATGTACAAAAGCATTACTTTATTGTTTTTTTCCTTTTCATAAAAAGCCTCAGTCTTCAACATAATCCCTCTGCAGTTTCAGTTTAATACCACTTACTGACATTCACATTAAAAAGATTTGTGCCTTGATACCAAGGCAGGGAAAAATTTTTTGAGCAAATAAAACCATGAGATGAGGTTTTGGTCAGTTTCTGCTCCACTGCTCCCTCGCAAGTGGATTTCCTGCATCACAGCCGCTGACTGTGGCTTTTCTGCCCGTTCATACCTTCCTCTCAATGCTTCATTTCTCTCAACAGTCCTCCCTCTATCCACTGTCTGCACTTGGACTCTTATTTTCCTCCTGAACATCTTCTCCTTTTCCTATCTTCCTCTCACCCTGTTTTAATTAGTGCATCAGTTAGAATTGTGCCCTTTGAAACAATTCGACAAAGAGGGGCCACAAGAGGGAGAGAGAAACCTTTTTTTGCATCCAGTTTTAAAACTTGAAAAAAATCATGTGCAATAAAAATATATATTTCAGATCATTGAATAGTTACATACTGTAAGGCTGCAGAGACTCACAGAGCCTCAGGGCTGGCTTATTCCTTTATCAAATATGTATAATGTATTCACAGACCAAATTTAAATTTAAATGAAAAAAATGGTAGCAAATACATATAAATACATAAAGAGTTGTTTGTGCTAAAAAGACTGGGTTACAGAACATTGAATATTGAATACACTGACCAGTTTGCATATTGTTTTACATTTCAAGAGGGTAGAGGGCACTACATTAATTAGCTTCCAGTAATGAGCTGATCCCATCCCTTGCAATAAGTTCTCTCCATTAAACTTTAAAAATATGCAATAAAAAAGAGGAAAACAGACAAGATTTTGCTAATCTGATCTATATTTTATAGCATAGTTATAATACAGTCAGACTACAAGCATACAAACATTAGCACACATTTAATTTAAGGCTAAACTAAATAAACCTTGTTCTTGTGACCTGAAGGATATGATCAGGTAGCCAACGGATACGACTGAGCTTCAGAGTGGTTATCAAACTTTTATTTCTTAGTCAAGATGCTGACCGCTGCATTTTTAATACACTGAAGCTGATGAACAGTTTTAACAAGAAAACAAGTAAAGAAGAGCACTGATCTAGTCCTCTGGTGACAATGAACAGGCTCTCAGATTCTGACTCAAATACAGAGCATTGAAGTTTTTAGATTTTCCTGAGAGGTCTGAGGTTTATTTTAATGATGCAGCTGATGTGTGTGAATAAAAATTCAGGTCAGAATCAATAAGAACTCCTCTGCTTTTGACTTGGTCAGTTAAATCTTTGGGATTCAGACTCCAAACAGGCACAGACGTGTTGCCTCTGAGCCTTTGCACTCAACTTATTGATTTCACAAAAATTATGGAGTACTGAGGAGCACCGCCTTCATGCTTTAATAACCTTTAGTAACACATCCAATGGCAATATCCAACCTTAAGAGAACTTTGGTTTCTATAATAACCTCTTTTTAAGCTCAAGGAGTTTGCAGATCATTCAGGCACATGGAAACATAAACTGATCACATTCATCTCTGCTGCACAATCACACTATTATGTCTGTTTGCTGTGGCTGCTTCCCTCCGTCACCTCGCCTTCACCTTTACATCGATCCTGCTCCGATATCAAGGAGTTGCTCTCTGCTGTGTTGTGTTGACTTTTGTTCTGTGACTGTCGTAGTGAAAGTATCACATCAGAAGAAAAAAAAAATGTGCCTGCTTGCTCTCCGTTTACCCAGGAGGGGCTTGTTTGTTCTGCCTGCCAAGCCTTGTGGATGCTTGTTTTTATTTGTCCAGGAAGCATGTTGGAGAGAAGAGACTTTAATGGCAGATGTGACTGAATTACTGCTTGCCAGAGACAGCGTGACTGGCTGGGTGTGGCAAACCCAGCAGGTTTAAAGTTGCTGACATTGTATGTAAAACACTAAATCTCTACTAAATCATTTGTTTAATAACCTTAAAAGGGTCAATGTAGCCTTAATACACTGATGTGAGAGGAACTTCAGACTGTTTAGTCCTTAAAAAATCAGTTTACCTCAGGATTTCTAAGTTTCTTGAACATTTGATGTTGGAAACTTGCAAGACATGATAGGCAAAATGAGCCATACAGGCCCCTCTATTTTTAATTGGTATATGAAGACAAGTGGAATATTCGTCATCAAGTTAACAATATACTGTTTTCTTGCATCCTGGCTACCCTTTTAACACGCTGTCTAAAGTTTGCAACCTTTCTGCTATACAAGAGTTCACAAACTGAGAGGAAAGTTTTTGTGCAGATAATATAGTCTAATAACAAAGATGCTATTTAATACTCAAGTATTCTTGGTATCATAACTTTAAGTACTGAAAGATCTATCCTTTGTTTTCAGCATTTTAGTTTAAATAGGACCTTACATGGCCCTTTCTGAACCCACACAAAGTGCCCCACAGTTGTATTTGAAATGTAAAGAGGAACAAAGCGTAGAAAAAATAAAAAATACTACGTTTGATAAAATAAGGACAAACAAGAGCATCAATAAAAAAGAAAAACCGGTCTAAATATGAGATTCAAAACACACCACCATCCTTTCTGTCCTGACCTGAGGGTGATGACTTCCACAACCTGGAAGTGTGATTTTATTTATCAAAGGCTTTGCATTATCAAAGCCTGAAGCCCAAAATATCCTGACGCTTACATCATTGTCAAGGCTTCACAGAAACACGTGCAATCGTGGTGCTGCTGTGGCTGCATGTGTGCATGCTGCTGGCTCAGGCTCTGTCGAAAGCCACCACTGGGAGGTTTACAGGGAGGAAGGGGGAAAGGGCAAGAAAGAAAGAAAGAGAGTGAACACAGAGAGAAGAGAGAGCGTTTGTATGTGTGTCGCAGGCTGGTCTACCATAGAAGCCCTGGAGACAAGTACAGTCACAGCCCAAGGCCACTGATGCATGTTCAGAGAGGGTGAGAGGATGGTGAGAAAGAAAATCTCTCTCCCTCTCTCTTTGTTATATCCACCAACTTTTTTAGACAGGGGTGGGAGGGGGCAAGTGGCACTGGCAGTTGTGTAAATGGCATGTGTCCTCTTCGCCATGGGCTCGAGCCACACTGAGCAGCAGGGACAGCTAGTTCCCCTGGGCTGGCGTTACACTAGCAGGACCCGTTTCAGGCAGTGGCCTTGCCACAGTCTGTGGCATCAAAAACCAGTATAAAAAAGGAAATCGCTGGAAGCAAGCGAGAGAGGGAGATAGGAAAAAAAGAAGTGGGGAGTTAGAGGGGCAGAGGAGAGGGAAAGTACAGCGAGGAGAGTTGAAGTAGAGAGTAAAAGAGCATTTCAGTCATTAAGTTGATTCTTCTTTTTCCAGCCTTCAAAGAACGAGCAGATGGAGGTTCAGTGTCGCGTTCAAGGACACTTCAGCTGGACGGCAGGCTGATGGACACATCAGCTGTTTTCGCAGTTCAAACCAGTGAACTCTGTTACCTCTTAAAGACGAAGAAAAAAAACAAGGTGCACATTTCACGCACACCTCGTGCTTTGAACCGTCCCGCTGTTCTTTTATCTCTCCATCCCTGCATCCTCCTCCTCTGGTCGATTTACTGAGCACTGACAGACTGAGCCGACTAGGCTGTTAGTTCACTCAGCTGGAGACTCCAACCTCCCCACTGCACGCTACCACAGGTTTCATTGTCAGAACTATTTCTGCATCAGAACTCAAAAGAGTGATGCTTTGAATCTCAAAGAGAAGTTAATGACAACCTTTTTTTATGTATTGATATCTGAAAGGAAAATGTAATTGCACAGGATCAGACAAAGGACATGATTACAACTTTACCTGTATACTCTGCTGTGAGCTAATCTCTTAAGTCAACATACAAACAAGATGACAAATACAATGCTGGTGTCTACTCACTTGCATTTACCAGATCATTCATCTTAGTTTAGTTTGTGCAGTTGAAGCATTGCAGATTTGATTAAAACTCATCAAGTATAATTTTATTATCACCGAAGTTATTTCATTTCATCCTCTGGACGCCTGAATATCTGGACAAAAACTCATGGAAATCCAGCCCACAGTTGTTGGGTTTTTTCACTGAACCTAAAAATCCACAAAAAATTCAATTACAAGATTTTTATGAGAAAAGCGAGCTGCTCAACAGCCTCACCTCCATCTTCACATCCACCTTTTCTCGAAACAGCTTGTCCATGTGATTTTTCAAGGCCATTTCCCTTTTGATAGCTCTGTGAAAGGCTTACAAACAAGCCAGCCCTGAAAATGTGAAGGTGGGTGGTGGGAGGGGGTGTGAGCCTTAGAGAAAAGCATAACAAAACCCTCATGCTCAGCTTTATTCTCTTGTTTCTGCCAATGTTGTTTTCATTAATTTATTATAAACTCAAGTTTGGTATTTTTAAAGCCTCAGTTTGCAATAAAGAACACCGAGTGAAAAACAGAGAGGAGAAGAGGGCTGACTCTTACTAGTTCTGCAGGTTTTTAAGTCTCTCCTGCAGAAAACAGCTCGTATAGGTGCCTCGAATTCATGATCCTACAGTGAATTCTAACAATGACCCAGATTCATGCTGAAGAAAGTATCAAGACATCCAGAAAAACAGAGACCTTCTCAAACAACACCTGCAGCCCAACGCACCGTCCATTCTTTTCAATATGCTGCAAGCGCACATCACAGTTCACCGTTTCTGCACTCAAGTGTGTTTGCTGATGTTGGCTGCAAAATAAAACTTTTGGCTTACTTTCCCTCAACCTGCAAAAAGCTACTGAAACTCCACCTCAGCCTGTGATTTTCTGCTTTTGATCTTGTTGCATTATGGTTTAAAGTAAAAATAAACAGTAGTTGGGGATAAAAGGGGGTTTCATAGTTGACAGTTACTACTGACACTTTGCTTTAGCTCAAAAAAGCAAAATGGTTGAATTGCAATATGGTCTATTGAGGCTGCCGGCCTCTGAGTGTCCCTGAATGACTTAAAGTGTTGTGACTTTTGGAAGAAGAAATAACATTTTTCTTCCTCTTATCCATGAAAGTTCAAATAGAAATAAAAGTGCAGGGTTTTGCAGCTACACTTTTGGTCAGACTCGGTTTTTCGTGACCAGCAGAATATAGTGGCTAATTGTAGCTAGCATTAGCTGGCACTCTTCAGGTAGATAAAGCTGCTTTGTGAATAATTGAGACTTCAAATTTTATGACTGTTACACTACACTGAAGCATATACTTAAAAAAATAAAATAAGAAGCAAACATGTTTGATTTCACAGGGGGTCATATTTATTCTGAAAAAACAAACGTACCATAATAACAATGTCTGTTTTTATTCTAAAGGTTTTCTGGGGCGTTTTTGTCTTTATTAGACAGTATACAATAAAAATTGTAATAATGATGTTTTGTAAGTGCAGTTTTCATGGTGCTTTGGGGAATTTAAGCAGAAAAAAATAAACCACTCTGGATTCAGTGAGTCATGCTGTGGGCTATAACTTAAATACTACTTAACCCTTCTAGCCTGTATTTGTTTGCATTATATCACAATGGCTGCATTAAAGAAAGCAGCAGCAAATTAGTTACCAGAAAGTCATGTTTGCATTGTTCCAATAAAATGTGCAAAGAATGATCACTGGGTGACTTTGATAATAAAGAAAACTTGGAAATAGGATGATTCTCAGGCAACTTCTGAAGTTACGAGAAGCATTTTTAATCCATGATTTCTGAGCGGATGATGTTTCCGGATGAACTCAATCCACAAACTGCACTGTAGCAACTTTATAGATGAAATCTTAAACCTGAACACCACAGAGATGCCTCACTGATGTCATTAAAGCAACTGACCCCAGACAATCTGAGGAAATGAAAGGAAATTCAATTAGCTATTATCCTGTAACTGCCTCCATGTGGCCAGAGTGTCCGCTGTTCAGCTAAATCACATCACATAGCAAGTATAATGCAGCAAAGGAGGGAAAAGATAAAAAATATAAACTCCTGCTCTTTGATTCAGAGGAAACAACATCCAGACTCTGTAGCTGTGCTGGAAATATCTCACCGGGTCGTCATTTTGTTCACATTATGCACCCAAAGGTTCTCCTTTGAGATTTACGCTTCGTATATAAAGATTTAATTTTCATGGTAGCCATTTGAGTTTATGCATTGAGGTAAATCTGAATCACAAAGGTAAACAGCATTAACAAATTATCTTTGTATATATATATACACACATACATATATATGTATGTATCCGACTCAAAGACATTCCCTTACATTTCATAGTAGCTAAAACAGCTCAGTCTGCCTGCAGAAAGCATCCCGAGGGAAATATATTGCAGCCATCATCCGATAAAAAACGTAGGAGTTTTAATTTTTATCTGTCCTACTGCTCACAATTGCGCACACACACACACACACGCACACACAACATGACTATTCAGTAAGCAACATATAACTGTAGATCTCTTTTATCACATCTTGCCAGGCGCTGACAAACAGCTGTAATCTCCTGAATACTGTGTTGACAGACAGGGTCCATTCTCAAAAACACCAATTTTCAGATGCTCTATTTTCAGTTTTTCTTGTAATGCTATTACACTGAAAGGAGAAAGATGAGCTTCACAGTGTGAGAGTGACAGCGGGGGCACAAACACAGGAAAAGAAAAGCTGATCGAAAAAAGCAAAGAATAGAGAAAAACAATAAAGATGGAGGTCGCACTTTGTCTGTGAAGAAGTGTCCCGCTGTGTGAGTCTGTGTAGCTGCGAGTGTATTTATAATTAGTGTACTCAAGCCTTATTCTTTGAATGCAAATGTATCAGCTTATGTGACCAAAATAAAATTTCTTTTGAAGATAATTCGACACGGCAACCAACAATTTGTTCACTTGTGAAAATCTTTGCGCCACTTTAAACATTGATTTCAGCAATTTAAGGCGAACACTTTCAGTTTGTTGATGTGACTGACAGAAGTAACAGAAGTAAGTAACAGGAGACTCGATGGGGGAATATTTGGAAAATGTCAACTGTGATTTAAGATGCAAAGCAAAGGTACTTTTAGTATTTTATATGCTAAATCATTTGTTTAGTAGTCAGATCATCAGTTCAGCAGGTGATTAAACTATTTCCAATCCATTCAACCAATCTGAGAAGAGCATGAATTAAACTAATGGCCCTGTAAGTGGTTCAATGCATTTAAGCATTCTTAAGTCATCTTTCTGTCTTCCTGTCAAACAGATATTTCTTCCCCTGGATTTGATGAGCTCACTTCCACAGTAATATTATTAGTGAACTTGAGTAAGTCATTAAAAAGCTGACTGAAGTGCTTCAAAAGGTTAATTTATTTGCTAATTGCATTCTCTGTCTCTGAACAATAAATCACCCTATCCAAGAAGAGCTTCAGTGTCACTTACAGTCGATTTCACCGCATTTTATTGCTACAATATCCGGTAGAGGCCGACATAATGTGCATATTTGTGTGCATGTGTCAGAGTCGGTGGTCTGACTGGATTTTAAATTTAAAAAACCCTGGCAGCTGCTATATTTCTGTTTTTTTCCTGTCACTACAAAGTGCTGATCTTGATGTGTAATTTAGCTAAGTTTGGGTTTTAAAATGTCACTTATGGTAAACTTCGAGGTGCATCTATTATGTAAGCTACATTTTCTTGGTGGAGAAGCTCTTGCTGCATCCTTTCACAGTTACCTGTTGTAGATGTCGTCGTCCTCCCCTCCCCAGCCCCAGTACTCATTGGGAAAGCCGTTGATCTTCAGAAACTGTTTTTTACTGAGGCCTGAAACTCCTCCAAAGTAGCCAGCGTAGGGCAGCCTGCAGGGGAGGAGAGAGGGAAAGATGGGAGGGATTTAGTTAGTGTGTGAAGCAACAAATTAAAGATCTGTGTGTTTTAAATAAAAAATATTATCACAAAAATACATTTGAAGTGTTTAAACAAAGATAGGCCAGCTGCCTCAACTTACTGCCTCAGTGCATGAAAACTTCTGTATCAAAAGATCGAATTTTAGATAAACTTTGCTGTTTTTCTGAATAGCATACACTGATATTGGTAAAATTAAAATCCAAATAATGAAATAAAAACACTTTGAACATATTCATCATAATTATTCAAGCAAAAAGAAA